>CM046042.1:15196602-15824102 GCA_025215565.1 Flaveria ramosissima | reverse complement strand
CGCACAAGAGGAACCACTTTATTCCTTAGCCTTTTCTCCTTGCGATCGATGATTGCCACTGGTTGCTCCACATAATTGAGCCGTTCGTCTACCTCGATATCCTCCAATGGAACAATCATATCTTCATCAGCTAAGCACTTCCTCAGATGAGATACATGGAATGTCGGGTGAATTCCACTTAACTCATCCGGTAACTCTAGTCTATAGGCCACCTCTCCTACTCGAGCAATGATTCGGAAGGGGCCTATATATCTTGGGCTCAACTTGCCCCGCTTTCGGAAGCGAATGATACCCTTCCAAGGTGAGACCTTCAACATAACCCGGTCACCCACCTGGAACTCAATCGGCCTGCGTCGTTTGTCAGCATACGACTTCTGTCTATCTTTGGCTGCCTTCATGAAGGCTTTGATCTTCTCAAGCTTCTCAGTCGTTGCTTCGATTACCTCGACGCTTCCCAACTCCTTTTGACCAATATCACCCCAACAAACGGGCGTTCTGCATCTCCTACCGTATAGCATCTCATATGAGGGCATACCAATACTGGCATGATAACTGTTGTTGTATGAGAATTCGGCTAACGGTAGGTGGTCATCCCAACTTCCACCAAAATCAATCACACATGCCCGAAGCATGTCTTCCAGCGTCTGAATGGTCCTTTCTGACTGACCATCAGTCTGGGGATGATAAGCCGTGCTAATATGTAACCTCGTCCCCATAGCATCGTGGAACTTCTTCCAGAATTTAGATGTAAACCGGGTGTCGCGATCCGACACAATAGACACCGGCACACCATGACGAGTCACAATCTCCTTGATGAACAGGTCAGCCAACCTCTCTGATGAATATGTCTCGCGGATCGGTAGGAAGTGAGCACTCTTCGTCAATCGATCGACTATCACCCATATGGCATCATACCCTTTCGGGTACGCGGCATCTTTGTGATGAAATCCATGGTGATGTGCTCCCACTTCCATTCCGGTATATCCAAAGGTTGTATTCTCCCATATGGCTTTTGGTGCTCGGCCTTCACCTGTAAGCAAGTAAGGCACTTACTCACGTACTCCACCACATCGCGCTTCATACCCGGCCACCAATAATCTTTCTTCATATCATGGTACATCTTTGTGGCACCAGGATGAATGGAGTACCGAGTCTTGTGAGCTTCATCCATTATCTTCCCCCGTAGATCCCCAAAACGAGGAATCCACACACGATCGAATCGGGTTCTAACACCGAGCGTGTTTTCACCCAATTCCCCAACCAGACCTCTCATTCTTTCAGAGTTAAGATGATCTTCTTTCAATGCCTAATCTTGAAACTCTTTAACCTGCTTCATCGCATCGGAGGTCATGATCAACTGATAGGCTTTCACCCGAATCGGCTCGGGCCTCTCCTTTCAGCTAAGGGCATCAGCCACCACGTTGGCCTTGCCCGGATGGTAGTGGATTTCACAATCATAATCCTTTATCAGTTCCAACCACCGTCTCTACCTCATGTTCAGATCCTTCTGCTCAAAGAAGTACTTCAGACTCTTGTGGTCAGTGAATATGGTGCACTTCGTTTCGTAAAGATAGTGCCTCCAAATCTTTAATGCAAAGACCACGGCTGCTAGCTCCAAGTCATGAGTAGGATAATTGACCTCATGAACCTTCAACTGTCGGGATGCATAGGCTATAACCTTTCCTCTCTGCATTAACACGCACCCCAACCCCGAGTAAGAAGCATCAGAATAAACCACCAGATCTTCACTTCCATCGGGTAATGACAGAACAGGAGCTTGAGTAAATCTCGCCTTCAATTCTTCAAACACCTTCTCTTGAGCTTGACCCCATACGAACTTCACCTCTTTTCGGGTCAACTTGGTCAGTGGAGAAGCAATCTTGGAGAAGTCTTGGATGAACCTTCTATAGTAACCCGCCAAACCCAAGAAGCTACGAATCTCGGATGGCGTCTTTGGTGACTTCCATTGCATAACCGCCTTTACTTTCGCCGGGTCCACCATTATCTCGTCGGGATTCACCGCGTGACCCAAGAACTGAACTTCGCGCAACCAGAACGCGCACTTGGAGAATTTTGCATACAACTTTTCCTTCCTCAGCGTCTCTAGAACCTCCCTAGTGTGTCCGGCATGCTCTGCTTCGCTCCTCGAGTAAATCAGGATATCATCAATAAACACAATCACTGATTTATCCAACATAGGCCGACACACACGGTTCATCAAATCCATAAAAGCAGCTGGCGCATTGGTCAACCCAAAAGACATGACGAGGAACTCATAGTGACCATAGCGCGTACGGAAAGCTGTTTTAGGAATGTCCTGCTCCTTCACCTTCAACTGATGGTAACCAGATCGAAGATCTATCCTTGAAAACCAACTGGCACCCTGGAGCTGATCGAACAAATCATCTATCCTCGGTAAGGGGTATCGGTTCTTCACAGTCAACTTATTCAGCTCGCGGTAGTCGATGCACATCCTCATACTATCGTCCTTCTTCTTTACAAACAGGACCGGAGCACCCCAAGGAGAGATACTCGGTCTAATGAACCCCTTATCAAGCAACTCTTGCAACTGCTCCATCAACTCTTTCATCTCGGTCGGAGCCAACCGATACGGTGCTTTGGCGACAGGTTGGGCACCCAGTATCAGATCAATCTGAAACTCAATCTCTCTGTCAGGTGGCACTCCTGATAAGTCTTCTGGGAACACATCTGGAAAGTCACACACAACCGGTACATCGGCTAGTTGTGGTGTTGGCGTATCCACATCCTTTACATAGGCCAAGTAGGCACTACATCCACGCCTCATACACTTCCCCGCCACTGCCATCGAGATCACCTTCGGAATCGTAGTAACCCGATCACCATAAACCGTCACTGAACTACCGTCAGGCGCCAACAACCGAATCATCTTCTTGCGACACACAATGTTCGCCTCGAAGTCCGCTAACCAATCCATCCCAAGAACCAAATCAAAACCACCTAAGGCCATCACGAACGGTCTAACCGGAAACTTATGACCCTCGAGCTCCACATCACAGTTCTCTATCATCTCAGAAATCCTGGTAGACTTACCTATGGCAGTTTCTACATCAAAGGGCACATCAACACGTCTACTACTAACAGGCAGCTTAGCACAGAAAGCAGCAGAAATAAAACTCCTACTAGCACCAGAATCAAATAACACAGAAGCTAAAGTTTGGTTCACCAGAAACGTACCGGACACAACGTCAGGGTCCGTCCTAGCCTCCTCTTGTGTCATGGTGAATGCCCTGGCGCTCGCCCTCGGTCCATCGCCTCCCGTCCTCTTCGCCCCTGAACTCTCAGCCCTCGGCTTCTTACAATCTCTGCTCATATGACCAGTTTCCCCACAGTTAAAACATTTGCCCGACAGGCAATCCTTCGCCATATGCCCTGTCTTCCAACACTTGAAGCACACGTTCAAACCCAGCCTGCATTCTCCCGCATGCTCCCTTCCACACTTACCACATCTCCTCGACCCTGCTCCCAGTGTGGCCACGCGGCGGTCATCCACCCGTGCCTTTTTATTACCCGTCGAGGCCTCACCCCGACCAAACCTCTTCCCGTTCCAGCTTCGATCACCACCACCCTTCCTATTCGCTTCAACCACCACCACTCCCCTCTCATCATAAAGTCTTCCGGCCAAATCGACCGCCGACCTAAACGTACTTGGTCGGGCGGCAATCATATGCCGGCGAACATCCACCGGTAAACCCTGAATGTACCTCTTGATCTTCCAAGAAAGAGGCGTCACCTGATCCGGCACCAATCGTGCCATCTCGTTGAACTTGGTAGTGTATTGCTGGTGTGTCATAGATCCCGCCTCCAGCTGCAAGAACTCCCTCTCAATCTTATCCATTTCCCTGTGAGGACATAACTCCTCAATTACCATCTTCTTCAGTTCGGGCCACCTCATTCTCCCGATTGCCCGATTACCCTCCGCTTGGACAATATTGTCCCACCAGCATAGTGCCGAGTCCACGAATGAATGGGTGGCAAACTTCACTTTTTGATCTTCCCGGCACTCGCTGATGTCGAGAACAGGCTCCATTTCTCTCACCCATCGGTGAGCAGCGGCAACATTGCCATTTCCGTCAAAGGTAGGGGGCTTGCATCGCATAAACACCCCGTAGTTACAACCTCGTGCCACTTCTCGCACAGGCTCCTCTTCCTCTTCCTCCTCATTATCGGAGAAAATCGTTTCAGGCTCCGGTTGCTCCCCCGTGGCCCGGTTTCTCTCCTTCCTTTCCCCTTCCTTCACAGCCTTGATGACTTCGGTCACCACAGACGGTAAGATCGTCTGCATGACCTGATGTACTTCCTCGACAACAGCCTCCTTTACTGAGGCCCTTAAGTTCGCGCTCTCATCCCCAGCTTCTGGATGAGGAGTCTCAGGTTCTGCAGGAACCTCTTTCTCAGCTCTAGGCCTTCCTCTCTTAGGGCGTGGTTCAGCAACAGGGCCATCACGGCCTCCACCCCTAGAAGCTCTAGAAGATCTATCACCAGCCATTCTCTATCACACTGAAAGATTCAAACACCAACACGGTCATTCAAGGAAACAACTCAGTTTATGTCAAGTATAGTAAGTCCCTAATTACAGTGGCCAGTTGTGATTAGCCACTTACTTTACTCTTCATACCCCAAGTATTACCTGTCCTGACTACATCAGTATTTAAATCTACATACAACACGTAACATATACCATGCGCACATAAACCGGTTAACTTTAAGAAAATACCTGATGGCACGCAGCTACTCAGTTTGGCATCCCATTCCTCTTTCGTCCCATTTTCAGTTTAAGTTAAGGTTTATTTTGAAAATTTACCCATTTCACTTAAACTTTGGCTCTGATACCAACTTGTAAGGCCCCGTTCCCGGGACGCCTACAGTTGGTCATTCATCGCACATAAAACGTATAATTACATTACATTAAGAAATCATTGCAGCGGAAACATTCAAAAATGACATCACGTTTCATTATAATTACTTTTGCCAAATAATACATCATTATCCGGTTACAAAATTCATGTTTGCATTACATCACAAAAGCTATATAATTGGATGCCATCCCAAAAGGGCCGAGTAGCCTCGCCGTGCCATCCTCAGCAATCATTTACCTGCCAACTGGAAAATGTAATAAAAGTCAGCGTTGCTGAGTGAGTTCTAGTTTTATAACATAAATATACTTTACTTTCATATAAAACCATTCGTTACTTTAACGTGATCACACATCATACGTACGCATAGATAATATCATTATTATCTTCTTCATTCATTCATTCGATCATTCGTTCATTCGTTCCTTTTTAACTTACTTGCGCATCGGACATCATCCATACCAATACCATATGCTACACCCCAATTAGTCTTAGCCACCGGGCCGAAGTCAATAAATGAACAGCTAAACGTATGCCACGGTACTAGGGCTAACCGATCAGTCTTAGCTACTGGGCCGAAGTCAATAAATGAACAGCTAAACGTATGCCACAGTACTAATGATAACCGATCAGTCATAGCCACTGGGCCGAAGTCAATAAATGAACAGCTAAACGTATGCCACAGTACTAAGGGTAAGCGGTAGTGGTTCCACATTAATGGTCAATCACAAAGAAGGACCCGGTATCCGATGCAGGCAAGACGTGTCATCTCTTTCCACTTTACGTTACATAATACTTCATTTCATTCGTCATACTAAGTAAAGCCATAGGAAAGATAACCATACATCATAATAAGGAACATATCATACACATTCATCATCATCATACAGGGCAACATCATACATTCATAATATGCATAAACATGCAACATCATCCTCATTATGCCCTACATGCTCTCTAAGGCCATAACCATCCTCTTACATGCTCTTACGGATTATATTACGTCAAAGCTTACATCTGCACCTTTCCCCGAAGGCCAGAAGTCAAACTACACATTCCTTCGAGTGCAACAGCCCTATTCGGGCGTATGGACACCCTTCAGTCGCATGGCCTCCATGCGACTAAACATCATGCGACTGGACTCATGCGGATGAACATCTATGCGAATGAACATCCAACCATGCGTATGGACCTTGTGCGAATGGGATTACTGCGAATGGGCCCTATGCGACTGATCTCATTGCGAATGGACTCATGCAACTAAGCATCTATGCGACTGAACCCTCAGTCGTGCAATCCTCATGCGACTGGACTCCCAGTCGTGCGATTGAACCCTCAATCGTGCGAATGAATCCCAATCGTGCGAATGACCTTCAATCGCCCTCATTCGGCCGTATGGCCTTCATTCGGTCGCCTAGCCCTAGCTGATGCAGAATGGAGTTCATCCCGAACCCAATATGCCATTTTCGGCCTCCAAGCTCATCCAAACCCATTCTAAGCCTAAATTAACCCTCCTGGACCTTAGGAATGCATACCATAACACCATACAAGCACACACAAGCCCGGAATCATACTCTAAACGCATCATACACATCACACCCAAATGGGTCAAACACATACACACACAAAAACGGGTTTTGAACATCTTCCAGCCCCAAAATCAGTTGAAAACAAGTAAAAGTGGGGTCCTAGAACTCACACAATCGAGCACAAAGACAAGAGCTTCGATTTGGCTTGCCACTCGACGGATTTGGACACCCGAATCACCCGAAACAACCCTTTTTCTCCTTTTTCTCCTCTTTTCCCTGTTCTCTTCCTTGTGAGCTGAAAATTTAGTGTGTGTGGGGAGAGTGGGCTGCCCTCTCCCTACACATACCACCACATTTCCCAACTTTTCTTCGTTGGCGAGTTTGGTCCCTCGACTTTGGACTTTATTTCTTTTCTTTCTTCGCCGGCTTCAAAATAATAAATTTCCGGGTGTTATATATATATATATATATATATATATATATATATATATATGTATATATATATATATGTATATATGTATATATATATATGTATATATATATATCTATGTATATATATATATATATGTATATATATATATATATATATATATATATATATATATATGTATATATATATATATATATATATATATATATATATGTATATACATGTGCATACAAGATTGAACACGCATATATATGTAAGGCCATTCCCGGGACGCTCACAGTTGTACAATCATCGCACATAAACATAAAACATACTTTTAAATTTGCTAAATACATTGCAGTGGAATAACTTAAAACCATTTCATATATTAATAATTGCTTTTACAAAATAATACAACATTGTCAACCATTACAAAAAATATCATTTGTTTGCATTACATCACAAAAACATCATCGTTATATAAACTGGATGCCATCCCAAAAACTTGCTAAGTAGCTGCGCCCGGTGCCATCCTCAGAAATCATTACCTACCAACTGAAAATGCATAAGAGTCAGCGTTGGTGAGTGAGTTCTACTTTTATAAAAATATACTACCTTTCTCTCGTTAAAACATTTTCTTTACTATCGCACGTGATCATACATCGTACATACATTAAGGTAATATTTATTATCTTCCATCATCGTTCATTTCGTACATATCCCACGTTTCGTACATTTCACACTTTTTATTATCTTTCATTTCTATCTAGATCCTGTTGCATGCTTAACCACCCTCTTGGGCACAAAGCCATATCATCTAGGGTTAAACGACGAGGATCCCATATCGCACGTACAGAGCTGTCACCAAGATTGAATCCTCTATGTAAACCCTTATGGGTCAGCCAAGATCACACTCTGTAACACACAGTCGGGCTAACAACTCTCATTGAATTGTGAACCCTTTTACATTTTCTTGCAAGACTTTCATACATTCTTTCATTATGTTCCACTTTCATTATCTTAAATCTTTCGCTTCGTGAAGATAATACTTTACGTTCATTAACATAATGACACCACGTAAAGCTACATAATCATACGCAAGGAACATATAGAAAACATAATGTATACATACATAACATCATTACACATCATCATATAACCATCACACATCATCCATTCACATACTCATACACATACATAACAAGTACAAGTCAACATAGAACATAACCGACCCTCCACCGGACAGCGGGGGTTCGGGGGCGGCAGCCCCTAACAGCAGGGTCCTAGGGGCAGCAGTCCCTACTGGGGTGCAAGGGGCAACGCCCCTAGCTAGGTCCGGGCTAGAAAAATCGATCTTCCTATTAAACCTCTTAAAATCTTGGTCATCTAAAAACGTATATTTGGTATGCATTTCTAGCCCCAAACAAGTTTAAATCCTTTAAAATAGGGGATCTAGAACTCACCTTGACTTAGTGTGTAGCTTCTCAATCAAGCTTTCTAAGCAAGGGTCACACTACGCAGCCTGCAGATAAGTTAACACTCAAAGGGGTTAATTCCTTCCTAATTCCGCTGCTAATTTCGCTGCTAATTTCACTGCTAATTTCGCTCCAAGATCAGCAGATTCGCTGCTTGTTTCGCTAGCAATTTTGCTGGCAGTTTCGCTGCTAGTTTTGCTGCCAGTTTCGCCCAACTTTCGTTGGAAATCCATGTTTGCAAAACTACCTGTGAAACTATAGTTTCGCAGGAAAACTCCATAGTTTCGCTGGACGACTACATAATTTTGTTGGATGAGCATGCAATTTCGCTAAACGGGCTGAAATTACGAATCAGTCCATTTTTAACCCAAAACTTCAATCGTTTACACCCAAAACCTTGGTTTATCATCCATGAAACTATATCTAAGCTTTTACATGTTTTTTTACACAAAAACGTGAGTTTTGGACGATTCTTTGCCACTTTCAAAACCCCCAAACCCTAGAATCCGGGTTTAATCTAAACAAATGATTAAATGATGTTTCTTACCTGGATTCTTGGTCTTTTCTTGTTGTTTGGATGTCCAAAAACACCGATCTTTAATCTTTTGATGAACCGAGCCTCGAATCTTCACCTCCTCTCTACTTTCTCTCTCTACATTCTCTCTAGAAGTTGGGTGTTGAGTTGCAAATGAGAGTGGCTCAAGCTGATCCGTTTATATATATCGGGCGTTCCCGGGACCTTAAGCTCGTCTAACACATAAGCCGTAAGGTTAACTCGTTCCATAATCCATTTCCCGCTTATTTTCATTAAATAACTTCGTCTAAGCCCATTATTATTAATTGATTGGTTTTGACTTTATTTCGGGCATTACAAGTCCAGCCCCCTTATTTAGGTTTCATCCTGGAAACCTGTTAGTCGTTGAATAATTGAGGATAAAACTGTCTCATCTCCTCCTTAGTTTCCCAAGTGGACTCCGTCCATTCCTGTGCTTCCACTGTACTCGCACAGTGGAACCGTTTAGTTTCTTAGCCTCTTCTCCTTGCGGCAAATGATCGCGACTAGTTGCTCCACGTAATTGAGTCGTTCATCCACTTGCATATCCTCCAGTGGCACCACCATATCCTCATCGGGCAAGCACTTTCTCAAGTGAGATACATGGAATGTTAGATGAATTCCACTTAACTCACTTGGGAACTCCAACCTATAGGCCACCTCTCCTATTTGAGCAATGATTTGGAAAGGCCTTATGTAATTCGGGCTCAACTTGTCCCGCATTCTAAACCAAATGATGTCCTTCCAAGGTGAGACTTTCAGCATTACTCTATCACCCACCTTGAGCTCAATCGGTCTACGTCTCTTGTCGGCGTACGACTTTTGCCTATCCTTAGCTGCCTTCATAAAGGCCTTGATCTTTTCCAGCTTCTCAGTCGTAGCCTCGATCACCTCGACGCTCCCTAACTCTTTATGGCCAATATCACCCCAACAAGCTGGCGTTCTATATCTCCTACCGTATAGCATCTCATAAGAAGGCATGCCAATGCTGGCATGATAACTATTGTTATATGAGAACTTGGCGAACAGTAAGTGGTCATCCCAACTTCCTCCAAAATCAATGATGCACGCCCGAAGCATATCTTTTAGCATTTGAATAGTCCTCTCCGATTAACGATCTGTTTGGGGATGATAAGCTGTAGTGATTGATGCGATGCGGATAGTATAAAATTTTACAGATTTTCCACACAGATTCAGTTTTAATTGGTTATTACAAATATAAAAACCACACACACAAAAGGCAAGTGTACCTGTCGTGTGGTAATATGGTGTTAGTAAGAACCGAGTATCAATCCGTGGACACACCTAGCCTACTCAACAACCTTGATGTTTGACTATCATATTTGGTTTTTGTTAAAAAAAATGATAAGTTGCATTGGTTAGATTTTTATGGTTTAGAAAACAATAGTAAAAATAAAGTAAACTAAGATTGAAGCGTTTGGATTTAAAACCAGGGAATAAAGGTTATCATCCTAATTAGTCTACACTTATGTAACTATGATGAATTGGTGGTGTGATTTAAAGATATTGATTAATGTAATTATATTTATGTTTATAAACATGAGCTGGCGCGATTTCTCGTCTATCCTGCTCCGTAGTGACTAGGATCACGTCAGGCTGATTTTACTGCTAAGATTAAAGCTCTAGTAATGTAGGTGAATCATTTGTGACCTATTTGACATACGATTTCTGAAAACATAACTTAATGTTAAAAAGAGACTTGATCAGGATCCTTCCTAGCATATCATTAATTTTAGTAAAACATAACAATTACTGTATATTTCTCTGAGTAATAAAGGGAACCCGCAAATGATCAGAAAGTTAAGGTGACATGATTTCTAATAACCATTTCTAGTTCATTAGCCATGGATTTGTTATGAAGACCGGTTTCGCCAATGAAAGTTGATCATACGTTTTTCAACCGTGTATGACAATCACAATCACAAACCATAAATTTATAACTTCCCGTTCAAATGTAAGTGCTACCCATCAAAAGTTTTCCCAAGACCATCATAACATTAACATACTATATATCACACCATTAGTTCATCACAAATTACATAAGTTTCATCCAATTAGGATGATAATAAGAGTTTAGCTCATAATAAGCTTAAACATAACAACATATAACAAAGAAGATAGATATGAAATCATGGGTGAGATGGAACAATCAAACCGATAATCCACAATGGATGACGTTTAGATGATCCCGAGCTTCTTCCAGTGTTGTATGCACCTCCCGAGCCTCCAAATGGTGTTGATGACTTGATTCCCGAGAGAATTCTGCAGAGTAACTCTTCCACTAAAGCTTGCCAAAAATGGTGAACTTAGGCTTCTATTTATAGGATTTCTGGAGTGTTTAAGCACGGCCCCGTGCCGAAAAGGCATGGCCCCGTGCTAGTACAATGCTTACGAAAGTTGGTCGGCTCGTACATGCAGGTTGTGTCGGGCACGACCCCGTGCTTGATGGGGCACAACCCCGTGTTTGAGGTGGGGCACGGCCCCATGCTTGCTTTTAGGGGACAATACTTTTTGTCCTGTCAGATGTCCAAACACAGGGGTGTGTTTCAGGCAAGACATGGGGGCGTGCTTAATGTGGCACAACCCGATGCTTGGATTCCAAAGCTCGGATTACTTCAATTTCTTGTCAAATATGCTTCTTTTGTCCATCTTGCCCTTTTAAACACCTAAAAACACAATTTAACATTTATAAGTACATATTCATAATTTTACGGGAGATATTAATGAATAGTTGACGTGCTTTTGATAGGATTTTTATGTATAATTTGGAGCACATCAAACATCCCCACACTTGAACTTTATTTGTCCTCAACCAAAAATCACTTAAAATGACAATTCCACCAAAAACCAAATAAATTAAATAATAAATATGTCTTTCGGGAAATACGCAAGTAAATATTATTTCATCCAAATGTAAACATTTTAAGCATATGTAGAATGATATCCTAGCAAGCAATAGATTGGTTAGTAAAGATTATTATCATGTAAAAACCCACACTTCTCACAAGATGCACTCACACTTAGCTAAATATATGGAGTCATACTTAAGATTAAGTATGACTAATACACTCAATTGCCTAATATGAATACATGTAAATTCATATGCTTGTTAAGGGATCAAATCTCCACCTACTTAGATATTTACTAGCATAAATCGTTAGGTCTTTGATGGGTTGTAACTTGGCTCGGGCTCGGGTATGGAATATTTGGAAAAAGTGGCTAATTGCTAAAGACGACGGTCTTGGCTTATTTTTCTAATATAAACTACAAGGAAACAAATAAAATGCTCCATATACAATACTTCAAGCTAGAAGGGATATGCTAACTTGAGGACTTGTTTAAGGTTAGATTTTCAAGATCGTATTTTGCTTTCAAGAACCGTACTTCATCTTTCACCTGAAGATACACAAAACTTTCCTTTCTCAAGGATCGTTGTGAAGTCGGCTGGATTGGTAGACATCTGAGTGTGTTCTTGATGAAAGGATAAACAACCAAAAACCAAGAGACAATCAATAACACGAACTATAATAAAATGGTTTCATTGATAAAACCTAACGATTATAAGCACGTTACAACATAAGAATCAAGACTCTTGGAAAGGGGAGATCGAGCATGATCTCCCCTCTCATCCGGCAGCCCTAGGCTCCTGGCAGACTCCCTCTCAAATCCCTAATCTCTCTACACACTGAAACTGGTATATATAGGCCTTGGCCCATATTAGATGCGACTGGGCCCATTCGTGCGATTGGACCATGCGTTGGTTCAATCTTACGACTAGACCATGCGTATGGTTCAATCGTATGACTGGACCATACTTATGGTTCAGTCTTACGAATGACCCAATCGCATCTCTCAGTCGCACGACTGGCCCATTAGCAAGGCTTAGTTGCACGACTGAGTCTCATTCGCATATACTCCTGCGAATGACCCAATCGCATCTCTCAGTCGCATGACGGGCACACTATATATGACTATATATGCTCCAACAAATTCCCCTTGGACGTTGCTTGCGAATAGTAGATAACACCTCTTACAATCTTCAGTCAATCTTTGCTCTTGTTGTCAATAGAATCAAACGAAAACCATATTAGCCAACGTTGCCGATCCGTCAGGTTGCCACACTATCCCTGAAAATGAATTTAGGCACAATAGCTTTCGTTTACTTTTCCGAACACCATCATAGCAGCAAGATTCCCCATATGACTGATTTTTCCAGATAATGACATGAAAAGTTTTCCATTGCTTTAATCTTCACACAGGCTAACCTGATTAACATCAACACCTGCAGAAATTCCCCCTCACATTCAGCATATCCCAATATATAGACATTGTGCTCTCCTGGCGTCTTCACACGGTGTATTGGGCAAAAGGTTGAAGGTTCCAACCCACAGCTGACTATATCAAACAAATCAGCATGCACGTAGATTCATCATCATAAACCTGCTCACATCATCACTTTCTGATTGCGTCTTCAATTTCTCTATACATGGATTCCCCCTAAGAATGAGAACCCTCTCTGTGCGCATAGATATAACTTGATTGGCCCATAAATAGTCAGATGCTCCTGACTACCCCATAAAATCAGCACCGACCGCTGACATCTTCTCTTCTCTCTTTCGTGTTCCAATTACATTCACCTATTCTAGAAATCCGACGAATAATGGGGTATACATCGAACTTATTTGACAAAAGAATCTCAGGGTGAATGTGCTTTTCTCATCCTCAAATCTGTGCAAAAGGTAGTTCCAGAGTCTTCTTTTTTTTTGGTCTGGAACACCGTTCATCCGTATGACGTGGAGGACAAATAACACATTCATGTGAATGGATGATACGAATGATATATTCGTGAGATTGGTCATAAGACTGGTCCAGTAGCATGATTGGTCATAAGACTGGTCCAGTAGCATGACTTGTCATAAGACTGGTCCAGTAGCATGACTAGTCATAAGACTGGTCCAGTAGCATGACTGGTCATAAGACTGGTCCAGTCGCATTCCAGACGTACGAATGGTCCATTAGCATGGTCCAGTCGCACGAATGGTCCATTAGCATGGTCCAGTCGCACGAATGGTCCATTAGCATTGTTCAGTCGCACGAATGGTCCATTAGTATGGTCCAGTCGCACGAATGGGTCTGCACGTAGATTTTCAGATCTGCAGCCGCCAAAGCTGCCAAAAACCCTAATCTGATGAATTTTACATGAACCGAAACAAAATAGACATCATCAGATTCGCAAGGGTCATAGGAACGTGGTTTCGAGTTCGATTTTAACATAGAAACAACACACGTAACAAGGTCTAAGCAAAACACGAAGAACACGAAGTGGGTTTAACGTCAAGAATCTGAAATAGATCCAGAAATCAAGAGCTCGGGTTGCTAGAATGATTGTTAGATCATTCCATCAGTAACCGGCTCTGATACCAATTGTGAAGTCGGCTGGATCAGTAGACATCCGAGCGTGTTCTTGATGGAAGGATAAACAACCAAAAACCAAGAGACAATCAATAACACGAACTATAATAAAATGGTTTCATTGATAAAACCTAACGATTACAAGCTCGTTACAGCATAAGAATCAAGACTCTTGGCAAGGAGAGAACGAGCATGATCTCCCCTCTCATCCGGCAGCCCTAGGCTCCGGGCAGACTCCCTCTCAAATCCCTAATCTCTCTACACATTGAAACTGGTATATATAGGCCTTGGCCCATATTAGATGCGACTGGACCCATTTGTGCGATTGGACCATGCGTATGGTTCAATCGTACGACTAGACCATGCGTATGGTTCAATCGTACGACTGGACCATACTTATGGTTCAATCTTACGAATGACCCAATCGCATCTCTCAGTCGCACGACTGGCCCATTAGCAAGGCATAGTCGCACGACTGAGTCTCATTCGCATATGCTACTGCGAATGACCCAGTTTCATGTGTTTACAACATATCAGGTGTATTACATTAAGCCTAGACTATTCGACAAGCGACGGACACACTATATATGACTATATATGCTCCAACAAATTCCCCCTTGGACGTTGCTTGCGAATAGTAGATAACACATCTTACAATCTTCAGTCAATCTTTGCTCTGGTTGTCAATAGAATCAAACGAAAACCATATTACCCGACTTTGCTGATCCGTCAGGTTGCCACACTATCCCTGAAAATGAATTTAGGCACAATAGCTTTCGTTTAATTTGCAGAACACCATCATAACAGCAAGATTCCCCATATGACTGATATTTCCAGATAATGACATGAACAGTTTTCCATTGCTTTAATCTTCACACATGCTAACCTGATTAACATCAACACCTGCAGAAATTCCCCCTCACATTCAGCATATCCCAATATATAGACATTGTGCTCTCCTGGCGTCTTCACACGGTGTATTGGGCAAAAGGTTGAAGGTTCCAATCCATAGCTAACAATATCAAACAAATCAGCATGCACGTAGATTCATCATAAGAAAACCTGCTCACATCATCACTTTATGATTGCGTCTTAATTTTCTCTATACATGGATTCCCCCTAAGAATGAGAACCCTCTCTGTGCGGATAGATATAACTGGATTGGCCCATAAATAGTCAGATCCTCCTGACTACCCCATAAAATCATCAGCAACCACTGGCATCTTCTCTTCTCTCTTTCGTGTTCCAATTACATTCACCTATTCTGGAAATCCGACGAATAATGGGGTATACATCGAACTTATTTGACAAAAGAATCTCAGGGTGAATGTGCTTTGCTCATCCTCAAATCTATGCAAAAGGTAGTTCCAGACTCTTTTTTTTTGGTTTGGAACACCGTTCATCCGTATGACGTGGAGGACAAATATGTTCATGTGAATGGATGATACAAATGATATATTCGTGAGACTGGTCATAAGACTGGTCCAGTAGCGTGATTAGTCATAAGACTGGTCCAGTAGCATGACTTGTCATAAGACTGGTCCAGTAGCATGACTGGTCATAAAACTGGTCCAGTAGCATGACTGGTCATAAGACTGGTCCAGTCGCATTCCAGTCGTACGAATGGTCCATTAGCATGTTCCAGTCGCATGAATGGTCCATTAGCATGGTCTAGTCGCACGAACGGTCCATTAGCATGGTCCAGTCGCACGAATTGGTCTACACGCAGATTTTCAGATCTGCAGCCGCCAAAGCTGCCAAAAACCCTAATCTGATGAATTTTACATGAACCGAAACAAAATAGACATCATCAGATTCGCAAGGGTCATAGGAACGTGGTTTCGAGTTTGATTTTAACATAGAAACAACACACGTAACAAGATCTGAGCAAAACACGAAGAACACGAAGTAGGTTTAACGTCAAGAATCTGAAATAGATCCAGAAATCAAGAGCTCGGGTTGCTAGAATGATTGTTAGATCATTCCAACAGTAACCGGCTCTGATACCAATTGTGAAGTCGGCTGGATCGGTAGACATCCGAGCGTGTTCTTGATGGAAGGATAAACAACCAAAAACCAAGAGACAATCATTAACACGAACTATAATAAAATGGTTTCATTGATAAAACCTAACGATTACAAGCTCGTTACAACATAAGAATCAAGACTCTTGGCAAGGGGAGATCGAGCATGATCTCCCCTCTCATCCGGCTGCCCTAGGCTCCGGGCAGACTCCCTCTCAAATCCCTAATCTCTCTACACATTGAAATTGGTATATATAGGCCTTGGCCCATATTAGCTACGACTGGGGACCATTCATGCGATTGGACCATGCGTATGGTTCAATCGTACCACTTTACCATGCGTATGGTTCAATCGTACGACTGGACCATACTTATGGTTCAGTCTTATGAATGACCCAATCGCATCTCCCAGTCGCACGACTGGCCCATTAGCAAGGCTTAGTCGCACGACTGAGTCTCATTCGCATATGCTCCTGCGAATGACCAGTTTCATGTGCTTACAACATATCAGGTGTATTACATTAAGCCTAGACTATTCGACAAGCGATGAACACACTATATATGACTATATATGCTCCAATAGATCGTTCGACTTGAAGCCTAATAGCACACAATCAGATCAGTTCTGTGTATTCGTATTGAGACTCGGTTTGGTTCTTTTTGCATTTTCCATTATGGGACCAATTTCCCCAGTTCGGCATATTTTATATCTTTTTTCCCGTCTCTTTATAGCACTTTTTGAAATCCCACAAAATGTCGGAACTTATTCCTTTTTACGTCATTTCTTTCTTGCGTCGAACGTGAGATTGAAAATTTATTCGCGGATTTCCGGGGGAAGTCTCGGTATTGCGTGGTGAAGGCAATAAAGCAAATTAAAATCAAAAGAATGCATTCCAGTTCTTTTAGATCTGCTGGTAAAAGACCAAATTTTTATTTTTTTTTCTATTTTTAATTAAGCCAAAAACGTGTCTTTAACGAAAAACGGGTTTTGTTGAAGGCTTTTTGGTTAAGTGACTTGGTGGTTTGGGTGATTGTAAGATAAAAACGTTTAAGCTCAACGGGGCTAACTAGGGTTGAAGTTCGGGTAAGGAAAAATTAAAAGAAAATGGTTAGGGCTTGAATGGTTAAGGTTTCCTAATGCCTAATTTTTATGCAATAAATACTAATTAAGGTCTTCAAATGTATACCCAAAGCAAGTTCTAATTACACGTAGTATATGGCACCCTCAATTAAATCTAGAATGTGATTAATATATTAAAACCGAGTTAGGGTAATGAAATAACTCCCATAAAAATGATGAGTTTGTCACTTGTGTTTGATTGCCCTCCAGTTGAGAGAATCCTCTGCATCACGTGAAATGTCACCAATTTATTAAAAGCATTAAAATGGTAAACACCCAAAATAAAAATAAAATGACATAAATTAAAAGATAGATTGGCAAGAAACTAATGTGTTCGGGCCCTGAAAGTGATACGGTCTTCAAGGGCTTTGTGACGGGATATCCCCCCACTCATGGTACATTCGGTGACTGATGTACCTGACATCGTTGCTCAGGTCATTGACTCGGGAATGTAGATTTTCAACTCGGTTAAAGGCTCGTTGGGCATATTCAAATGATCGCCTTGAATGGTCGCTGGTGATTTGGATTGACTCATAAAGGTCTAACATGGTTAGGAATTCCCTAGTACGTGAACTTGAAGATCCGGCTCCGGTTCCTTCCGGCTGTATCGGTATGTCGAGGTCCATGATTATTTCTTCGGGATCCGCCAGATCCCAGATTTGTCCCTTTTTATCCATAAACCTTGGCTGCCCATTTGGTAAGTTTGTCACCATGTACATACTTGTGCAAATGCTCAAGTAAAACAGTCCCGGCATCACTCCTTCAGTTCCCCCAGTGCTACACCCATAGCTCTCGTAAAGGTTCAGAATCCAGCTTCCTCCAAACATGGGTGTTGGAGCACCTGCAATCACATTCCTGGCAAAAATATTACAAAACAAATAACCAATATTACATGGAAACTGATTAACCATACAATATAAAATGAACAAGTCCCTCAAATTAAAAACTCTCTCGCTTTGACCACGAGCTGTTATGGAATGGCTAAGTAACCGATGAATGTATCGCAGCAGCAGGTCTCGTATCTGGCTGCTTTTTGTTTAACTCAAGTTTAACCCTCTGGTTCCAATCCGTTTCAAAATGCTCTCCGCATGACACCACTTTCCACCTCTTTACTTTCCTCGTCTTGAAAGGTATGGTATGCTGGCATTCCAGATATTGCTTCCTCCTCCATTTCTTGTTCCATGTAGATAAAGAGATAGACACCAAACAAGGCAATGGATGATTTATGCCAACGACCAACAAGTCTGAATGAAACTGCATTATCATCCCAAGGGTCAGAGTCTTTCATGCTAAATCTGAAAGATGCTAAAAATTCAAGACTTAGTTCATAAACGGAAGGTCTATTTTGTGAGAATAAATGCTCCCAGTGAATACTCAATAAATTATTATATTTCGAGCTGTCTGACTGCCGCTAGTGTTTCTTCATCTGCTTGTAAGTGGGATCTTTCGACCCTTTGTAGTAGTCTTTGATGTCTATCACGACACCATCTCTCACGGCTCCCTTCAAATTGCAAATAAGGATGATCCATGATCCTGAAATTTTAAAAATAAGTTAAACATATACAAAACAAATTTTTGGAACAGTTTCATGATATTAGTGACAACCATGTGTTTTACAAGACATAACACCATCATGATTCAACTCATGTTCAAAAACACTTCAAAATTTGATATCCAAGAAAAAAAACTGTTGAACATGAGGGTGCGTCTTGTGAAACGTGGGGGTGCGGTTAACATTTGGAGGCATGAAATCTTGATTCGAGCATGCGTGGTTTTGTTTGTAAACCTTTGATTAAGCATGGGTTTAATATTCTCTTGCATGAAAAACTAAAGATTATACGTTTATCATTGTAATCACTTGTTAATAATTCAAGATACTTGTGATTATATATAGTGTTTAACACTAGTTGTGAATTCTTGTAACTTGAACATGATTAACAAAGATTTCACCACGAATTATGAAGATAGTATTGTTAATAATAAAAGAAAATATACTAATAACTAACTAAACATACTAATTAACACTAATCAACTACAAGAAGAATCATGCACAAGAAGGTTTAAAGCATTCATCATTCCATAATACATTTAAGTACAAGTCTTTACATATAATTGCTAGGATTTCGGTTGTTTAGAGACCTAATCACCTAACTACATGTAAATGACTATCATAATCTTAGGAATTAGCATACTAACCTCTTGATCAATACTCTTGAAAGAACTCTTGAAAAGATGAAAGAAAAATGGAAAATATGGTGAAAATGGAAGAGGATACGAAATTGCAGATGATGAGCTCGGTTTTTAACAAGCAAAATTGATGGGGAACAAGACAAAAGGCTGAAAAAAGTCAGATGTTGTCATTTCTTGTCGAGCACGGGGGCGTGCCTCCTTAACCACGGGGGAGTGCTCACCTTATGTTGTTTGGTTTAAGTCTTTTGTTGTTCAGTTTTTCTGTTTCGCGCGTTACGCAATTTACCCGGTTAAGTTTTATCACTTCCAAATCATCAGAAAAGATACGAAAATAGTCCTAGAGTTAATTAACACAAGCCAAATTGAAAATTACATTTCCTAGGGTCCTACGGTTACATGATGTGTTAAAAGCCGAGAATCTGAAACTGCAAAACCAGACTTTTTAACGCGCATTGGCGCACCTAACACATCACGAAATGCTTCAAAAAGAAGCCTCCACACATTCCGTGTGGAAGGTTCGGGATGGGTTAGTGAGAAGTGCGGTTGCTTAGTTCCGCAAGCTGACGGTTAATGGAGACGAGTTCATCGCCCATCTCTTGAACTTTTTGAATAAGTTCAGCTAGGCGTTGGGATGCAACGAGGTTCATTTCAGTCATTTGCTTGATAAGTTCATGCAGCTTGAAGAAGTATTCTTGCGTCGTTGGCTCTCGCGTTTCAGAACACGGTTTCTTCGCAGGATTCCAGTTTGAACTTTCGTTACTTGATTCTTTCATTTTTCAGACGCCGTCGCCGCCGTCTACTGTTGTCACGCCGCCGTGGAGCTCCAGCTCCGGCGAAGTCGGCTGGGAAGGGAAAGGCTGCAATTTTTTGTTGTGTTTTGTGTTAGGGTTAGTTTGTTTGTGTACATATGAAATGTGTTTAGGGTTTAGAATTGTTAAATGGGCTTTACTTGTGGGCTGGACCTGAATATGATAAATGGGTTACTTTTAATTGGGTTGGGTTGGGCTCATTAAAAGATAGTCTTGGGCTAGTAAAGATTAAATATTGGGCTGCATTTTAAAAAAAGGGGTTGGGCTTATAAAAAAATCAAATAAATTTGACAAGTTGGGATTAATTGCTTTTAAACCGATAAAGAAATATTCAACGATTTTAAAAAACAGATAAATTTGACCAATTGCTAAGATTGCATAGAGTGACATTTTTTAAAAAAATATGTTTCCCGGGGGAGAATTATTCTAAAAACTAAAATTTTGGGAATAATATTTTTGGGGCGTTTAATTGCAATAAACAAAATAAAAATAAAAATGGCTTTTGCAGAACTGGTTAAATCCTTCGAATCTGATAATCTCACAATTGCACAATGTCGGTTTGATAATTTTGCAGCTTTAAAGAATGAATCGATGTCTGATTTTGTTGATCGTTTTCTGTTGGTGGCAAGCAATCTGAAGAAGTTTGATGCCCAATTAGGAAATCATGAACAATTTCTGAGATTGCTTGATTCCCTCCCATCAGAATGGAGCTCACACGACAAGTCGATTAAAAGAGATAGAGGTTTTCGGGATTACAAACTAATGGAGGTGATCAACAAACTGAAAGAAATGGAGTTGCATATCAAACATCGTGAGTACTATGAAGCGACATATCTAACTCCAAAGATCACTTCAAACTCCAAAGAGAAACCAGAAGAGAGATCACATTCTGGCACCAATTCTGAAGGTTTACCAAAACCTGGAAATGAAGAGGTACAATGGGAGCTTAAGCAGACTTCAATTGGTAAAGGTGGAGCTGAGTTGAATGATGCAGTTTGTGATGTTGATAAGGAAGAGGAATGAAAGCGAAATACCAGAGATTGCAACTGCGAGAAGGCTCTTACTGCTGAAAGAGTCATCCTGGATCTTCCATACGACACAGTTCAGGATATCCGTTCTTTTGCTTGCAAAATTCGTTTATTTGGTGCGTATAAAGCTAATAGGTTACTTTTAGATAACCAAAAGGAATTAACCACCATAAACGCAGATTTTAAAAAGAATGAAGCAAAGTATTTCATAAAATTAAATGAAGCTTTAAAAGAAAATGATCATTTAAAACGAACTCTTCTCGAAAGAAATGTTGAAATTAATCTTTTAAACGAAAGAGTCACCTTGGCTGAATTTGAAACAAGCAAGCTTAAAACAAAGCTTGATAGATGGACTATATCCGGAATGAAACAGGAAGAGCTACTGTGTAAACAGAGGGGAGCTAGGATTAAAACGGGAGTGGGTTGTGGTGAAAATCCATACGTCTATCCTCCTTCTAGCACCCATTGTTACTCTCCTATGCCTCAACCTCATCCATCTAATGATTTGATTCAAGCTGCAGAAACTAATAGTTTAAATACAGGTTTAAGCATCATTAATCTTAAAGAGGTTAAAGATGTGCAGGATTCTCTTTTAGGTTTCGGATTCCTCAGGCAGGGAATCTGATAAGAAGATTAATGATGATTCCACGTCTGGTGTTCCAAAACCAATAGCAGTTACTTCTCCAACCTTCTTCAACAAATTCAAAACAGGTAACATTCCTTCGTTTGTTCCTGTCAGGTTTGTCAAAGAAGGAACAATTGTTTAATCGTCAGGCGATCAGAACCCTATAACTAAAGCCGACATAATAGGAGGTGTCAATCAAGATCCTTTTGAAGCAGATCTGTGTATACGAGACTGGATAAGCTCAGATGATGAATCACACACAGAGGAGGGTGTTGGTTCCTCACAGATCAAGATATCTCCTGACATTGTCAAGTCTCAAATGCTTCCAAAAGATGAATTAAGATCAATACGGATCTCGTCTCCAACTGCAAAACAACCCAGTCAATCAGTGAAGATCTCATACCTTGTTCAGCACGTGAAACTTCAGAACAAGCAAGAATCTGCTACAAGCTCAAAGCAATCCTCATCACCACCTGCACAACACGGGACTAGAAAGAATCAAAAGCCTTTCAAGGCTTGTTTTGAGTGTGGAAAAGAAGGTCATGTGGTAAAGAAGTGCCTTCAAAGACATGCTTTGAATGGTAAAGGCAAACCAAATTTCTTCTCTGGATGTAAGTCTACAAAGAATGTTCCAGACGGTAAAGGCAACACGAGTTGCTTCTGTGGTTCAAGAGGTAAAAAGCACACATCTTTGAATGGTTGGATGAAAAACCCTACATCCAAATGTTTTCATGTGAAGCCAGTTTCACATGATTCAAAGATGAAAATTACCAAATGTTCAAAACCAAATTCTTTTTCTTCCGGTCTTAAACAGAAAATGATTTCCAAATTTAATTTATTCAAATCCAAATTACTTGAATCGAAACAAATCTGGCAAATTAAAAAAAAAGATACAACAATCCTCGATTGTTTAAACGGTTGTGTGCAGAATCAGGTTACTTATATTGATGAAAAAGGAACATCCAGGACTACGATGGCCTGGGTTCCCCTCTTTAACTAATTTGTTAATGAGTGCAGAAACAATTCAGAAGGACTGTTAGTAATCCGGTTTACTGACAGAGATTGTTTCTAATTCAAATTAGAGGCGGAACAAACAGGTTAAGGTCACGGTATTTTATCCACAATCTGGATTTTTATCTGCACAATCACAGTTCTCAATTCACAATCACTACATATTTCTTGATCATTCATTTCTTATCTTCATATCAGTGTAGTTTAGAAGACCTTCTTTGGTAAATTTTTATTTTTGTACAATTTTATATAAAAAATTAAAAAAATTAAAAAAATAAAATATAAAATAAAAAAAAGGAGAAATAGGTTTGTAAAAGTAAAAACTTAGGGGGAGAGTATAATACATAAAAATGAAAAGAGAACTGGGAACTTGATTCGAGATGACTGAGAAATGATTGTATATCATCTTGAAATGCTTGTTTTTGTGTGACTTGCGTTTTAAAATAAGAAATGATAGTAACTGATGTTGTTAGTTGATTTACATCTTATTTTTAATTGCAAATAATAGAAAAACAAATAGATTTTTTAATGATATGCTTGGTAGACTCAGCCTGAAGAATAAAGTAGACAACAACATAATGATTTAAATTAAAATATATGCTTAAGGATGTCTGGATTTATGCAATCATTTTGGCCTGCACGAAAACTGAGTCCCGACAAAAATTGTATTGAGAATTGATCTTTCACCCACCATGATACAAATCATATAAGCCATATATTTGAGCCATTATTGGTGTAATTATGTGTCTTGTGTTTGTGCTAATCTCCTCTACTGTACGGAAGTACTGACCTGGAGTGATGATCTCCTTTGCTGTATGATAGTACTGACCTGGAGCTCACATCGGCAAATGATTAAATGGTTATCTCCTTTGTTATACGTGAGTATAGACCTGGAGCTCTCACCATTTTGGTCTAAGTAGTGTCAAATCATCTAAATGATGAATTCATCACAGAATGCAATATTCTGTTGATAATCACTTGCACACTAATTGTTAGGTCTAGGATCAGTAGATCTAGTCCATTTTGTATAGGCTTAGTACTTGAATTAATATCTGTAATGAATGGTTGTAATTCATTATTGTGTATGCATTATATATATAGGTTAACCCATTTATATGTGTGTTGATTTATGTATGGTTGCAGGTACAAACATTAACTTAGTCAATTTCAGAAATTGACTAAGTGTAAGAAACATCTACGGATGAACATTTTGTTCTTCCGTAGATATGTTTCATACAAGTAAAATACATCCGAAGATCTTCTGCGGATGAACAACCAGCACTGAGGATGGAAGAACAAGATTGCTTCGGAAGAACAATGTACCCTTGGAAGAACAAGACTTCTGCGGAAGAACAAAACATCTACGGAAGACAATATTCCTGCGGAGTCCAAACACTTGTTTAATACAAGTGTTACAAGTCAACAAGTCAACAAGGCAGTTATGCGAATCCCGAGAAATCTGATGATATCTTAACAGAAACAATTCAAATCCCAAGAGATCTGGTGTTTCCTTTAATAGAAACATCATTGTCTATATAAATGGATCCTAGGTTTCGAATCATGGACGACTTCCACGACAACAACAATAGCAATACGACAATTCCATAAAAGCAAACATCACATCAAATCTCACAATCAAACCCTAGCAGCCATCGCATCATTCATCACAAATTTAATATCATTCATTCATTATTTGTAATCATTAACATGTTTTAATGAAATACATATTATTCATTAATTGTGTTTCTTTTAGTGTGTTCTTGAATCATTATTGATATTGAAATTTACTACAAAACAATTAAACCAAGCCAACGTTGATTCCGCAAACGTTGACTTGCTTTCAACCAACACTGATAATTCTGTTTGCGATCCTTGGATTCACAGGTGGTATCAGAGCCAAGTGCTCATTGATTTAGATTGATTGATCTATTAATGTTTGTTGTGTTTATTTGCTTTGAATTTTGTAGATTTGTCAGTTTTTACTGATTAGATCTATTGTTTTTAAAAAGGAGTTGTGTGAAACTTGTTTGTCGTTCAACAGTAGTCAGTTAGATTAACTTGGATATATATTCAAATCAATTGAATAGCAGATCCTGTTGATCAAATTCATTAGTTAACATCTCAGATCTTAACTAATCATAAGCAACTTTAGTGGATCATCTTACCAACCACTAAAGTTGGAAACAAAAGCAGACTTCAAATCATGGAAAATAAAGTTTAGGAATCATGTAAATTATACAGATTCTGACTTATGGGTCTCTATAACAGAAGGTCCTGATATTCCACCCACCCTTGGGCCGGATTATAATGATAACAATCAACCCATAAGCACAAAAGATCTTTCACCTGATGATATTAAGAAGCTTAAAGTTGATATCAAAGCATATAGCTTGCTTAGTATGGCTTTGCCAGAAGAAATATTGATCAGATGTGAAAATTATAAAACAACAAATTCCTTGTGGAAGATTCTTCATACACTTTGTGAAGGGAGTGATGAAATCCGAAGCATTAGGAAGGACACCCTTCGTTCACAATATGAAACTTTTCATCATATTGAGGGTGAATCAATTCCTCAATAACTCCACAGGTTTATGCAACTTGTCACAAAAATGAACATTCTGGAGTTGAAATACACAAATGAGGAACTAAACAAGAAAATGCTCCATACTTTACCAGAAAGTTGGAAGCAAACTGTATCCATATTCAAGAATACCATAGATCTCAAAGCAGTCGGACTAGACACTCTAGTGGCTAAAGTTGAGGCTCTTAAACTGAATGAGAAATCAAGAAACAAGAGTATAAGAACTCATGTATCACCATATCACTTTAAAGAAACAAGAAGTGCTGGAAGTTCTTTCATGTCCAGTAATCATGGTGATAACTCTTGTACTTTGAGTGAAGATGGAGAGGAAGTAAGTTTCTATGCTTCAAAACCTCCTAAGAAATCTTCTCAAAGTAAGTCAAGAAAAGAGAAAGAAAGATCTGATGATCAAAGAGATAAATCATCCGAAAAACCATCATCCAACAATCAATCAGAGTCTATCAATGTCATTCTAGACTCTGAAAAACAAAAGGCAGCTTTTGCAGCGTTCAGTTCAAGCTTTCAAGCCTACCTAGGAAGTACATTGCCCACTGCCAACATGTGCCAACAAGATTTAGAAGAACTGCCTCCTGATGTAGTGGAGGAGATGGATCTACAATGACAAATGGCAATGATTGCCTATAGAGCCAAACAATTCTGAGAAGAAACAAGAATTTGGCTGTTGCAAGTAAATCATCACGTATTGGAGTTGATAAGTCAAAGGTAAGATGCTTCAAGTGCAATCTCTATGGACACTTTTCTAGAGAATGCAATCAACAAAATTCTGACACAACACAACATCAGAATCATCAGGCCAAACAATCCTCATCAACTCAAAGATGTTTTAGACAGCCACAACTGACCAACTCATCCCCACTAGCCACCAATTCACCAGCAGGAACTAGCAACTCTAAATAATCTTGATCGTTCTTCAAGATGGAACTTGTGACTGGAGTGTGTATGAGAAGGAAGTCTTAGAAGAAAATCAAGCTCTAATGGCTCACATGGAAAACAAGGTTCCACCCATGGCAAGTGAGGTAAGAGACAGGTTATGTTCATCAATATGTGTTGAGGAAGTAGAAATATATAGAGTCCATGCTCAACAATTAGCTGATAAAGTTAAAGAAACAATAATTTTGAATGAATCTCATGTAAGAGAACATAAACCATATCAAATTAAAATTATCTCTTTACAAAAGGATTTAGACAAAATTGTTTCTGAAAATTACAGTTTGAAAGCACAAGTTGAGCATCTGACCACTTCCTTAACCAAATCCATGGCTGATCATGCATCAACTGAAGTGAAATTCAGAAGTTTCAGCTCTCATCTCAGCAATATGAGAAATTACTAAATTCTCAGATTGAATCAAAGAAAAGGTCTGGGCTGGGATACAATGCTGTGGCACCTCCAGTTAACAATAACTATGTTTTTTTGCCTGAATCAATGACAAATAATCTATCAAAACATTTTGTGCCTAGCACCAATATAGGAACTAGATCAAATCAACAAAACATTAATAATAAGGTGAATGAAACTGAGTCTTCTGAATCAGAAAAGATTAATCAATTTAATTCAAAATTCGACTTAGATGAGTGGGATGACTTAGATGATTCTGATGAACATGATGCTGATCTTTTAAATAAGGGTAAGAATGTTGTATTTGAAACAAATATTCCAAAAGTGCTTGAAGAAACAAAGCTGCCATACCCTCCTAAACAAAGAAACATGCTGAAAACCATTTGCAAGAGAATAGCTCAGTTGAATGAAGGTCTTCAAGAGCTAAATCAGCAACAAACCTCCTCCAATAAAGTAAATGAGAAATCTGCCTCTATTGAGGAAAGAGACAAATCCATGGAAAAAGGAAAGAAAAGGGCATCACCAGATCATCAACGGAAGAATAATCTCTTTCCAGTACCAGATCTACGGAAAAAGAAAACTTTAGTAGAAGTTAATGTTGATTCAGTAGATGATCTACGGAACAGGAATTCAGCAACAAACAATCAAAAGATGCATAAAGTGGAAAAACAAGAATCTCATCCAAAGCTGAAGAAGAATGAACAACATCAAAAGTTAGCAAACCATAAGAATGATTCTGAGAAAGAATCAGATGAAAAGTATTGCAAACGGTGTGACATGAAAAATCACAATACTGAGGATTGTTACTTCAGTAGCTATTGCTCTATTTGCAATATGAACAATCACATGATTGCTGACTGCTACTTCAACAAACATTATGCCATCTGCAACAAAAATAGCCATTCCACTCAGAAATGTTATTTCAACAAAAAGAACAAGACAAAAGGCACAAAGAAGAAAGAATCAAATAAGTCTGAATTAGATACTCAATCTACTGATTGTGAAAAGGGTTCAAAACTGAAGAAGTCTGAACTCAAATCAAAGTCAAAATCAAATGACAAAACATCATCAAGTGCTCATCCATTGAAGAAAAGACCAACTTTCCAGCAGTCAAAAACACCTCACATAAGGGTAGATTTGACTGATAAGGAAACAAAGGATGATGATGCATCTTTTGATAAATTTGAAAAGGGAAATCATATACCTCATTCAAAAACAAAAGATTGTGAGACATTTAATCATAAAGTTTCATTGTCAAAACGGAAGTCTCAAATGAACAAAATTAAGTTGAATCAAGAAGAAATTAGGAAACAAGAACCTAGTTCATCAACATCCCATTCAACAGAATCATCCTCATCTGAAACAACTCAGAATGAATCAACCAAAACTAAAACTGAAACTTCAAGACTTGTTCATGAAGGAGTAACTATTTTAGACACTGTTGACAAACCCAAGATCATTAAGACTTGGGTTGTCAATTCTAACTGATTTATTTCTGAATGCAGGAACAATATTGGAGAGCTGACAACAAGTGGTATGTTGACAGTGGTTGTTCCAGGCATATGACAGGAAACTGTTCACTTATCCATGATTTCAAACATAAAAATGCTTCTTATGTGGCATTTGGTGGGGATAAAAAGGGAGGTAAAATTGTTGGTGAAGGAATGATAACAAATGGTGTGCTCAAATTTGAGAAAGTAAATTATTGTGAAAACTTACAGTATAATCTACTAAGTGTGTCTCAAATTTGTGATCAAAATTATACCATATTGTTTGATAATACTAATTGTTACATTCTTAAGCCAGGGTTTACTGTTCCAGAAGAATGGGTCCTCCTCAAAGCAGCAAGAAAAGGAGCAAAGGTATTGCAAGGCAATTCAGTGCACCAAGAACTCCACAACAAAATGGAGTTGCTGAAAGAAGAAACAGAACTCTCATTGAAGCAGCCAAAACAATACTAGCTGATTCACAATTGCCAATCACATTTTGGGCTGAGGCAGTGATGTCACACCCCGGGCCCAGGTAGGGTGGGACGTCACAGACTAGCAACAACATATGGCAGCGGAAACAAACCATTACAAGAGCTCAAAGGAGAGAATATCACATGGCATTAAATGTTTTAAAAAGGTACCGGGGCTAGAAACTGTTGATGCATGTATGTTCCAAGATCATGATTCGAAATGTAATAGATCTTGTTTGTCTGATTATGATGTAATAAGAAATGATTAATGAAATGATATGGATTGTTTGTGATTTGTAATGTCTAATATTTCATTAATGAGTCGATATTGAATTGGTTAATTAGGTTTGTGATTGTTTGAATGGTTACACATCAAGTTATATTAATTGAAATATTCAAACTTAACTTAATGAAGTTCTCATGCGAATGGCCCATGCGAATGGACCACACGCCTGAATAACTTCATACGATTGACTCAGTCGCACGACTGAACCAGGAGACTGGATCAGTCGTATGATTGACACATAAGATTGGCTCAGTCGCACGACTGAACACTCAGTCGTGCGAATGAATCAACCGCATGGTTCAATCGCACGACTGAACCATACTTATGGTCCAGTCGCACGAATGAACAATACTAACCTATAAATACAACCCAATTCATGGAAAAACGTAAGCATTGATACCATTACGACTCCAAACGTACCCTAGCCGTCCAGAAGCCTCCCAAATCGTTCTCCAAGTTCACAGAACACATTAGATCGATTCCCAATCGACTTCTAACGTTAGATTCAATTCTTGATTGATTCTTCGTGTGTTCTCACTGATTGGATCGCCAATCAAATAGGATTCCGCACTATTTGATCTGGTTTACACGCTAATCACTAGGTATTTCGTTCAAATACCAGGTCCTAACAAGTGGTATCAGAGCTTTGGCTCTTGATTACGTGTGATTCAATCAAGATTGCATAAAAGTTTGTGTTTTTGCACTAAAAACGCAATCTTTGGTGTCAAAAGTGATCTTGGATGTTCCCTGCTCATCAAAGTTTGGTTTCTACGGACTTAGGTGCTTAGACCTTGCGAAAATTCGAATTTTTTAGGCTAAAACACGTTTAACCTAGAAAATTTCGCAAAACAGCAGCTTCAGTCGCACGAGTGACCCATTCGCACAACTGGACTCCATTCGCATTGCCCATTCGCACGATTGGACCTAGTCGCACCTTCATTCGTACGATTGAACCGTTCGTTCGCATAACTCATACGCATCAGCTTCATTCGCACGACTGAACCAATCACTTAGTTCAGCCGCACGATTGAACCACTCGCAGAGTTCATACGCACGACTAGACCATTCGCATCCTTCAGTCGCACCAGTGACAGTTTGTTTTATTAGACTTAAATTTTTTCGCCATGGAAGATCAAATGTCAGCCTTTACTGCTGGGAAGGACTCTAGGATACAGAATCTGCTGTTGCTTGAGAGTGAGGTGGGTAATTTTATAATAAACCACCAAAGCTCTTGACGTTAGATGAGTTTCCCCACTGGAAACAACGTTTTGAGATCTACCTCAATGGAGTGGATCCGAATCTGTGGGAAGCCATCGAGATTGGATATAGTACACCGGTGGGAGCTGATGGAGTTAAGCTAACGTTAGGAGGGATGACGGACGCGCAGAAAGTTAAATACAATGCAGAGAAGAGAGTTTATGCATTGATCACACAGTCTATCCCCAAAGACATCTTCCACCAGTACTCAGAGAATAAGCAGTCCAAGAAACTGTGGGATGAGCTAGAAAAGAGGTACGATGGGAATGCTTCGTTGAAGGCAATCAAGGCTAAGGAGTTAAAGAAGGAATTCGATAACTTCTCATCGATGGGAAACGAGAGTTTAGACGATGTTATAGATAGATTCTACCATCTGATGAGTGAACTGCATACACATGGGGTGGATACTACCATGGAAGAGAAAGTTACTAACTTTGCAGACGGATTGCCTAAAAATTGGGCTTCATTCGTGTCTAACCTGAGACAGAATGGAATGCTGGCAAAGCTGGATATTAATGACTTCATTCTTAAGTGGCGAGAGGAAGCACTTAGGATGAAGTACAGAGCTCAGAAGTCTTCGTACACTCAAAATCCAGCTTTGTACAACGCCACGCCTCAAGCTAAGACATCTGGAGCACCTCTCCAGACTGCATTTGTGTCTAGCTCGTCGAGTCCTTCACATGCTTCTCCTTCAGGATCAGACACGTCTGGATCTTCGTGTACCCACTATATTGGATCTGAAGCAAGTGCTACTAAACTGAAGACCGAGAACCTCGGTAATGTGACTGTGGAAGTAGCTCGAGAGCATATGGATCTTTTGGCTGCAGTGGTTCATTCTTATGATGGATTTGTTGCCGGGAAGATTGGAAACTGCCATCTGGCAGACGAGGACTACGAGCAGGTGGACGAAATGGAGCTTGAGAGGATGGACATAATGTGGGCCTTAGCTAGTGCTGTCCGGAGGGCGAAGAAGTTTGTTAAAAAGACCGGACAGAACTTGGTAGCTATTAAGGATACCACATTTGGCTTTGACAAGAGCAAAGTGACCTGCTTCAACTGTGGAGAGAAGGGGCACTTCAAAAGAGAATGTGTCAAGCCAAAGAAGACGGGTAACGGGAACCCGTTCTCGTCCTTCACTCGCCAAGACAAGCAAGCTACCAGTTCTACTTCATCAAGCAAGGATCCAAAAGCCTTGACTGCTCATGATGATAAAGGACTGGATTGGAGCTTTAGGTTTGTCTCACCAGGGGAATCAAACATTGCTAGTGTAGAAGATATTGACGATGATTCCGCGAGTGAAGGAGATCTAGCAGTTGAGATAGCGATGTCACATAGTGAAGAAGCAACTGCAACCGAGGTCAGTTACAAGCCTAAAGAGGAGACTTCCACGTCAGAGACAGAAAAGATAGAATCACCAGAACCAGAGACATCTGATGCTGCGTTGATGGCTAACTCTTCTGAACCAACTCAGGTAAGTACTACTGACCAAATGTTTGATAATCCGAAGTTCAACACTTAGAGAGAGAAAGGAATAACGGGGAGGGATTGGGTTACAAAGTGGTTCCACCACCACCTGAGACCTTGATGAACACTAAGACTAGACCAGTAAATAATAACCCCATCAAGGATCATGTGGTGTCTACTCCTCTTGTTAGTGATCCGGATTCCTCATGTTCATCTATTGAATCTGGAAACAAACAAAAGGAGGCCACTTCAAAGGCAAAGGTAAATTGCCTTGTGTTAATTTGGAAAAGGAATTTGAAAAGGTTAACTTAAAGTCAGGGTCAAATAGAGTCAAATCAGAACCTAAAAAGACTTCTAATGTTAATCTTTCACATGTTTCAAGTCAAAAACCAGTTAACCAAAAAGAGAAAGATGTTAAACAGGTTAAAACAGTTAACTTTGTTAAACCAGAGAAAACATCAAAAGAACAAGAGTTAAAACCTAAAGTGAGTGATGTTACTAGAGTGTCACACACTTCTCCACAAAGAAAGTTTAATCATAAAGTTGATAGCAGGTCGTGCTACAACTGTGGAGAATGTGGACACATTGCTTCCTATTGTCCTTTCTATCAGACACCTAGGAAGAAGATTGAAATTCAGGATTCAAAGCCTAGGTCTTCTAAGAGGAGTTCTCTGACTCCACCTAGAAGAACTAGTGAACCTAAAGTTCAACCTGTAAGCCAGTCGACTGTTTATCACAAACAGGCCTTGCACAAAACTGGCTTATGGAAAGAGAAGTCATCCTGCGTGTCTGATAATGATGACAAGAAGGAACCTGAGCTACCCTCACCCTCTAAGGGTCAATGGGTGGAATTTATGATGTGTGATGCCTCTGGGAAACCCAAGCCAGTAAAGGCTTGGGTTCCTAACCTAAACTAATCCTTTACTTTGTATGTGCAGGGTGTTCGATACAGTGCTGAGACTAACACGTGGATTGTAGACAGCGGAGCATCCAGGCACATGACAGGAAACAGGGCTCTTCTATCAAACGTCAAGCAAATAAAAGGAGGGCATGTTTCATTTGCTGGAAACCGGAGGCTATATCACAGCTCAGGGAGAAGTGGGGAATCAGAAAGTTAAGTTTGATAAGGTGAACTACGTTCAACAACTTCAAAATAACTTACTTTCTGTTTCCCAAATCTGTGATAAGGGGTTTAAAGTCATCTTTGACAACAAGAAGTGTTACGTGCTAAAGAAAGACTACGTGATCCGAGAGGACCAAGTTCTGATGACTGCTTCAAGATATAAAGATCTTTATGTTTTGGACCTGTCAACAGCTTCTACAACGGATCATGAGGTTCAGTGCTTTCTATCTAAAGCTACTGAGAAGGATTCCATCTCCTGGCATAGGAGAATGGGACACATTAGTCAAAGGAAGATGAATCACTTGATTTAGAAGGATCTAGTGAGAGGAGTTAATGTCAAGAGCTTCCAGCTTCCTGACTTTTGTGTAGCTTGCAAGAAAGGCAAACAGAAAAAGAAGTCTCATAAGGAAAAGAAAGTTAATTTAATAGAACTTCCTCTTGAACTTCTTCACATGGATTTGTTTGGTCCAGTCAGTACAAAGAGCATTGCAGGCGACTTGTACTGTTTTGTGGTCACTGATGACTACTCAAGGTTCACTTGGGTAATGTTTCTGAAATCCAAATCAGAAACATTTGAGTCATTCAAGGAGTTAGTAACCACACTGGAATCTCTCTACAAGCTGAAAGTTAGACAAGTACGCTCAGACAACGGGACGGAATTCAAGAACCAGTGGATGGAGGCTTACTGCAAGGAAAAGGGAATTGTGCATCAATTCACTTCTGCCTACACGCCTCAGATGAATGGCGTTGCTGAGAGAAAGAACAAAAGCTTGATAGAGACAGCAAGGACTATGCTGGCAGACTCGAAACTGCCTATCCAATTCTGGAATGAGGCAGTGGCGAATGCATGTTATACACTGAATCGAGTTCTGATTGTCAAGCGCCACGGAAAGACATGTTACGAGCTACTACAAAGACGCAAACCGAATTTGGAGTATCTCGAACCATTTGGCGCGCCGTGCACACTTCTGAAGAAGACACAAGAAGGAAAATTCAGCGAGAAGGCGGATGAAGGAATCTTTCTAGGATACAACATACCAAACAAGCGAGTTTACAACAACTCAACGGGTCTAGTAGAAGTGTGATGTAATGTTGACGTTCAGAGATATACCACACCACCTACTGGCAAAGGACCCGCCTACTTCTTCGACTATGATGGATTCTTCAAGTCCTTCAACATCCCTCTCTCTCCCTCGGATGACGAGTTAGCTACTAGAATGATGTATGATATCTTGAATACACCATCTAGCTCACAGGGAGAATCATCTACTCAGTCAGGGGGAGTAGTCGACGACAGTGACTCCTCATCTGAAGATTAAGCTGAAGAAGATGACCAGAACAGTCAGGAGGAACAGGTTCCAGTTCCTGAAAGTCCACAAGTATCTACCAGTGATGCACCTTCGACATCGGAACCTCAAACTCCAACTACCTCAGATGCAGAACCAAATGTTCATAATCTTGGCTCTGAGGTAGCTGTTCCTACTACTCCAGGATCACGACTAAACGTCTATCATCCCCTTAACAATGTCATTGGGGATGTCAGATCAGGAGTACAAACCCGAAATCAGCTATATTCAGCTGATTACGCCTCGGTTATGGAGAAGGGTTACATTCATGATGGTCCTTATCGGTGTTTTGTCTCGCAGTTTGAGCCAAAATATGTTAGTGACGCACTAAATGATGAGGCGTGGGTGAGTGCCATGCAAGAAGAACTTCTTCAGTTCAAGAAGTTAGGTGTATGGACTCTGGTTGATAGACCTAAAGGTGCTAAAGTCATTGGCACCAAATGGGTCCTGAAATGCAAGAAGGATGACCAAGGGGTCATTATCAGGAACAAAGCTCGATTGGTGGTTCAGGGTTTTCGCCAAGTCGAGGGAATTGACTACAATGAGGTGTTTGCACCCGTGGCAAGGATGGAAGCCATTCGTATCTTCCTTGCCTATGCATCGTAGATGAAGATTAAAGTCTACCAATTAGATGTGAAGAGTGCATTCCTTCATGGGGAAATCAGAGAAACAGTCTATGTCAGTCAACCCGAGGGATTTGAAGATCCTTATCATCAGGATAGAGTTTACAAGCTCGACAAGGCTTTATACGGGCTTCATCAAGCTCCAAGAGCCTGGTATGAGAAACTCTCGACTCATCTTGTGAAACACGGCTTTCGCAGGGGAGTCATTGACTGCACGCTGTTCATTAAAGAAAAGGATGGCGACCTACTGCTCGTACAGATCTATGTTGATGACATAATCTTCGGTTCAAAGAACGAAGAGTTATGCAAAGAGTTTGAAGCAGTTATGAAGAAAGAGTTTGAGATGAGTGCTATGGGGGAGATGAAGTTCTTTCTCGGGTTACAGGTGGATCATACACCAAATGGGATCTTTCTACATCAGACCAAGTATGTAGGAGACATTCTCAGTCGTTTTGACATGGAGAATGCTTCTGCTGCTGGGACTCCACTTGCTACGAATCACGACATAGCACCTGATGAAAATGGAGATCTTGTAGATGCCACGATGTACCGAGGAATGATTGGATCCCTCATGTATCTCACTGCCTCAAGACCTGATATCATGTATGCTACATGTTTATGTTCTAGATATCAGGCTAAGCCTAAGGTCAACCATCTGATCGGGGTCAAAAGGATTTTTCGTTATCTGAAGGGTACACCCACACTTGGGTTGTGGTATCCTCATGATGATGACTTTGAGCTTACCGCGTATAGTGACTCGGATTACGGGGGCTGCAAGATGAACTACAAGTCTACATCAGCAGGGTGTCAATTCTTTGGGAGAAGATTAGTTACCTGGCAGTGTAATAAGCAGACATCGGTTGCTTTGTCAACCTGTGAAGCCGAATATGTTGCTGCTGCAAGTTGCTGTTCACATATCATCTGGATTCAACAGCAAATGCGGGATTACGGTTTAAAGTTCTCTTCTACTCCTATTTTTGTTGATAACTCTGCTGCAATTGCAGTAACTAAAAATCCGGTCCAACATCCTAAGACCAAACATATCGGTATTAAATACCATTTCATAAGAGACTGTTTTGAAAAGAACTTAATTGATGTGGTAAAAATTAATACTGATTTTCAACGCGCTGACCTCCATACTAAAGCCTTTGATAAACCACGCTTTCAATATTTGCTAGAGGTCAACGGCGTTAAAAAGTTAAACTCATGTGTAGTCCGATGTAGTTTAGTTAAAGTTTTTCTATTTTATTTTATTTTATTTGTTTATTTTAGTTTGTTTAAATTAAACTCATGTTATTTTGCTGTTTATTAAAATCCTAAAATAATTAAACCAGTTATGATTTTAGTATTTTAGGGGGAGAATATGTCAGCAAGTAACATTAAAAAAAAACGAGGGAGAAGGAGTGGATAGCTGATATAAGGTAGATCGTATCTGTGATACCGATTCAAACCCTTTGGAAAATGATAGTACACAGGAACAAATCAAGAGGGACTTAAAATTAAATTTAGAAAAGATGCAAAAATTCAAAGTATAAGTCTGTGTAGTCTAAGCAATATAAAAGGGAAGATGATAGAAAAACTGGTAACTCCTAAGGTAACACAACGAGAGTAGACCTAGAGGTTGCTAGACCACAAATGATATGTCGGTAGATTCAACACAATAGATGATTAGACCTGACTGGTGATCTCAAGATCAAACTAAGTTGTTCAACTGACTGTGGGCTTCCATCTTATCACTGGTTAACACAATCAACAATATTCCAATAAGGGGTAATGAGCATGTAAACGCCACAAATGTGTGCGGATGACCATAAATAGAGCAAAGCAAGAAAAAATGAAAGACAAATGCTATAAAGCTAATGACTTATGTTGTTGGTGCATTTTGTGCAAAATAAAATTAAGCTGCTCTAACAAGGAGATAGGTTGTGTGCCTCTCTGCTGTGCGATGGCACTGACCTGAGGATAAGCATAACCTAGATATTCTAGAATTCATTGTTGTTTGCCGCCTCTCTGCTGTGCGATGGCACTGACCTGAGGACTGGCTTCTCTTTGAAAGCTCTAAGAATAGTCTCTTCTTGTAATAATACCCGTAGACCGCTCAAAAGCTCCTGAGGAATGTTGATTACCATATAAGTGTGGGATCCACAAATGTTAGTTGAAATAATTAAACCTAAAACAGTCACCAGTCTGTGTCAAAAGTCTGTGTATGGATTTAAGTGGACAAACATATTGACAATCATTGTGGCTGCAATTCTTGAAAGTTCAAATCAATGTGGTAATCTAAGAGTTCCAGTATGATTTCCTAAAGTTGCTAACGACTCTGGATGTAAACCAAGAATTGAGCATCAAAAGATTTTGATAACATGTTCCAAATGATTTGATTTGCCTGTATGATTCCAAAATTGAATTGGTCCAGGTGTGGTCAATCTAAGTTGAAGCTGTCTATTCCGGAACCAAATCCAGTAGATTTCCATCTTAGGAATTATCTCTCACAAAAAGCCAAAAACAATTCTTATTTTTATTCTTTAGTTTAATTGTCTAAGTTAGTTAGTCGTTTAGTTTGTTAGTTTGTCGGACTACATCAGGAAAATCAGTAAGGAATCAACTCACTAAAAGGGTCATGTCTGAGATGACCACATGTGTCTTAAAAGTTTAAAACAGTCACGTCTGAGTTGAGAAAGTGTTTAAAAGAGTCACGTCTGAGGTGACTAAATTGTTTAAAACAGTCACGTCTGAGGTGACAAAGTGTTTAAAAGAGTCACGTCTGAGGTGACTAAATTGTTTAAAAGGATCACGTCTGAGGTGATCAAAAGGTTTTCAAGTTAAAATGATCATGTATGAGATGATCAAAAGCTCATAACGTTAATTTCAAAAATTAAAAGGGGTTTAAATGTTAATATTCAAATTGGCAGAAAATTTAATAAGTATGACCCATTCGCACGAATGGACCATACGTATGGACTAATCATACGAATGGAAGCAATTCGTACGAATGGACCATGAGTATGGACCATCCAACCGAATGGCCCATACGATTGGCCCAGTCGATGCTTAAGGGCGAACGATTGAATCAGTCGCACGACTGAGACCCAGTCGGACGACTGAAGAAGGGCGACTGAACAAATCGCACGACTGAGTCCCACTCGCACGACTGAGTCCCACTCGCACGACTGAAAGGTGCGTATGAGCTCAGTCGCACGATTGAATCTAGGGTTAGTATAAATAGAGGGGGAGTCGGTCGCAGAGACTCACCACCCTCAAATTAACCCTAAATCGCACGACTTAACGCCACTCTGCCCAAATTTCGTTTGATCTCTAAAACCCCCCATTTCTTGATTACTGACCATATACATCGACTCTACAGGTAATTTGCGGTGAAGAAGCACTCCTATAACTTTCAATTTGATGCAAAATCAGTACAGTCGGACTCGCAAAAGAACCGAGACATTAGTGACTTAATAACCTAACTAAACGACTCAAACAGATGAAATTAAAGATGTTAGGTGTTATGAGAATGTATTGCGAGTCAAATGAACCAGATAACGATGTCTAAAACTCAAAAGTGGTGAAAAAGTGAATTTGAATTGAACAGTCAGTACATCATGCGAATGGACAGGTTGATGAACTTCAGTCGCACGACTGAAGGGTGCGAACTGCTTAACCGCACGACTGAACCATGCGTATGAGTTCAGTCGCACGACTGGTGTAACCGCATGAGGTTACATACGCATGAGTCCAGTCGCACACTCAGTCGTACGCATGGGATCATTCGCACGACTAACTCCCAGTCGCACTGTTCAGTCGCACGACTGATCTCAGTCGCACAACCTCAATCGCATGACAGAAAGTTTTTTTTTAAGTCCAAGTGCTTCATGACTTTCTTAGCCAATGATACTAACGTTTACTATGTTTGTGTAACAGATGGCGAGTCGATGGACTATGAGCACGAAGCACAATATATGTGCTCATCTGGATTTGACATCCAGAAACGCTGCTGATTTCTCGGGCATCATCACATTTCTACTGAGATCGAGGATTGCACATGCCATATCTACTCCTTGCACTCCTTATAGGTCCGTTCAGCAGGCCTTCTGGGAAGGCACTACAGTTGATAGATCCTCTGAGCCTCATTGCATCAGAAGTACCATCTTTGGAGAGGCTATTACTATCTCAGAGGAGGATCTAAGGATCGTATTACAGTTGGGGGATGACTCTGATTGTCCGACTCGATTACACCCCCTCACAGTCAGAGGATGCTTTCTTAGAGCCAAGTACTCTGGGGACATCAATGCTGGGGTACTCAACAAGAGTAACCTCTGTCCCCAGTTTAAGTATCTTGCGCACGTGCTACTTAAGTGCATAGCTTCCAGGAAGGGAGGTTTTGATGAGCTATCTGATCAGATACAAAACGCGTATGCTGCGTTGGTGCTGAACCACCCGTTCAGCTTCTCCAAGATGATCTTCACCTACCTGGTGGAGAACATTGAGGGGAAAGGGAAGGAGGGCTTCTGTATGTACCCGAGGTTTATGCAGATGTTCATAGATCAGAAGCTTCCCTCCCTGCCGAAGGAGAAGGAGGATGCGGTAGTCCTCGAGGTGATGGATGACACTACCTTGGGGAGGATGAAGGTGTACAGAGGGAAGCAAGTGAAACCCCCTGTCAGGAGGTTGTTTGGGCATCTGGCCCGGGAAGACTACGTGGTGCCGGCCAAGAGAAAGTGGCGCCACGATGATAGTGATTCTGATGTGGAGCAGATTGCTCTACCCACTCATGACTCGGATGATGATGACAGTGGGGATGCTGGAGACGATATGCCTATTCCACCTAAAGGCACTGTGTCTGATGTTATACCTCCAGTGTCTGCCCCAGCCGGAGAGGTTGCCGAGTTAGCAGGATTTCATCAGGATTTTGTTCCAGGTGCAGACGAGGAGGAGGAGATGGATGATGAGCCCCTAACGCGAACTGTGGGAAGCAAAGTTGTTCCCACAGAACATGGGCTAAGGGTGGTTGGTGAACACCCGAGAGACTCCGGAGAGACTGATACTGACCGAAGCTATGCTCCGGGGTCAGCAGGCAGGGTTGTAGGGGGAGCATCCACCTCAACGGGGACGAGGCGGAAGAGGATGGCTCAGCCCCATGGTCAGAAGAAGAAGAAGCGTCGGTTGACCTTCATTACCACCATAGCCTCTACTGCTACCACCACCACTACCACTTCCACAGCTATACCATCCACCACCACAGCCACCACATCCACCACACCTACCACAACCACCAACATACCTCCCACCACAGTACAGATTCCATCTACCACCATATCCTTTACTCCCACATCACCTCCACCATTTCACAGACCCATCTTCACTACAGCCACCACCACCACCACCTCACACCAAGCAGGACCTTCAGCCCATCCCTCACACACTTATGGATCACCTCTACCTCCAATCGGGGTAGAGGAACAGCTGTCTGCGCTCAACAGGATGGTGATGCGCTTACTAGCTGCAGATGAGGAGAAGGCGGCCCAGATCCGCCAGCTTGCTGACCTGACTGCTGCACAATCTCACCAGATTGCAGAGCAGGCTCGGGTTATAAAGGAGCAGGCCCAACAGATGGCTGTTCAGAGCACTGGGATTGCCCAACTCCAAGCACAGAGTGTCACATCAAGCAAAAAGATAGAGGAGTTGGAGGAGGCAAAGAAGACTATCATGTTAAAGCTCAAGGGATCTAAGGAGGAGCCCTTGAAGATCAAGGAGGGGGATGGAGATGATGGAGATGATGGTGATGATGATGATGAAGATGATGATGAGGATGAAGAGGATGATACAGAGGATGAGGAGGAAACTGAAGGGGAAAGGACAGAGGAGAAGGATGATGATGATGAAGCAGAAGGAGGGGATGCAGCTGCATCGGCCTCTGCTTCAGGTCAAGAGGAGGTCAAAGAACAGACAAGACCAATCAGCCTCTACCTCTGCTCCTCCAAGTGACGAGACGATGATACAGGATAAAAGTAAAGACTAGATGTTTATGTATTTATTTACTTTTGTATTTGAATTCTGTATTGAAAACGATGTATTGAATGTTTATATTAAGTTAATGCATGTCTGTTTGATTAATTACTAATGATTTATGTGTTGAATGTTTAAATCAAACAGATCCAAATTACCAAAGAGATGAGTTTGATGTTGCTCCCCTTCAGCAGGTCAAGACTCAGCTAACAATGATTCTTGATCTGCAAGGGATCGTTAGGAGGTCAGTGAGTTATACCCCTGAAGAAGGGGAAATAATTCATGACCTATCAAACGAGCAACTCGCAGAGATTTTCAAGCTAAATCCGGATGAGATAGTGAAAGATGCTCCGACATGCGATTCGACTAGTGATGAAGAGCTCAACGATGTTGATGAAGTCGAGATCGAAGATGTCACCGTCGAGGATTACCCTCAGTACGCTGACAATGAGGGAAATGTGGTCCCCAATCTGGGTGAATCCCTCGTCAGCGATACTTTTGAGGTGTTGAACAAGATGGAGCAAGAAACTGAGAAAGCAGAAGGAACAGCCCAAGCCTCAAATGATGATGTCGACATTCGAAAGGCTGAGTGGGCTGCATGTTTTGAAGAAGTTAGAGCCCAACGTGCTGCACCGAAGAAGGATGCCTACACCAAACTCTACAGAGTCAAGAAACATCACAAGGTGTCAGGCAGGATCATAGCATGGGCGTATTTTGAGGATCTTAATGCTTATGCAGTTAAGAGGGAACAGGGCATAGAGTACTTCAGGTTCCCACATGATCTGAAGACTCTACCAGGTTTTGAGCTCAACCAGCTGGCTAAGCTAAAGCTTTTGTATGCTGACCCGAGGAAGATGTCAGGCTGGTTTGAGGCTGCCCTAAAGAAGGAGTACCACACCAGATGGGTTAACTTCAGACCCCAACAGCCTACTAGGTATATCAGAAGGTCTGAGGTTGATGCCATTACTGGCAAGCCCAAGATAGTGTTGAAGTGGAGTCCTCCGCGCACAATGTCAAGAATCCCACTCAGGGAAATGCCACAGGACTTCACTCCACACTTTAAGTGGTGGTACTATGATTGGAGAACAGCTGAAGCGGTCATAGTCCTAAGCAAAGAGGGCCAAATGGATACGATCAGGGTATTCGACCCGATGTGGCTTACTAACTTGTCGGCTAATGATGTCTATACGCTATACAAGTGGCCACTGTTCTATGACACGCAAGATATTGTACAAGCCCTCCAGTTCCAGAATGTTATACGACTCTGCTTCGCGTTTGAGATTCACGCGAGAGTCACTAAAGAGGAGAAGTACAAGAAATACAAGGAGGTTATGCAGAAAACAAGAGATTAGAGAGATCTAGGTCCAAGGGGGAGTTTGTTGATGCATGTATGTTCCTAGATCATGATACGAAATGTAATAGATCTTGTTTGTCTGATTATGATGTAATGTGAAATGATTAATGAAATGATATGGATTGTTTGTGATTTGTAATGTCTAATATTTCACTAATGAGTCGATATTGAATTGGTTAATTAGGTTTGTTATTGTTTGAATGGTTACACATAATGTTATATTAATTAATACATTCAAACTTAACTTAATGAAGTTCTCATGCGAATGGCCCATGCGAATGGACCACACGCATGAATAACTTCATACGATTGACTCAGTCGCACGACTGAACCAGGAGACTGGATCAGTCGTATGATTGACACATAAGATTGGCTCAGTCGCACGACTGAACACTCAGTCGTGCGAATGAATCAACCGCATGGTTCAATCGCACGACTGAACCATACTTATGGTCCAGTCGCACGAATGAACAATACTAACCTATAAATACAACCCAATTCGTGGAAAAACGTAAGCATTGATACCATTACGACTCCAGACGTACCCTAGCCGTCCAGAAGCCTCCCAAATCGTTGTCCAAGTTCACAGAACACATTAGATCGATTCCCAATCGACTTCTAACGTTAGATTCAATTCTTGATTGATTCTTCGTGTGTTCTCACTGATTGGATCGCCAATCAAATAGGATTCCGCACTATTTGATCTGGTTTACACGCTAATCACTAGGTATTTCGTTCAAATACCAGGTCCTAACAGAACCAAATCAAGCCTCCAAATGAGTTTTACAACCTATGATAAAAAATAAATTGTACTTGTTCAACACAAATATAAAATTGTTCAACTGGTTCATTAAGGAAAAATGCCAATGCCACGGTCGCGGGGATAAGTCTAGGTCTTCACAACAGCTAGGATCTCTTCATAAATTACCTGAAACATGCTCAAAAAGAAATTTGTGTCAACTAAAAAGTTGGTGAATTCAAGTGCTTAAAGTTTAAAAACAAAAGGACTTAACAAATCCTTCTTTGATAAAAAGGAAATAATCATTGTTTCAACATTGTGGGAAAATCATAATCAACCCTACACTCAGTCCCGGTTGGCCTCTTCTAAAGTTGTGTTTAACCGGATATTCCCGAAGGAAGAACTGAGCCCCAAACCAGTGAACCATACCTGCCCGGATGGTTCACCATAGTTTCTTAACAAAACCTGTTACATGCCACAAACAACCCCTTAGGATCTCAGTGGGGTACCCTTCCTGGAACGGAAGCCACTGTGTGTGGGGTATTCCCCAAATAGATCTATACATATAAAACAAGCGGTTCACGAAAGAATTAATGATCATGATATAAGTATCAGCAGGCAACCATAATTCCCACATACAATAACCAAGTAAAGCACAAATATAGTTCATAAATAGCAGAGCATGTCTCACCCCAAAACAGTAGTAAAAAAGGGAATCACTAGAACTCACCTTAGGTTTTAAGTCAAAATAACTCTTCGTGTGCCGGGAGTGTCTCAAGTCTAGCACCCTAAAATGTACATATTAAGTGATAAGTTACTACTCTAAACTCATTTAAGGTGCAACAAGAGTGTCAAGAATTTAGTTATCGGATAAGGCTTTGATTTCGCGAAGGTTTGTATAAAAAGTTTCCTTTTATGGCAGGTCATGGTTTCTTCATGTAATTTGGGATTTTTACATCATTAGGTTAAGGATATAAGGAATTTCATTGTTCAAGTGATTATTAGTTTCATAGGAGTCGGTTATAAAGTTTGGAAAAATTTAAAAGTTTAGTCCCTCAAGTTTCAAAATTGACAATTTCTACCCTCAAGTTTGGTTTCTTGTCCTTTATGACACTTAAGGCCAAAAATCAGGTTCTTAGAGTAAAATTTTACTAATTATAGAGTAAGTGTTCCAAAATTTCAGTTTATGGGTCCGGTTTAAAAACTATACGTTTAACGCTCCCGGTTGCGGTAAAACCGGAGAGTTTTAACGGTTAATTTAGGGTTTCCATAAATTTGAGTCTTGGACCAGTAGGTATCATCTAAAAGATATTTTTATAAATTTTAAGTCCTTAAATTGTGAAATTTTGCCTCTAATAGTTGAAAACCTTGTTTTTACGTTTAACCCGTTAAAACGCGTTTTTAACCATATTTTACCATTTAAAGCTTGTTTGACCAATATTTCAAATCCTTTAGGTCTTTTATTACTTAACTTGCTGAAATTAAATGAATTTTATAAATCTTAGCTTTAAACTCCTTTTTCATGGTTTTTTCTCAAAAACGATGCCCGGTTGGTACCCGTTTTTAGTTAAAACGCCATTTAATTGTTCTTTTGACCATTTAACTTACCCATTGACTCCAGAATACTTTATTAACAATTATTAAGCCTGGAATACTTTTCAAGATGGTTAAAACCATGTTTTACTATTTTTAAGGTTGTTTTACAATGGTTCGGGTCCCGAAATTAACCAAAATGGGTCTAATCTTAACCTGTCCTTAATTTACAGAGATTAACCACTTGTCACACACTTAATATTCATCAAAAATTTCTGAAATTATGTCCAAACTCACGGCTAGGTTACCCATCACAACAATGAACCATCAACTTAGTGATTTAGCCATAACCGACCATAACACACGTGTAAATCCTTGCAAACTTGTATTTAAACCTTACCAAAACCTCATTTAACTTTAATATCAGATTATTAGCGTGTTACAAAGTCGTTCATGAGCAGGTTGTAAACCTTGGTTAAGAGGGTTTTCAAACAAGTGCTTAGCTAGCAATATTTCTTGTAAAGAAGGTTTTTAAGGTGTAACTTAAGCTAAAACCACATATCCACGGTGTATATTCTTTTGTAACTTTCAAAACAGGTTATTAGGAGTTCCTTAAACCATTATCAAGCAGGTTACAAGTTTTGCTTTCAAGGGTTACAAGATCTACAAGTTAGATGGTGCAAAAAGTCCAAAAATAGGGTTTTCATGGTGGAAATCGGTTTCCACCTTAAGAATGACAAGTATAACGAGTGAGATACCTCTTGTGAAGTTGAAAGCTCCTCAAGAACAAGGTAATGGTGTTGGGTTTCTGCTACAACAAAGAGAGGAGGTGTTTTTAAAAGAGAAGTGAAAGAAACACATGAAAAGACCATTTTTCGGGTGACATGAAGCTTACACTTGGTGTTGTTCACGTTTTGGAGAGTGTAGATGGTCTTGGATAGCTCAAAACTCCTTGGACAAGGCTGAAGAATCTTCTAACAAAGCTGGAAAAGTCGAACAATATGTAGAGGTGTGTCCAAACTCGCGAATATGGCCACCTTCTTGAGATTTTCGGTCGTCCGAGAGTGGGAATGCCTTGTTCTTCGATGAACAAGGCTGGAAACCTTTGAAAGAATAGTTTGTGTGTGTTTTGGAGTGTGAAGTCAGCTGAAGAAGATTTGAAAGAATGAGAGAGACAGGTGTAGAGATGAAGTCTTTGCATGAAGTGTGAATGGTGAGGGTGTGGGTGGTGTAGAGGAGAGGTGTATTTGATTTAAATTTTAATGGTAAATGATTATTAGGTAGTGTAGTTTTGTAGTATTGGGTAGAATATATTATTTGGTAGGTGATATAAATTGTAGTATCTTGTGCATGTCCATGCATGCATGAACCGAAAATTTAATAGTGTGAATGTATGCTCACATTTTAATTGTTTCTCTTGAGATTAAATTTTGTAAGGGTGACTAGTTAACATTCCCGGGACACTAATTTTTAAAAAGGTAAAACCTAAACTAACTAAAAGTCAATAGAATCATATGAAATCATAAATTGGATCAAATAGCAAGAAATGTTTCTAATTTCATGATAGGGTTGGATGGTTTCAATTATTAGTACTCATAAGACGGATAATGATGCAAGTAAATTAGGGTTAGAATAACAACCTAGAGGCCGGTTGTCACAAGTGAACACTGCATGCAATGTTCAAAACAGAACATTAATTGTCAAAGAACATACGAAAACTCCTTATGAGCTCTTGTTTAAAAGAAAACCATACATAGGATATCTTAAAGTCTTTGGATGTCATGTATATGTTTTAAACATAAAAGAGTCATTGGGAAAATTTTCAGAAAAAGCATATGATGGTTTCTTTATCGGATACTCTTCAACATCTAAATCTTATAGGATTTATATTCAACAACATAACATTGTGGTAGAAACTCCTAATGTATCCTTTGATGAATCTGTATTTACTAAGTCAGTTAAAGGTTCATCATGGTTGTTTGACATAGATGCTCTAACTAAATCATTTAACTATGATCATTTGAACACTGCAGGATCTGATGAAGTATGTTATCCATTTGTTCCACCTCATATGACTGAAGTAACATTATTTGCTGATCCTCCAAGGATACATACATCCTCGGGTGGAAACACATCAGCAGCAGCTGCAAACACTACATGTGGAAATGAGCATGGTGCTTCCGAAGATGTGAATGCTGTCCCTTCATCAGATCCATGCTCTCAAGTGAATACAACAAACATTGGAAATGTTTCAAGTCCTCACTTATCATCCGGAGAAGTTCCTGTAACTCCTGCGGAAGAGCAAAATGATTCCGGAGAAGTTCCTACGGAAGAGCAAAATAATTCCGGAGAAGTTCCTACGGAAGAGCAAAATGATTTCGGAGAAGTTCCTACGGAAGAGCAAACCGATTGTGGAGATGCTCCTATAGCTCATACAGAAGACACTCATGATCCTACACCTCATGTTGAACATTTTGACTATTTTCTAAACTCTCAACCTGGGTTGGATCAGTCTGAGGCAATGGAAATGACTAACCTGGAATCATCTATGCCAGTTGAATCAACTCCATCAATGACAATCCATATTTCATCAAGTCAACAACATCATTGGAGATCTTACAAAGAGAACTACAAGAAGCCAAAGTGGTACTGCCAACCTTTGTCTCTTCAGTTGTTTTCTTTCACATGTGGTCCCTCCAAACATCACTGCTGCTTTAAAAGACAATAGTTGGTTTGAAGCTATGCAAGAAGAGCTTCAACAATTTAGAAAGCAAAAGGTATGGTCTCTAGTTGATTTGCCTGAAGGTGAACATCCTATTGGAACAAGGTGGCTATACAAAAACAAACTGGATGACAGAGGGATTATTGTAAGAAACAAAGCAAGGTTGATTGCACAAGGATACACACAAGAAGAGGGAATAAACTATGATGAAGTTTTTGCACCAGTTGCAAGAATTGAGGCCATAAGAGTGCTTCTAGCTTATGCTTCATATAAGAAGTTCACTGTGTATCAGATGGATGTCAAGTGTGCATTCCTATATGGGAAGATTGATGACGAAGTTTATGTGTCACAACCACCTGGTTTTGAAGATCCTCATTATCCTCATAGGGTATACAAGCTAGATAAAGCCTTGTATGGTCTTCATCAAGCACCAAGAAAATGGTATGAAACACTATCATCTTTCTTGCTCAAGCATGGCTACAAAAGAGGAACCATTGATCAGACACTCTTTCTCAAACAAGAACATCAAGATCTCTTAGTTGTTCAAATATATGTTGATGACATTATATTTGGCTCAACTAATAAGAGATTATGTGTAAATTTCGAAGAGCTGATGAAATCTGAAGTTCAGATGAGTTCAATGGGTGAATTAACCTTCTTTCTTGGTCTTCAAGTTCATCAAAAACTAGATGGGATATTCATCAATCAAGAGAAATACATACATCAAAATTTGAAGAAATACAATCTTGCTGAAGTATCCTCATGCAAAACGCCAGCATCAACAATTGATAAGATTGTTCCTGATCCTTCAGGAAAATCTATTGATAAAAAATTATATAGATCAATGATAGGTTCACTTATGTATCTAACTATTAGTAGACCTGACATTATGTTTGTTGTGTGTGTGCGTGCTAGGTTCCAATCTGATCCAAAGGAGTCTCATCTGAATGCTGTAAAAAGGATTTTCAGATACCTCAAAGGAAAACCAGGACTTGGTCTTTGGTATCCAAAGGATGGTGACTTTACACTCTACTCATACTCAGACAGTGACTATGGTGGATGTAACAGTAACAGAAAATCAACAACTGGTGGATGTCAATTCATCGGACCAAGGCTAGTATCATGGCAGTGCAAGAAACAAACCAATGTATCTGTATCCACAGCCGAGGCTAAGTACATAGCTGCTTCAGCTGGTTGCTCTCAAGTCCTTTGGTTGCAAAACCAATTGCTTGACTATGGTTACAACTTCCTTTAAACTTCAATTTACATAGACAATTCTGCTGCTATGTTTATAACTGCTTATCATGTGCAACATAGTAAAACAAAACATATTGAGATAAGATATCATTTTTTGAGAGATTGCTCGGAAAAGGGTTTGATTAAGTTAGTCAAAGTGGATACAACAAATCAGCTTGCTGATTTATTCACTAAAGCCTTTGATTCAGTCAGATTTAATTTTCTAATTGAGTCTCTAGGCATGATTAACTTAGATTAATCAATTTGATCAAACAAAATACTGTGTGTAATGATGCTTCAGCATTACATATGCTTGGGAAATGATAGTACACTATATCTTTGCTTATTCCTGAATTCATAAATAACATTAAATCTAAGCACATGTTTGATATGTGAGCAGGTTCATCTTGAGTGGAAACGACACTGAGTGCATGCCAAACATAATGCTAAGTGATTGTTTGTGGGAAACTTCATTTCGAGAATACAAAGTGAGTCTTATTCTGATGTGACCAAATCACTCATCTAAACACACTATGTACCAACACTTTATAATATCTATCTTTGCAAATCATACTCCCTCTGTTTTATGTGAACAAAGACCTGGGTGTATGATCACCATACTGAATATCATTACAAAAGGTGAAAAGATCATAATCATCATCATCCCTCTGTTTTGTGTGAACAAAGACCTGGGTTAAAGGCACCTCTGTTTTACGTGAGTAAAGACATGGTGACCTGATGATGATCATATCTAAGCTCTCAAAAGAATCCTATGTGATCAATTGTATATTAATCTAGAGCTTTTACATCATTGCATTTATGAGATGCCCAATGCATCTCAAGATAGAACTTATAACTTAAAGTACATAGTTCTTAAGTGTGAAAAAGTGATGATTTGACTTGCAAAGGGAGGACAAAATCTTTGTGAATTGATTGTGAAGCCCATAACGGTTATTTCCAATTAGTATGAAAACATGATAAACAACATGCCTTGATCATACATAAGCTCTTGTATGGATTTAAGTGGACAATATACTTGCAATCAGAACTTTGTTCAAGTATTAATTCAACAAAATAACTCACCAGGAAGAGGCTTAGTATTATAGTATGATCCCATCATATGTGTATATATGTCTGAGCATCATCATACAGTTAAATGTCACTCATGCTATTCTTCTTAGAAATTTATGATAAATGCTTACTGTCATCATTAATCATAAATTTAGGGGGAGTAGAATTCATGAAGTTAAGTTTATCAATCAGCAGCTTTGTCTATTTGAAGGAATTGGAATCTGAGCACCAACTTAGCTCATGGATACATTAAATTTTCTTTAAAATCATTTAAACATTCTTGTGCTAAATTGTCATGAATACAAAGTCAACAAGGTCAAAAAGCAATAAATGGTTCTAAGAAATGGACTTGGACCATACAACAAAATTTCTCTGCATTGTGTAATCTTAAGCATTAGCAGAAGCTACAGTGTGGAAAATTTAAAGGTTTATCTGTAGATTGGTAAACTACGGATGAGAAAAGATCATGGGATCCGTAGATGATCTGCGGAAGAATTTGTTGAGGGTCGTACTTCATTAAAGTAATAAAATTAATGTGTCTGAGAGTATAAATGATGTTGTTTGACTTCAAAATTCATTATTCGCTTTTTCAGTTCACTTTTTCAGACCTAGAAAAACACTCTCTCAACAAACTTTTCCCCCTTCTATAACATTCAAATTTTACCAAGTCAAAACATCTAACAAACATATATCTGTGCTCTCAGATCGCTGTGTTCAAGGTAAAACATGTCGTAATGATTCAATAATGAACCATTCGAATCTCGTTTAATCTCAGAACTGTTCGTATTCTTATTGTGATTCTAACGAAATCATCTTCTTCTGAACAGATGGATAATCGATTTGTGAAAGAGCACAATGTGTGTGCTTTCTTAAATCCTAACAATCCTGTTTTAGTAGGGTGTCAAGACATTATCTGATATCTAAGAAGATCCATGCTGTTCTATGCCTTATTAGCAGAGCCTGTGATTCACCAATCACACATCATTGATTTCTGGAACTCCGCCCAAATAGAGGAAGATGGTCAAGTTATTGTGGCTGATGTGAAGAATCAAAGACTGAGAGTGGATGAACAGACAATAAGAAGGGTTCTTGAGTTAGGAGATGTAAAAGCTGGTCACCTTGATGTGTTTGACAATGAATACATAGAAAAAGTATTTCTTCTGAAAGGGTATGATGGTGACTTCGAGAAGGGAGAAATAAAGAAAGGAAGACTCTGCAAGCCGTACAGATTTCTCTGCCACACTTATCTTAAGTGCATCTCAAACAGGAAATCTGGACTTGACAGATTTTCAAGGCATATCTCTTCAGGCATTATTGGTGTTTTTGAGGGAAGAACCTACAATTACTCAAAGTACATCTTCAACTGCTTATGTGATCACATCAAAGTACAGAAGGCTGACAAGATGTATATGTTTCCAAGGTTTCTGCAACTAATCATCAATGCTGATCTGCCTGGAACTACTGTGGATGGTGATGTGTTTGTTCAAGCACACTTTGGTAGATCCGTACTGAATATAATATCTGGGAAATATGAAGGAGGAGACATGCCCATGTTTGATCATGTGGTAGATGCTCAAGCAAACATTCCTCAAGAGCTTGTGTGGGAAGATCAACAGGAGGTTTCATCAACCAACTCTGTTCAAGACACTCACTCACCAGATATATCACCCATACACCATCAACCTCAACCATCCCTACCAAATTCACCTGCCTGCCAAAACACAGAACCTATCTCTCCAATTCACCCTCCATCACCAAATCAACAACAAACACCCCAACCACAATCACCAACCAGCCAAAACACTCAACCAATCTCTCCTATTCACCCTCAATCACCAAATCAGCTTCAAATGCAACTTTTTCAACAACCTCCAAATCCAGAAAATTCATCTACTGAGAGCATTTACACTGGGAGACAGAGTTAGCCTCATAAGCAAGTACAGTTTAACTATCGTTAACCAAAGCTGAATCCCCTGTACTCTCAAATGAAAGTAAACCAGTCTCTCCAGTCACTAACCATCAACAACAACAACAACCACATCGAGAACCGTCAGATCAAGCCATTGAGGCCAGTTCAAGTTCACCAAGTGTAGCCCCTAAAGAAGTAAATGATGATGAGATTGCTTCTCAACATTAGGAAGAAGAAGAAGAGGCAAATTATGTTGATGTGATTGCCTACAATGAAGATGATCTAAGTGATACTGATATCCCTGTCAGCAAGAGTTATCTGGTTGCTGAATACAACAAACTTGTTCTAAAGTGTAACAATAGAAAGCAAAGAATTCAAGAGTTGAAGGGAATGATGAAAGTAAAAGATGATCAGCTGATGAAGCAATAATCAAGTCTGAAAAGATTGAGGGAGAATATACAAGAAAACAATGAAGTGATTGATGCATTGCATGAGCTGGTTAAAGAACTTAAAGACTCAGCAAAGAATGAGAAGAATGAAAATAAGAAGCTAAGGCTTAAGGTTGATCAAATGAATGACTCTTTCTATGATCAATCAGCTTTGTTGAGAAGAAAAAAAGAAGAGATTGATCAGCTGAAGATGAAGATATGTGCTCTTGAATCAGATCAACTAAAGAAACCTGCTGAAACTTCAAAGCAACTTATTTAATACTCAAGAAAATGGAAGTATTTGGGTTCAACAAATATACAAACAATCAATATTGAAAATACACCCAAGAAGTCAAGGTATACATCTTCAGAACACACTCCTTCAGTGGATGTGTCACCATTAAAGCAAGTAACTCATGATGAAGATGAAGCTGAGAGTGATGCTGAATGGAAAGAGCTGATTGAAGATGAAACTAACAAAGATCAAAAAGAATCAAAGACTGATGTTCTTCTTACAACAAAAGGCTTTATGGAAGAGAGGCCCGAGTCATCTGTGTTTATGACCCTGATCAATCATGGGTTCCCATTGTTGTGTGGTTACCATGGATGTTTGATTAGTGGATTTTGAACATTTTGATTAGATATTGCACTTTTTATCGATCAATTGGACCAATAAAATGGTATCAGAGCCTTTGTGCTTTTGATTGATTGTGTTTTTGGGTATTTTAGTTCAAAATCACTGTTACATCATTTCTGGATCGATTTTGAGTGATTTGGTTATGGAAATTGATTGAGTTTGGTTAGTACTTGGTGTAAAAAGTTTCTGTAATCATCAGATCTTAAGTGCTTTAAGATTTGGGTGATTTTGGATCAATTTCGTGTTGAAAAAGTTTTTTCAGATTCATTCAACGAAACTGCTGATAATCCAGCAAAACTATATCTTTATTCAACAAACTATTGTTGTTTTTTAGTTGTGTTCATTCTTCTGATCAGGGGCGAAAGTACCCTTATTGAACGAAAGTTCATTAGTTTTTGTGCACTTCCTCTTAGCGAAATTGCTGCGGAATTTCCTCTCAACGAAAGCTCAACTAGTTTCGAGCGAAATTGCTTGCAAAACTAGTATCAGTAAGCTGCTTGCTAGCAAAACTCCTGCCAAAAACCAGAGCGAAATTAGCAGTGAAACTAGCTAATCTTCAGTGAAACTAGCTAATTCCCTGCTAAAATACTTGTTCAATCATGTCTAAAATGGCAACTCTTACAATATATGATTTGAAGAGTGTGACACCAAACCGACCTCCAAGATTGATCAATGGAGTTAACTTTGAAGACTGGAAGAGGTGTTTGAAGGCATTCTTTTATTACACAGATCATAATCAGTGGGAATCAATCATCTGTGGTCCGCACATTCCTTTACAGTTAGGGAGGTCGTCTCTCAAAACAAGGATCCATCTACTTTCAATGAGAGATATTTGAAACTGATTGATAGAGATCAAAAGGCATCAGAGCTTTAACTTTGTGTCTTGGACCTGACAGTTACAACCACTTTGCCGAACACAAAAATGCCAAATCTCCATATGATTCCTTATGTGAATTCTATGATGGGAATGATGAGTTAGTCAAGGACAAAGGGATACAGGCTGAGAAAGTGTTCAATTCATTCGTGGGATGCAAGAATGAGAACCTTACTGATTAAAGAAATTGTTTTAGGACGGTCTCAAGCACTCTGAAGAAATATGATGAAAAGCTTACAAATTGTGAACAAGTGAATAGGCTGTTGGATTCACTTCCACCACAATGGAGTTTACAAGAGCGAATTGTTGGTCCATTTGATCGATTTGCAGTACAAATGAGATGTTGGATTGTTCAATATCAAATACAAACAATGAGAAACAAAGATGATGAAGTTTGAGAGCAACCACAAATAATTCCAAATAAAGCAATGATGATCAACATAATCAATAATAACAAAGCACAATGATATATCAGTGAATAAACTGCTTACAATACACACTTGCAACAGGAATAAACGATTAGGGTTTTTGCAAGCTTAACCACAATGAAAATGATCATAACTATATATAGCAGTCTTAGTTTCGCAGAAAGTTTCGCTGTCAGCGAAACTGCTCTGCCGAAACTTTAGTTTCGCCCGGCAGAAATAGTTTTGCCGAGAGAACTAAACAGCTGACTCTGAGCGAAACTATAGTTTCGCTCACAGTTTCGCTGGATTGCAAAACATAATAAAGCTAATTACATACAAAAGTAAGCTAACATAAGACCTATTACAAGCAAATGTAAACATTCTAATCTAAGGTGAGTCCAACCTATGCATAATATGGTATCAGAGCCTTAGTGCTCTTGATTTGTTGAGGTTTTGGTTGTTTCTATTCAATATCAAGTTCTCATCAATTTCAGATCAAATTTGGGTGTATTTGATTTGGAATTTGATTTAATTTTGCTGGGTATTGGTTGGGGAAGCTCTGTTAATCATCAGATCTTAAATACATTGAGTTTTTGATGATTTCAGATTGATTTCGTGTTGAAAATGCTTTTCCGCTTCGTTCAGCAAAATTACAAGTTCATTCTGCGAAACTGTAAGTTATTCAGCGAAACTACAGTGGTTATCTTCATTGAAGTTGTTTTCTGGTGTCCTACGAAACTAGTTTCATTGAAAGAAAGTTCAATAGTGTTTGTGAGTGATTTACAAGCGAAATTGCTGTCGAAAGTATCATTGAACGAAAGTTGAGGCTTGTTTCGTGCGAAACTATCGGCTAAACTACTGCCGAAATTGCCTGCGAAATTACAGCAATTCAGCAAAACTAGTTTTCCCCTGGGAAATTGTCTGCAAACGTACCAATTTTCAGCGAAACTAGTTTCTTTCAAGCGAAACTAGTATGTTAAAGATGACTTCTCTCACTCTTGTTGATCTTGAAAGTGTAGCTCCCAATAGACCTCTGAGACTCATTAACGGGGATAATTTCGAGGATTGGAAGAGATGTCTCAAAGCCTTTTTATTCTACACTGACCACAATCAATGAGAATATATCATTACTGGTCCTCACATACCAACTGTCACTGTTGGTGATGTTGTATCTCAAAACAAGGACTCCTCTACATTCACTGAGAAGGATCTGAAGCTCATCGATCGTGACCAGAAAGCTTTTGGAGCATTAACTCTCTGTCTTGCACTAGACATCTACAACCGATTCACTGAGCATAAAAATGCTATGTCCCTCTTCGATGCTTTATGTGAATTCTATGATGGAAACGATGAGTTGGTGAAGGATAAGAGCATTCAAGCTGAGAAGGAATTCAATTCCTTTGTGGGATACAAGAACGAGAGTCTCACAGATCTCACAAATCATTTTTTGACATTCTCAAACACATTAAAGAAATCCGATGAAAAACTTTCCAACACTGAGCAAGTAAACAGATTGCTAGACTCTCTCCCACCTCAGTGGAGCCTTCAGGTGAGAATGCTTAAGCAGGAAAGAGGTTTCACTGATTACAAGCTGATGGACATCATCAATAAACTTAAATCCTTTGAGTTGGACATGAAGAGGAGGGAATTCAACCAGACCATGATGCCTACATCTGGTTTCATTCAAAATGCTGCATTACTGTCTTCTGCTACTAGCTCTCATATGCAGACATCTAATCAAGGAGGAGTGAATACCGTTAATTATTCAAGAGCTAGTGGTAGTGTTGGGAGAGATTAGTCTATTTCAAAAGCAAGTGTTGAAGCTTCAGTTCCATCCGAGAAAATGGCTTTTTTCATATGTTTGTTCAGAGCTATGAAGCCTTAGTGGCAGGGGAGTTGAAAGGCAAGGGGATGACGATGGAAGATATGTATCAGGTGGACCCTGATGATCTTGAAGAGACTGATATTCAATGGCAAATGGCAATGTTGACACTGAGAGCTCGAAGATTCATGGAACGCACTGGAAGAAAGAAATTCAGAGGTCAAAGCTCTAACTACAAACTGGGTTTTGATAAATCTAAGCTAAGGTGTTTTACCTGCAAAAAATTGGGACATTTCAAATGTGAATGTCCATTGCCAATTGTCACTGCCCTGAGTAACTCTGGAGTTCCACGACTGGCATCTAGTGGGAGTAAGGAGGATATGAGTCACAAGAAAGAGACAACTCTGATTTCTAATTTTGATTGGAGTGCTGAGGTTGAAGAGACAAGAGATGAGATTAATCAAGCACTGGTGGCTGAAATTGTTAAAGGAAAGGGGAAGGTAAATTGTGAGGATGAAGTTGACCCATTCAAGGAACTTAAAGTTGAAGCTGATATGTTTGTAAAAGAAAAAGGAAAGGAGGATAAGAGGGTAAAATAAGGTAAATCTGAGGAACTGAGGAAGGAAGGAAGTCCTTCCACTTAGCAAGGAAAAGAAAAAGATGATGCTGCTATCACTATTGAGCAAAGAAAGTCAAGTACTTCGGTGTGCCAATGTGAGAAGGCCTTAGCAGCAGAAAAGGTGGTGATGGGGCTTCCGTATGAGGTAATTCAGGATATGTGTTCTTCTGCATGTAAAATTAGATTATTTGGGGTTTATAAAGCTAATTGTCTATTAATTGATAATGAGAATGATTTAAAAAGAATTAATGAGGAACTTAAAATAAATGAATCTAAATATTTTTGTTAAACTAAACGAGGCTTTGAAAGAGAATGATCACTTAAAACGAATTGTTTTGAAAAGAAATGTTGAGATTAACACTTTGACTGAAAGGGTTGCTCTTGCTGAATTCGAGACAAGCAAACTTCAGTCAAAGCTAGATAAATGGACGATATCGGGAATGAAACAGATGATCTATGTAAATCTCAACGGGGGGCTAGGATTAAAACAGGATTGGGATATGAAAATGCTAAGGTTTATCCTCCTCCTAGTACTTACTGCTATTCTCCTTTGCCTGTTCCTCATTCTTCTAATGATTTAATAACAACAGATACTAACAGTATGTCTGCAGGTTTAGAAGGTCTGAATCCTAAGCATGTTCGTGAGGACTACGATTATGGACCAACTAGTGGGCTTGGATGCACTAGTTTTAGTACACTTGAGTTTCAACATCCTGTTTTAGATCATAAATCTAGTTTAAATTCTGTTTTTGTTTCTAGTGAATTTGTAATAGACTCTGTCTCATCATATTCTCGTGATGTTTCTATTTCATCTTTAACTTCTGAAGATTGTGATGATGCTCGTGTTTCTGATTGTGTTAATAGTGTAAATAATTCCATCAAAACGAACATCAAGAAAAATCAAACTAATTGTTTTGAAAAATTCGTTTCTCATCCTATTCCATCATTTATTCCAATGAATAACTCTTTTTCAAACGAAAGGATATTGTCATCATCAGTTAGTGCTCTAGAAAGATTAACATGTTGTCTTTATATGTCTTTTTACTATTTTGTAATAGTATAGCGACTAGTTTTGTAATTTTGTTAGTTCCTTGTGTTTCATTATAAATAGCTTAGACTTGTAGCAGTTAGATACACGAGACTGCTTACTTACTTTGTAATTGTCTTTTCTTGATATTAATGAAACTATGAATTTTGTTGATATCTTTTTTGATTTGATTACTTTGTTTGTATTTCTTTTTGAATTATGTTCATACATCATCACAGATTGGTACATTTGATCCTATCAAATGGTAACAGAGCTCTTGGTAATCTGTTGGTGAGTGATTTTTGAGGTTTGTTGGACTTTCAAACTCAAAAATTCACTAAATCTGTGATTGATAGACAATTCAATTGAAAATTTGTGGATTTCATATGTGTTTCATCATCAGAAACATGATTTGAACCACAATCAGCAGTTAAATTCATTAAATTCGAGATAATATGTTGAATTTGTGTTCGAAAAGGTCACTGTTTTTCGAACTGAAAATCTCAAAATTGATTGATTTGTTGTTGATTTTGAAAGAAATTGATGTTAGAAGAATGATTATCGGTATGAAACATGTCTAATTGGAAAGTATCAATCCAATTCATCAACTTTTGAAGAATTTCAGAAGATTTGAGTTAGTTACATTCATATGAACATGATAAATGTGGCGCATTAAAGTTGAAATTTGCTAAAAAATTGTCTAAGTGTTAGGCGTTTGACTACTGTTTAGTTGCATTAACACTGTGTAGACGTTTTTCAGTTCAGACGTTTGACTACTTTTGAAGAGAAAGTCCATACGTATCATCTTTGTTGAGGCGTATTGGAACTATTTAGACGGCTGACAACTGTTGAGGCGCATTACAACTGTGTAGGTGCATTTCAACTGTTCAGGCGTTTTACAACTGTTCAGACGCATCAATTTGGGCGTTTTGGAAAATTTTTCTAAGGCATTCCCTTAGACGTCTCTCAACTTAGGCGCATTAACTGTTTGGGAGTTTGATCACTGTTCAGGCGTATCACCCTTGACACTTAAATTTTTTTAAGAAAAATTTTCAAACTTCTTCATTTCTTTTCTTAATTCAAAATCTAAGAAAACAACAAAAATATAAGAATGGTGAAATCAGAATATTCTGAAAATTGAGTTCCAAAACATAAAAATAGAGCTGATTTAAAAAATTGGTCTCTTAGGCTAAAACAACATTTTAATTCCATTGACACTGATATTTGGAAATCTATAGAGAAAGGACCATACATTCCTATAATCACTGATGGGCCTGACAGAGGGTTTGTTTATACTAAAGATTCTCCAGAACCCTATTCTGAAGATGGTCTTCAAGGAGATGATTTGAGAAGAGTAAAGAATGATATCAAAGCTTATTCCTTAATGTGTAAAGGACTACCTCCGGAAGTTCTTGCAAGACTTGATGCATATCAAACAGGATACACCTTATATAAAGCCTTAAAGATCATTTGTGAAGGAGGCAAGGAAATTCAAAATCTCAAGAAACAAAAGTTGAAAAGGCAACTAGAACTGTTTCAACATTTGTCTGGAGAAACCATAAATCAGATGATGAACAGATTTGTTCAACTTACAACTGAGATGTCAACAGCTGGTATTAAGCCTGATCTTGAAGATCTAAATCTTAGACTACTCAATGCTTTACCCTCATCATGGAAACAAACAGTAACCTTACTAAAGCATACTGAGAAGTTCCCTATGGATCTAGATCTACTTATAGCCAAGATAGAGTCAGTAGAGATTGATGAAAGCTCAAGGAATAATGATAGAGCAGCATCAATGTCTCAGTATCAGTTTGTTGCTTCTCCTGCAACTACTATTGAAAATGCATTCATGGCAAAAAGTGAGAAAATTACAGAAGAAGAGGGATATTTATTTGTTGGAGCAGGATTTTTCACCGCGTCATCATTTACTAGTGCTCCTGCTTACACAACTCAGTCTCATTCTCAATCTCCTCCTAAATCTCAGTCTCAAACATCTAATGTTCAAACAGAGACTTCTTCATCTAACTATGCTAAATCTAGCAAAGTTAAAGATGTGATAAACATCCTATTAGAGGATGAAGAGTCTAAAACTGCATTCACTGCATTTATGGCTAGTTTTCAAGCATATAAAGGTAGCCATTTAACTCAATTAGACTTTGTTTTGCAGGATTTGTTTTAGATGGATCATGAAGATGTTGAAGAGATGGACTTAAACTGGCAGATGGTGATGATTGCTTACAGGACAAAAAAACACTCATATGTCAACAGGAAGTACAAGCCAAGTGCTAACAAGACTGTTGGGTTTGATAAGTCAAAATCATGGTGTTTTAACTGTAACAGTTATGGACATTTCTCCAAAGAATGCAAAGCTCCAAGGAATAATGGAGGAAATGCTCAATCAAGTTCTAGCAATCAAAGGTTTCAACCAGCTCATAAGACTTTTCAAAAGCCTTATCAAAGTCTTCCTATGCCTGAGCTTAAATATGAAACGAAATCATATGATGAAACCAAGAAAGCTTTAGTAGTCAGCATTAAAGATGGTTATGATTGGAGTGCATATGCAAATCAGTTTACTAATGATTTAACATCAAGTTTATCTCTTATTGCAGAAATCCAGGGAGAAGATTGGTCAGAAAAAAATGATCCAAAGGTGGAATTTGAGAATGAAGAAGATGACTATGATTGGAGTGACAAATTTGATCCTAAGGAGGATACAGATGAAGTAGCTCTAATGGCACAGTCTGATCAACCTAAGGTTGACACTTCATCTTCAAAAACTGAAACCTTATCTCCAAAATTCCCTGAAATCCCATCTGAAATGAAAGAAAAACTCTGCACAAAATCATGCTATGAACATGTTGAATACTATAGAAACTACTCATATAAAATCTGTGAGAAACTGAAACAAGAAGAGTCAATGCATAACAAGCTAAAATCTGATCATAAAACAACATATCAAAAGATTATTTCTCTTCAAACTTCTTGGAACAAAACACTAAAAGAATTAGAAATTGTTTCTAAACAATTGGAAGAAATGACCAAAAATCTTGAACAGGAGAAGATATCACATGCTGCTACTCAAATGGATCTTGCTAAAGTAAAAAGTTCAAAAATGATTGTAGAAAAACTGGTAAGTGAGAGAAAAGATAAACAGAAAGCAGGGTTAGGTTTCACTCATGAACCTATGCCTAAATCTATTACAAACACTTTACCAGAGAACTTCAATAAACATGATCATTCTCCTGAGAATAAAGCTAAACTTAAAGCTTTTCAGATCAAAAACAAGAATTCAGAAGAAGAAAAGGAAAATGTACAAATTTTTGTTGAAAATGAGCAAGAAAAGATTAAAAATGGTTATCCAATCAAAATAAAATCTTATGAACCAAAACAAAAAAAACAAAAACACTTCTGATCAAATTCATGTTGTATTAGAAGAAGTGAAAGTTCAAAGCAAAGATAAAGATAAACAACAGGTAGGAACATCAGAAGATTCAAACACTATTAATCTGAAACAAGTTCAATCTGAAAAGGAATCTTCTTTTGATGATGTTCAATCTGGAAGTAAACCAAGTTCTTCTAAATCAAAGAATCAAAGAAGAAGAAAGAAATCATCAAAAACAACATCTGAACATAACAAAAGTTAAGAAAAGTTGATCAAAGCAACAAATCAGGCAACAAAACTTAAACCGATAAAATTTGTGTCAGCCAGTTTGTTAAATATGAATTCTCTTCAAAACAACAAGGTAAATACTATAAACAAATCTCACTCTGATCTGAAATCAAGTTCAGATTCTAAGACTTTCGCTGTAGCAAAAAGATTTGTTCCTAATGAATTCAAGAAGGAAGTTCATAAATAATCCGGCACAAAATCAAAATGAGAAAAATAACTATTTGACACCAAAATCAAATATAATGTCAAAAGTTAACAAACAGTTGTTTTTTAACTCCACAAAAGTACCGTGAAATATGTGATATGAAAAATCATAATACTGCTGAGTGCTATTTCAACAAGTACTGTCACATATATGACATGAGAAATCATTCCACAGCAGATTGTTATTTTAACAAATACTGTACTTATTGTGATGAGAAGACTCACAATACTACAAATTGTTATTTTAGAAAGATATCACATACTAGAGGATTTGCAAATTCAAACATGAGCAAAGGTTATGTTAATCCTCAATATATGAGAAATCAAACTGATGGATTTCAAAAATTAACTAATCAACCTTCTTTAGGTTTGAGATCTTTCCAAAAGAACAATTATGTGAGATCTAAACAAAATGTGCAAGAACAATTCATACCAAGATCTGTAAGAATGACTAATAAAAACGTTAGTCATCAATACGTGTCAAAAATTGATCAATCAAATGGTATGAATGTTCTCCAAAATAACTCAAACAATTTTCAAAACAATTTCCAAAACAAGATTGGTAAATTCATCAAGAATAAACCTGATTTGAATTATCTTCATTACAAACAATTTACCATTGTTGATAAATTTAGAAAACCCAAGACCATCTCGGCTTGGGTGGATATCTCAACTTAATTTTCTTGTTGTGCAGGTACGCCCAAGAAGACCACTTAATACATGGTATGTGGATAGTGGGTGTAGCCGGCATATGAAAAGGCAATCCTGCCTTGTTACAAGATTTTAAGTTAAAAGATGGAACACACGTCCCCTTTGGTGGTGATGCTGGAGGAAAAATAACAGGAGAAGGAAAAATATCAAATGGGATAATAAGCTTTGACAAAGTCAACTTTTGTTCACAGTTGAACTTCAATCTTTTAAGTGTATCCCAAATATGTGATAAATCATACTCTGTTCTATTTGATGATTCATTCTGTTATGTTTTGAAGCCAGGTTTTCAGATAAGCAAAGATTGGGTAATTGTTATAGCTGAAAGGGATAGAGATATATACAAGCTGGATATGTCTCAAGTTGATCCTTCAACTGAAACAACATGCCTAATTGCTAAAGCATCAAATGATGAAAGCCAGCTTTGGCATAGACGTCTCGGACATTCAAATTTCAAGAATATGAACAAGCTTGTATCAGGAAATCATGTCATTGGACTTCCATCTAAGAAGTTTGCAACGACTGATCACTGCTCAGCATGTTTGAAGGGAAAACAACATTGAGCGTCTTATAAGTCCAAGCTAATAAACTCAACTTCGAAACCTCTTCATTTGTTACATATGGACCTTTTTGGACCAACAAACGTCAAGAGTATTGGACGAAAATCATATTGTTTATTTATCATTGATGACTATAGAAGATTTTTATGGGTTTTCTTTTTGTATGCTAAATCTGAAACGGCTGATTTACTGAAAGAATTTATCCTTAAAGTTGAAAATCAATTAGAAAACAAAGTGAAAATAATAAGAAGTGATAATGGAACGGAATTCAAAAATGCTAACATTGAAATGTTTTGTGCACAGAAAGGGATAGTCATCAGTTAAGTGTTCCCAGAACCTCTCAACAAAATAGAGTTGCTGAAAGGAAGAATAGAACACTGATTGAAGCTGCTCGTTCAATGTTACCTGATGCAAAAATTCCTATCACTTTTTGGGATGAAACTATATCAACTGCGTGTTTCGTTCAGAATAGAATCTTAATTGTGCAAGATAAAATGAAAACTCCATATGAGTTAATGTTTGGCAGGAAACCGAACATAAACTTTCTAAAATCATTTGGCTGTCCTGTTATGATTCTTAATTTAAATGATCAATTAGGAAAATTTGAAGCAAAATCTAATAATGGATTTTTCGTTGGATATTCATCTGTTTCAAAAGCCTATCGAGTGTACAACTCTAGGAAAAATATAATCCTTAAAACATTCAACGTATAATCCTGCATGGTTATTTGATTTACATTCATTATCAAACTCTCTTCAATCTAACTTGTATAATCAATCAAATTGTCTTGATTCTACAGGTAAGAAGAACTCTAGAGGAGATCTTGGATCTTTTAGTGAGGATTCAGATTCTGACGACCCAGATGATTCTAGCTCAGACTACCCATTTTTATCATTTTTCAAGGACTCAACAATACGATTCGATGACAATAATCATGCTAATACAACTTCAAATCATTCAGTTTCTTTTGATAAGAAAGTATCACAACCAATTCCTAATGATGGTAATGAGTTTATGCAGCCTGAGTCCGGAACATCATCCATTTCTTGTGATGCAGTTGATACTGGTAACTTTAATTACTTTATTAACTCACCACTCAAGTTCCAAACTTCAATCCACATTCTTCTACTTTGTTACATCAGCTTTCCAACTTAAACCAAGCAAATCTGGATATTAATGTTCAATGTGATGAGATTCCAACATCTCATATTCACAAGAATCATCCAATTTCTCAGATTATTGGTCCATTGAATGAGAGAACAACAAGGAGTAAATCAGAACAAGCAAACTTGTGCTTATACTCTTGTTTTCTTTCTCAAATTGTTCCTAAAAATGTTACCGAAGCATTAAAGGACAATGGTTGGATATAAGCCATGCAAGAAGAATTACTTCAATTTCGTAAACAAGAAGTGTGGAATTTAGTAGATTTACCTGAAGGAGAAAATGCTATAGGCACGAAATGGTTGTTTAGAAATAAGACTGATGATCGTGGTGTAGTAATAAGGAACAAAGCAAGATTTGTTGCACAAGGGTACACTCAGGAAGAATGGATAGATTATGATGAAGGGTTTGCACCAGTTGCAAGACTTGAATCCATTCGAGTTTTCCTGGCTTATGCTTCATTCATGAAATTTAAGGTGTATCAAATGAATGTAATGGGTGCATTTCTATATGGTCCTATCACTGATGATATGTTTATGAAGCAACCTCCGGGCTTTGAGGATGCAGAATTTCCATATCGAGTATATAAGCTGAGTAAAGCTTTATATGGACTTCATCAAGCCCCTAGAATTTGGTATGAGACATTATCACAACACTTAATCCAACATGGATACACAAGAGGAAAATTGATCCAACTTTATTCATAAAGAAGGATAATGATGATCTCTTATGTGTACAAGTGTACGTTGATGATATCATATTTGGTTCTACCAGTCCAAAATTGTGTAATGAATTTGAAGAAATCATGAAATCTCGGTTCCAAATGAGTTCTATGGGAGAGATTAATTTTTTCCTTGGACTTCAAGTCAAGCAAACTGACGATGGAATTTTCATCAATCAAGAGAAGTTTGTTGACAAGCTCTTAAAGAAATTTAAATTGCAAGACTGTCAGTCCATACGAACTCCCGGAGATGTTAACAGCAAGATTGAACCTGATCCAAAAGGAAAATCTATTGACCAAACATTATACAGATCAATGATGGGTTCTTTGATGTATCTTACTGCATCTAGACCAGACATTATGTATGTTGTTTATGTTCGTGCCAGGTATCAATCAGACCCGAAAGAATCTCACTTAACTGCTGTCAAAAGGATATTCAAGTATCTCAAGAGTAAACCAGCTTTAGGGCTTTGGTATCCTTACGAGGGTAACTTTGAACTACATGGATATACAGATAGTGATTATGGTGGATGTTGTCAAGATAGAAAATCTACTTCGGGTGGGTGTCAATTTCTTGGTCCCCGATTAGTCTCGTGGCAATGTAAGAAACAAAGAAATGTCTCTGTTTCAACTGCAGAAGCTGAGTACATTGCTGCATCAGCAGGATGCTCTCAAATCCTCTGGTTGCAAAATCAACTACTGGATTATGGGTTCAACTTTCTTAAAACACCGATTTACATTGATAACATTGCTGCTATGTTCATTACAGCTAATCCTGTTCAACATTCAAAAACAAAACATATCGAAATTCGATATCATTTTCTCAGAGATAACTTTGAAAAAGGATTAATCATATTGATTCAAATTGCAACGGAAAACAGTTGGCGGATCTATTTACTAAAGCCTTCCAACCAGAACGGTTTGAGTATTTAGTGGAGTCAATCTTATTAATCATATGTGAACTCTCTAAATCAAAAGATCATCATAAGTGATCCTCTCAATGTTAATTGCATGTTTGTATTTTGTGTGTGTTAGATTTTTGTTTTCTTAGAAAAACCAAATACAAAAGTATAAATCAAAACTCCAAAAATTGAGACTTTTTCTAATTCTTAGTTTATTTTTAGAAAAGAATATGTTTATGCAATATGTGAGAAATGATAGTACATTAGTGAGATCAGTTGCATCTTTCACTCATAAATAAAGTCTGACATGATCAGATATGATGTGTAGACAATCTCATGCTACTATACTGAAAAAGTTAATTCTTGTGATTACACTAAATCTTTATGCTTGTGTGTATATGACTGAGTACTTTTAAGATGTTTTGGCTTATTAGATTGATTGCTTGTTAAGTTTCACCACTCACACCTGTTGAAAATGTGATTATTGTTACAAGCATCATATCACTTCTCTGTTATGAGTTATCATAGACCTAAAGTGCTGAGATATCCTTTGTTGTAAGTGATTACAGACCTGGATTTTCTCTTTGATGCAAAAGATGGCAATGTGCACAAACTATTCAAATGAATAGTTAGAGCTGATCAAATGGTTATCCATGATCATTCTCTATTAGTTTAAGTAACATGAACTCTGGTGATACATATGTTTCAGGTAATAAGTTGAGTATCTGTTCTTTCTTTCATGTCATGATGATAGTTGAGCTCTCTTAGTCTCTATATGATTTACATCATGTCATATCTAAATATACCCTAATCAATCCAAGAATTGAAAAAGTAAGTGAGTTGATAATTTGTCAAAAATACTCATTTTTTGTCCTTCGATCTTATGTCTCCTTTGTTGTGATATCACTGACCTGGAACACACTTGATCAGGATTTATTCATTGTCCATGACTATTCACATGTTTTTTATTTTAATGTGCTGATCTTCATTGATATGATCTCACTGCAGACATTTATTCTTTTGTTTATATTAGATTTTGATTCTGCTTTCATTTTGATTTTATGCATGTTTTCTGTGTGTGAAGGCAATGTAACAATAAGATGGCTGATCTTATTATGTCACCTTAGGAAACTTATAAGTTGTTCAAACTTAAAAGTTTATGGGGAGTAATAGATGGAAGAGTTTTCTTAGAAAATCAAATTCAAAGTTAAAATGTTGAATTGAAAGGATGATGCTATATGTTCAAAGTGTATGTGAATTTGATAATGTAACTTTTGAAAATGATAATATGAACCTATGTAAATTTGCAATTGGAAATGCTTCAAGTTAAAAAAATTAAAAAAATTAATAAAAAATAAAAAAATAGATGATATTTGATTTTGTTTTGAGACTAAAATGAAAGGAAAGATAAATTTTTCAAAAACAACAAGTAAAGACCTAAAATTGTTAAAAATCAAAAGTGAGTGTGCAAAATGTAAAAAGTTTAAATTTGAGGTACTAAAAAGTAAATTTTGGGAAAATTAAAAATTATGCTTAAAATGTTTAAATATTAGTATGAAATATTACTAATATGTTTAAACAGTGTGCAGGTGAAGAAGTTTGAAAAACACAAGTGTAAGACTCATGAAAGTCAACTCAAAGTCAACTCATGCGCCTAAATAGTGTTCATACGTCTAAATAGGAGCATGGTGAACTTTCAGGAATTATACAAGTGTTTGGGCGTTTTTCATATTCTCATGCGCCTAAACAGTTGTAATAAGTCCATGAGTTTAACCAAGTGTTTGGGCGTTTTACACAAACCCATGCGCCTAAACAGTGATAATGAGTCTGATTTTAACAAAGTATTAGACGTTTTAAATGTCTCATGCGTCTATACAGTGTTGAAATGTTTCAAGTGTTACATGTTAGACGTTTCAGGAACTTCATGTGACTGAACAGTGCAAAAGCGCCTAAACAGTGCTTATGCGTCTGTACAGTTCTCATGCGTCTTAGTCAAAACACACAAACAGTGCTCATGCGTCTCAGTATTTTGTGAATTTTAGGGTTTCATACGCACAAACAGTGCTCATGCGTCTAAAATTTCACTTAATATAAATTGAACACTTACACTTGTTTCTCATTCACGCTCAAAATTCTCCAAAAAAACTCTCTGAACTATCGACTCGTCATCATCGAAGTCTCAGATTCTTAGTGATTGCAACAAATCTTGTTGATTGTTAGATATTATTTGGGTCTATAAACGTAAGTTTGTGATTCAAATCAGTAGATTTTGGTTAAAACATGATGATTGGTATAGGCGTTTGACTGCTATTTGGGTGTTCGAACACTAACATTCAAAGTTTAACTAATCAAATCTTATTCATATCTAAAATTGACTCTGGATTGTTGATATGTATCAGATTCAAGCAATATGATATATAGTTCATTGACTGAAATTGTAAATGATATGGATTATAGATTGCTCAGTCAGTTCTTCAAAGGAAGAAGAAGAAGATGAACAGACAAAATTCATTTTTTGAATAAAAATAAAAAAAAGAATAAATTTTTTTTAATAAAAGGTAGATAAATCAAAACTCAAATAATTGATTAATAAAATGATAGATTCAAAATGAATAAATTTTAATATTTCACAAATTAAATTCATAACTCAAAAGTCAAAATCATAAGTCAAAATTGAATTCAATATTAGAAAATTGTAAATTCATATGTAAAAATGAAACTCATTAATCAAAATTTCAATGTTCTCATATTCTTTTTCTCTATGTTTTGCAGATGGCAGCTTTGAAGTTTGAGCCTAAACATAATGTTGTTGCATTCTTAGATGATGAAAACAGAGAAGCTGTTGGTTATGAAGAGACTATAATATTTCTGCTAAGATCAAAATATGTCTATGCAATGTGTGCAAGACCAATGATTAATGCAATATTGATCAAAAGATTCTGGAGAACAGCAGAAGTAGAAAGAGATGAAGAAGGAAATAAAGTTTTAAGAGCTTTCATTACATCAGATAGAATGCTTGAAGTTTCTGAACAAGCAATCAGAACAGCTCTTAAACTTGGTGAAAATGATCCAAAAGACTTATCAGAGTATACTTTCAATGAATGTAGAGATGTATTTCTACAAATGGGTCATTCTGATCACTTTCCTAAGAAACAATTCTTCAGAGCAAGAGTATATAAACACTGGAAATTGTTGTGTTATATATTTCAACATTGCATGTCTAAAAGAAGTGCTGGTTGGGATTCATTCCCAGTGGACATTGCATCTCCTATCATTGCTCTAGCCACAAACATAAGATTTAACATGGCAAAGTGGATAATGAATGGATTCATATTCAATCTTGAAAGAGGAAAGAGAAACAAATACATGATGTATCCAAGATTTCTCCAACTGCTTATTAATGAAGAGAATCCAGATTTATATGTTGAAGGAGTTAAAGGAGATTAGTTGCAATTAGAGCACATGTCAGAAGCTGTGTATAAGAGACTTGCTATGAATACAGGTGCTCAAAACATTCCATTATTTGGTTATATGAGGAATGTAGCTATGGATGAAGTAGACATCAATCAACAACACTATCATTTATCTGAAGATGAACCAATAGATCCAAATGATCTTATTGAGGATGTTGTAGATGATTTGATTGATGATGATGATGAAGAAAGTGATGATGAAGCTACTGAAAGCTCATCAGATGATGATAATGATGATGATGATAATAATGATGATGATGATGATGGTAATGATGGTGCAACTGAAGCACATCAAGAAGAAATTGATAAAAGGAATGATGATGATAATGTCAATAAACCTCATAACTTAGCTGAAGAAAGTACTAATGCTGATGTTCATGATGATTCTGTACATGAAGAAGATTCAACAAATTAAACTTTTGATTTTGATTTCATGAATGATATGTTATATGAACCAGTGTTTCAAGCTGAATTGAATGATGAAGTTGAAGAAATTCCTGTGAGTACGACACACAATGTGTTAGTATAAACAAAGGAGATAGTTGATATAGATGAGATGGAGAATTTAAAAGAAGAAAATGTGATTAAAAAGAAAGAAATTGAAGAATTGAAAGTTGAGAATGAAAGATTGAAAGAGATGAATATATCTCTTGAAAAAGAAATTTAAAAACTCAAGGATGAAATATCTAAGTTGAATGAAGAAAATTTACTGAAAGATGAAAAGCTTTTAAGCTATGCAAAAGACAAAGAAGATGTTATAAAAAATTTATGATAAAGGATTATGACATTCTTGAAGAGAAATTCAAGAAATTATCAGATGAAAATAAAAAACTGAAAGATGAATTAATAAAGGAAAAAGAATCTCAAAAGCCTATCTCACCAGATCAAATGACAAGTGCTGAGATGATTGTTGAAGAGAATCTTGAGGTGCTCAAAGGAAAAAAGGAAACTTGATGATGTAGCAGATACAAATTTAACAGATTCATCTTCAAAAGTACAAAGAATAGAAGAAACTATTGAAGAGCAAAATGTTCAAGAACAAATTGAAGCTTTAGAAGATATTGAATAAGTTTACACTGATGACTGCTATGATGAAGTCTTAGATGAAGAAGACATAGATGAAGCTCAATTTGTATCAAATTTCTCTTCACAAGAACCAACTCAAGAACAAGACGAAATTCCACAAGACTTTGAAGATAGATACAACTACCTTGTGACGATGAAGTACAATAGAGTATTTTTGGATGGACTGACTGTTTCTCAAATAAATGATGAATATGAGAAATGCATTACTACAGAGTCAGTTGCTCCTGTTGATCCAAATGAGATTGTAATGGAACATGAATGGAATAGAGCTAAAGAAAGTATTAATGTGGAAGAATTATCAAGCTCTGAGCTGCACCATCCTGATCCTGACGATATGAGTATTCCAGCTTTAAGGTCTTGGTTGCAAGCTAGGAATTACCCATGGAGGAAACTGAAAAGATTACAATCTGTATCTTTGAGGAATCTTGTTAGAAGTTTTCAAGAAACTGAAAAACAATCAAAGAAGATTATCATTCTTGATACTGATAATCCTCAATACCTTGAGATTACCAAAAGAACAAAAATGTTAAAGCCTCAAGAGATTAAACAGATGGCAAGAAAATCAGATGATCATGATAGCAGAAAAGATCTGATCAAAATGTTTTTTGATCCTGAAAGACAAGCATATATAGCCACTTCTGAACAAAAACAAATTTTTGATAATGCCAGATCAACTGGAGACTTGGTGAGAAATGTATTACAAAGAGGACAATCGGTTGCTGAGTTGTTAAATGCTATGATTGCTCCTGATTTCACAAACCAAGTAAAGATAATAGCATGGAAGTATGATGAGATATTTGATGCATTTTTGATAAAAAGAGTAAATGCAGTTTGTGATGTATATCATTTTTACTCAAGCATCATTAAACTTCCGGTGCAAGACTTGAAAGAGTTAAACAGATTACCTCAGATCAATCCAGCTGATTCTAAACGTGGTAAGATGATGGTAGAACTATTAAGAAGAGGAATGGACAGATCAAGTAATTTTCTTCAAACCAGATGTGAGCAAGAAGACAAAGAGTATTTTGCTACTTTAAAGAAGAACAAAAAGCTCAAAGGATTACAATCTGAAGAAGAACATCTCATGATATAATTTTGTGACAAGTACTTTGAAAAAGTCACAACTCCTGGTCTAAAGGTGATTGATGGTAATCAGAAGTCAAAGCCAATTCTCAGATGGTTCTATAACACTAAGACTTTTGAGCTTAAACTGGTCCGAAATCTCGAACGATGGGATGAGGATATGATTACATTATTTGGTGCTTTTGAACTGAAGCTATTGCATCCAAGTTATATATAATTTTTGTCTGTACAAAAGTTTGAAAAGGTATCTCCATAGATTGCAGAGTAAGATAAGAAATATTTTCTTTCTATCATCAATATGATGACTGCTGCAATGGAAAGAATATCATTAAGAAAAGCTCTTGCATATGCTAACATTGTTAAGAAAGACATCAAAGACATTTAATTCATGAGAATTTCAAGAAAAAGAGTATTAGAAATATACTCAAAGGAAAGTCAAAATCCTATTGAGTTATATGCTAATATTGATATTACATGTCTATCAAAAGATACATTGGAAAAAATGAGCAAAATGGAAATAAAGACGAATGAAGCAAAACCAGAACAGGGCATTCTTGCTAGCAAATTGAAGTCTGCTATTAGTAATGCTTTGAAAGAATAAGAGTTGTACAAAAAGAAGCCAATGTTCAAGATCAAGGAAGAACCAGAAGATTTCTTTGAGTGATGAAGATAAAAGCTGAAGATGGAAGCTGAAGAACAGATAAAAAGAAGACAATATTGAAGATTTTGAAGACCGAAGACCATGTAAATCTTAGGGGGAGTATTGTTAGTGCTCTAGAAAGATTAACATGTTGTCTTTATGTGTGTTTTTACTATTTTGTAATAGTATAAGGACTATTTTTGTAATTTTGTTAGTTCCTTGTGTTTCATTATAAATAGCTTAGACTTGTAGCAGTTAGATACACGAGACTGCTTACTTACTTTGTGATTGTCTTTGCTTGATATTAATGAAATTGTGAATTTTGTTGATATCTTTCTTGATTTGATTACTTTGTTTGTATTTGTTTTTGAATTGTGTTCATACATCATCACAGATTGGTACATTTGATCCTATCATCATCTGATGCTTGTACAAGTGGTACAAGTACCACATGTACTTCTGATGACAATTCATCTTCTTTTGTAAATAACTATTCATTTTCAAATAAAAATAGACCTCGAGACATGTATGAGACATACAATGATGTAGATTTTAAACTGTCTGAATGTGATGAGGAAATACATATTGATCCTACCCCGTTACATAACAGACCTAGATTAAAACCATATTGTTTTAGGTGTGGTAAAGATGATCATATAGTTAAGAATTGTCCAGAACTTCATTATAGACATATTAATAGGAATTCTTTTGGAAATAGATTGACAAAATTAGTTAATAATTTTTTCTATAAAAAATCTGTTTTTCCTAAACCTAAAGTTGTTCAAACTTGGGTCCCCATTTCACCTGGTTAACTTGTACTTTGATATGTTTGCAGGAGTCATCCACGAAGGTCGTTAATAGTGTATGGCCTGTAGATAGTGGATGCTCCAGACATATGACGGGGCTCAAGGACTTATTGACCAATTATCGAATAATAAATGGAGGATATGTCGCATTTGCTGGCGACAAAAAGGGAGGGAAAATGATCAGTCAAGGAGAAGTTTCTAATGGGTCGCTAACTTTAGAGAAAGTCAATTATGTACCCGAGCTTGCGTTTAATCTGTTGAGTGTCTCACAGATTTGTGATAAGGACATTCTAGTCTTGTTCAAGTCCAATGAATGTCTCTTTTTAAAATCTGAGATTGATATTCTATATGAGATGGTTATAATAAGGGCTCCGATAAAGAATGATTCATATCTTCTTCACATGGGTTCAAGGGAGTCAACATCTACCGTCACCTGTCTTCTTTCCAAAGCCTCCAGTTCTGAGTCTTTTTTATGGCACCGCAGATTGGGCACGTTAATTTCAAAAATATAAGCAAATTGGTTAAAAACAATCTCGTTAGGGGACTACCTTTAAAAGATTTTTCTGTGGTCCGAAAATGTATGGCATGTGCCAAGGGTAAAAAACATAAGAAACAACACAAGCCAAAACTTGAAAATAGCATATCTAATCCCCTCGAGTTATTACACACCGATTTGTTTGGCTCAATCAGTGTTAAATCAATTGCTAAAAATTCTTTGTCTTGTTATAATAGATGATTTTTTCAAGTACTCTTGGGTGAGATTTCTTGCTCACAATGGAGAGTCTGCTGAGGAGTTGCAGAAGCTAATTATGTCAATCAAATCTATAAGCAAGAGAAATGTAATGGCAATCAGAAGTGACAACGATACCGAATTTAGAAATCAGATCTTTGATTCGTTTTGTGCTGCTAAGGGAGTTTTAAGACAATTCAGTGCTGCAAGGACCGCTCAACAGAACGGAGTAGCTGAACGAAAGAATCGCACCGTTATTGAAGCCGCTCGTACAATGCTGATTGAATCTTCCCTTCCCATTATCTTTTAGGCGGAGGCGGTAAACTGCGCTTCATACGTTTTAAACAGGGTGTTGATTGTCAAGGACAAAATGAAAACTCCTTATGAACTTTTTCATAAGAGAAAACCTTTAATTGACTTCTTTCGACCATTCGGCTGCTCCAGCACTCTATTGAACACTCAATCTCATAAGACGAAATTCGGTGCCGTGTCTGATGAGTGTTACTTCGTCGGCTATTCTTCCTCTCAGAATGCTTATCGGGTGTATAACAAGAGAACACGTATTGTTCAAGAGTCGTTCTATGTTGATTGGCATGAATCTAATTCCTCCGATGTTCGATCTGAACCTGCATGGTTCTTTGACTCCGATACGGTGTTTAATTCCTTTAATCTTCCTATCTTTGACGATGATGAGTCTATCTCCAATGTTCAAACAGATATCATTTCTCCAACTCCATTAGCTGTCATTCCTCAAGACCATTCCACCTCATCTGCAAATGATGTCACGTCAGTTGATATTACATTGTCTTCTTCATCAATTGATCTTCCACGTCCACCTGTTTCTGAATCCCTTCCTTCATCACCAACATCTACCTCATCACAACAAGTACCATCCCTTTCACCTTCATCTACCCATGCACAATCTATCAGCCCACCTTCTCTAAACATCCTACTTATACCCACTGATTTCAAAACCTTGAAAGATCATCCTCATGATAACATCATTGGATCCATCACCGATGGAGTACGGACGCGGAGTCAATTAGGTTTGATTAACATTTGTCTCTTCTCTTGTTTTATATCCCAAATCGTTTCGAAAAACGTTCATGCAGCTCTCCAGGACCATTGTTGGGTTGAATCAATGCAATTAGCGCTACAACAATTCAGAAAGCTCAAGTTGTGTGGACTCTGGTTGATCTTCCACCAAACAAATGCCCAATTGGCATTAAATGGGTTTTTAAGAACAAACCCATTGATCGTGGCAATGTGGTGCGGAACAAATCAAGATTGGTGGTGCAAGGATTTGCTCAAGAAGAAGGGATTGACTATACCAAAGTTTTTGCTCCTATCGCCCGTCTTGAAGCCATAAGAATTTTTCTAGCTCATGCCGCTCATAAACAGTTCAAAGTCTATCAGATGGACGTCAAATGTGCCTTCCTGTATGGAGACATTGACGAGGAGATATACGTGTGTCAACCACCTGGTTTTGAGGATCACGATTTTCCTGACAAAGTTTATAAACTTGACAAGTCTCTTTATGGTCTTCATCAGGCCCCTCGAATCTGGTATGAGACTCTAACACAGTATCTCTTAAGCAATGGATTCTCTTGTGGCACCATCGATATGACTTTATTCAAGAAGGAAGTTGATGGTGAGATGCTAATCATACAAGTCTATGTCGATGACATTATCTTTGAATCCACCAATCCAAAATTATGTCGGGATTTTGAGGAGGTAATGCGTGGTCGTTTTGAAATGAGCATGATAGTGGAGATGTGCTTTTTCCTTGGGCATCAAGTCGAACAAAAGCCAGAAGGAATTCTCATTCATCAAGAAAAGTACATTAAAGAGATGCTGAAGAAATTCAAGATGGATGATGCTTCCCCTGAAATGACTCCATTTACTACTCAAACTTGTCTCACTCCTGACGAGAACGGGAAACCTGTTGATCCTCATCTCTACAGATCTATGATCGGTTCCCTTATGTATCTGACAGCAAGTCGTCCCGACATCACCTTTGCTGTAGGATATTGTGCTTGATACTATTCTACTCCGAAAGAGTCTCACGAAAAAGCAGTAAAAGGAATCTTTCGTTATCTTAAAGGCTCTTCTCGTTTGGGTCTTTGGTATCCTTATGGTGGAAATTTTGATTTACATGCATATTCTGATAGTGATTCTAATTGCTGCAGGTTAATAAGAAAATCAGTTACTGGTGGGTGTCAATACTTAGGAAATTGTCTGGTTTCATGGCAAAGCAAGAAACAGGCCACTCTTTCTCTCTCTACGGGAGAAGCAGAATACATTGCTACCTCTAAGTGCTGTTCACAAGTACTCTGGATCCAGCATCAGATGATTGATTATGGGATCAACTTTCTCCACACACCGTTGTTCTGTGACAACGAAGCAGCCATTGGATCGCCAAGAATCCTATTCATCATTCCCGAACCAAACACATTGAGACACGGATTCATGCAATTCGTGATGCTCAGGAAAAGGGTTTCATTGATATTATATCTATTGACACCAAAAACCAAAAAGCAGATCTTTTCACAAAAAACATTTAATAAGCCTCGTTTTTATGAATTGATCTCTATGTTAGGTGTAATATCTTTTTATAAAACTTTTTCTTAAATAATAAAAAAAATAAAAATAAAAATAAAAAATAAAAAAAATGTAATAAAAAAATATATAAAATAAAAAAATAATAATTATAATATTAATAATAATAAATATATATATATAAAAAATAATAAAAGTAATAAATTTCCAAATCTTTCTTAGGAGTAGAAATTTAGGGGGAGAGTAAGTAATTAAAAAATAAAAACAGATTTGAGAACTTGAGTCAAGATGACAATAAATGATTGTATATCTTCTGGATATGCTTGTTGGTGCATGACTGGCGTCTAAAATGAGAAGTGATCGTAACTAATGCTGTTATCTGATTTACATATTTTTTTTAATTGCAAATAATAGAAAAACAAACAGGTTCTTTAATGATATGCTTGGTAGACTCAGCCTAAAGAATAAAGTAGACAGCAGCATAATGATTTAAATTAAAATATATGCTTAAGGATGTCTGGATTTACGTAATCATTTTGGCCTACACGAAAACTAAGTCCCGACAAAAATTGGATTGAGAATTGATTTTTCACCCACCATGATACAAATCATATTCATATCTTTGAGCCATGATTAGTGTATTTATGTGTATTGTGTTTGTGCTAATCTCCTCTGCTGTACAGAAGTACTGACCTGGAGTGATGATCTCCTTTGTCAATGATAGTACTGGCCTGGAGCTCTCATCAGCACATGATTAAATGGTCATCTCCTTTGTTATACATGAGTATAGACTTGGAGCTCTCATCATTTTAATCTAAGTTGTGACAAATCATCTAAATGATGAATTCATCACAGAAGGCAATATTCTGTTGATAATCACTTACACACTAATGCACAAGCCTTGTTCTATAAAGATCGTAACATAATTCAAAAAATCATGAGGTTGGGTGAGGGTTTTTGCCAAAATGATTGTGGGGTCCTAGCATTTTGAAGCATTTAATCGAACCTTAACGAATCATCTTCTGCTTGTTGAAAAAGATAGGGCATGGGTTTAAGTGGACAAACATATCAGCAATCGTTATTGACATGTTTGAGAATTTCAAGTTCATTCAAAGTCAGTGATTAGATACAGTTATCAGTGTGATCTCATTGTTTGCCGATGATTAAATTCATCTTTGTGCTAAAGTATATCCTGAGGATGTGATCTCATGATTGATTCAGTTCTCGGGTATAATAAAATATAAAAATAATAATTACAATAATTTTTCTAAGCTTTTAAAGTTCAGCGAAATTATACTTTCGCAGACAATTTCGCATGGCGAAATTGCGGTTTCGTTCGGTACTCTCACTCTGTGCGAAGTCAATTTCGATTAGAGTTTCGCCCGGCGAAATTACAGCTTCGCCTGGCAAAATTGTAGCTTCGCCTAGCAAAGCTTCAGTTTCGTTGCCTGCGAAACTATTTGCTATTTAACTCATTTAGCGAAATTTCTTCCTCATTTTCGCACAATCGAACATTTAGTCTCCCTAGGGTTCTTCTGTGACCTCCAAAGGCGATTTTGACATTTTTGTGATTTTGTTATCGATTGACCGTTGTTCTTGTTCGCAAGTGAGTTTCGTACTCAGAACCATTACTTTATATCGTTAAATCTGCAACATTGTGAGCCTATTTGATCAAGACTCTTCGATACCTTCGCAGTTCTTACTGCGAAAGTACCGATAGTCCAGCGAAACTGAACGAAAGTTCATGGTTTTTAGCGAAACTGTGAGGTTATGCTGTCCGAGCGAACTTAACAGTTTCGCTGGCTAAACTTCAGTTTCACTGTGCTAAAACTATCTCACTGATTTGCCGAATTTAATGTGCCCTTGCTGGCGAAACTATACTTTCGCCTGCCGAAACTATAACTCATTTTGCGAAACTGTAGTTTCAGCTAGCGAAATTAATTTAATTTTTGTTTAATCTTTATTCTTTTCTTATTCTTATATCATATTAGCATTTAATCATTAATTCTAATGCATTTGATTTGATTCTCAGGTGTAAATGGCAAATCTAAAATTTGATGAGAGAAACAACATCACAGCCATCTTAGATGATACACATACTAAAGCAGCCGGCTTTAGAGACTACATTTGGTGGTTGCAAGGATCTCCTATTGCTTATGCTATCTCTCATTCTACTACCATCTATGATTTTCACATAAGAGATTTTTGGAAATCAGCTGAGTATGATACTAGAGGAAACACACAGAGGATTACTGCTAAAGTTTTGGAGCATGAGGTGTCTATTACAGCTGAGACTATCTCGAGGATCCTAAGACTAGATGAAGATTCAGGAGAGGAAGTTTCTATGACTGATGCTGAGGTTTTTGCAGCGTTTAGGAGTATGGGATATGAGGGACCAGCTTTTGGCATATGAAAAGAGATCAAGCAGCCCTTTATTTCAAAGGAATGGAGATACATAGCCCACGTCTTTATTATGTGTTTAGATCACCGTAAAGGTGGATCAGATGGGCTGCACCTAGACTAGGGAAAAGCCATGGTGTTATGCTGTAAAGGAGAGAAATCAATCATTGCTAGGCTGATATTTGCATGTATGCCAGAAAATGTGATGGCACTAAAGAAGGATAAGTGGCTGCTATACCCTAGATTTCTGCAAATGATCTTTGATGATCTAATTCCTGATGTGCCAAGACACGGGGAGGTTAAAAGGTTGGTGCAGATGAACATTTGTATTTTCCCAGATTGCTGTGCCATCCGACATGACTTTAGTGTAAAGATCACCCATATGTGGGAGAACATGTACCCACCTGAAAGATGGAATTATATTAGGAGGGTGGACGAGTCAGAAAATAAGAGATCTGAGGATACCCGGGCACATCAGACAGATGCTACTAAGAAAAGAAAAAGATATGCGAAGGAAAAGGATTATGACTTGGAAGAGGAGGTGAATGAAAGGGCTGAGGAGATAAGGGTTGAGAAAGAGAAAAGGTCAAAATAGAAAGCTGATGTAGGAGAGTCTGAAAGGAGAACCAAACAAAAGCCACCAAGAATTTACAGAAACCTCAAGGAGAGAAGAAAAAGGTGGTTTAGATGAGGATGTGATTCGAAACATCAACAGATCTTTTGCTAATGAACTGAGCATGATGAAAACAAGACTCACTAATCAAGTGATACGAGAGAGTCAAAAAGATGAAGTGATTGAAGGGATGAAGAGATGTTGATGGATCAAAGCTTGCTGATAAAGAAGCTGTTTGAGCAGCTAAATGAGTTAAAAGAAACTGGGATTGTCAATATGCAGTTTAGATGATTTAATCTGAGTTAGATGATTTAACTGACATTTCCAAATACCCATTTCTGAATGTGGGTACATCCTCCAGGGCGGGAGTGGGCACATCTGGTGCAACGACTGAAGGTGTAGGAGGTTCTGGAGTAGAGAAAGAGAATGAATCTATGGAGAATGTGGAGGAGATAATAGAAACTGGGTTTGTCAATATGCAGTTTGATTTTGAGAAGGATTTGGTGGGTGAAGAGGTGACAGTAGAGAAAAATGCTGAAAAGGATGCGGAAAAAGGCAAAGGGCTAATTGATGAAGAGGAAGATGATGAGCAGCTGGTTGACTATGATTCTAAACCAAAGTTTTATGAGGTTGATGAAAGGCCACTGGTATATGTAGCCAAAAAGGGAGAAGTAGATGGAGATGTTTTCGAAATGGCTAAAGAAGGATGGTTCGCTAGAGAAAAAGAGCCTGAAGAGCTGACTCCCCTATTCCAAAACTTGGAAGGGTTGAGCAAGAAGGAGGCTGATAAGAGAATCATTAGCTGGTGTTACAACTCCAATGTCAAGATGTTCATGATCAAGAGGAGAGGGGGTGGTATTTCTTACATGAAGAAGAGGAAGGCATTCACGACCTTGCCAAAATGGGATTTGAGGAGGCTGGCAGCATTGCCCTTACTGAATGCCCATCTTAGTGAAAGAGCCTCATTATTGGAGAAGGATATAAAAAATGGGTTAAAAGACAATTTTGAGTCCTTTGGATTTATGAAAGCGGAGAAAAGACGATCGAAGAAGGACAAGGATTGGGAGACTGGAAAGGGAAAGATTGTACTAAAGGTGAAGCCCCCAAAGACCGTGAATAGGGTCAGATTGGCAGATCCCCTCCCCCAACAACTACAGAATTTTGACAAGTGGTTTTATGATAACAATATGGGGGAGGCGGTAATCAGAGTGAAGAATGGTGGTGAATTCAAAGTCTTTGATCCGATGGAGCTTTTCAGCTTTGTGATAAAGACTTGCTGGTTCTGTGCGAGAATCATATCAAAGCAGGTGCTGGTGATGAGACAAGGAAGGCAGCCAGTCTATTTATGACTGCGGCAAATAAGATCAAAGGTGTAAGGGCAGAGGTCAAGAGGCTTGCAGAGAAAGTGAGGGCCCAAGATGATCTAAACATAGACATACAGGATCTGGCCAGACAGTTTGGGCAAGCTAGTGCTCATCCCGAAAGGGCTAATGTAGCAGGAAGAGACCAAGGTGAATCATTTGCTGAAGCCCTTAAGGAGGTTCCTGCAGTAGCTGTAGAAGATAAATCACAGGCAGCGGAGGAAACTGGAGCTGACGAGATAAATCAAGACGAGTGAAGGCGGTGAGTTCCAACCTAGGGGGAGTATTGATGATCATGCATAGGTTGGACTCACCTTAGATTATAATATTTACATTTGCTTGTAATAGGTCTTATGTTAGCTTACTTTTGTATGTAATTAGCTTTATTATGTTTTGCAGTCCAGCGAAACTGTGTGCGAAACAATAGTTTCGCTCACAGTCACCTGTTTAGTTCTTTCGGTGAAACTGTTGTTTCTGTCGGGCGACACTAAAGTTTTGGCACAACAGTTTCGCTGACAGCGAAACTGTCTACGAAACTAAGACTGCCATATATAGTTATGATGATTATCATTGTGGTTAAGCTTGCAAAAACCCTAATCGTTTATTCCTGTTGCAAGTGTGTATTGTAAGCAGTTTATTCACTGATATATCATTGTGCTTTGTTATTATTGATTATGTTGATCATCATTGCTTTATTTTGAATCATTTGCGGTTGCTCTCAATCTTCATCATTTTTGTTTCTCATTGTGTAAGGATTCCTTAAGTCTGATGCAAACCAAAACATCCAAAGTGTCTCTGCAACATGCACTAAGTACTGAAGTGAAGAATGCTTCGGAAGTTTTACACAATGCATTAGAAAATACTCGAAGTGTAAAATCTTCCGAAGCCAAGACCAATATCTTCCGAAGCCAAACATGAAGTCTTCCGAAGCCTCAGAGACAAAGTCTTCCGAAGCTTCAACCTATGAAGAAAGATTTCTTCCGAAGACTTTTAGTACACATGCTTTATCTGATGTACTGTTCCATAAAGCACCTTTTTCGCTGCATCTCTGTAAAGTCACCAACTTACATGAGTTGGTGAAAAGGTCCATGCTTTTGGTAACTGTACATTGAGGTCTTGAGTCTGTAACTTTCCACTTTATGTACTTTATCCTTTTTGTAATGTATAAGGATGTGAGCTATGGCATGTCATAGTCACAAGGTCAAAAGGCAGATATGCCTTTTGATCCCACAATTGATTTTGTTAGTGTCTAGTCAATGGTATCCAGCTGGCTTTCATAGTATAGCCGGCTGTAGGTTGTAGTATAAGTATTCCAAGTTCTTGTATCTTTCTTCATGCTTTGTAACACTTGTAAAAGAACTTGAGAAAGCAATATACTGCCTCCTTGAAACCCAAACTCTCTTGTTCTGTCTCTTTACTTTACTTGTGTTCTTTGTATCACCTTGGTTAATCCAGTTCACTGTTTGATTAAAGTTTAGTTGCTCTCCTCATTGTGTTGTTGTGTTGTAATTGTGTTAAAGCCCTTAAACGGTCCTGCAATTGGTATCAGAGCTTTTCAGGCTTTTGATATAAGATCTAACCATCTTAAGATCCCTCACACACACAAAAACTAAACCTTTCAAATGGCTTCCATCTCAAAGACTGATATGGAGACTGGAACCATGAACAAATCCCCACTGATCACTCTTGATGATTTTGACACCTGGTGCATGAGGATGGAAGGCTTCATCAGGTCTCTTGATTCAAGAATGTGGGAATTGTTGAGAATGGACCTTTCATACCCAGCACCCCCTCTGCTACTGGTGCTGGTATGATTCCAAAGATGTGGCCAACTACTCAGATGAAGATAGAAAAAGAGTAGAGATTGATAGGAAGGCCATGACTGCTCTTCAGACTGCTCTCCCAAACTCTGTATACAGAGGTTTTAAGAAGTGCAAGACAGCCAAACAGCTGTGGGATGCACTGAAGCTGATGTATGAAGGCTCCTCTGAAGCCAAGGAGAACAAGAAGGATCTTCTGAAGCAGCAGTTTGAAAACTTCACCTTCAAGCAGGTGAAACCATGACTCAACAATACTTCAGGTATGTTGAGATTGTGGATACCCTAGTGGATGGAGGAGTTCCTCTTGAGAACAGGGACATTGTAAGGAAGTTCATGTCCTCACTTCCTAGGCAATGGACACACTATTGTGTGGTGATCAAGAGGACTGAGAACCTTAAAACTCTTACTCTGACAGAGTTGTATGGGATTCTCAGTGGATACCAGATGGAGATGAACATGCAAGGTTCATCTGGCAACTCCAACAATCAAATGGGTTCAGCCTTTCATGTGGTTGAAAGGGACAGCATAGAACCCCAACATCATCTCATATGCTACCCTGACAACTCATAAAAGGGTCCTTTCATCACCTTCCCGGAGACACCAAGGGAGAACTTTACTCAAGGAAGCCCATTCCAAGAGACAAGTTCTTCTCAAGCCTTTGTGTCTACTGATGAAAGCTGTGGGAATTATCTCTTCACTCTTGAAGACCTGGACTGTATCCATCCAAATGACCTGGAATACATGGAGATAGTTCAGCAGATGGCTCTCCTCACTCACAGAGCCAAGAAGTTCTACAAGAGAACAGGAAGAAGATTTCCAAGCAATGCTACCAGTGGAAAGTTTGGGCTGGATAAAAGCAAAGTTAAGTGTTACAACTGTAATCTTATGGGACACTTTGCTAGGGAGTGTAAGGCACCTAAAGCAAATGGGGGCCAAACACAACCCAGACCAAACTACACTGACAAAGCCCCTCAAACCGAGAAGCCAAAGCAACATGCTGCTGTTGCTGTTGAAGAGGGAGGCTTTGACTGGAGCTTTCAGGTGGAAGATGCTTCTCCAAACCAAGCACTGATGGCTGACCATGATGAAGCCAAGGTATTGGAACATCTCTGTACTCCTGAATGCATTGCTAAAGTAAATAGATACAGGTCCTACAACTTAGAGATGAGATCTGATCTTGAGTCATTAAACATATTGAAATCTGATTTTAGAAAGTCTGAAAATGATTACAAGTTAAAGATAGAGGACTTAGAGAAAACCATTTCAGTACTAAAACATGAACATACAGATTTTAGAACTCAGATCCAAGATCTCATAACTAAGTTGACTGAGTGCCAGGCTGAGCTTGTGATCAGCAAAGCCAAGGCAGAGAAAAGTGTTCTTGAAGAAGAGACCTTCAAGAACATGATATCCTCATCCCTGCACAACAAAGTGTGCTATCAAAATAGACAGGGACTGGGATCAAATGAGATAGCTCCTCCACACACAATCTTGTCTGTAAGATCTCCTAGGTGTGGAACTTGTGAAGATGAGCTTCCTTTCATAGATCCTATAAGTGAGGATGATGAAGAAGTGATAGTGAAGAATTCCTCTGAGAAGAGTGAAGAAGATTCTTCCAAGGGCCACTATCCTTCTGAGGAGAAGAAATCTACTGTGATGACCAAGTCCAAGAGAAAGAACTTGATCAGGAAGAGCAAGAGAAAAGCAAAGAAGGCTCAAGAAATCAAGGCTACTTTTGATGCTAAGCAGAAACAAGTTTTTATCTCTGCAGGTTTCAAAGTAGTAAGGACTGAAGACATCAACCAAGACTCCTCAGCTAAGAGTCCTGGTTCTTGTTCAAATCATCTCAGTGCAAAGAAGAAGACTGAGCTGCTGTGTACCACTGCTGCACAGCCTGGACCATCAAACTCCAAGAACAGTTCACAGCCCAAAAGAACTGTCTCAGCATCTACCAAGATGAAGGTGGAGAAGGGATGTGATCAAAGCCAGTCTTGCTCTCAAAAGGAGACTTGTTTGAAGAAGAAAATGTTATGTGTCATGTGTGAAAGTACTTCTCACATTGCTAAGGATTGCCCATACAATCCTAAAAGTACTGTCCACATGACCAATACAAAGACTTCAAAGAGTCTCAAGAAGTCTCAAGCTTCGGAAGGAAAGTCTGTTTCCTTCGGAAGCTCCAAATCAAAGAAGAAGGTAAATGGAAAATTACCTTCGGAAGTAAAATTGGTCTCGGAAGAAAGGAGTTCTTCCGAAGCACTGAAGTCTGCTGCAGTGACTGTAGAATCTTCCGAAGGTTCAGTCATCAAAACTTGTGAAGTCCCAAAAGCTTCTAAGGTTTTGAAGGTCAAGTCCAAGACTCCAAAGGTGGTGTGGAAGTCTAAGAAAGACCAAATGACTGAAGTTTCTCCATCAACAACAGCTGAAGATCCCCATAGTACAACCATAGGATCTATTACTGTTGCATTACCTTCTATTACACTTAATGAGCCCAAGACAAGTAAGGCTTGGGTTTCCAAATGTAACTAATCATTTTCTTTGTGCAGGAACAGCTCAAGACAAACAGGAATGTCTGGATAATTGACAGTGGCTGTTCCAGGCACATGACAGGCAATAGGTCTCTACTCCATAATTTTGAGAGAATTGATGGAGGACCAGTTGCTTTTGGAGGAGATGAAGGTGGTTACATTTCTGGAAGGGGCAAGGTCACAAATGGTAAGCTCAGCATTGAGAAGGTAAACTTTGTTAAGGAGCTTGGGTACAATCTTCTGAGTGTATCCCAATTTTGTGATCAGAGTCATAACATGCTCTTTACTGAGCATGAGTGCAAGCCTGGAGTGGTCATTCCTCATGAGCATATCCTGCTCAGAGCCCCCAGGAAAGGGAACATGTACAAGATGGATTTGCAAGAAACATCTCCCTCTGGAGAAGTTTCATGCTTTCTATCTAAAGCAAATAGTGATGAGTCTTTCCTATGGCATAAAAGAATGTGCCATGTAAACTTTAAGAACATGAATAAATTAATTAAACATGATCTGGTAACTGGAATGCCAAAGAAAGAGTTTACAAGTGATGATCATTGTGTTGCATGCCTGAAAGGGAAGCAACACAAGGTATCTCACAAGCCTAAGGAAAAGAACTCCATCACTACTCCCCTACACTTGTTACATATGGATCTCTTTGGCCCCACCAGTGTAATGAGTCTTAGGAAGGACCTCTTACTGTTTGGTGATCACAGATGATTTTACAAGATTCACTTGGGTTTTCTTCTTAGAACTAAGGATGAAACCCCTGAGATTCTGAAGAATTTCATCTTAAAAGTTGAGAATCAATGTGATCACAAGGTCAAAACCATAAGATGTGATCAAGGAACTGAATTCAAGAACCAAATCCTTGATACATTTTGTGATGAAAAAGGTATTACAAGACAATATAGTGCTCCCAGGACTCCTCAGCAAAACGGAGTTGCTGAGAGGAGAAACAGGACACTTATTGAAGCTGCAAGAACTATGTTGTCTGACTCTAAACTGCCCATCACCTTCTGGGCAGAGGCAGTTAATACTGCTTGCTATGTGCAAAACAGAGTTTTAGTAGTTAAGACACATGGTAAGACTCCTTATGAACTTTGGCACAAGAGGAAACCTTTCATTGGTTTTCTCAGGTCATTTGGATGTCCCTGCACCATCTTGAATACCAAAGATCAAATTGCCAAGTTTGCTGAGAAATCAGATGATGGACACTTCATTGGATACTCTTCTCAAGCTAAGGCTTATAGAGTATACAATCTCAGAACTAGAATTGTTGAGGAGTCAGCCAATGTGACTTTCAATGAACACACACCCTGTGTGGCTGGTTCTGGTCCGGATTGGCTGTTTGATCTTGATTTAGTTACCAACTGTTTTAACAAATCTTGTGAGCATGTTTCAGGATCTGCAGAAAATTTAAATACAGGTGATCCTGATCCAAGATTTGAGCTAGGAAGACCCTCAACTCATACATCTTCAGCTCCAGTTGGAACTACTTCAGCAAATGAGGTTTCTATCAGCACAACAATGACAAATTCAGCTGATACATCTGGTATGCCTTCAAATTCCAGCTCAGAGGCTTCTCAACCAGATAAAGACACCTCAATTGTAGAAGACAACAATGGTGATGGTGATAGTGATCAGGAATTTCTTGATGCTAATAACCATACCATAGATGACAACATCAATGATGTCACACACTCATTGGATCAAGTTAATCTTGATAAGTGTGATAATGTGGAGGGTGAATCTTCCAGACCAGATCTAAATTTCTCAAATTTGGATCTTTCTCAGCAACTTGCTGTGATCCCTCAGCTAAGGATCCACAAGTCTCACCCCACCACAAACATCATTGGAGATGTTGTCACAGGGGTAAGAACAAGAGGACAAACCCATGAAGCAAATGTTTGTCTTCACTCTTGTTTCTTATCTCAGATAGAGCCAAAGAAAGTTGATGAAGCTCTAAAGGATGGAAGTTGGGTTGAAGCTATGCAACAAGAGCTGCTTCAATTCAAAAGGCAGAAAGTTTGGAACCTTTGTCCTCTTCCTCATGGGAAGACTACCATTGGAACCAAATGGGTTTTTAGGAATAAGAAGGATGATAGAGGAATCATCATCAAGAACAAGGCAAGACTAGTTGTTCAAGGATACACACAAGAAGAAGGGATTGACTACACTGATGTCTTTGCTCCTGTAGCAAGACTAGAAGCTGTTAGGATATTCCTGGCATTTGCTGCATCCAAGAACTTCAAGGTCTTTCAACTTGATGTAAAGTGTGCTTTCTTATATGGAGTGATTGATGAAGAGGTTTATGTCAAACAGCCACCTGGTTTTGTAGACCCTGATCATCCTGATTATGTCTGCAAGCTTGACAAAGCTCTTTATGGGCTGCATCAGGCACCCAGGAAGTGGTATGAGACACTATCTGAGTATCTTTGTAAACATGGATACAGGAGAGGTACTATAGATGGAACTCTCTTCATCAAAGGACAGGGAAATGACTTATTGCTGGTTCAAGTATATGTAGATGACATCATCTTTGGTTCAACTAATCCAAAGCTCTGCAAAGACTTTGAGAAGCTGATGAAAGACAGATTTGAAATGAGTTCAATGGGAGAACTCAATTTCTTTCTGGGAATTCAAGTGAAGCAGGTTGAAGATGGCATCTTCATAAGTCAGTCAAAGTATGTTCAAGACATACTCAAGAGGTTCAACATGACTGATTGTAAGATTGCTAAGACACCCATAGCCAGAAACCACTCCCTTGGACCTGATCTTGAGGGGGAGTGTGTAGATGAACACTTATACAGGGCTATGATTGGGTCTCTTATGTATCTTACAGCTAGCAGGCCTGATATCATGTTTGCTACATGTATTTGTGCAAGATATCAAGCCAACCCTAAGATGTCTCACTTAATCACTGTGAAAAGGATTTTAAGATACCTCAAAGGTGCTTCAACACTTGGTCTATGGTATCCAAAGAATCCTAATTTCAATCTGTATGCCTATACAGATAGTGATTATGGTGGTTGCAACATGACTGCAAAGTCTACATCTGGGGGATGTCAATTCCTTGGTGGAAGGGTTGTCTCATGGCAATGCAAGAAACAATCCTGTGTGTCTGCATCAACTGCTGAGGCTGAATACATTGCTGCTGCAAGCTGCTGTGCTCAAGTGCTTTGGATTCAAAATCAGATGCTGGACTATGGATTTAACTTCAAAGAGACTCCTATCCACATAGACAACAATAGTGCTATCTCTATCACTGAGAACCCTGTGCAGCACTCAAGGACCAAACACATCAACATCAGGTATCATTTAATAAGAGATAACTATGAAAAGGGATTAATTAAACTAGTCAAAGTTCATACAGATGAACAATATGCTGATCTGTTCACAAAAGCTTTTGATGAACAGAGATTTAAGTATCTGATATCAGCTATTGGGATGATTAACTTTGAGTAGACTTTTTCTTAAAACTAATTCTAATTATTTCTTCTTAAAATATGTGTGTCCTAAGTTGTCTAGTTCATCACTTTCATAAGCTCATGTTTTCTTTGGATGTAAAATTCTTTTTGAAGACTTTCCTTAGATTCTTGAAAATTTTCTGATACTTCGGAAGATAAAGTTTTATCTTCGGAAGAAAAACATGTCTTCAAAATAAATAACTGTCTAAGAGATTTTACCTTCGGAAGAAGTCAAAACTCATCTTCCGAAGCTTAAAATTCTTTCTCAGACACTTATTCATTTTTAAGGACTTTTTCCTTCCGAAGCAAAATTAACCTTCGGAAGCTTTGTTTATTCATACAAAGCATCCAAGGGTTTATTTCTCTTCCGAAGCATAAATTTCAAGACTCTCAGGAAAATCTTCCGAAGCCATTTTAGCTTCGGAAGCTTTTTCAATTAAAACTTCCGAAGACAAATTACCTTCGGAAGCTTTTCGAATTCCAAGAAAACTACTTTTTGAGCAAAAGTAAACTACCTTTTTCAGAGGTGGGACCGACTTCCGGATTTCAAAGTTTATCCTCTTTCATTAACTTTGGTTCAAATCCTTTTTCACATAAATACCCAACGGTTCCCCCTCTTTCCCACTATCTTCCTCAATTCCACTATTCCTCTAACCTAATTCTCTAAACCGCCTTTGCTTTCTACCTTTCTTCACCCTTAAGCTTCTGAAATGGCCAACCTAAACCGCAGAAACAACCCTGATTTCTCCATGCAACTTCACAGGCAACATAATCAAGTTGCTCTGTTAAGCTCTGAGAAAGATGCAAGTTTCTCAGAGATTTGCCAATTCTTGACTCTATCCAACTATTTCACCTCCCTGACCATTGATCCTACTCTATATGAGGATCACTTGCTTGAATTCTGGAAGACCTGCCAAGAGGTCATTATGGATGGGGAGAAGGCACTGTCTGCCACAGTGCAAGGGAGGACAATCTTCATCACTCCGGCCATCATCAACCATCATTTGCAGCTGGATGATGAAGAAGGTGAGTTGTCCTTCCCAAAGGAAGCTGTAAATCATTCCTTTGAGCAGATGGGCTATGAGGGAGATTTCTCTGTAAAGACCTTCAGGAAAGGGAAGGTCTCATCCCAGTGGAAATACCTGCTCCATGTGGTTATCCACAGCTTATCAAACAAGCATGGTGGATGGGACCAGATTCCTGAGGATCTCTCCTTTATAGTTCATGGAATGGTTCAGGGGGTCAAGTTCAGGTATTCACAATTTGTTTATACTAATTTACTTGCAAACTTAGACTCCTTAGAGTATTACATGTTTCCTAGATATGTTCAACACATTCTCAACTGTGAACTGGGCTCACAGTTGAGGGAAACAAGTAATATTCTTAAATTGGGACAGATGAAGCCCGGCATCTTTAAAATAATGAAGAAGCCAACTGTAGGCTTCTCAGGGGTAGAAACAGCCCTAGTCCCCAAAATGTTAGAGCTCATTGCTCAAGGTGACAACCTAGCAACACAAGCTAGTGTTGAACCCACACCTCTTTTATCCTTACCTCTAAAAAGACCAGAAATCACCCTCACCTACCAAAGAAAATCCAAACGAACCCCTGCTCAGGCTATTGAGTCTGTGCAGGCCCCCATATACTCAACCTTACAGGAGGAAGTGGACACTAGAGCTCCCACTTCTCCTGAGGAGCAAACCACTCCCATTTCTTCACCTATCAGGGCTGAGGTTCCTCATGCTCACCCTGATGAGCTCACAAGCCCAACAGCCTTAAGCCTTCACTCTGAGTCTCAACACTCAAGTGAACAACCTTCAGGGGACAGTTACCATCCCCAGCCTTTAGATCTCAACCAACCAATTCCCAACCTATCCTTCTATACTGATGAAGACTTAGGATTCAGTGAGTACCATGAGTCTCTCTTCTCCTCCCCTACTCAAAGAGAGATGAGTACCTCTGACTCTCCTCAGTCTATCCCACATCAGTCACCTATTACTGAGGTGGACACTTCTGAACATGTTCAGGATGTCCATATGGAAGAGGCTCTCACTTTTGAAAGTGATTACATCATTAAGACCTCAACCATGGCAACTCAGCCCACTGGCATCTCAACTGAGGTTGCCAGTGAGCAGAGGAAAACCAGCAGCCAAGAACCTCAAGCTGGTGGTGAGAGAGAGGACTTTGGTCCAATCATCTCATCCCCCAATGATTCTTCTGATGAAGATGAGGGGAATTTGAGACTAAAGGTGCAGAAATTGTCAAAAACATGCTCCTATTTAGTCTCTAAGGTTAGTCACTTGGAATCTCGGTGACTACCTTACATAACAGGGTCAATGATCAGCAACTTCAGATTTCATATCTAAAGGAAAAACTAGCTGGGAGACCTTTAAGGAGAGCTCAACCAGAACACAAGAACCTGTGGAAGTGATTGACTTATCCTCCAGCTCACCTATGCAAGTGGGTGATGCTACCAAAAAGGGGGAGAAAGTTATTACAACCACAGAACGTGGGAGTTCTTCATAGAGAATGGACATAGAGGACTCACCATCCTCACTTGCTGTTGTGCATTCTCAGCAACTTCCTCAGGTTCACATTAATGTGGACTCTATAGACTCAATCATCAGGAGTCTTTTGAGGAAGGTATACCAAGGGCTGTCTCATCTCCACCACAAGGAACTGGCAACTACATCATAAGATGGAGGTATGATGATGACAGAAGAGCCCTTATCCTTCACAGAGTTCAAGGTCAACAAGAAGTTTTTCATTTCCAAAGCCTGAACTTTTATGAAAGATTGGATTTAGTCAACATGCCACTTGTCAATCCAAGCAATTCAAGACAAGCTGACAGGCTGGCTCAAAGAATCCAAGATAGGATCCTTGCAGAGTTCTCTCTAAGAAGGAGACTAAGGCAATCAGGCAATGTCATCGGTCAACTGGATGTTGAGGTGGACCCTAAGATTAGTTTCATAGGGGAAACCTTGACTGAAGGCCCAGTGGCAGAACGTGAGACCCCTGTCTCATCATCAACAACTGCTGCAGAGGTCCAAACTCCTTCTGAGACACCTGCTGGTGAAGGTGTTTCTCAGCCTCTCTCTGGCCAGAGCATGGAAGCTACACCAAGCAATGAAGGCCAAGCCTCAATCCACCCTGAGTCACAAAGGTCTGTTGGTGACAAAGGGAAAAGGAAAATGACTCCTGAGGAAATTGAGGAGGAAGAGAGAGAGAGGAAAAGGAGAGTAAGGGGAGAAAGTTCTACTGGGTCATCTATCTTCATGCAAGCTGCAATCAGGGCTGCCCCCAGACCAAATACTCAGGATGATGAGTTAAGGGCAGTCAGGATTACCTATTTACAGACCAGGAACTATGATATTGATGAAATCATCTCCCTCCCCTTAGAAGAGTTAAATGATTTGGCTGACATGGAAGTGTCAAGAGAGATGAAGGAGAAAGAGGATGCAAGGCTACTTCTCCAATTCAAAGAGGAGAAGAGACAGAAAAGACTCTACAAGCATGCTCCCACTCTCTCTCCAGTTCAAGAAAGTCCTGCACAGGAAGATGTGGCTCCACAAGAACCTCAGGTAGATAAAGAAGAAGATAGGATCAAGATGATCAACTACCTGAGTGCCACAGGCTTCTATCAGGCAGATGCACTTCTTCCCTTGTCCTATGACTTCATTGAGTTTGTGTACCTAAAGCAACTTGAGCTTGAGCTAGTTAAGAAAGAAAGATAACCAAAAGGAAGCTAAGGGAAGAAGCTGCAAAGTCAAGAGCCATCATTCAAAAGAGTGTAAAGAAGTCTGCTGACAGACAAAGAATGATGAGCTTCTTGAAGCTATATGGATTCTCCGGAAAGAGACTTGGCCCCATGTCTCTATCCACAATGGATGAGCATATACGGGTGATCAAGCAGAAGATTAAAAGTGGAGAACTGATTGACTTGCACTCTCTTCCAAGTCAAGTCCCACCTGAAGTGGAGGTCAAGTTTGAACAACCAGAGACACCTCAACCAGAACCTCCAGCTGATCCTCACCAAGCTTCATCTTCTGATCCAAGGCAGGGTCAAACTCCCTCTCCTTCTGAACCTGTGAGGGAGGAACACCCAACTGAGAAAGACAATGATGATCAACATGGTGCTGCAGACCAGTCTTCTTAGTTAAAGTCATCTAAGAGGAAGAAGAGAATGGCTTCTAAACCAAAGACAAAGAAGAAGAAGCCTAAGTCATCTACCTCTACACCTCAGGCTGAATCAGATCAACCTGAGGAAGTGCATGATGAGGCAGCCCAATCAACTCCTATGCAAGTGGCTCCTCTAACAACTGAGACACCCATCTTGTCCTGGACTTACTCTACCAATCCAGAAAGATGGCATGTTATCAGAGATCAAGGTGTTGAGAATGTCTACTCCTGGCAAGACATAATCAACTTACCTCTGCATGATCTCTTTGAGATGAGAAGATAATATGAGAGTCTTGATGATCCTGACCATCTAATGAAGAAAGGAATGGTTATGATTGTACTGAAGACTACCAACATCTGAAGATCTTCTAAGTGTTTTGGTAGCATCAGCCTAGGGGGAGTTTGTAAGGATTCCTTAAGTCTGATGCAACCCAAAACATCCAAAGTGTCTCTGCAACATGCACTAAGTACTGAAGTGAAGAATGCTTCGGAAGTTTTACACAATGCATTAGAAAATACTCGAAGTGTAAAATCTTCTGAAGCCAAGACCAATATCTTCCGAAGCCAAACATGAAGTCTTCCGAAGCCTCAGAGACAAAGTCTTCCGAAGCTTCAACCTATGAAGACAGATTTCTTCCGAAGACTTTTAGTACACATGCTTTATCTGATGTACTGTTCCATAAAGCACCTTTTCCGCTGCATCTCTGTAAAGTCACCAACTTACATGAGTTGGTGAAAAGGTCCATGCTTTTGGTAACTTTACATTGAGGTCTTGAGTCTGTAACTTTCCACTTTATGTACTTTATCCTTTTTGTAATGTATAAGGATGTGAGCTATGGCATGTCATAGTCACAAGGTCAAAAGGCAGATATGCCGTTTGATCCTACAATTGATTTTGTTAGTGTCTAGTCAATTGTATCCAGCTGGCTTTCATAGTATAGCCGGCTGTAGGTTGTAGTATAAGTATTCCAAGTTCTTGTATCATTCTTCATGCTTTGTAACACTTGTAAAAGAACTTGAGAAAGCAATATACTGCCTCCTTGAAACCCAAACTCTCTTGTTCTGTCTCTTTACTTTACTTGTGTTCTTTGTATCACCTTGGTTAATCCAGTTCACTGTTTGATTAAAGTTTAGTTGCTCTCCTCATTGTGTTGTTGTGTTGTAATTGTGTTAAAGCCCTTAAACGGTCCTGCACATTGTTTGTATTTGATATTGAACAATCCAACATCTCATTTGTACTGCAAATCGATCAAATGGACTAACACGAATGTTAAAGCAAGACAGAGGATTCACTGATTTACAAGCTCATGGATATCATCAACATATTAAAGTCTTTTGAATTGGATTTGAAAAGGAGAGAGTTCAATCAGTCTATGATGCCATCATCCGTTTTTTCTCAAAATACAACATTAATCACATCTGCTGTAAGCTCGCCAATGGTTGCATCAAGAGAAGGAGGATCAACTACAAATGTTTCATTTGATCAATCAAGTGTGGTGGTAGCTTATTTAGTGATAAATCAAACTCAAAGGTTGCTTCTTGTGCTTCGATTCCATCTGACACAATGGCACTATTTGGTATGTTTGTCCACATCTACCAAACACTGGTAGTTGGTGAAGTGAAAGGAAAAGGGAGGACTATGGAAGATATGTATCAAGTTGACCTAGATGACTTGGAAGAAACAGACATTCAGTGGCAAATAACAATGTTGACTCTTCGGGCTAGGAGGTTTATGGAAAGGACTGGCAGAAAGAATTTTGGAGGTCAAAATTCCAACTCAAGATTGGGTTTTGACAAATCCAAGTTAAAATGTTTTAAGTGCAAACAATTAGGACATTTAAAAAGAAAATGTCTTTTGCCAATAATAACTGACCCAAGCAACCGGGGAGTTCCAAGACTAGTCTCTAGTGGAGAGAAGGAACAAAGTAAGCAAAAGAAAGAGACAACATTGATTACAAGTTTTGATTGGAGTGCTGAAGTTGATGAGACCAAAGAGGAAATCAACCAAGCCTTAGTAGCTGAGATAGTAGATGAAGAGGAGAGTATTAAAGAGTTTGATCCTTTCAAATAGTTTACCAATGAAGCTGAAGTTAATCAAACTATTATCCATGTGGAAGTTGAACAAGCCAGGTTAGAGGGTACAAGAATGGGTGAAAAGAATGATTGCGGTGAAAAAAGTATGGATGTTGGTGAGAAGAATGATAATATGAAATTGTTCAAGGCTGAGAATGTGGAGTTGGAGAAGATACAATCTAAGGAGAAGAGCAAGGAGAAGCAAGCTAGTACAACCACTATTGAGGAAATCAAGAAAAGTACTCCATTGTGACAATGTGGCACAACTCTCGCAGTAGAAAACTTGGTGATGGGTCTTCCTTATGAGGTAATACAAGAAATGTGCTGCTTACAAAATCAAATTATTTGGTGTTTATAAAGCAAATCATCTGTTACTTGATAATGTAAAAGAACTAAAACAAATCAAAGACGTGCTTAAACTAAATGAGTCAAAATACTTTGTTAAATTAAATTAAGCTTTAAAAGAAAATAAAGATCTTAAAAGACTTGTTTAGACAGAAATGTTGAAATAAATATGTTGACTGAAAGAGTCGCTCTTGCTGAGTTTGAAACAAGTAAACTTCAGTCAAAACTTTATAAATGGACAATCTCAGGGATGGAACATGACAATTTGTGTAAATCACAACGGGGGGCTAGGATTAAAACATGTTTGGGTTATGAAAATACTTCAATTTTCCTCCTCTTAGTACTTATTTTTATTCACCAATGCCAATTCTTCATCCTTCAAATGATTTAATTCAATTAGATACTAACAATCTGTTTGCAAGTTTAGAAGGTGTTAATCATAAGGAAGTGCGTGAGGAGTACGGTTATGGACCAAAGAGTAGACTTGGATTCAATAGCCTTAGTACCCCTAAATCTCAAAATTCTATTATATATAATATTTCTAGTTTAAGTAACTTTTTTATTTCTCAAAAGTTTGTCTCAGACATTAACTCCATGTGTTCAAGCGGTTGTTCCACTTCTTTGTCGGAAGATTTAAGATGTAATGATGATATTTCAAATGCTTGCGTGAATGAGGTTGTAGATGATTCTGTTATTGCTCGTAATGATAAAACTAAAGGAAGCTACCTTAAAAATTTCTTTTCTCATCCCATTTCATCGTTTACCCCAATTCAAATTTCACAATCTAATGAATGGGTAATATATTCTTTAAGTGCTAGTACAAGGGGTACAAATACCTTGTAAGGATTCCTATAAGTCTGATGCAGCCAAAACATCAAAGTCTCTAAGCACGCATGGACTAAGTATAGAAGTAGAAATGCTTCAGAAGTTTTACACAATGCACTAGAAAATATTCTAAGTGTAAAATCTTCCGAAGCCAAGACCGGCATCTTCTAAAGCCAAAAGTGAAGTCTTCCAAAGCTTCAAAGACAAAGTCCTCAAAAGCCAAAGAGTGAATACAGATTTCTTCGAAAGACTTTTAGATACATGCTTTTATCTGATGTACTTTACCATAAGCTGGACCACCTTTCCGCTACAACTCTGTTCAGTCAGGTCCATGCTTTTGGTAACTATACATTGAGGTCTTGAGTCTGAGCTTTCAACTTTATGTAATTTTATCCTTTTGGTAATATATTAGGATGTGAGCTATCGCATGTCATAGTTACTAGTCAAAAGGCAATCTGCCTTTTGACTCTACATTTGATTTTGTTGTCTAGTCTTATGTATCCAACTAGCTTTCAAAGTATGGCCGGCTGTAGGAGGTAGTATAAAGTATCTCAAGTACTTGTAACTTTCTTTCTATGCTTTGTAATACTTGAAAAAGAACTTGAGAGCAATATACAACATTCTTGAAAACCATACACTTGTGTTGTTTCATATCTTGTTCTGTCTTATATTTTACTTGTGTTTTTAGTATCTTACTTATAAGTTACCAGTTCCCTATTTGATCTGTTAAGTTTTCTAAAGAACTTTCCTCATTGTGTTGTTGTGTTGTAAGTGACCACCCTTAAGGGGTCCTGCATTTGGTATCAAAACATTCCAGGCTCTTGATTATAAGATCTCACCATATTAAGATCCCTCACACACACAAAATACTTAACAACTCAAATGGCAGCTATTACTAAAGCTGATATGGAAACTAGAACTATAACAAAGTCTCCACTGATCACTCCTGAAGACTTTGATACTTGGTGTCAAAGATTGGAAGGGTTTATCAAGTCTCATGACTCTAGGATGTGGGACTATGTTATTCAAGGACCTTACATACCAAGCACCTCTTCAGCTGGTGGTGGTGGTATGATTCCAAAGGCTATGGCTCACTATTCGGATAAAGACATAAAAAGAATATAGATTGATCAGAAAGCCATAATAGCCCCTCAAACTCCTCTTCCAAACTCCATCTACAGAGGCTTCAAGAAGTGCAAAACTGCCAAGAAACTATGGGAAGCATTGAAGCTCATGTATGAGGGGACTAATGAAGCTAAGGAGAACAAGAAGGACCTCTTGAAGCAGGAGTTTGAAAACTTCACCTTCAAAGCAGGTGAAGCCATGACTTAATAATACTTCAGGTATGTTTAAATTGTGCATACTCTAGTGGATGTTGGAGTAACACTTGAGAACAGGGACATTGTGAGGAAGTTCATGTGCTCTCTTCCTAGATAATGGACATATTACTGTGTTGTTATAAAGAGGATTGAGAATCTTAAGACTCTTACTCTTACAAAGTTGTATGGTATTCTTAATGGATACCAGATGGAGATGAACATGCAAAACTCATCTGGTAACTCCAGCAATCAACTGAGTTCAGCCCTCCATGTGGTTGAAAGGGAAAGCATTAAACCACAACATCATCTTATATGCTACACTAATACCTCACAAAAGGATCCTTTTATCACCTTCCTAGAGACTCTTAGAGAAAGCTACACTCAAGGAAGTCCATTCCAGGAGAAAAGTTTTTCTCATGCTTTTGTCTTTGTTGATGAGAGCACAGGCAACTTTCTCTTCACCCTTGAAGACCTGAACTGTATCCATCCAGATGATCTGGAGTACATGGAGATAATTTAGTAGATGGCTCTTCTCACTCACAGAGCCAAGAAGTTCTACAAGAGGACAGGGAGGAAGTTTCCAAGCAATGTAGCCAGTGGAAAATTTAGACTGGACAAAAGCAAAGCAAAGTGTTACAACTGTAACAAGATGGGACACTTTGCAAGGGAGTGTAAGGCACCAAGGTCAAATGGTGGCCAAACACAAGCCAGTCCAAACTACACTGAAAGAGCTCTCCAGAATAAGAAGCCAAAGCAACAAGCTGCAGTTGCTGTTGAAGAAGGTGGCTTTGACTGGAGCTTTAAGGTGGAAGATGCATTTCTAAACCTAACACTCATGACAGACCACGATGAAGCTAAGGTATTGGAACATTTTTGTACTCCTTAATGCATTGCTAAGGTAAATAGATACATGTCCTATAACTTAGAGATGAGATCTGATCTTGAGTCCTTAAATGTCTTAAAAGATGATTTTAAGAGAGCTGAAAATGATTATAAACTGAAAATAGAGGCCTTAGAGAAAACCATTTTATCTCTTAAACATGAGCATACCAACTACAGGACTCAGATCTAATACCTCATAACTAAGTTGACTGAATGCCAGGCTAAGCTTCTAATCAGCAAAGCCAGGACAGAAAAATATGTTCTTGAAGAAGAGACCTTCAAGAACATAATATCCTCATCCTTGCATGCAAAAGTTTGTTATAAAAATAAGCAGGGACTGGGATCTAGTGAGATAGCTCCTCCATACAATCTTCTCAGTAAGATCTCCTTGGTGTGGAACTTATGAAGATGAGCTTCCCCTCATAGACTCCTTGACTGAAGACGATAAAGATGAGATGGTGAAGAATGGCTTTGAGAAGAGTGAAGAAGAGCATTCTAAGAAGGGTCACCATCCCTCTGAGGAGAGTAAAGCTGTTGGGATGACCAAGTCCAAATTAAAAAACGTGATCAGGAAGGCCAAGAGAAAGCCCAAGAAGGCTCAAGAGATCAAGGCCACCTTCAACTCTTCAAACAAACAAGTCTTCATCTCTATAGGATTTGAGGTGGTTAAGGTTGTAGAAACAAATTTGAACTCCAATAACAAGAGTTCTAGTTCTTGTCCAAATCATCCCATCATCAAGAAAAAGGTTGATCAGTTATGCACCACTGCTGTACAACCTAAACCATCCAGCTCCAAAGGTAGTTCTATCCCTACAAGAATTGCCACAACATCTGCAAAGAAGAAGATGGAGAAGGAAAGTGATCAAGTTCAGCCTTGTTCACAAAAGAAGACTCCTAGAAGGAAGAAAATTGATTGTGTCATGTGTGGGAGTACCTCTCATCTTGCTAAAGATTGTGTTTGCAATCCAAAGAGTACTCTTCACATGATCAAGAAAGTAACTTCTAAGAGTTTGGAGAAAAAGAAGCAAGCTTCGGAAGGAAAATCTTTTTCCTTTGGAAGCTCCAAAATGAAGAAGAAGACAAGTGGAAACTTGCCTTCGGAAGAAAATTTGGTCTCAAAAGAAAGGAATCTTTCGAAGCACTGAAGCCTACTAAAGTGAAAGCAAGATCTTCCAAAGGTCTAGTCATCAAAACTTCCGTAGTCAACAAAACTTCCAAAGTGTTGAATGTCAAGTCTAAGCTTCCAAAGGTGGTGTAGAAGATAAAGAAAGACCAAGTGGCTAAAAGTTCTTCATCAACATCAGGAAATGATCCTCAAAACATGAGAATATGATCAATTACTGTTGCATTGTCTTCAACTTCTTTTGATGAGCCCAAGACCAATGAGGCTTGGGTTTCCAAATGTAACTAACCATCTCTTTTATGCAAGAACAACTCAAGACAAAGTAGAAATATATGGATCACTGACAGTGGTTGTTCCAGGCACATGACATGCAATAGGTCACTACTCCAAAAGTTTAAAAGAATTGATGGAGGACCAGTTGCTTTTGGAGGAGATGTAGGAGGTTACATTACCAGAAGGGGCATGGTCACAAATGGTAAGCTTAACATTGAGAAGGCAAACTTTGTCAAGGAGCTTGGGTACAATCTTTTGAGTATATCCCAATTTTGTGATCAGAGTCATCACATGCTCTTTACTGAGCATGAGTGCATTGTTCTCAGGTCCGGGGTGGTCATTCCTCATGAGCATATCCTGCTTAGAGCCCCCAGGAAAGGGAATATGTATAAGATGGATTTGCAAGAAACATCTCCCTTAGGATAGTTTCATCCTTTCTATCTAAAGCAAATAGTGATGAGTCTTTTCTCTGGCATAAAAGAATGTGCCATGTAAACATTAAAAACGTGAATAAATTAATTAAGAATGATTTGGTAACTGGAATGCCAAAGAAAGAGTTTACAAGTGATGACCATTGTGTTGCATGCCTGAAGGGGAAGCAACAAAAGGTATTTCACAAGCCAATGGAAAGAGACTCTATCACTACTCCCCTATACTTATTACATAAGGATCTTTTTGGCCCCACCAGTGTAATGAGTTTAGGAATGACCTCTTATTGTTTGGTGATCACAGATGAGTTTATAAGAATCACTTAGGTCTTCTTTCTTAGAACTAAGAATGAGACCCCTGAGATTCTGAAAAATTTCATCTTAAAGATTGAGAATCAATGTGATCATAAGGTCAAAACAATAAGATGTGATCAAGGAATTGAATTTAAGAACCAAATCCTTGACACATTTTGTGATGAAAAAAGTATTACAAGAAAATTTAGTACTCCCAGGACTCCTCAGCAAAATGGTGTTGCTGAGAGGAGAAACAAGACACTAAATGAAGCTGCAAGAACTATGCTGTCTGACTCTAAACTGCCCATCACCTTCTGGGCAAAGGCAGTGAACATTGCTTGCTATGTGCAAAACATAGTTTTAGTAGTTAAGACACATGGAAAGACTCCTTATGAACTTTGGCACAAGAGGAAACCTTTCATTGGTTTTCTCAGGTCATTTGGATGTCCTTCCACCATCTTGAATACCAGAGATCAAATTGCCAAGTTTGCTGAGAAATCAAATGATGGACATTTTATTGGATACTCTCCTCAAGCTAAGGCTTATAGAGTATACAATCTCAGAACTAGAGTAGTTGAGGAGTCAGCCAATGTGACTTTCAATGAGCACATTTCCAGTGTGAAAGGTTCTTGTCCTGATTGGCTATTTGATCTTGATTTAGTTACCAACTGTTTAACAAATCTTGTGAGCATGTTTCAGGATCCATAGATATACTACTTTCAAGTAATCTTGACCCAAGATTTAAGCTGAGAAGACCTTCAAGCTACACAACTTCAGCTCTAGTGGTAACTAACCCTGCAAATGAAGTTTCTACTAGCACATCAAGGACAAATCCTGCTCATACTTCTGGGGTGCCTTCAAATTCCATCTTAGAGGCACAAAACTCAGATGAAGGAACTTCAAATATAGAAGAAAATAGTGGTGGTGAAAGTGATCAAGAATTTCTTGATGCTAACAACCACTCCGTTGAAGACAACATCAATGATGTCACACACTCATTGGAACAAGTCAATCTTGATATGTGTGCTGATGTGGAGGGTGAATCCTCATTGCCAGATCAAAATTTCTCTAATTTAGGTCTCTTTAAGCAACTTGATATGATCCCTCAGCTAAGGATCTACAAGTCTCACCCTACCACAAACATCATTGGAGATGTTGATTCAGGGGTAAGAACAAGAGGACAAACCCATGATGCAAATGTTTGTCTTCACTCTTGTTTCTTATCATAGATAGAGCCAAAGAAGATTGATGAGGCTCTAAAGGATAGAAGTTGGGTTGAAGCTATGCAGGAGAAGTTGCTTCAACTCAAAAGGCTAAAGGTTTGGAACCTATGTCCACTTCCTCAGAGGAAGACTACCATGGGAACCAAATGGGTGTTCGGGAATAAGAAGGATGATAGTGGACTTGTCATCAAGAACAATGCAAGACTAGTTGTTCAAGGGTATACTCAAGAAGAAGGAATTGACTACAAAGATGTTTTTGCTCCTGTAGCCAGACTTGAAGCTGTCAGATTATTCCTAGCTTTTGTTGCATCCAAGAATTTCAAGGTCTACCAAGTTGATGTCAAGTGTGCTTTTCTCTATGGGGTGATTGATGAAGAGATGAATGTCAGACAACCACCTGGGTTTGCAGATCCTGATCATCCTGATTATGCCTGTAGGCTTGATAAAGCTCTTTATGGGCTGCATCAAGCACCAAGGAAGTGGTATGAGACTCTATCTCAGTATCTCTGTCAGCGTGGCTACAAAAGGGGTACTATTGATGGAACTCTCTTCATCAAAGGAACATGAAATGACATAATGCTAGTTCAAGTATATTTAGATGGCATTATCTTTGGGTTGACTAATCCAAAGCTCTGCAAAGACTTTGAGAAGCTGATAAAGGATAGGTTTGAAATGAGTGCCATAGGAGAACTTAATTTCTTTCTAGGAATTCAAGTGAAGCAAGTTGAAAATGGCATCTTCATAAGTCAGTCAAAGTATGTAAAGACATACTTAAAAGATTCAACATGACTGATTGTAAGGTTGCTATGACACCCATAGCCAGAAACCACTCCCTTGGACCTGATCTTGAGGGAGAGTGTGTTGATGAACAACTCTATAGGGCAATGATTGGGTCTCTTATGTACCTCACAGCTAGCACGCCTGATATCATGTTTGCCACATGTATTTGTGCAAGATATCAAGCCAACCCCAAGATGTCACAACTTGAATTCTATACTGATGAAGACATAGGTTTCAGTGAGAACCATGAGTCTCTCTACTCTTCCCATACTCAAAGAGAGATGAGTGCTCCTGAGTCTCCCATGTCTATCCCATATCTATCACCCATGTCTGAGGTGGACCTCTCTTAACTTGTTCAGGAGATCCATATGGAGGAGACTCTCACTTCTACAAGTGATTATATCATTAGGACCTCAACTATGGCAACTCAGCCTATTGACACTCCAATTGAGACTGTTAGTGAGCAGAGGAAATCTAGCAGCCAAGAACATGAATCTGGTGGTGAGAGAGAAGACTTAGGTCCAATTCTCTCATCCCCTAGTGATTCTTCTGATGAAGTTGAGGGGAATTTAAGACTAAAGGTGCAAAAACTATCTAAAACATGCACCTACCTAGTCTCTAAAGTTAGTCAGCTTGAATCTCAGGTGACTACCTTGCAAAACAGGATGAATGATCAGCAACTTGAGATATCTTATCTCAAGGAGAAACTAGCTAGGATACCTTTAAGGAAAGCTCAACCAGGAAAAAAAACCTGTGGATGTGGTTGGCCTAACTCCTAACTCACCTATGTAAGAGTGTGATGCTACCAAAAATGGGGAGAAAGTCATTAGAATCAAAGAACCTGGGAGTTCTTCAGGGAGTATAGACATTGAGGACTCGCCATCCTCAAATGCAATTATGCATTATCAGCAACTTCCTCAAGTTTACTTTGATGTGGACTCTATAGACTCTCTCATTCAGATTCTCTTCGTGGAAGGCATTCCAAGGGCTATGTCATCCCCACCCTAAGGAACTTCAAACTACATCATTGGGTGGAGGTATGATAATGACAGAAGAGCCCTTATTCTTCAAAGAGTTCAAGGGCATCAAGAGGTATTCAACTTTCAGACTTGAACCACTATGAAGGTGTTGACCTGATCAACATGCCACTTGTCAACCCAAGCCAATATAGACAAGCTAGCAGGCTGGCATAAAGGATTCAAGACAAAATTACTATGGAGTTTAGCCTAAGAAGGAGACATAGATAATTAGGTAATGTCATTGGTCAAGTGGATGTTAAGGCAATCTTTAAGATTAGCTTCAAAGGGAAAACCTTTATAGAAAGCGCAGTGATAGAGCCTGAGAGCCCTGTCACACCAACAACTACTTCAACAATTCAGTCCCTCAGTTAAACACCTACTGGTGAAGGTATGTCACAGCCTCTCTCTGGCCAGCGCTTGGATTCAACACCAAGCAATGAATGCCAAAGCTCTCTCCACCGTGTGTCACAAAGGTCTATGGGTGACAAAAGGAAAATGATTTTAATTCTTGAGGATATTAAGGAGGAGGAGAGAAAGACAAAGAGGAAGCTAAGGGGAGATAGTTCCACTGGGTCTTCAGGCTTCATGCAAGCTGCAATCAGAGCTGCCTCAGACCAAACACTCAAGATGATGAGTTGAGGGCAGTTAGGATTACTTACCTGCAGACCAGGAACTATGACTTTTATGATATTATATATCTCCCCATAGAGGAACTCAATGAACTGACAGACATGGAAATGTCTAGATAGAGATAGGAAGCAGATGATGCAAGGTTGCTCCTCCAAATCAAAGAAGAGAAGAGACAGAAAAGACTGTACAAGCATGTTCCTACTCTCTTCCCCATTCAAGAAAGCCCTGTGCAAGAGACTGTGGTAGCTCAAGAACAACCTCAGGTAGACAAAGAAACAGATAGGCAAATCATGATCAACTACCTAAGTGCCACAGGTCTCTACCAGGCATCTGCACTTCTTCCCTTTTCCTTTGAGTACATTGAGTTTGAGTATCTCACACAGCTTGAACTTCAAGTGCTCAAAGAACAAAAAACAACAAAGAGAAAGATGAGGGAAGAGGCTACAAAGTCAAGAGCAATCATCCAAAAGAATACGAAGAAGTCTGCTTAAAGACAAAGGATGATGAGCTTCTTGAAGTTGTATGGATTCTCCGGAAGGAGACTTGGTTCTATGTCTTTATTCATAATGGATGAGCACATTAGGGTAATCAAGAAGAAGATCAAAAGTAGAGAGCTCATTGACTTACACTCCCTTCTAAGTCAAACTCATCCTGAAGTAGAGGTTGAGGTTGAACAACCTGAAACAACAAAACTTGGACCTCTTGTTAATTCTCAGCAAGCTTCATCTTCTGATCTACAGCAGGGTCAAACTCCCTCTCCTTCTGAACCTGTGAGGGAGGAACACCCAACTGAGCAAGACAAGACTGATCAACAAGGTGTCAGGCCAATCTTCTTAGTTAAAGTCTTCAAAGAGGAGGAAGAGGATGGCTTCTAAACCAAAGTCAAAGAAGAAGAAGATGTCTGAATCATCCACCTCAAGCCTCAGGATGAATTAGATCAACCTGAGGAAGTGCATGAAGAGGCAACCCTATCAACTCCAATTCAAGTGGCTCCTCTTGCATCTGAGAGACCCATCTTATCCTGAACGTTCACAACTAATCAAGAAAGATGGCATGTGATTAGAGATCAAGGTGATGAAAATGTCTACATATGGCAAGACTTATTCAACCTACCTCTGCATTATCTCTTTGAGATGAGAAGATACTATGAGAGTTTAAGTGATCCTGACCATCTAATGAAGAAGGGTATGGTCATCATCATAACGAGGATCGTCAACAGCTAATGTCTTCAAATGTTTTGGTAGCATCAGCCTAGAGTGTGTTTGTTAGGATTCCTATAAGTCTGATGTAGCCAAAACATCCAAAGTTTCTCTGCATGCATGCACTGAAGTACAGAAGTAGAAATGCTTCGGAAGTTTTACACAAGAACTAGAAAATATTCTAAATGTAAAATCTTCTGAAGCCAAGACCAACATGACACACCTCGGGCCTAGGTAGGGTGCGACGTCAGAGACTAGCAACACATATGGCAGCGGAAACAAACCATCATAAGAGCACAAAAGGAGAGAACATCACATGGCATTTAATATTTAAAGAAAACCAGGGCTAGTAACAAATCTAGCCCCCAAATGAAACGTACATCCAACACAAGAAAAAGTGTAATAATCAACAATAATTACAAATTGTTCAAATTTTTTTTAAAATCAAATGAGCCAATGCCATGGACATGGTGCTAGGTCAAGGTCTTCAACAATAGCTAGAGTCCCTTCATGGATTACCTGAAACATGCTAAAAAAGAAATTGTGTCAACTAAATAGTTGGTGAATTCAAGTGCTTAAAGTTTTAAAAACAAAAGGATTCAATAGAATCCTTATTTGATTTAAAAGAATCAAAGATTCACTGTTGTGGGGGATCACAATCAACCCTGCACTCAGTCCCGGCTAGCCTCTTCAAAAGTTATGTTTTACCGGTTAAACCCGAAGGAAGGACTGAGCCTCAAAACAGTGGACCATACCTGCCGGATGATTCACCTAGTATCTTATAAAAACTTGTCACATGCCATAAACGACCGCGCAGGATCTCAGTGTGGTACCCTTCCGTTCATCACGAAAGGCACTGTGTGTGGGGGATTCCCCAAGTAGATCAACCCATATAAAATAAGCGGTTCACATAAGAATTAATGATCGTGATACAAATAAAAGCAGGTTCTAACATTAACGCTAGCATTCAAGCATCATACAATATCTCATAGAAAGGTTTCAATTCATGTATAGCATGTTTCATCCCAAAAACAGTAGTAAAAAGGAAACAATAGAACTCACCTTAAAATTCAAGCAAAAGATTCTTCGTGTACCGAGAAAAGTCTCAAGTCTAGCACCCTACCATCATAATTTAAGTGTTAAGCCACTAATTCTAGGGCTATGGAGATGCACTAGGTGTGTCATGAGGTTAATGTCTTGCTAGCTTTTGATGTGCTAAGACTTTATATAAAAATTTTCCTTTTATAGAAAGTTAGGGTTTCATAGGAAAGAACACATGATTCACCATGTTAGATCATCTATATAAGTTAGTTTGAGTTCTCTAAATGGTTCTTAGTCCAAGGTAGTCGGTTTATTGAAGTTTAGCAAAATTTACAGTTTAGTCCTCCAAGTTTCCAAAATTTACACTTTTTACCCCAAAGTTTGATTTCTTACATTTAATTATCTTTATGACCAAATATTAGGTTCTAGGAGTTTGGTAACTGATTTTAAGTAAGTTTGTACCAAGATTTCAGAAATTAGGTCCGGTTTATATATCTTTATGTCTTACGTTCCCGGTTACGGTAAAACCGAAGGTTTTTAACGGTTAAGTGTCGATTTCCATATTTTTAGTCTTAGATCTATTAAATATTATTTTAATGACTTTTTATAAGTTTTAAGCAGTTAAAAATGTATTTCAAGCTCCTTTTAGGTGAAAGTTTACATTTTGAGTTTAACCCGTTAAAATACGTTTTTACCCGAATTGACCGTTCAAAAACTTGTTTGACCAATTTTCCACCATCATTAAGTCTTATAGATCCTAACTTACTGAAATAACATGGTTTCCTGTGACAACCGGCCTCTAGGTTGTTAACCCTAATTTACTTGCATCATTATCCGTCTTATGAGTACTAATAATTCAAACAATCCAACCCTATCATGAAATTAGAAACATTTCTTGCTATTTGATCCAATTTTATGATTTCATATAATTCTATTGACTTTTATCTAGTTTAGGTTTTACCTTTTTAAAAATTAGTGTCTCGGGAATGTTAACTAGTCACCCTTACAAAATTTAATCTCAAGAGAAACAATTACAATGTGAGCATACATTCACACTATTAAATTTTCGGTTCATGCATGCATGGACATGCACAAGATACTACAATTTACATCACCCACCAAATAATATATTCTACCCAATACTACAAAACTACACTACCTAATAATCATTTACCATTAAAATTTAAATCAAATACACCCATACTAAATGCCAAGATCGGCCGCCCCCTCTCCCTCCACTCACCTCTCCTCTACACCACCCACACCCTCACCATTCACACTTCATGCAAAGACTTCATCTCTACACCTCTCTCTCTCATTCTTTCAAATCTTCTTCAACTGACTTCATACTCCAAAACACACAAAAACTATTCTCTCAAAGATTTCCAGCCTTGTTCATCGAGAACAAGGCATTCCCACTCTCGGTCGACCGAAAATCTCAAGAAGGTGGCCATATTCGCGAGTTTGGACACACCTCTACATATTGTTCGACTTTTCCAGCTTTGTTAGAAGATTCTTCAGCCTTGTCCAAGGAGTTTCGAGCTATCCAAGACCATCTACATGTGTTTCTTTCACTTCTCTTTTAAAAAAACCTCCTCTCTTTGTTGTAGCAGAAACCCGACATCATTACCTTGTTCTTGAGGAGCTTTCAACTTCACAAGAGGTATCTCAGTTGTTATACTTGTCATTCTTAAGGTGGAAACCGATTTCCACCATGAAAACCCTATTTTTGGACTTTTTGCACCATCTAACTTGTAGATCTTGTAACCCTTGAAAGCAAAACTTATAACCTACTTGATAATGGTTTAATGAACTCCTAATAACCTGTTTTGAAAGTTACAAAAGAATATACACCGTGGATATATGGTTTTAGCTCAAGTTACACCTTAAAAACCTTCTTTTTACAAGAAATATTGCAAGCTAAGCACTTGTTTGAAAGCCCTCTTAACCAAGGTTTACAACCTGCTCATGAACGACTTTGTAACACGCTACTAATCTGATATTAAAGTAAAATGAGGTTTTGGTAAGGTTTAAATACAAGTTCGCAAGGATTTACACATGTGTTATGGTCGGTTATGGCTAAATCACTAAGTTGATGGTTCATTGTTGTGATGGGTAACCTAGCCGTGAGTTTGGACATAATTTCAGAAAGTTTTGATGAATATTAAGTGTGTGACAAGTGGTTAATCTCTGGAAATTAAGGACATGCTAAGATTAGACCCATTTTGGTTAATTTCAAGACCTGAAACATGGTAAAACAACCTTAAAAATAATAAAAAATGGTTTTAACCATCATGAAAAGTATTCCAGGCTTAATAATGGTTAATAAAGTATTCTGGAGTCAATGGGTAATTTAAATGGTCAAAAGAATAATTAAATGGCGTTTTAACTAAAAACGGGTACCAACCGGGCATCGTTTTTGAGAAAAATCCATGAAAAAGGAGTTTAAAGCTAAGATTTATAAAAATCATGTAATTTCAGTAAGTTAAGTAATAAAAGACCTAGAGGATATGAAAAATTGGTCAAACAAGCTTTAAATGGTCAAATACGGTCAAAAACGCGTTTTAACGGGTTAAACGTAAAAACAAGGTTTTCAACTATTAGAGGCAAAATTTTAAAATTTAAGGACTTAAAACTTATAAAAATATCTTTAGATGATACCTACTGGTCCATGACTCAAATTTATGAAAACCCTAAATTAACCGTTAAAACTCTCCGGTTTTACCGCAACCGGGAGCGTTAAACGCATAGTTTTTAAACCGGACCCGTAAACTGAAATTTTGGAATACTTACTCTATAATAAGTAAAATTTTACTCTAAGAACCTGATTTTTGGTCTTAAGTGTCATAAAAGACAAAAACCAACTTGAGGGTAGAAACTGTCAATTTTGAAACTTGAGGGACTAAACTGTAAAATTTTTCCAAACTTTATAACCGAATCATATGAAACTAATAATCACTTGAACAAAGGAATTCCTTATATACTTAACCTAATGATGTAAAAATCCCAAATTACATGAAGAAACCATGACCTGCCATAAAATGAAACTTTTTATACAAACCTTCGCGAAATCAAAGCCTTATCCGATAACTAAATTCTTGACACTCTTGTTGCACCTTAAATGAGTTTAGAGCAGTAGCTTATCACTTAATATGTACATGTTAGGGTGCTATACTTGAGACACTCTGCACACGAAGAGTTATTTTGACTTAAAACCTAAGGTGAGTTCTAGTGATTCCCCTTTTTACTACTGTTTTGGGGTGAGACATGCCTGCTATTTATGAACTAAATTTTTGCTTTACTTGGTGATTGTATGTGAGATTTATGGTTACCTGCTGATACTTATATCATAATCATTAATTCTTTCGTGAACCGCTTGTTTTATATGGATAGATCTATTTGGGGAATCCCCCACACATAGTGGCTTCCGTTCCAGGAAGGGTACCCCACTAAGATCCTAAGGGGTCGTTTGTGTCATGTAACAAGTTTTGTTAAGAAACTATGGTGAACCATCCGGGCAGGTATGGTTCACTTGTTTGGGGCTCAATTCTTCCTTCGGGAATATCCGGTTAAACACAACTTTAGAAAAGGCCAACCGGGACTGAGTGCTGGGTTGATTATTATTTTGCCACGATGTTGAAACAATGATTATTTCCTTTTTATCAAAGAAGGATTTGTTAAGTCCTTTTGTTTTTAAACTTTAAGCACTTGAATTCACCAACTTTTTAGTTGACACAAATTTCTTTTTGAGCATGTTTCAGGTAATTTATGAAGAGATCCTAGCTGTTGTGAAGACCTAGACTTATCTCCGTGACCATGGCATTGGCATATTTTTCTTAATGAACCATTTGAACAATTTTATATTTGTGTTGAACAAGTACAATTTATTTTTATGATTGGTTGTAAAACTCATTTGGGGGCTTGATTTGTTTCTAGCCCTGGTACCTTTTTAAAACATTTAATGCCATGTGATATTTTCTCCTTTGAGCTCTTGTAATGGTTTGTTTCCGCTGCCATATGTTGTTGCTAGTCTGTGACGTCCCACCCTACCTGGGCCCGGGGTGTGACGGATTGGTATCAGAGCCAAAGGTTGTAGAGAAGTCGGGAATACCATAGTAGACCCTAGGCTACAACCCTGATACCCTAGGACTGTCCTTGTGGGAAGTGTTGGGATGATCGGGTTGGGTAAATTGATGATTACACTTGATCAACGTAATCATGAATTTACCGGACGCGTAATTTCCATCACGGATCTTTAGGTTATGGATGGACTTTTTCTGACTTATATTGATGATTTTGAAACTAATTTCAAAAAGGGGATTTAAATGATTTTTATGATGAATTATGTTATCCGATACTATTCGAAGAGACTATTGATTTGGGCAACATGGACGATTATATGTTGGAATAACAGATACTATTGCCATCACTACTATTACTAGTACTATTATTATAATCATGAGCTATGAGAAACCAAATTACTCATGATGTATTTCTTACAGGACGCAACGACTATGGCTAATAAAGGTAAGGCGCCTGCTCACCCCGACACTGAGACCACTCCTACTGGAACCTTGAGAAGGGCAAAGCCTCAGACTGAGTATGAAGCATACCTCCGGAGATGCGGACATCCAGGATGGATATCCGTCATGTCAGATGACACCGAAGCTTGTGATGACTCTTCCTCCACATCAACATCTAGAAGCCGAACGCGTTCCAACTCTCCTCACGTAGCTGCTCCTACCCACTCACCCATCCCACCTATTGGGAATAAGGGTGCGCGTACTGTCACCCGTCCTCGCAAAAGTGTTAGGCCAGGATCCTCCGTATCCTTTAGGATGCATCCTCCTCCTCCCCCGCCTGTTAGGATTCCGACTCCGGTACTTCCGCTGTTTGACCCACATGATGAGCACCTGATGCCGCCGAGGCATAGTATGTATGACGGCCCTAGCGTACTGGCTGGTGATAGGTACTCCCAGTCGAGCCGCCAGGCAAGTGACGTAGGACCCTCTGATGCGACACTGGATGAAATCTTGAGGACTGTTCGTCGTCATGAGTTGACTGTTCAGCACGCCACTCAAACCTCCCAGTCTGCTCAATTCCAGGCTATGATGGCTACGCAAGGAGTGCAGCGTTTGGAGCAAGAGTAGAGAAAGAAGAGTTCAGGATGGTTTGGATGGCTGAAGAAAAAGTGGATGTGAGAGTAGGGGTACGCAGCAGGATTATCTGTCTTTAGACAGTAGAAGGAAACTATTTGAATTGTTATTCGATACTATTATTGTTATTAACAAGGGGGTGATGGTACCTTCCAATTTGTAAGAGCTTGACTCTAATTCAACTTTGCTGGATGATACTACTATCTTTATTTATCTATGAACTGTTTGTTTGAATGCTAGATTTATTGGACTATTTGTATTGAATTGCAACATGTTGTGTTGTGCCTTGAAATTGGTTCGTGCCCTTTCTAATTGGTTGTCTAACTGTTATTCATGTTTTGAATTGGACTTTGTAAGATTTTCTTAGTGGGTTGTAAATACATATGTGCATGGCATGATCCCTCTTCCCGAGGCATGGTGTAATAGGGTAATGATGCATAAGCTATTCGAAACAAATTTTGAGATGCTAAACGAATCTATTTATGATACTATCAGAATGCGGACTCGCAGAGGAACACGATTTGGACGGCGAGGATCCACTAGGGGCCGCCGTGAGGAAGCCAGACAGACTGGAAACCAACCTACTCCACCAGGAACTCCCCACAGGGAAAATGCTGATCAAGAAAGCGATGAAAGAATTGCTAACCTCGTAGCTCAGCAACTAGCTAACGCCATCCCAACCATTATCGCTCAGATCAATGCTGATCGGGATAATGCTAATGGGAATGATCGGCCAGCGAACGAGGAGGGCCACAACGAGGAAGCCGAGGCGTTAAAGAACGGATGCTCCTACAAGACCTTCATGGCATGTAAGCCTAAGGACTTCTACGACACCGAGGGTGCTATAGAGACTTACAGATGGATTGACGAAATGGAAGCTGTCTTGGACATTAGCGAGTGCAAGATGAATCATATGGTGAGATTCGCATCACAATCCCTCAAAGGATCAGCTCTTGAATGATGGAAGTCAATTACTCAAACCCGTGGAAGAAATGTGGCTAATCAAATGAGTTGGACCGAATTCAGAGAGCTAATGACCAGCAAGTATTGCCCCATCAATCAACTCGAGAAGCTGGAGACAGAATTCCTAAGTTTGGAAATGAAAGGTCCCAACTACACGGAATATATCAATCGTTTCTTAGCCCTATCCCGACTTGTTCCCCATCTAGTGACACCTGAAACTAAAGGTGTAGCAAGATTCATCTGGGGGCTACACCCAGGAGTTAGGGGAATGGTCCATTCCTTCCAGCCTTCAACCCTACAAGTTGTTGTTGACCTTACTAGCAGTTTGACTGATGACTTGGCTGGATGGACTGAGCAAGCAAGGGCTGATGAGAAGAGGAAGTTTGTTTGTGAGAAAAGAAAGTGGTTCGAAGTAAAGAGAGCGGTTGGAAGTAGTAGCGGGTCAGGTAGAAAGACATCTGAAGGTGCGAGGCGCGATGATCAGGGAAGCAAGACCCGGAGACTGTACTCGGGGACAAGCCCGTTTTGCAACAAGTGTAAGCTACATAATCAAGGGGAATGTAACCCGATGCCCTGTTTTAGATGCAAGAGAACAGGACATTTAATCAAAAACTGCACTTACGCACCAGGAAAACAATGCTATGAATGCGGAGATCCAGGGCACATGAGGAACAAGTGTCTTAAGCTGGGTAGAGACAAGGATGCCAAGCACAATAAGCCAAAGGGAAGAGCATTTGTTATGGACCCAGCTGGAGCTCGTAGGGAACCTAACGTGGTTAACGTTACGTTCCTTGTAAACAATCATCCTGCTACTGTTCTGTTCGATACTGGAGCAACTGCTAGTTTTGTCTCTAGTACTTTTAGGCCTTTGATTGACTTAGACGCGTGTGCCTTGACCGATACGTTTACCGTAGAATTAGCTGACGGTAACATTTTAGAAACTAACAAAGTCATCAGAGATTGCTCGCTGAATCTAAAGGGAAATACGTTTAGGATAAACCTGATGCCCATTAAGTTAGGAGGATTCGATGTGGTTGTTGGTATGGACTGGCTAGCTAAGCATAGAGTCGAAACCTTATGTGATGAGCGTCTACTCAAGATACTGTTGAGCGACAAGGAAGTGTTAGTGGTAGAAGGCGAAAGGAGTAACACCCTATACCCCATAGTATCCCACCTAAAAGCTACTAAGAGCTTAATGAAGGGATGTCCAGCTTTTATAGTTTATGTGATGAAGTCCCAAAAGGAGAAGAAGATTGAAGATATTCCGGTGGTTTCTGAATACCGAGAAGTGTTTCCGGAAGACCTACCGGGACTTCCCCCGAACCGACAAGTCGAATTCCAGATAGATTTGTTGCCTGGTGCTACACCAGTAGCCAAGGCACCGTACCGACTCGCCCCACCTGAGATGAAGGAGCTAATGGCGCAAATTCAAGAACTACTGGAAAAGGGATTTATACGTCCGAGCGTCTCTCCATGGGGTGCCCCGGTACTGTTTGTGAAAAAGAAGGACGGAACCCTGCGAATGTGCATTGATTACAGAGAATTGAACAAACTGACCATAAAGAACCGTTACCCTCTTCCGAGAATAGATGACCTATTTGATCAACTTCAAGGAGCAAGTTATTTCTCCAAAATAGATTTGAGGTCAGGATACTACCAACTGAAGATAAGAGAATAGGACATACCCAAAACGGCCTTCCGAACTAGGTATGGACACTATGAGTATCTAGTCATGCCTTTTGGACTGACGAATGCTCCAGCAGCATTCATGGACCTCATGAATCGTGTTTGCCGCCCTTACCTCGACAAGTTTGTGATCGTGTTTATCGACGACATACTGATCTACTCCCGTAGTAAAGACGAGCACGAGAAGCATCTCAGTCTAATACTTGAACTACTCAAGAATGAGCAATTATATGCCAAGTTCTCTAAATGCGAATTCTGGATGTGTAGGATTCAATTCTTAGGGCATGTGGTGAATGAGAATGGGATTCAAGTCGACCCTTCCAAGATTGAGGCCATAAAGAATTGGAAGATTCCTAAAACTCCCACGGAGATAAGGCAATTCTTAGGGCTGGCTGGTTACTACCGACGATTTATAAAAGACTTCTCGCGCATAGTGCAACCTTTGACCGCACTAACCAAGAAGAACACTACTTTTTTGTGGGAGCGAGAGCAGAACGAGGCGTTTGAAATGCTTAAGGAGAAGTTGTGCAGCGCACCTATCCTTGCTCTTCCAGAAGGAGTATAAGACTTCGTGGTCTATTGTGACGCTTCGCGTCAAGGACTAGGATATGTATTGATGCAACGCAACAAGGTGATTGCTTATGCATCTAGACTGCTGAATGATCATGAGAAGAACTATACGACGCACGATCTGGAATTGGGTGCCGTGGTGTTTGCTCTCAAAATGTGGAGGCACTACCTCTATGGCACGAAGTGCATTATCTACACTGACCATAGAAGTTTGCAACACGTTCTTGAACAAAAGATGCTCAACATGCGTCAGATAAGATGGGTCGAGTTGTTAAACAATTACGAGTGCGAAATCCGCTACCATCCCGGTAAGGACAATGTCGTGGCAGATGCGTTGAGCAGAAAGGAGAGAGAAAAGCCTCTTCGTGTACGAGCCTTAAGGATGAGTGTGTATACCAACCTTATCGCAAAACTGAAAGAAGCTCAAAACGAAGCATTAAAGGAAGAAAGGTTAAAAGAAGAAGGGTTAACCGAAATGGAAAAGCGATTTGAGACAGGGGAAGATGGTACATACAGATACGAAGGGAGAACTTGGGTGCCGAAGCACGGAGGAATTCGAGAAGTAATCCTCGACGAAGCACACAAGTCTAGGTATTCGATTCACCCTGGAAGTGATAAGATGTACCAGGATCTAAAGGCACTTTTCTGGTGGCCTGGAATCAAGAAATCAATCGCTATTTATGTTGGGAAATGTCTAACCTGTGCCATGGTAAAAGCCGAAAATTAAAAACCGTCAGGAACGTTACAACAACTCAAAATCCCAGAATGGAAATGGGATAACGTCACGATGGATTTTGTTACTAAGTTACCCAGAACGTTTATAGCCCACGATGCTATTTGGGTGATAGTAGATAGGCTAACGAAGTCAGCTCACTTTTTGCCAATAAGAGAAGACTACGACATGACGAAATTGGCCCAACTATATGTCGACGAGATAGTAACGAGGCATGGAGTGCCTTTGTCGATCATCTCCGACCGTGATAGCCGTTTCACTTCTCGTTTCTGGAAATCATTCCAGCAAGCTTTAGGCACCCGTTTGGATCTAAGCACCGTATACCATCCAAAAACCGATGGTCAGAGCGAAAGGACTATTCAAACGTTGGAAGATATGTTAAGAGCTTGCGTGATTGACTTTGGCGGAAACTGGGACAACCATCTCCCTTTGGTGGAATTCGCCTATAACAATAGTTACCACGCGAGTATTAAAGCCGCTCCGTATGAGGCTCTATATGGCAGGAAATGCCGATCACCATTGAGCTGGAATGAGATCGGTGATAGCCAAGTAATGGGACCCGACATCGTGTTGGAGACCACTGACAAGATCTTTAAAATAAAAGAGCGAATAAAAGCAGCCAGAGACCGGCAGAAGAAGTATGCTGATAGGAGACGGAAACCTTTAGAGTTTCAAGTGGGCGACAAGGTAATTTTAAAGGTAGCACCATGGAAGGGAACTGTGGGGTTCGGAAAGAGAGGAAAGTTAAGCCCGAGATACATTGGACCATTCGAAATACTGGCAAGAATTGGCCCAGTGGCTTACAAGTTGAAACTACCCCAGGGGTTGAGCCACATACACGACACCTTTCATGTGTCGAACTTGAAGAAGAGTATGGTAGACAAAACCCTAGAGCTACCATTGAAAGAAGCAAGAATCAATGACAAGCTGAATTTGGTGGAAGAACCCGTGGAGATCACGGACTTGGTCAAGCAACTCAGGCGGAGCCGCATACCCAAGGTCAAGGTTAGATGGAACTCCAAGCGAGGACCTGAATTTACTTGGGAGCGTGAAGATGAGATGAGGAAGAATTATCCACACCTCTTCAAACCCACCCGTTCAGACTCTAATCGAAGCTAAAATTTCGGGACGAAATTTCCTAAACGGTGGGAGAATTTGACAACCGGCCTCTAGGTTGTTATTCTAACCCTAATTTACTTGCATCATTATCCGTCTTATGAGTACTAATAATTGAAACAATCTAACCCTATCATGAAATTAGAAACATTTCATGCTATTTGATCCAATTTATGATTTCATATGATTCTATTGACATTTAGTTAGTTTAGTTTTTACCCTTTTTTTAAAAAAATTTGGTGTCCCGGAAATGTTAACTAGTCACCCTTACAAATGTTAATCTCAAGTGAAACAATTTAAAATATGAGCATACATTCACACATAAAAATTTTCGGTTCATTCATGCATGGACATGCACAAGACACTACAATTAACATCATCCACCAAATAATATATTCTACCCAATACTACAAAACTACACTACCTAATAATTATTAACAATTAAAATTAAAATTTAAACACCCTCACAAGATGCCAAATCGGCCGCCCCCTCTCTCTCCACTCACCTTTCCTCTACACCACCCACACTCTCACCATTCAAGTTTCATGCAAGACTCTTATCTCTACACCTCTCTCTCTCATTCTTTCAAACTCACATCAGCTGATTTCACACTCCAAAACACACACACAAACTATTTTCTCTAGATTTCCAGCCTTGTTCATCGAAGAACAAGGCATTCGCACACTCGGTCGACCGAAAATCACAAGAAGGTGGCCATATTCGCGAGTTTGGACACACCTCTACATCTTGTTCGACTTTTCCAGCTTTGTTCGAAGATTCTCCAGCCTTGTCCAAGGAGTTTCGAGCTATCCAAGACCATCTACACTCTCCAAAACGTAAACAACACCAAGTGTAAGCTTCATGTCACCCAAAAATGGTCTTTTCATGTGTTTCTTTCACTTCTCTTTTAAAAACACCTCCTCTCTTTGTTGTAGCAGAAACCCGACACTATTATCTTGTTCTTGAGGAGCTTTCAACTTCACAAGAGGTATCTCACTCGTTATATTTGTCATTCTTAAGGTGGAAACCGATTTCCACCATGAAAACCCTATTTTTGGACTTTTTGCACCATCCAACTTGTAAATCTTGTAACCCTTGAAAGCCAAACTTATAACCTGCTTGTTAATGGTTTAATGAACTCCTAATAACCTGTTTTGAAAGTTACAAAAAAATATACACCGTGGATATGTGGTTTTAGCTCAAGTTACACCTTAAAAACCTTCTTATTACAGGAAATGTTACAATCTAAGCACTTGTTTGAAACCCTCTTAACCAAGGTTTAAAACCTGCTCATGAACAACTTGGTAACACCCTAATAATCTGATATTAAAGTTAAATGAGGTTTTGGTAATGTTTAAATACAAGTTTGCAAGGATTTACACATGTGTTATGGTCGGTTATGGCAAAATCACTAAGTTGATGTTTCATTGTTGTGATGGGTAACCTAGCCGTGAGTTTGGACATAATTTCAGAAAGTTTTGATGTATATTAAGTGTGTGACAAATGGTTAATCTCTGGAAATTAAGGACATGTTAAGTTTAGACCCATTTTGGTTAATTTCGGGACCCGAAACATGGTAAAACAACCTTAAAAATAGTAAAACATGGTGTTAACCATTTTAAAAAAATCCAGGCTTAATAATGATTAATAAAGTGTTCTGGAGTCAATGGGTAATTTAAATGGTCAAAAGAACAATTAAATGGCGTTTTGACTAAAAACGGGTACCAACCGGGCATCGTTTTAACTAAAAAAAGGAGTTTAAAGCTAAGATTTATAAAAATCATGTAATTTCAGAGAGTTAAATGATAAAGGACCTAAATGATTTGAAAAATTGGTCAAACAAGCTTTAAATGGTCAAATACGGTTAAAAACGCGTTTAACGGGTCAAACGTAAAAACGAGACTTTCAACTATTAGAGGCAAAATTTCAAAATTTAAGGACTTAAAACTTATAAAAATATCTTTTAGATGATACCTACTGGTCCAAGACTCAAATTTATGAAAACCCTAAATTAACAGTTAAAACTCTCCGGTTTTACCGCAACCGGGAGCGTTAAACGTATAGTTTTTAAACCGGACCCATAAACTGAAATTTTGGAACACTTACTCAATAGTAAGTCAATTTTTACTCTAAGAACCTGATTTTTGGGTCTTAAGTGTCATAAAGGACAAGAAACCAAACTTGAGGGTAGAAACTGTCAATTTTGAAACTTAAGGGGCTAAACTGTACAATTTTACCAAACTTTATAACCAACTCCTATGAAACTAATAATCACTTGAACAACAAAATTTCCTTATATCCTTAACCTAATGATGTAAAAATCCCAAATTACATGAAGAAACCATGACCTGCCATAAAAGGAAACTTTTTATACAAACCTTCGCGAAATCAAAGCCTTATCCGATAACTAAAGTCTTGACATGCTTGTTGCACCTTAAATGAGTCAAGAGCAGTAGCTTATCACTTAATATGTTCATGTTAGGGTGCTAGACTTGAGACACTCCCGACACACAAAGAGTATTTTGACTTAACACCTAAGGTGAGTTCTAGTGATTTCCCTTTTTACTACTGTTTTGGGGTGAAGCATGCTATATTATTTTTGAACAATATTTGTGCTTTACTTGGTGATTATATGTGGGATTTATGGTTACCTGCTGATACTTATATCATAATCATTAATTCTTTCGTGAACCGCTTGTTTTATATGGAAATAGATCTATTTGGGGAATCCCCCACACAGTGGCTTCCGTTTCAGGAAGGATACCCCACTGAGATCCTAAGGGGTCGTTTGTGGCATGTGACAGGTTTTGTTAAGAAGCTATGGTGAACCATCCGGGCAGGTATGGTTCACTGGTTTGGGGCTCAGTTCTTCCTTCGGGAATATTCGGTTAAACACAACTTTATAAGAGGCCAACCGGAACTGAGTGCAGTGTTGATTATGATTTTCCCCCGATGTTGAAACTATGATTTATTCCTTTTTATCAAATAAGGATTTGTTAAGTCCTTTTTGTTTTTAAACTTTAAGCACTTGAATTCACCAACTTTTTAGTTGACACAAATTTCCTTTTGAGCATGTTTCAAGTAATTTATGAAGAGATCCTAGCTGTTGTGAAGACCTAGATTTATCCCCGCGACCATGGCATTGGCATATTTTCCTTAATGAACCATTTGAACAATTTTATATTTGTGTTGAACAAGTACAATTTATTTTCTATGATTGGTTGTAAAACTCATTTGGGGGCTTGATTTGTTTCTAGTCCCGGTACCTTTTTAAAACATTTAATGCCATGTGATATTCTCTCCTTTGAGCTCTTGTAATGGTTTGTTTCCGCTGCCATATGTTGTTGCTAGTCTGTGACGTCCCACCCTACCTGGGCCCGGGGTGTGACAGATTGATATCAGAGCCATAGGTTGTAGAGAAGCCGGGAATACCATAGTAGACCCTAGGCTACAACCATGATACCCTAGGACTGTCCTTGTGTGAAGTGTTGGGATGATCGGGTTGGGTAAATTGATGATTACACTTGATCAACGTAATCATGAATTTACCGGACGCGTAATTTCCATCACGGACCTTTAGATTATGGTTGGACTTTTTTTATTTAAATTGATGATTTTGAAACTAATTACAAAAAGGGGATTTAAATTATTTTTCGCATGAGTGTTAGGCCAGGATCCTCAGTATCCTTTTGGATGCCTCCTCCTCCTCCTTCCGTGTTAGGATTCCGACGCCGGCGCCTCCGCTGTTTGACCCACGTGATGAGCACCTGATGCCATCGAGGCACAGTATGTATGACGGCCCTAGCGTACTGGCTGGTGATAGGTACTCCCAGTCTAGCCGCCGGGCAAGTGACGTAGGACCCTCTGATGCGACACTGGATGAAATCTTGAGGACTGTTCTCCATCACGAGTTGACTCTTCAGCATGCCATTCGGACCTCCCAGTCTGCTCAATTTCAGGCTATGATGGCTACGCATGGAGTGCAGCGTTTGGAGCAGGAGCAGAGAAAGAAGAGTTCATGATGGTTTGGATGGCTGAAGAAAAAGTGGATGTGAGAGCAGGGGTACGCAGCGGGATTATCTGTCTTTAGACAGTAGAAGGAAACTATTTGAATTATTATTCGATACTATTATTATTATTATTATCATGGGGGTGATGGCACCTTCCAATTTGTAAGAGCTTTACTCTGATTCAACTTTGCTGGGTGATACTACTATCTCTATTTATCTATGAACTGTTTGTTTGGATGCTAGATTATTGGACTATTTATATTGAATTGCAATATGTTGTGTTGTGCCTTGAAATTGGTCCGTGCCCCTTTTTAAATTGGTTGTCTAACGGTTATGTCATTCTTTGAATTGGACCTTGTAAGATTTTCTTAGTGGGTTGTATATACATATGTGAACGCCATGATTCCTCTTCCGGAGGCATGGTGTAATAGGGTAATGATGCATAAGCTATTCGAAACAAATTTTGAGATGCTAAACGAATCTATTTGTGATACTATTAGAATGCCGACTCGCAGAGGAACACGATTTGGATGGCGAGGAGCCACTAGGGGCCGCCGTGAGGAAGCCAGACAGACTGGAAACCAACCTACTCCACCAGGAACTCCCCACAGGGAAAATGCTAATCAAGAAAGCGATGAAAGAATTGCTAACCTCGTAGCTCAGCAACTGGCTAACGCCATCCCCACCATTATCGCTCAGATAAATGCTGATCGGGATAATGCTAATGGTAATGATCGGCCAGCAAACGACGAGGGCCACGACGAGGAAGCCGAGGCATTAAAGAACGGATGCTCCTATAAGACCTTCATGGCATGTAAGCCTAAGGACTTCTACCGCACCGAGGGTGCTATTGAGACTTACAGATGGATTGACGAAATGGAAGCTGTCTTGGACATTAGCGAGTGCAAGATGGATCATATGGTGAGGTTTGCATCACAATCCCTCAAGGGATCAGCTCTTGAATAGTGGAAGTCGATTACTCAAACTCATGGAAGAAATGTGGCTAATCAAATGACTTTGACCGAATTCAGAGAGCTACAATTCGAGAAGCTGGAGACAGAATTCCTAAGTCTGGAGATGAAAGGTCCCAACTACACGGAATATATCGATCGTTTCTTAGCCCTATCCCGACTTGTTCCCCATCTAGTGACATCTGAACCTAAAGGTGTAGCACGATTCATCTGGGGGCTACACCCAAGAGTTAGGGGAATGGTCCGTTCCTCCCAGCCTTCAACCCTACAAGCTGTGGTCGACCTTACCAGCAGTTTGACTGATGACTTAATTAGGGCCGGATGGACTGAGCAAGCAAGGGCTGATGAGAAGAGGAAGTTTGTTAGTGAGAAAAGAAAGTGGTTTGAAGTAAAGAGAGCGGTTGGAAGTAGTAGCGGGTCTGGTAGAAAGAGTTTTGAAGGTGCAAGGCGCGAAGATCAGGGAAGCAAGACCCGGAGACTGTACTCGGGGACAAGCCCATTTTGCAACAAGTGCAAGCTACATCATCAAGGGGAATGTAATCCGATGCCCTGTTTCAGATGCAAGAGAACATGTAACTTAATCAAAGACTGCACTTACGCACCAGGAAAACAATGCTATGAATGCGGAGATCCAGGGCACATGAGGAATAAGTGTCCTAAGCTGGGTAGAGACAAGGATGCCAAGCACAACAAGCTAAACGGAAGAGCATTCGCTATGGACCCAGCTGGACCTCGTAGGGAACCCGATGTGGTTAACGGTACGTTCCTTGTAAACAATCATCCTGCTACTGTTCTGTTCGATACTGGAGCGACTGCTAGTTTTGTCTCTAGTACTTTTAGGCCTTTGATTTACTTAGACGCGTGTGCCTTGACCGATACGTGTACCGTAGTATTAGCTGACGGTAACATTTTAGAAACTAACGAAGTGATCAGAGATTGCTCGATGAATCTAAAGGGAAATACGATTAGGATAAACCCGATGCCCATTAAGTTAGGAGGATTCGATGTGGTTGTTGGTATGGACTGGCTAGCTAAGCATAGAGTCGAAATCGTATGTGATGAGCGTCTACTCAAGATACCGTTGAGTGACAAGGAAGTGTTAGTGGTACAAGGCGAAAGGAGTAACACCCTATACCCCATAGTATCCCACTTAAAAGCTACCAAGAGCTTAATGAAGGGATGCCCAGCTTTTATAGTTTATGTGATGAAGACCCAAAAGGAGAACAAGATTGAAGATATTCCCGTGGTTTCTGAATACCCAGAAGTGTTTCTGGAAGACCTACCAGGACTTCCCCCGAACCGACAAGTCGAGTTCCAGATAGATTTACTGCCTGGCGCTGCACCGGTAGCCAAGGCACCGTACCGACTCGCCCCACCTGAGATGAGGGAGCTAATGGCGCAAATTCATGAACTACTGGACAAGGGATTTATGCGTCCGAGTGTCTCTCCATGGGGTGCCCCGGTATTGTTTGTGAAAAAGAAGGACGGAACCCTGTGAATGTGCATTGATTATAGAGAATTGAACAAGCTGACCATAAAGAACCGTTACCCTCTTCCGAGAATAGATGACCTCTTTGATCAACTGCAAGGAGCAAGTTATTTCTCCAAAATAGATTTGAGGTTAGGTTCCCACCAACTGAAGATAAGAGAAGAGGACATACCAAAAACGGCGTTCCGAACTAGGTATGGACACTATGAGTATTTAGTCATGCCCTTTGGACTGACTAATGCTCCAGCAGCATTCATGGACCTCATGAACCGCGTTTTCCGCCCTTACTTCGACAAGTTTGTGATCGTGTTTATCGACGACATACTGATCTACTCCCGTAGTAAATACGAGCACGAGAAGCATGTCAGGCTAATACTTGAACTACTCAAGAATGAGCAACTATATGCCATGTTCTCTAAATGCGAATTCTGGATGCGTAGAATTCAATTCCTAGGGCATGTGGTGAATGAGAATGGGATTCAAGTCGACCCTTCCAAGATTGAGGCCATAAAGAATTGGAAGATTCTTGAAACTCCCACGGAGATAAGGCAATTCTTAGGGCTAGCTGGTTACTACTGACGATTTATAAAAGACTTCTCGCGCATAGTGCAACCTTTGACCGCACTAACTAAGAAGAACACAACCTTTGTGTGGGAGCGAGAGCAGAACGAGGCGTTTGAAACGCTTAAGGACAAGTTTTGCAATGCACCTATCCTTGCTCTTCCAGAAGGAGTAGAAGACTTCGTGGTCTATTGTGACGCTTCGCGTCAAGGATTAGGATGTGTATTGATGCAACACAATAAGGTGATTGCTTATGCATCTAGACTGCTGAACGATCATGAGAAGAACTATACGACACACGATCTAGAATTCGGTGCCGTGGTGTTTGCTCTCAAAATTTGGAGGCACTACCTCTATGGCACGAAGTGCATCATCTACACTGACCATAGAAGCTTGCAACACATTCTTGACCAAAAGATGCTCAACATGCGTTAGAGAATATGGGTCGAGCTGTTAAACGACTACGAGTGCGAAATCCGCTACCATCCCGGTAAGGCCAATGTTGTGGCGGATGTGTTGAGCAGAAAGGAGAGAGAAAAGCCTCTTCGTGTACGAGCCTTAAGGATGAGTGTGTATACCAACCTTATCGCAAAACTGAAAGAAGCTCAAAATGAGGCATTAAAGGAAGAAAGGTTAAAAGAAGAAGGGTTAACCGGAATGGAAAAGCGATTTGAGACAGGGGACGATGGTACATACACGTACGAAGGGAGAATTTGGGTGCCGAAGCACGGAGGAATTCGAGAAGTAATCCTCGACGAAGCATATAAGTCTAGGTATTCGGTTCACCCCGGAAGTGATAAGATGTACCAGGATCTAAAGGCACTTTTCTGGTGGCCTGGAATCAAGAAATCAATCGCTATTTATGTTTGGAAATGTCTAACCTGTGCCATGGTAAAAGCTGAAAATCAAAAACCGACAGGAAAGTTACAACAACCCGAAATCCCAGAATGGAAATGGGATAACGTCACGATGGATTTTGTTACAAAGTTACCCAGAACGTTTAGGGGTCATGATGCTATTTGGGTGATAGTGGATAGGCTAACGTAGTCAGCTCACCTTTTGCCAAAAAGAGAAGGCTACGACATGACGAAATTGGCCCAACTATATGTCGACGAGATAGTAACGAGGCATGGAGTGCCTTTGTCGATCATCTCCGACCGTGATAGCCGTTTCACTTCACGTTTCTGGAAGTCATTTCAGCAGGCTTTAGGAACCCGTTTGGATCTAAGCACCGCATACCACCCTCAAACCGACGGTCAGAGCGAAAGGACTAATCAAACGTTGGAAGATATGTTAAGAGCTTGCGTGATTGACTTTGGCGGAAACTGGGACAACCATCTCCCTTTGGTGGAATTCACCTATAATAATAGTTACCACGCGAGTATTAAAGCCGCTCCGTATGAGGCTCTATATGGCAGGAAATACCGATCACCATTGAGCTGGAATGAGATCGGTGATAGCCAAGTGATGGGACCCAACATCGTGTTGCAGACCACTGACAAGATCTTTAAAATTAAGGAGCGACTAAAAGCAGCCAGAGACCAGCAAAAGAAGTACGCTGATAGGAGACGGAAACCTTTACAGTTTCAAGTGGGCGACAGGGTAATGCTAAAGGTAGCACCATGGAAGGGAACCGTGAGGTTTGGAAAGAGGGGAAAGTTAAGCCCGAGATACATTGGACCATTCGAAATACTGGCAAGAATTGGCCAAGTGGCTTACAAGTTGAAGCTACCTCAAGGGTTGAGCCACATACACGACCCCTTACATGTGTCGAACTTGAAGAAGAGTATGGTAGACAATACCCTGGAGCTACCATTGAAAGAAGCAAGAATCAATGACAAGCTGAATTTCGTGGAAGAACCCGTGGAGATCACGGACTGCTTGGTCAAGCAACTCAGGCGGAGCCGCATACCCAAGGTCAAGGTTAGATGGAACTCAAAGCAAGGACCTGATTTTACTTGGGAGCGTGAAGATGAGATGAGGAAGAATTATCCACACCTCTTCAAACCCACCCGTTCAGACTCTAATCGAAGCTAAAATTTCAGGACGAAATTTCCTAAACGGTGGGAGAATGTGACAACCGGCCAAGGGGTTTCTAGCTATCTAAGACCATCTACACTCTCCAAAACGTGAACAACACCAAGTGTAAGCTTCATGTCACCCGAAAATGGTCTTTTCATGTGTTTCTTTCACTTCTCTTTTAAAAACACATCCTCTCTTTGTTGCAGCAGAAACCCGACACTATTATCTTGTTTTTGAGGAGCTTTTAACTTCACAAGAGGTATCTCACTCGTTATATTTGTCATTCTTAAGGTGGAAACCGATTTCCACCATGAAAACCCTATTTTTGGACTTTTTGCACCATCCAACTTGTAAATCTTGTAACCCTTGAAAGAAAAACTTATAACCTGCTTGTTAATGGTTTAATGATATCCTAATAACCTGTTTTGAAAGTTACAAAAGAATATACACCGTGGATATGTGGTTTTAGCTCATGTTACACCTTAAAAACCTTCTTTTTACAAGAAATGTTACAATCTAAGCACTTGTTTGAAAACCCTCTTAACCAAGGTTTACAACCTGCTCATGAAAACTTGGTAACACCCTAATAATCTGATATTAAAGATAAAGGAGGTTTTGGTAATGTTTAAATACAAGTTTGCAAGGATTTACACATGTGTTATGGTCGGTTATGGCAAAATCACTAAGTTGATGGTTCATGGTTGTGATGGGTAACCTAGCCATGAGTTTGGACATAATTTCAGAAATTTTTGATGTATATTAAGTGTGTGAAAAATGGTTAATCTCTGGAAATTAAGGACATGTCAAGATTAGACCCATTTTGGTTAATTTCGGGACCCGAAACATGGTAAAACAACCTTAAAAATAGTAAAACATGGTGTTAACCATTTTAAAAAGAATTTCAGGCTTAATAATGATTAATAAAGTGTTCTGGAGTCAATGGATAATTTAAATGGTCAAAAGAACAATTAAATGGCGTTTTAACTAAAAACGGGTACCAACCGGGCATCGTTTTTGAGAAAAATTCAAGAAAAAGGAGTTTAAAGCTAAGATTTATAACAATCATGTAATTTCAGAGATTTAAATGATAAAGGACCTAAAGGATTTGAAAAATTGGTCAAACAAGCTTTAAATGGTCAAATACGGTCAAAAACGCGTTTAACGGGTCAAACGTAAAAACGAGACTTTCAACTATTAGAGGCAAAATTTCACAATTTAAGGACTTAAAACTTATCAAAATATCTTTTAGATGATACCTACTGGTCCAAAACTCAAATTTATGAAAACCCTAAATTAACCATTAAAACTCTCCGGTTTTACCGCAACCGGGAGCGTTAAACGCATAGTTTTTAAACCGGACCCATAAACTGAAATTTTGGAACACTTACTCAATAATAAGAAAATTTTTACTCTAAGAACCTGATTTTTGGGTCTTAAGTGTCATAAAGGACAAGAAACCAAACTTGAGGGTAGAAACTGTCAATTTTGAAACTTAAGGGGCTAAAGTGTAAAATTTTACCAAACTTTATAACCGACTCCTATGAAACTAATAATCACTTGAACAATAAAAGTTCCTAATATCCTTAACCTAATAATGTAAAAATCCCAAATTACATGAAGAAACCATGACCTGCCATAAAAGTAAAACTTTTTATACAAAAATTCGCGAAATCAAAGCCTTATCCGATAACTAAAGTCTTGACACGCTTGTTGCACCTTAAATGAGTTTAGAGAAGTAGCTTATCACTTAATATGTTCATGTTAGGGTGCTAGACTTGAGACACTCCTGGCACACGAAGAGTATTTTGACTTAACACCTAAGGTGAGTTCTAGTGATTCCCCTTTTCACTACTGTTTTGGGGTGAAGCATGCTCTGTTATTTTTGAAAAATATTTGTGCTTTACTTGGCGATTATATGTGGGATTTATGGTTACCTACTGATACTTATATCATGATCATTAATTCTTTCGTGAACCGCTTGTTTTATATGGATAGATCTATTTGGGGAATCCCCCACACACAGTGGCTTCCGTTCCAGGAAGGATACCCCACTGAGATCCTAAGGGGTCGTTTGTGGCATGTGACAGGTTTTGTTAAGAAACTATGGTGAACCATCCGGGCAGGTATGGTTCATTGGTTTGGGGCTCAGTTCTTCCTTCGGGAATATCCGGTTAAACACAACTTTAGAAGAGGACAACCGGGACTGAGTGCAAGGTTGATTATGATTTTCCCACGATGTTAAAACTATGATTTATTCCTTTTTATCAAATAAGGATTTGTTAAGTCCTTTTTGTTTTTAAACTTTAAGCACTTGAATTCACCAACTTTTTAGTTGACACAAATTTCTTTTTGAGCATGTTTTAGGTAATTTATGAAGAGATCCTATATGTTGTGAAGACCTAGATTTATCCCCGCGACCATGGCATTGGCATATTTTCCTTAATGAACCATTTGAACAATTTTATATTTGTGTTGAACAAGTATAATTTATTTTCTATGATTGGTTATAAAACTCATTTGGGGGCTTGATTTGTTTCTAGCCCTGGTACCTTTTTAAAACATTTAATGCCATGTGATATTCTCTCCTTTGAGCTCTTGTAATGGTTTGTTTCCGCTGCCATATGTTGTTGCTAGTCTGTGACGTCTCACCCTACCTGGGCCCGAGGTGTGACATGTAGACTCTTGCCCTAAAGAATTGCTTTTTAGGGAAGTTATCTGGGTGACCTATCTGCATAAATGTCCCTCTACACTCATTAAAAGTGTATTCAGATAAATCTTGATCATCGTTTTCACCCAGTCTAAAAGCAAATCTTATAGAGTCTTTAGATACTTCAATCATTCTATCATTTGTGATGAATCCTCTTAAAACTTTCCTTCTGTTGTCATCTAACTCAACTTCTGCAGTTCTCCAGAACTTCTTGATCAATCTTGAATGTATGGCTGGTCTTGCACACATAGCATATACATACTTTGTTCTTAGAAGAAATTTGATCATCTCTTCATATCCATTGGCTTCTCTAACTTCTTCTTTGAGAAAAGCAGCAACATTATGCTTAGGCTTAAACTTTAAAGTATTCATTTGTCAATCAAAAAGAAACATGAGTTAGTTTGAAAGATTATACTTAATTAAGTTTTTATCAACCTTATAAAAATGTATAATTCCTTCAATAGATTTATATTCACTTAATAAATTTTATATTTTAAAATTTAATCATTTTTTAAAAAGTTCAAAAATATTGCAGGATCGTTTAAGGGCTTAACTACAATTACAACACAACCACACAATGAGGAGAATAACTAATCTCTAATCAAACAGTGAACTGGGTAACCAAGGTGAAGCTAAGAACACAAGTAAGTAAAGAGACAGAACAAGAGAGTTGGGTTTCAAGGAGGCAGTATATTGCTTTCTCAAGTTCTTTTACAAGTGTTACAAAAGCATTGAGAAAAGATACAAGAACTTGAAATACTTATACTACAACCTACAGCCGGCCATACTTTGAAGGCCAGCTGGATACAATTGACTAGACACTAACAAAATCAATTGTAGGATCAAAAGGCATATCTGCCTTTTGACCTTGTGACTATGACATGCCATAGCTCACATCCTTTTACAATACAAAAAGGATAAAGTACATAAAGTGGAAAGTTACAGACTCAAGACCTCAATGTACAGTTACCAAAAGCATGACCCTTTTCACCAACTCATGTAAGTTGGTGACTTTACAGAGATGCAGCGGAAAAGGTGCTTTATGGAACAGTACATCAGATAAAGCATGTGTACTAAAAGTCTTCGGAAGAAATCTGTCTTCATAGGATGAGGCTTCGGAAGACTTTGTCTCTGAAGCTTCGGAAGACTTCATATTTGGCTTCGGAAGATATTGGTCTTGGCTTCGGAAGATTTTACACTTAGAGTATTTTCTAATGCTTTGTGTAAAACTTCCGAAGCATTCTTCACTTCAGTACTTAGTGCATGTTTGCTGAGACACTTAAGCTGTTTTGGGTTGCATCAGACTTCAGGAATCCTTACAAACTCCCCCTAGGCTGATGCTACCAAAACACTTAGAAGATCTTCAAATGTTGGTAGTCTTCAGTACAATCAGGACCATTCCTTTCTTCATGAGATGGTCAGGATCATCAAGACTTTCATAGTATCTTCTCATCTCAAAGAGATCATGCAGAGGTAAGTTGATTATGTCTTGCCATGAGTAGACATTCTCAACACCTTGATCTCTGATAACAGTCCATCTCTCTGGATTGGTAGAGTATGTCCAGGACAAGATGGGTGTCTCACTAGTTAGAGGAGCCACTTGAATAGGAGTTGATTGGGCTGCCTCATCATGCACTTCCTCAGGTTGATCTGATTCAGCCTGAGGTGCAGAGGTAGATGACTTTGGCTTCTTCTTCTTTGTCTTTGGTTTAGAAGCCATCCTCTTCTTCCTCTTGGTTGTCTTTAACTGAGAAGACTGGTCTGCAGCACCATGTTGATCATCAGTGTCTTTCTCAGTTGGGTGTTCCTCCCTCACAGGTTCAGAAGGAGAGGGAGTTTGACCCTGCCTAGGATCAGAAGATGAAGCTTGCTGGGGCTCAGCTGGAGGTGCTGGTTGAGGTGTCTCTGGTTGCTCAAACTTGACCTCCACTTCAGGTGGGACTTGACTTGGAAGAGAGTGCAAGTCAATAAGTTCTCCACTCTTAATCTTCTGCTTGATCACCCTAATATGCTCATCCATAGTGGATAGAGACATGGGGCCAAGTCTCCTTCCGGAGAATCCATACAGCTTCAAGAAGCTCACCATTCTTTGTCTGTCAGCAGACTTCTTTGCATTCTTTTGAATGGTGGCCCTTGACTTTGCAGCTTCTTCCCTTAGTTTCCTTTTGTTGTCTTTCTTTCCTTGACTAACTCAAGCTCAAGTTGCTTTAAGTACTCGAACTCAATGAAGTCATAGGACAAAGGGAGAAGTGCATCTGCCTGATAGAAGCCTGTGGCACTCAGGTAGTTGATCATCTTGATCCTATCTTCCTCTTTATCTACCTGAGGTTCTTGTGGAGCCACATCTTCCTGTGCAGGACTTTCTTGAACTGGTGAGAGAGTAGGAGCATGCTTGTAAAGTCTTTTCTGTCTCTTCTCCTCTTTGAGTTGGAGAAGTATCATTGCATCCTCTTTCTCCTTCAACTCTCTTGACACTTCTCTGTCAGCCAGTTCATTCAGTTCTTCTAAGGGGAGGGAGATGATCTCATCAATATCATAGTTCCTGGTCTGTAAGTAGTTAATCCTGACTGCCCTTAACTCATCATCCTGAGTATTTGGTCTGGGGGCAGCCCTGATTGCAGCTTGCATGAAGCTAGATGACCCAGTGGAACTTTCTCCCCTTAGTCTCCTTTTCCTCTCTCTCTCTTCCTCCTCAATTTCCTCAGGAGTCATTATCCTTTTCCCTTTGTCACCAACAGACCTTTGTGACTCAGGGAGGATTGAGGCTTGGCCTTCATTGCTTGGAGTAGCTTCCATGCTCTGGCCAGAGAGAGGCTGAGAAACACCTTCACCAGCAGGTGTCTCAGATGGAGTTTGGACCTCAGCAGCAGTTGTTGATGATGAGACAGGGGTCTCAGGTTCTGTCACTGGGCCTTCAGTCAAGGTTTCCCCTATGAAACTAATCTTAGGGTCCACCTCAACATCCAGTTGACCGATGACATTGCCTGATTCCCTAAGTCTCCTTCTTAGAGAGAACTCTGCCATGATCCTGTCTTGGATTCTTTGAGCCAGCCTATCAGCTTGTCTTGAATTGCTTGGATTGACAAGTGGTAGGTTGACTAAATCCAGTCTTTCATAAAAGCTCAGGCTTTGGAATTGAAAAACTTCTTGTTGGCCTTGAACTCTTTGAAGTATGAGGGCTCTTCTGTCATCATCATACCTCCACCTTATGATTTGATTGTTAGTTCCCAGTGGTGGAGATGAGACAGCCCTTGGTATGCCTTCCTCAAAGAGACTCCTGATGAGAGAGTCTATAGAGTCCACATTAATGTGAACTTGAGGAAGTTGCTGAGAATGCACAACAGCAAGTGAGGATGGTGAGTCCTCTATGTCCATTCTCTCTGAAGAACTCCCAGGTTCTGTGGTTGTAACAACTTTCTCCCCCTTTTTGGTAGCATCACCCACTTGCATAGGTGAGCTGGAGGATAAGTCAATCACTTCCACAGGTTCTTGTGTTCCTGGTTGAGCTCTCCTTAAAGGTCTCCCAGCTAGTTTTTCCTGCAGATATGAAATCTGGAGTTGCTGATCATTGACCCTGTTTTGTAAGGTAGTCACCTGAGATTCCAAGTGACTAACCTTAGAGACTAAATAGGTGCATGTTTTTGACAGTTTTTGCACCTTTAGCCTCAAATTCCCCTCATCTTCATCAGAAGATTCATTGGGGGATGAGATGATTGGACCAAAGTCCTCTCTCTCACCACCAGCTTGAGTTTCTTGGCTGCTGGTTTTCCTCTGCTCACTGGCAGCCTCAGTTGAGATGCCAATGGGCTGAGTTGCCATGGTTGAGGTCTTAATGATGTAATCACTTTCAAAAGTGAGAGCCTCTTCCATATGGACATCCTGAACAGGTTCAGAAGTGTCCACCTCAGTAACAGGTGACTGATGGGGGATAGACTGAGGAGAGTCAGAGGTACTCATCTCTCTTTGAGTAGGGGAGGAGAAGAGAGACTCATGGTACTCACTGAATCCTAAGTCTTCATCAGTGTAAAAGGATAGGTTGGGAATTGGTTGGTTGAGATCCAAAGGCTGGGGATGGTAGCTGTCCCCTGAAGGTTGTCCACTTGAGTGTTGAGACTCAGAGTGAAGGCTTAAGGTTGTTGGGCTATTGAGCTCATCAGGGTGAGCTTGAGGAACCTCAGCCCTGATAGGTGAAGTAATGGGAGTGGTTTGCTCCTCAGGAGAAGTGGGAGCTCTAGTGTCCACTTCTTCCTGTAAGGTTGAGTATTTGGGGGCCTGCACAGACTCAATAGTCTGAGCAGGGGTTCGTTTGGATTTTCTTTGGTAGGTGAGGGTGATTTCTGGTCTTTTTAGTGGTAGGGACAAAAGAGGTGTGGGTTCAACACTAGCTTGTGTTGCTAGGTTGTCACCTTGAGCAATGAGCTCTAACATTTTTGGGACTAGGGCTGTTTCTACCCCAGAGAAGCCTACAGTTGGCTTCTTCATTATTTTAAAGATGCCGGGCTTCATCTGTCCCAATTTAAGAATATTACCTGTTTCCCTCAACTGTGAGCCCAGTTCACAGTTGAGAATGTGTTGAACATATCTAGGAAACATGTAATACTCTAAGGAGTCTAAGTTTGCAAGTAAATTAGTATATAACAAATTGTGAATACCTGAACTTGACCCCTTGAACCATTCCATGAACTATGAAGGAGAGATCCTCAGGAATCTGGTCCCATCCACCATGCTTGTTTGACAAGCTGTGGATAACCACATGGAGCAGGAATTTCCATTGGGATGAGACCTTCCCTTTCCTAAAGGTCTTTACAGAGAAATCTCCTTCATAGCCCATCTGCTCAAAAGAATGATTTACAGCTTCTTTTGGAAGGACACCTCACCTTCTTCATCATCCAGCTGTAGATGTTGGTTAATGATGGCCGGAGTGATGAAGATTGTCCTCCCTTGCACTGTGGCAGACAGTGCCTTCTCCCCATCCATAATGACCTCTTGGCAGGTCTTCCAGAATTCAAGCAACTGATCCTCATATAGAGGAGGATCAATGGTCAGGGAGGTGAAGTAGTTAGACAGAGTCAAGAATTGGCAAATCTCTGAGAAACTTGCATCTTTCTCAGAGCTTAACAGAGCAACTTGATTATGTTGCCTGTGTAGTTGCATGGAGAAATCAGGGTTGTTTCTGCGGTTAAGGTTGGCCATTTTAGAAGCTTAAGGGTGAAGAAAGGTAGAAAGCAAAGGCGGTTTAGAGAATTAGGTTAGAGAAACAGTAGAATTGAGGAAGATAGTGGGAAAGAGGGGGAACCGTTGGGTATTTATATGAAAAGGGATTTGAACCAAAGTTAATGAAAGAGGATAAACTTTGAAATCCGAAAGTCGGTCCCACCTCTGAAAAAGTAGTTTACTTTTGCTCAAAAAGTAGTTTTCTTGGAATTCGAAAAGCTTCCGAAGTTTATTTGTCTTCGGAAGTTTTGATTTAAAAAGCTTCCGAAGCTAAAATGGCTTCGGAAGATTTTCCTGAGAGTCTTGATAATTTATGCTTCGGAAGAGAAATAAACCTTTGAATGCTTTGTATGAAAATAAACAAAGCTTCCGAAGGTTAATTTTGCTTCGGAAGGAAAAGGTTCTTGAAAATAGATAAGTGTCTGAGATAAGAATTTTAAGCTTCGGAAGATGAATCTTTACTTCTTCCGAAGGTAAAATCTCTTAGACAGTTATTTATTTTAAAGACATGTTTTTCTTCCGAAGATAAAATCTTATCTTCCGAAGTATCAGAAATTTTCAAGAATCTAAGGAAAGTCTTCAAAAAGAATTTTACATCCAAAGAAAACATGAGCTTATGAAAGTGATGAACTAGACAACTTAGGACACACATATTTTAAGAAGAAATAATTAGAATTAGTTTTAATAAAAAGTCTACTCAAAGTTAATCATCCCAATAGCTGATATCAGATACTTAAATCTCTGTTCATCAAAAGCTTTGGTGAACAGATCAGCATATTGTTCATCTGTATGAACTTTGACTAGTTTAATTAATCCTTTTTCATAGTTATCTCTTATTAAATGATACCTGATGTTGATGTGTTTGGTCCTTGAGTGCTGCACAGGGTTCTCAGTGATAGAGATAGCACTATTGTTGTCTATGTGGATAGGAGTCTCTTGAAGTTAAATCCATAGTCCAGCATCTGATTTTGAATCCAAAGCACTTGAGCACAGCAGCTTGCAGCAGCAATGTATTCAGCCTCAGCAGTTGATGCAGACACACAGGATTGTTTCTTGCATTGCCATGAGACCACCCTTCCACCAAGGAATTGACATCCCCCAGATGTAGACTTTGCAGTCATATTGCAACCACCATAATCACTATCTGTATAGGCATACAGATTGAAATTTGGATTCTTTGGATACCATAGACCAAGTGTTGAAGCACCTTTGAGGTATCTTAAAATCCTTTTCACAGTGATTAAGTGAGACATCTTAGGGTTGGCTTGATATCTTGCACAAATACATGTAGCAAACATGATATCAGGCCTGCTAGCTGTAAGATACATAAGAGACCCAATCATAGCCCTGTATAAGTGTTCATCTACACACTCCCCCTCAAGATCTGGACCAAGGGAGTGGTTTCTGGCTATGGGTGTCTTAGCAATCTTACAATCAGTCATATTGAACCTCTTGAGTATGTCTTGAACATACTTTGACTGACTTATGAAGATGCCATCTTCAACTTGCTTCACTTGAATTCCCAGAAAGAAGTTGAGTTCTCCCATTGAACTCATCTCAAATCTGTCCTTCATCAGCTTCTCAAAGTCTTTGCAGAGCTTTGGATTAGTTGAACCAAAGATGATGTCATCAACATATACTTGAACCAGCAATAAGTCATTTCCCTGTCCTTTGATGAAGAGGGTTCCATCTATAGTACCTCTTCTGTATCCATGCTTGCAGAGATACTTAGATAGTGTCTCATACCACTTCCTGGGTGCCTGATGCAGCCCATAAAGAGCTTTGTCAAGCTTGCAGACATAATCAGGATGATCAGGGTCTACAAAACCAGGTGGCTGTTTGACATAAACCTCCTCATCAATCACTCCATATAAGAAAGCACACTTTACATCAAGTTGGTAGACCTTGAAGTTCTTGGATGCAGCAAATGCCAGGAATATCCTAACAGCTTCTAGTCTTGCTACAGGAGCAAAGACATCAGTGTAGTCAATCCCTTCTTCTTGTGTGTATCCTTGAACAACTAGTCTTGCCTTGTTCTTGATGATGATTCCCCTATCATCCTTCTTGTTTCTAAAAACCCATTTGGTTCCAATGGTAGTCTTCCCATGAGGAAGAGGACAAAGGTTCCAAACTTTCTGCCTTTTGAATTGAAGCAGCTCTTGTTGCATAGCTTCAACCCAACTTCCATCCTTTAGAGCTTCATCAACTTTCTTGGGCTCTATCTGAGATAAGAAACAAGAGTGAAGACAAACATTTGCTTCATGGGTTTGTCCTCTTGTTCTTACCCCTGTGACAACATCTCCAATGATGTTTGTGGTGGGGTGAGACTTGTGGATCCTTAGCTGAGGGATCACAGCAAGTTGCTGGGAAAGATCTAAATTTGAGAAATTTAAATCTGGTCCTGAAGATTCACCCTCCACATTATCACACTTATCAAGATTAACTTGATCCAATGAGTGTGAGACATCATTGATGTTGTCATCTATGGTGTGGTTATTAGCATCAAGGAATTCCTGATCACTATCACCATCACCATTGTTGTCTTCTACAAGTGAGGTATCTTTATCTGGTTGAGAGGCCTCTGAGCTGGAATTTGAAGGCATGCCAGATGTATCAGCTGAATTTGTCATTGTTGTGCTGATAGAAACCTCATTTGCTGAAGTAGTTCCAACTGGAGCTGAAGATGTATGAGTTGAAGATCTTCCTAGCTCAAATCTTGGATCAGGATCACCTGTATTTAGATTTTCTGCAGATCCTGAAACATGCTCACAAGATTTGTTAAAACAGTTGGTAACTAAATCAAGATCAAACAGCCAATCCGGACCAGAACCAGCCACACAGGGAGTGTGCTCATTGAAAGTCACATTGGCTGACTCCTCAACAATTCTAGTTCTGAGATTGTATACTCTATAAGCTTTAGCTTGAGAAGAGTATCCAATGAAATGTCCATCATCTGATTTCTCAGCAAACTTGGCAATTTGATCTTTGGTATTCAAGATGGTGCAGGGACATCCAAATGACCTGAGAAAACCAATGAAAGGTTTCCTCTTGTGCCAAAGTTCATAAGGAGTCTTACCATGTGTCTTAACTACTAAAACTCTGTTTTGCACATAGCAAGCAGTATTGACTGCCTCTGCCCAGAAGGTGATAGGCAGTTTAGAGTCAGACAACATAGTTCTTGCAGCTTCAATAAGTGTCCTGTTTCTCCTTTCAGCAACTCCATTTTGCTGAGGAGTCCTGGGAGCACTATATTGTCTTGTAATACCTTTTTCATCACAAAATGCATCAAGGATTTGGTTCTTGAATTCAGTTCCTTGATCACATCTTATGGTTTTGACCTTGTGATCACATTGATTCTCAACTTTTAAGATGAAATTCTTCAGAATCTCAGGGGTTTCATCCTTAGTTCTAAGGAAGAAGACCCAAGTGAATCTTGTAAAATCATCTGTGATCACCAGACAGTAAGAGGTCCTTCCTAAACTCATTACACTGGTGGGGCCAAAGAGATCCATATGTAACAAGTGTAGGGGAGTAGTGATGGAGTTCTTTTCCTTAGGCTTGTGAGATACTTTGTGTTGCTTCCCTTTCAGGCATGCCACACAATGATCATCACTAGTAAACTCTTTCTTTGGCATTCCAGTTACCAAGTCATGTTTAATTAATTTATTCATGTTCTTAAAGTTTACATGGCACATTCTTTTATGCCATAGGAAAGACTCATCACTATTTGCTTTAGATAGAAAGCATGAAACTTCTCCTGAGGGAGATGTTTCTTGCAAATCCATCTTGTACATGTTCCCTTTCCTGGGGGCTCTGAGCAGGATATGCTCATGAGGAATGACCACACCAGGTTTGAGAACAATGCACTCATGCTCAGTAAAGAGCATGTTATGACTCTGATCACAAAATTGGGATACACTCAGAAGATTGTACCCAAGCTCCTTGACAAAGTTTACCTTCTCAATGCTGAGCTTACCATTTGTGACCTTGCCCCTTCCAGAAATGTAACCACCTTCATCTCCTCCAAAAGCAACTGGTCCTCCATCAATCCTCTCAAAATTATGGAGTAGAGACCTATTGCCAGTCATGTGCCTGGAACAGCCACTGTCAATTATCCAGACATTCCTGTTGGTCTTGAGCTGTTCCTGCACAGAGAAGATGATTAGTTACATTTTGAAACCCAAGCCTTACTGTCTTGGGCTCATTAACAGTAAAGAAGGTAATGCAACAGTAATAGATCCTATGGTTGTACTATAGGGATCTTCAGCTGTTGTTGATGGAGAAACCTCAGTCATTTGGTCTTTCTTAGACTTCCACACCACCTTTGGAGTCTTGGACTTGACCTTCAAAACCTTAGAAGCTTTTAGAACTTCATAAGTTTTTGATGACTGATCCTTCGGAGAGTCTACAGTCACTGCAGCAGACTTTAGTGCTTCGGAAGAATTCCTTTCTTCCGAGACCAACTTTGCTTCCGAAGGTAATTTTCCACTTACCTCCTTCTTTGATTTGAGCTTCCGAAGGAAACAGACTTTCCTTCCGAAGCTTGAGATTTCTTGAGACTCTTTGAAGTCTTTGTTTTAGTCATGTGGACAGTACTTTTAGGATTGTATGGGCAATCCTTAGCAATGTGAGAAGTACTTTCACACATAACACATAACATTATCTTCTTCAAAGAAGTCTCCCTTTGAGAACAAGACTGACTTTGGTCACATCCCCTCTCCATCTTCATCTTGGTAGATGATGAGTGAGACAGTTCCCTTTGGGCTGTGAACTGTTCTTGGAGTTTGATGGTCCATGCTGTGCAGCAGTGGTACACAGCAAATCAGTCTTCTTCTTGGTACTGAGATGATTTGAACAAGACCATGACTCTTGCTAAGGAGTCTTGGTTGATGTCTTCAGTCCTTACTACTTTGAAACCTGCAGAGATAAAAACTTGTTTCTGCTTAGCATCAAAAGTAGCCTTGATTTCTTGAGCTTTCTTTGCTTTTCTTTTGCTCTTTCTGATCAAGTTCTTTCTTTTGGACTTGGTCATCACAGTTGATTTCTTCTCCTCAGAAGGATAGTGGCCCTTGGAGAATCCTCTTCTTCACTCTTCTCAGAGGAATTCTTCACTATCACTTCTTCATCATCCTCACTTACAGGATCTATGAGAGGAAGCTCATCTTCACAAGTTCCACACCTAGGAGATCTTACAGACAAGATTGTGTGTGGAGGAGCTATCTCATTTGATCCTAGTCCCTGTCTGTTTTGATAACAAACCTTGTGTGCAGGGATGAGGATATCATGTTCTTGAAGGTCTCTTCTTCAAGAACACTTTTCTCTGCCTTGGCTTTGCTGATCACAAGCTCAGCCTGGCACTCAGTTAACTTAGTGATGAGATCTTGGATCTGAGTTCTGAAATCTGTATGTTCATGTTTTAGTACTGAAATGGTTTTCTCCAAGTCTTCTATCTTTAACTTGTAATCATTTTCAGACTTTCTAAAATCAGATTTTAATATGTTTAATGACTCAAGATCAGATCTCATCTCTAGGTTATAGGACCTGTATCTATTTACTTTAGCAATGCATTCAGGGGAGCAAAGATGTTCCAATACCTTGGCTTCATCATGGTCAGCCATCAGTGCTTGGTTTGGAGAAGCATCCTCCACCTGAAAACTCCAGTCAAAGCCTCCTTCTTCAACAGCAACAGCAGCATGTTGCTTTGTCTTCTCAGCTTGAGGAGCTTTGTCAGCAAAGTTTGGTCTGGGTTGTGTTTGGCCCCCCATTGTTTAGGTGCCTTACACTCCCTTGCAAAGTGACCCATAAGGTTACAATTGTAACACTTAACTTTGCTTTTATCCAGCCCAAACTTGCTGCTGGTAGCATTGCTTGGGAATCTTCTTCCAGTCCTCTTGTAGAACTTCTTGGCTCTGTGAGTGAGGAGAGCCATCTGCTGAACTATCTCCATGTATTCCAGGTCATCTGGATGGATACAGTCCAGGTCTTCAAGAGTGAAGAGATAATTCCCACAGCTTTCATCTGCAGACACAAAGGCTTGAGAAGAACTTGTCTCTTGGAATGGGCTTCCTTGAGTAAAGTTCTCCCTGGTGTCTCCGGGAAGGTGATGAAAGGACCCTTTTGTGAGTTGTCAGGGTAGCATAAGAGATGATGCTGAGGTTCTATGCTGTCCCTTTCAACCACATGAAGGGCTGAACCCATTTGATTGTTGGAGTTGCCAGATGAACCTTGCATGTTCATCTCCATCTGGTATCCACTGAGAATCCCATACAACTCTGTAAGAGTAAGAGTCTTAAGGTTCTCAGTCCTCTTGATCACCACACAATAGTGTGTCCATTGCCTAGGAAGTGATGACATGAACTTCCTTACAATGTCCCTGTTCTCAAGAGGAACTCCTCCATCCACTAGGGTATCCACAATCTCAACATACCTGAAGTATTGTTGAGTCATGGTCTCACCTGCTTTGAAGGGTGAAATTTTCAAACTGCTGCTTCAGAAGGTCTTTCTTGTTCTCCTTGGCTTCAGAGGAGCCTTCATACATCAGCTTCAGTGCATCCCACAGCTGTTTGCTGTCTTGCACTTCTTAAAGCCTCTGTATACAGAGTTTGGGAGAGCAGTCTGAAGAGCAGTCATGGCCTTCCTATCAATTTCTACTCTTTTTCTATCTTCATCTGAGTAGTTGGCCACATCTTTAGGAATCATACCAGCACCAGTAGCAGAGGGGGGCTGGGTATATGAAAGGTCCATTCTCAACAGATTCCCACATTCTTGAATCAAGAGACCTGATGAAGCCTTCCATCCTCATGCACCAGGTGTCAAAATCATCAAGAGTGATCAGTGGGGATTTGTTCATGGTTCCAGTCTCCATATCAGTCTTAGAGATGGCAGCCATTTGAAGAGTTTAGTTTTTGTGTGTTGTGAGGGATCTTAAGATGGTTAGATCTTATATCAAGAGCCTGGAAAGCTCTGATACCAATTGCAGGACCGTTTAAGGGCTTAACTACAATTACAACACAACCACACAATGAGGAGAATAACTAATCTCTAATCAAACAGTGAACTGGGTAACCAAGGTGAAGCTAAGAACACAAGTAAGTAAGAGACAGAACAAGAGAGTTGGGTTTCAAGGAGGCAGTATATTGCTTTTCAAGTTCTTTTACAAGTGTTACAAAAGCATGAGAAAAGATACAAGAACTTGAAATACTTATACTACAACCTACAGCCGGCCATACTTTGAAGCCCAGCTGGATACAATTGACTAGACACTAACAAAATCAATTGTAGGATCAAAAAGCATATCTGCCTTTTGACCTTGTGACTATGACATGCCATAGCTCACATCCTTTTACAATACAAAAAGGATAAAGTACATAAAGTGGAAAGTTACAGACTCAAGACCTCAATGTACAGTTACCAAAAGCATGACCCTTTTCACCAACTCATGTAAGTTGGTGACTTTACAGAGATGCAGCGGAAAAGGTGCTTTATGGAACAGTACATCAGATAAAGCATGTGTACTACAAAGTCTTCGGAAGAAATCTGTCTTCATAGGATGAGGCTTCGGAAGACTTTGTCTCTGAAGCTCGGAAGACTTCATATTTGGCTTCGGAAGATATTGGTCTTGGCTTCGGAAGATTTTACACTTAGAGTATTTTCTAATGCTTTGTGTAAAACTTCCGAAGCATTCTTCACTTCAGTACTTAGTGCATGTTTGCTGAGACACTTAGCTGTTTTTTGGTTGCATCAGACTTCAGGAATCCTTACAATATGAACTTCCTGTTTTGTTGATTTAATAAAATTTTAAGATATAGAATCAATTAAGTGATTTGTTTCTCGATGATTTGAACATACAAGTTGAGTTTTAATGAAAACAGATAAGTTTTGTTTGAAAAATTCGAGTGTCGATTCATTTCAAATATATTATTTTATTATTATTTTTACTCTAATGATCATTGAGTCATCAAACAATTTTGAGATGGAAATTTTGTTTTGATGATGTCAATCAGTTCGCAATCCATTGTTATTAACAATATCAGGTTTCATTGTTAACAAGCAATCACAAGAAATCAACCAGATTCATTCAAGGTTTTAGGGTTCGAACGCCAAAATAGGGTTCAAACGTCTGATTGATTTTGATGATAATACACACTGATTTGATGATATAATCTCAATGTGTTGATCGCATTCACTGATATTACCTTAGATAATCAATCAATCTTAGAAATAGCAGGTAATCAGTGAGTATTTGAGTGAGTCGGAACTGTGAGTAAGAACAGAATGAATATGAGTGTGAATTGTTTGAATGAATTGAAATATGTGCAAGTGTTGCAATTATATAAGTGTAAAAATCATTGGACGCATTACAACTGTTTAGGCGCATGACCACTGTTGAGACACATGAGGTCTAGGCGAACCTTAGACGCATGAGTTGCACTTTGTCAAATTTTGTTTATGAACATAGGCGCATGACCACTGTTCAGCCAATGAGTCCTAGATCAAGTGGATTAGGAGGAGGCACCCCATGACTTTCCAAAGTGGAGGTCATGGGTTGGAGTCTCACTAGGTGGAATATGCTCCAAGTGGGCCAAGGGTTTTACCACAGTGGGCCTTTGGGTGGTGGGTTTCCCTGGAATGGTGGGTGAGCCTGGTCACCAGCGCTGTCTGTGTTCGCGGGCGTGGGTGGCCTTTCGCCAATGGGGTTACCTGGGTGACCGGGCTTATTAATTATTCGTTGGCCGTTAAAAAAAAGAATGAAACGCCTAACACTTGATTTATTTTCAATATGAGACGTCTGGTACTGTTTAGGCACATGAACATATACAAAACGCCCAACACTTAACCAAAAAATTCAAACTTATGACCACTGTTTAGGCGCACGAGGATAACTCAAAATGTCCAACACTTATCATAAACTTGAAATTTCATCATGCTTCTAAACTTAGACTTATGGTCACTGTTTAGTCGCATGCGACATCCATACGTCTAACACATGTTTTATTTTCAAAATTTCATTCAAACCATAATTTTGATCAATTTCACTGTTCACTTTGAATAAAGACTCAAACTTTAACTATTTGACCAAAACTTTGACTTTTGACTGGATTTTGACTTTTTGATCAAATTTTGACTTTTTGACCTTTTTTATTATTAATTAATTTCCCGTCATTTTAGTCTCAAATATTTTATAAAACAACAGACACTCTCAATTCCTTGCAAAAAGCTTTTCCAAATGTTAAACAATTTGGAAATAATTTTTTTTAGGTTCATTTGTAGACATATCAAACACATACTACTTGAAACTTTTGCATCATCCTTTTCAACTTTTATTTTGATTTTCTCTTTTTCAAATTTTACCCCCCCTAAACTTTTAAGTTCACAAACTTAGAAGTTTATAAGAGTTGAAAATTGAGAAAAAACAATTATTATCAACATGCCTGCACACATAGAAACATGCAAAAAATAAAAATAAAGCAGAATAATAAAAATACTATTAGATGTAAACAGAATCATATGCCTGCAGTGAGCTCATATCAGAAAAATAATCAACACATTAAAATAAAAGAAACGATGAATAGTTGGGAGCACTAATTAAATCCTGATCATGTGTGTTCAAGGTCAGCAATATTGCAGCAAAGGAGACACAAGATCTAAGGACAGACAATGAGTACTTTTGGTAAAAGTATCAGCACACTTACTTTTTCAATTCTTTGATTGTTAAGGTTCTATTAGATATGACATTATGGAACTTACACTTAGACTTAGAGAGTCCAACCCTCGTCAAGGTATGCAAGTAAGCACTTTTTCTCAGCTTAATTACCTGACATATATGTATAACCAAATCTCATGTTTAGGTCAATGAGAGAATCATTATGGTAAAACCATTTGATAATCTCTGAGAAAATCACCATGGACAAGCCATTAGGTAATCCCCGAATCCGTTTCATAACGAATTGGATATAGAGGATTCATAAGAATCGGAGGACATCCATTTTGGACTTTTGAAAGGATTGTGCACATTGGCATCTTTTGCATCAAGTGAAAATATCTAGGTCTGTAATGACTTACAACAGAGGATACCTCGTCACTTCAGGTCTATGATGACTCATAATAGAGATGCGAACAGATGCAGTAATCAGATCTCATGGTTATTCATATAACCATCAGGTCTGAGTTTGTGACGGGACAAGCAATCAATCAGAAAAGTTAATACCACTCATAAGAACTAAGGTAAATACCCAAAATGCATAATGATTTAGTTAAATCACAAGAATCTACTTTTTCAGTATAATTGCATGATAATACCAGCACATCATATCTAATCATGTCAGACTTTATTATTGAGAGAAGTATGCAACTGATTATATCTGATGTACTATCATTGCTCACATGTTGCAAAGGCAGATTCAATCCTAAATAAAGAAACATCTAAACTATATTTTTGTATTTTCTTTTTATAAGAGTCTAATTTTGTATTTACTTTTTCATTTAGCACACACACACATATTATATACAATCAGGCAGTCAATTTTGATGATTTTCCTTTTTGAATAAGCAAATTCATTTTTCAACATGATTAATAAGGCCAATAGACTCAACCAGATACTCAAACCTTCCTCGTAAAAAGGCTTTAGTAAACAGGTCAGCTAATTGTTTGTCAGTTGAAATTTGAATCAAAATAATTAAACCTTTTTCAGAGTTATCTCTGAGAAAATGATATCGAATTCCGATATGCTTTGTTTTTGAATGTTGAACAGGATTAGCTATTATAAACATAGCAATTGTGTTATCAATGTAAATAAGTGTTTTTTGAAACTTGAACCCGTAATCCAGTAGTTGATTTTGCAACTAAAGGATTTGAGAACATCCTGCTGATGCAGCAATGTACTCAGCTTCTACAGTTGAGACTAAGACGTTTGTATGTTTCTTACATTGCCATAAGACTAATCTAGGACCCAAAAACTGAGAACCACCCGTAGTAGATTTTCTATCTTGACTACATCCCCCATAATCACTGTCATTATATCCATGTAACTTGAAGTTTCCTTCATAAGGATACCATAACCCTAGAGCTGGTTTTCCTTTGAGATATTTGAATATGCGTTTGACGGCAATTAGGTGAGATTCCTTCGGGTCTGATTGATACCTGGCACATACACAAACAACATACATTATGTCCGGTCTAGATGTAGTAAGATACATCAAAGAAGCAATCATAGATCTGTATAATATTTGGTCAATAGATTTTCCTTTCGGATCAGGATCAATCTTGGTATTAACGTTAGTTGGAGTTCTGATAGATTGACAATCTTGCAGTTTTAATTTCTTCAATAGCTTATCAACAAACTTCTCTTGGTTGATAAAAATACCATCTGCAGATTGTTTTACTTGCAATCCAAGGAAGAAGTTGATTTCTCCCGTAGAACTCATCTGGAAATGCGATTTCATAATTTCTTCAAATTCTGAGCACAATTTTGAACTTGTTAAGCCAAATATGATATCGTCCACATACACTTGCACACATAAGAGGTCATTTGCATCGTTCTTAATGAATAAAGTTGGATCAATTTTCCCTCTTTTGTATCCGTGATGTATCAAATGCTAGGACAATGTCTCATACAGATTCTTGGAGCTTGATGTAAACCATATAATGCTTTGCTTAACTTGTACACACGATGAGGAAATTCAGCATCTTCAAAACCTTAAGGTTGCTTAACATACACATCATCGGTGATTGGTCCATACAAAAATGCACCTTTAACGTCCATTTGGTACACCTTGAATTTCATATAAGAAGCATATGCCAGAAAGACACGAATTGCTTCGAGTTTTGCAACTGGAGCAAACACTTCCTCATAATTAATTCCTTCCTCCTGGGTGTAACCTTATGCTACTAGTCTTGCTTTGTTTTGAACAACTATTCCTCGATCATCTGAGTTGTCTGAACAACCATTTTGTGCCAATGGCATTCTCTTCTTCAGGCAAATCCACAAGCTTCCACACTTCCTGTTTACGGAATAGGAGTAACTCTTCTTGCATAGCCTCAATACAACTATTGTCCTGTAAAGCTTCAGTGATGTTTTTAGGGACAATTTGAGAAAGAAAACACAAGTATAAGCAAATGTTTGCTTGCTTTGTATGACTTCTTGTAGTTCTCTCATTCAAAGGACCAATAATCTGTGAGATGGGATGTCTCTTATGAATACAAGTTGTTGGTATCTCATCTTGTTGAACATTCACCTTTAGATTGGTTTGGTTCAAGTCGGAGAGCTGATGCAACAAGTTTGAAGAATGTGGAATGAAATTTGGAACTTGAGTCGGAGAGTTGATAAATTAATCTAGCTTGTCATTTACATCTATATCTCCTGATACAGATGAAGTTCCAGACTCAAGTAGTTGAATTTCTGGTCCATCATTAAGAATAGGTTGAGAAACATCAGAATCTTCAGGAACTTATTGATGCTCATGATTCGCTGTTGTAGAGAATAGAGGATCTCTTGCAAAAGAGAAAAATGGATAATCTGAGCTTGTATCATACATATCATCAAAATCAGAATCTTCACTGAAGGTTCCAAGATCTCCTGCTTGTTTCCTATTGACACATGAATATTCAAACATATTAGAATTAAATGAGTTTGTTAATGAATCTAAATCAAATAACCACTTTGGACCATCTGCAACTGATGGAAAAGAGTTTTCAAGGAATTTAACATTGAACGTTTCAATGATAACATTCGTCTTAGAGTTATAGCTATATACGCTTTCAAAGCAGACGAATATCCAAGAAAGAATCCATCATCAGACTTTGAATCAAATTTGCCTAGATGGTCATTTGAATTCAAAATCAAAACAAGACATCCCAAAGATTGAAGAAAATCAATATTGGGTTTCCTGCCAAACATTAACTCATAAGGAGTTTTCTGTTTGTCCTTAACCAACAAAGTATGATTTTGAATAAAACAGGCAGTTGATATTGCTTCATCTGAGAAGGTGATAGGAATCATTGCATCAGCTAACATTGCATGAGCTGCTTCAATCAAAGTTCTGTTCTTCCTTTTCTGCAACTCTGTTTTGTTGTGGAGTTCGAGGAGCACTGAACTGATGAGCTATTCCTTTGTCTTCACAAAAACTGTCAATATTAGCATTTTTAAATTCGGTTCCGTTATCACTTCTGATTATTTTAACTTCTTGATCTAATTGATTTTCTACTTTAATGATGAACTCTTTTAAAAGATCAGCTATTTCAGATTTTGCATGAAGAAAAAAAACCCAAGAAAATCGTGATAAACATCAATGATGACTAAACAATATGATTTCTTCCCGATACTCTGTATGTTTATAGGACCAAATAGATCCATGTGTAACATTTGTAAGGGTTTTGAGTTTGAGTTTATTTGTTTGGTCTTATAAGACGCTCTATGTTGTTTTCCCTTCAAACATGCTTTGAAGAGGTCTGATGTTGCGAACTTCTTTAATGGAATTCCAATAACATGATTTCCTGCTGCAAGCTTGTTCATGTTTGTGAAGTTTGAATGACCGAGACGTCTAAGCCATAAATAACTTTCATCATTGGATGCACGAGCAATGAGACTGGTTGTTTCTATACATGGATCAACTTAAGACATGTCTAGTTTGTAGACATCTCTATCACAAACAGCTTTGACAACAACCCACTCTTTGCTGATCTAAAATCCTGGCTTTAATATATATCAAAAAGAATCATCAAATAAGTAGAGTATGATTTATCGCATATTTGTCAAAACTTATTATTTCGTTAGATACCTTTCCTTCACCGGTTATCTTTCCTCTTGAATCTCCACCAAACAACACATGAGTACCATCTTTTAGCTTAGAATCTTGAAGTAAGGCTTGATTGCCTGTCATGTGCCGGCTACACTCACTGTCAACATACCATGTGTTTACGGGTCTTCATGGACGTACCTGCATTCAAAGATATTTAAGTAAAGTTAGTAACCCAAGCCGAAATAGTCTTGGGCTTTCCAAATTTATCTACGATGGTAAACTGTTTGAAATGGAGTTTGTTTACGTCAGGTTTCTTTTGAAATTTATGATTTTCGAATCCTCTTTGAAACACAGTTTGACTATCTTTTCTTTGTTTTGTTTTCAAAACATTAAATTTGTTTTCAAGATCATCATCAAGAGATTTTGAACCATTGTTTGAAACATTGTAAAAGTTTTGTTGGACCAAAAGAACCAATGAGCCGGATCAGAAAACCTTTAAGTCCCCACAGACGTCACAACAACTACTGAAGTCCACATCAGCTGAAGACAACAACTGAAGACAAAGTCTGAAGACACAAGTGCTGAAGACAAAGTCTGAAGACACAAATGCTGAAGACAAAGTCTGAAGACACAAGTGCTGAAGACAAAGTCTGAAGACACAAGTGCTGAAGACAAAGTCTGAAGACACAAGTGCTGAAGACAAAAGTCTGAAGATGTGTGTCCCAACAGCTGAAGAGGACTTCTTCAGTAGTTGTGACGGTTTGCCTTCAGTAGTTTTTATTTTCTATTTTCAGTAGTTTTTGTAAAACGACTGAAGAGTTGTTCTTCAGTCGTTGTAGCATCAGTAGTTTTCTTTTCAGTAGTTACATGTTTATACTTAACACTCTGACATGTTCTCAGTAGTTGTGAACATTTCAGTAGTTTGTAAGAATTAGTTATTTTTGTACTAAATCTGCTAGTAATCACCACCCCGTGATTACAGCAGTAATTGCACTCTATATAAGGAGTGCCAACCTTTGTAATCATGAATGATTGAGCAATAATATTGAGATTATTGAAACATTCCAAATCACAGAAAATATTCTCTCGCATTTGTTACAAATAACACGTTTCTTGCTATAACTGACTAATTCATCTCTTCATTCCGCTGCATTACACTATTATACCTCAAAATTGTGATCACTGATCCTGTCAAATGGTATCAGAGCAGATTATAATCATGATCGATCTAATAATTGATCATTGAAACTGCTCTTCAAGATCCAAGTTTGAGCGAATTAGTATCCTTTTGCAAGAAACTGTTAAAGAGAGTGAATGTTCTGTGTTTTAATCATTCATCCTGAGACTTATTCTCGGTTTTCATTGAGTTTGTTGTGGTGTGTCAAAATTTTTGCTTGAATAAAATTGTTCTTGATTTCAAAATGACTACTCCTTCCAATGATCCTCACAATACTGGTTCCTCAACCAAGCCTCCAATGCTGGTTAGAATGGAATAGTATAACATATGGCAACGTCGTATGCTCCATCACCTGTCTGTTACAGTTCAGGTTGTTGGACATCGGTGGTACATGGTCCCACATAAGCCTATGGTGAATAACCCGGAAACCAATCAAATGGTTCCGAAGAGGAAGGATCATACTCAGATGAAGATAAGAAATTATTTGAGATAGATGCAAAAGCTCATGAATTCTAGCCATGGCGCTACCAATGAAATTTATTCTGGGTTTATGCACTATGAATCTGCCCTGACCTCTGGAATGCCTGAAAGAACAATTTGAGGAACAGATGAGGTCTTGGCAAATAATAGAGAGATCCTTGCCCAACAATATGAGACATTCTCTCATAGGAAGGGTGAGAGACACTGACTCAACAGTTTGAGCGGTTCTCTTCTCTTGTTTGATCTCTGAATTGAAAATGGTGTCAAACATGAGTACACTAATGTTCAGATGATAACAGATTCTCAGATCATTGCCTGAGAGATGGGACACATATACCATGTCCTACGCTCCAGTGCAAATTTGGACAAACTATCTCTCACCCAACTTCATGGAAAACTACTCACATTTGAGAGAGAGATAGAACAAAAGAGAAAACTGTCTTCATCTGGTAAGCTCACTGAGGACTTTGTACCAGGCAATACTGCTCTGGTTAGTCATGAGTCAGAATATACTTCATCTGAATGCCAGTATGATGAGCATATTGATTTCTCTTCAAATATTCTGATTCAGCATTTGTGAGTGGTTGATAGTCAATTTTCTGGGTGTAATAATGACAATCTATGTTTCATCATGGATGATCTCAAGGGATTGCTGATGATGACTTAGAAGAGATGGATATATTTTGAGCCCATGGCCTTGATAAATATCAGATCTCAGAAGTTCTATAAAAGAACTGGAAGAAAGTTCCCAGGACTCTCTGGCAAAACCAAAGTTGGTTTGGACAAAGAGTAAGTTGAGGTGTCACAGATGCCAAAGGCTTGGACACTTTGCTAGAGAATGTAGATCAATGGATCTAATTCCTCTGCACCTTTTGTGACTTTTCCTAGCAATAGTCAACAAAACAAAGGGCAACATCCTGTCAACTCTGGTCATAAGTCTCAACTACATCTCCTGCATACTTTGTTCCTCAGGTCAAATGCCCTTATCTTTACCCGTGTTATTACATGCCACAAGCCGGTCAAGTTCAAGCTCCTATGGTACCACAACCTCATGCACTTCCAGAACCTCAACCATCTCATCACCCCTCAACCTCAACACACAGCTTTCTCACCCCAGAAGTTGTTGATTGGAGTAGCTTGCCAGATGACATGTCTGGTCATGAACAATTGTTCACAAGTGCTGATCAACATGGTGGTGATAGTCCTTTTGGAAATCTTGGTCACTCATGGCTCTGGAATCAACTGAGGGTTCCTGCTCAACGCCTTCATCTTCACAGGTAACTCAGGTATCCTCAGAAGCCAAAGCCAAGTTATGTTCTGAATCTTGCCATTGATGCTTTTGTCTCTATTAGAGAGGCAAATGTAGCATTAATAAATGAAAAACTTGAGTTTGAGAAAACTATTTCCCAGAGACAAGCTGAGTATGAGTCTGTTCTTAATAATAAAAATGATGAGATTTTTTATAAGCTTAAATGCCAATTAAATGATGAAAAGGCTAAGCTAGAGGTTATTCTGGAGGACCAGAAAAGTCTTAAAGAAACCCTTGCAGTCACCCAAGTAGAGTGTGATCGATGGGTGAAATCATGCAAAGGTTTTGAGATGCTTCTTAGTAAGCAATCAGCTTCCAATGTGAAGTTTGGCATTGGTTATAATCACACTGCTCCTCCTACAGATTTTGCTCCAAGAGAAGAGGTGAAATCTGATGGAGAAAGCAAAAACCAATCCACCTCATCATGTGATTCACTTTTTGATAAAGCATCATCAAAAGTTGAAGTCAGCAATAAGTTCTCTCAGAACTTATCAGCTAATATTGATAGTTCAATGCTGACACTCACATGATCAAAGAGTTGGTCAACTCAGGAGTTATGTCAGAAAGTCCTGAAAGGACTGGAGAGCAAGATTTAACTCCTGAAGTTCAAGCTCCAACTACTGACAGCACTGAAAGAAGAAAACTGTCAGTAGAAAGAGTTTGAAGACTACTAAAGAGGAAGCCAAGAAAGCAAATAGTGCTTCCAAAGTACTGAAGAGCAAGTCTTCAGTAGTTTCATCCTCTTTAGTTGATGATCAACAAAAGATGAAAAATAAACCATGTGAAGTATGTGGTTGTTTAATCATCTCACTGATGATTGTTGGTACAAAAGAGGATCCAAACTCAAAATAAAGATGAAATTAAAGAGAAAATGGTTAAAATGAAAAATGAGTTTAAAGCCACATTTGTACCAGCAACATCAAATCCTGTAATCCCAAGTCCAAAAAGAAATCCAAAAAGGAAGGGGTTAAACAGGTAACAGCTGAGGTTGCTCAAAGAAGAAGGTGCAACATAAGAACTTATCAAACTCCAGTCCTAATGTGTCTGAAGAGCTGAAAGCTCTATCACAAAATCAGACACAGCTGGTTATGATGGTTCAACATCTATTGGGAAGAGTCAACCAATTAGATGCTCCTATGTTGAATCCACAGAAAAGGAGGTCCAAGCCAAAGGATTCCTCTTTTCCACCATCTTCTTCCTCTCAAGCTGTTATTTCTAGCAAACTGTTAGTCCACCATCTGTTGATGTGAATAGGCCCAAAACCAAAAAGGTTTGGGTCTCAAAATCTAACTAATTTGCTTTGTTCTGCAGGGTTCTTCAACATGCCACAGAGGCATCTGGTATGTAGACAGTGGAGGATCCATGCATATGACAGGAAACAGATCACTTCTTAATGACTACTCTCAAGGAAAGAAGGGATTTGTATCTTTTGGCAATGATGCAAAGGGTTACATCATCGGCAAAGGCTTTGTTTCCAATGGGGAAATAAAGTTTGATGATGTTAACCATGTGGAAAATCTCAAGTACAACCTCTTGAGTGTCAGTCAAATGTGTGACAAAGGCCTGTTGCTCTTTTCACAAGTCAGAACTGCCGGATTCTGTCATCCAAGTTCTGAGTTTGATTGACAAGGTGTTGGATGATAAACACACTCTCCTAAGGCCAACAGGACAGGTAGAGTGTATGCCTTAGATCTTTCTAAGAAAATAGATCTCAAAGGCCATCCTTGCCTATTTTCCAGGCTTCCCCTCAAGAATCTACACTATGGCATAGAAGGCTGAGTCATGTTAATCTCAAAAACATAAATCAGCTGATTACCCATGGTTTAGTAAGGGGATTGCCATGAAGGAGTTCAAATGTGAAGATGACTGCACTGCTTGTCTAAAAGGAAAACAGCACAAAGTTTCATTTCCTTCCATAGAAGAACCTAAGTCCACAGCCTGCTTACAACTTCTTCATATGGATCTCTTTGGTCCTGTGAGAGTGATGAGTATGGCTAGAAGAAATACTGTCTAGTAATTGTGGATGATTACTCAGATTTGTATGGACTTTCTTCTTGCATTCAAAGGATGAAGCACCTCAGAAGATTATCAACTTTGTGTTGTATGTTGAGAAGCAGTATTCCCTCTCAGTCAAGTGTGTTAGAAGTGATAATGGAACTGATTTAGAAACAACACACTTGATGAGTTCTTCCTCTCAAAGGGAATCAAGAGGCATTTAGCATTCCAAGAACTCCTGAACAAAATGGAGTAGTGGAGAGAAAGAACAGGACCCTTATTGAAGCTGCAAGGTCTATGTTGGCTGACTCTGGATTGCCAATGACTTTTGGGCTGAAGCTATCAATACCGCTTGTTATGTCCAAATAGAGCTCTAGTGAATAAGAGGTTGATGAAAACTCCATATGAAGTTCTTCATCATTTGGCCCCTCTAATTTCATTCTTTAGAGCTTTTGGATGTCCTTGTTTCATTCTCAACACAAGGGATCAACTCCAGAAATTTGATTCTAAGGTGGATGCAGGATATTTTGTTGGTTATTCATCAACTTGCAAAGCATACAGAGTCTTCAACTGTAGAACAAAGATAGTTGAAGAGACTCTACATGTTAAGTTTAATGAATCTCCAAAGGACAAGATTCCACAAAATCCTGTGGAGATATTTGATTTGGACATACTGCAATATGCTCCTCATCAAACTCCTGCTGTTGCTCATGTCAACAGTTCTCCACCTGGTGGTACTGCTAGTGCTGATGATGATGATAGCAGTACTCACCTCTTCAGATTTACTGATCAACTGCCTGATTCAGCTAGACCTGATGTTCCTGTAGCTCCAGCAGCACAATCCACAACAAATGCTGATGATGAGATTTCTACAACTTCAACTTCCTTTGAACTACCATCAACTGATTGGTTTCAAGGAAATTCTTCACCATCACCATCTGTTGCTGCTGAGCCTGCTACAAACACTTGCACTGATCTCATTGTGTATCAAGATCTGAAGAATCACCCTATGTCTCAAATCATTGGTGATATCACTGCTGGTGTATCAACAAGAAGTCAATTGTCAAATTTCTGCTTCTATGCTCTCTTCATCAGTCAGCAAGAGCCAAAGAATTATCACATTGCATTAAAAGACAATGGATGGGTTGATGCCATGCAGCTTGAGCTTCTTCAGTTCAAGAAACAGCAAGTGTGGGAACTTGTTCCTCTACCTCCAGGTAAGTGTGCAATAGGCACTAAATGGGTGTTAGGAATAAGACTGATGAAAATGGGCTTATTGTTAAGAACAAGGCCAGACTGGTGGTTCAGGGGTTTGCACAAGAAGAAGGTATTGATTATGATGAAACCTTGCTCCTGTAGCCAGACTGGAAGCAATTCGATTGTTTTTAGCTTATGCTGCTTATCAAAATCTTAAAGTTTTTCAAATGGATGTCAAAAGTGCATTTTATATGGGAAAATTAAAGAAGAGGTTTATGTATGTCAACCACCAGGTTTTTGAGGACAACAACATCCTAATTGGGGTGTATAAGCTTGATAAGGCTCTTTAGTGGTAAACAAGCTCCTAGGGCCTGGTATGTGAGACATATCAAACTTTCTTCTTAAAAATAATTTTACTAGAGGCACCATAGATAAAACTTTATTCATTAAGAAAGCAGGGCAGCATAATCTACTTGTTCAAATTTATGTAGATGATATTATTTTTGCATCCTCTGATCCACAGTTGTGTGATGACTTTACAAAGCTGATGCAACAAAAGTTTGAAATGAGTGCAATGGGGGAATTACAATTTTTCTGGGTTTGCAAATCAAACAAAAGGCTGATGGAATTTTCATTCATCAGTCCAAATATACAAAAATCTTTTGGAAAAATTTGATTTGCAAAATTGTAAACCCTGTTCTACTCCCATGTGCAACACCACACAACTGGATACAGATCAGAAAGGTAAAGTGGTTGATGAAACACTTTACAGATGTATGATTGGGTCCTTGATGTATTAACAGCTTCTAGACCAGATATTATGTTTGCTACATGTGTTTGTGCTAGATTTCAGGCTGCACCTAAGGAGTCTCATTTGATTGCAGTCAAGAGGATCTTTAGATATCTGCAAGGCACTCCATCTCTAGGTTTATGGTATTCTACTAGACATTCTGGTAAATTAGTTGCTTTTTTGACAGTGACTATGCAGGGTGTAAATTGACCAGGAAATCAACTTTGGTGGGGATGCCAATTCCTAGGCAACTGTTTGATTTCTTGGCAGAGTAAGAAACAACTTCAGTTGCTACATCAACTGCTGAAGCCGAGTACGTACAGCTGCTGCAAGTTGTACATCTCAGGTATTATGGCTTCAAAACCAATTATTGGATTATGGCATAACTGAGACTAAGACTCCATTGTTAATGGACAGTTCTTCAGCTCTTTGTATTGTCAAGAATCCTGTCCAGCACTCTAGGACTAAACATATTGAAATCAGACATCACTTTATTAGAGATTGTTTTGAAAAAGGTCTGATTGATCCAATTTTTTCCTAGTGCTGATGAGCTTGCAGACATTTTTACTAAGCCTTTGGATAGTTCAACCTCCACAACCTGGTGTTAAGGCTTTATGCTGCAGCTAGAATAAATGACAACTACTGATAATCTCAGTAATAAATACTGATGATCATTGGTAACCATGTCATATAAGTACTTCATTGTTAAAACAGCTGATGTAGTTATAACAGCTGTGATGAAATCACAAGCAGTGATGTAACTACAACTGCTGATGTCAGAAATGCAGATAAGTACTGATGACCAATGAAACATTTTAATGTAGAGGTCAGACTGAACAGCAGCTGAAAAGCTAAGAATTGACGAACAACAGCTGATGAGCAATTCCTCTTCAGTTGTTTTTCCAACTGCTGTTTCTAAACAACTGAAGCCACAGCTATGTCTTCAGTAGTTTACAACTACTGAAGACTACCGCTACGTCTTCAGCTGTTTACATCAACTGATGACAAAAACCATGTCTTCAGTAGTTACACAACTACTGATGACAAACACCATGTCCTCAGTTGTTTCACCACCTGAAGTCGAAATTGTCCTCAGTAGTTTTATAACTACTGAAGACAAAATCAAAGACTTCAGCTGTTTCAATGTCTGACAGTTAAAACCAAGTCTTCAGTTGTTTTATAACAACTGATGATCACACCAATACGGTCAGTCATTTCAACCTCAAAAGTTTGATGCCACGTCATCAGTTTCAGCAAATGATGACTCACCAAAAACCTTCAGTCGGTCATAACCCTACCCTATAAATCTCTTATCTCACCAGAGTTTTCTTACCTTCACTCTCAAACCTAACGTTCAAAAACTCTGTACCCTCTCTTCATCCATGGCGACCATGACCATGCAACTAAAACCTCGCACACAACTGTGTCGCTCACCTCACTAAATCCCCATTCTGGACCAAGTTTCATAACGCCATTGATTTAATGGTCCAGTCACCTTACCAAACAGCCTTCCTCATAAACCCCACCATATATGCCGAATCCCTTAGCCAATTCTGGACGAACGTCACTCTTGTATCTGAGGAGAATGACACAGAGTCACTTCATTCGTTCGTCCATAGCCAAAAGGTGGTTATCAATCCAGAGATTCTTCGCCAAAACCCTCAACCTGGATGATGCCACCTCCCAACTAGTTATCCAAAGGGCACCACTGATCTATCCTTTGCCCACCATGGATATGAAGGCAATCTGAGTGCCTCTACCATATTGAAGAAACATTTCCAGGATGCTGAACGGCTTATCTTTCATATGGTAAATGTTTGCTGGCTCCAAAGACTTCATCATGGGATCAAATGTCCACAAGGTGGCAACAGGTATTGTACTCTATCCTTGAGCAACAACCTTTAAATTTTTCTGAAATATTATTCTTAAAGCTCAAGGATATGGCCCAAAAACAACTTTCTAACCGTTGGATACTATATCCTCGGTTTTAATGGCCATAATTGAAAACCAGCTTCAAGCTGAGGGACTTGTTGGCCTGGGAGTCCCTGCTATGGCTGTATTGCCTGAAGTATACTCCCGGCACAACTCTGACCAATCACTAAAATGGCTGCCAAGCTGCGCAACCCCACGCAGCTGGAACCCACAGCCACCACCACAAAATCCAAAGTCCCCACCAAACAAAAACAAAACGACCAAAACAGCTATTCAGGAAATGAGTCACCTGAAGATGCTCCTGTACCACAAAGACAGGCTATACTCACTGGTGTTAACCCCCCAGTAGTATCAGAGACTCACCCAGCCACAGCCGCTCAGGATTCCTCTCAAAAGGAACCTGAAGCAACCAATAAAGGGGTACCCACAAATCTGGAATCTCCTCATTTGAGGAGATTGCCATTGAAACTCACCATTCTCCCCAGGTGCATAATACCCCATCTCCCAATGAAAATGCCCCCCAAAGTCCAACACTTATAATTGCAAATGTGCTGACTCAGCTGCATGCCCCTCTCCTCCCAGACAACCACTTAAAGGGAAAACCACAGATATGGAGGAAGAGGATCAACATGCTTCTGATAACCCACAGCACAGGGGGTTTAAATGTTCAGTCTCCTAGTGTAGATACGGAGACAAGAATATCTGATGAGGCTGCCACTCTTCTGCATCAGCACATGATCAGACTGAGGCTGGTAACATGGCTAAGACCTCATTAGAGGCAACAGCTGATGAAGGACATCGTCCTGAGGCTGGAAGTCCCCAGTTCCAATGAAAAAGGGGCACATGCTACATCTGGTCTACACCCACAGCATGTACATCTTGCTACTAGCAAGAGGTCAGGTGATTCAGCATCTGCTGATGATGACCTGGGCTTCTTTTATGATGTTCTAGCCCAGAACACAATTCTTGAGGAAGAAGTCAGTAGACTACAAAGACTACTTGACCAATTCTCTCAAGAAGCAAGTCCATCTGATACCACCATACACCCACAGATGGCACCTTCACCTGAAGGTCTCCTAAACACTCAGCCACTACAAACATTCAATCCACCAGCCTCTCCTTCTGGCACTGTTTCTCAGGGACAGAACCCCTCTGAGCAAACAGCTGCTATATTCCAAAAATCCCTACCTCTCATCACCCAATGATCACTGACATTGTGATCAAAACCTTGGATGACAAACTTCCCTCAATTCTACAGCCACTAGTGGAGGAGATTATGAGCACAAGCCTTTCTACTACTCAAACCCTTGCAACCAATGCAACCAAAAAGGGGGAGAGTCAGTCAGTGAAAGACAAAGGGAAGCGCATACTGATAGAGAGAGACCAAAGGAAGAAGAGGTTGTTGAGAAAGAGACTGAGAAGGAGAAAGAGTATGTGAAGGGAGCTGACACTGATCAAGTGAGTGAAAGTCACAAAGACTTTCACATCACATACAAGAAGAGGAAGATAGAAAGAAAGAAAAAGAACTCCAGCTTGATGAGATGGTCAAAATGGCGGATGCTACACATAGCAAATCTATGGACTCCATTATTGACCAACTATACAGACAAGGATTGACACTGCACAGCTTGACTCAGAGATTAGAAGACTTGAAGTTGAAGAAATTAACTCAAGATGGGCAAGCTATGATGTGCTAGAAAGAGAAAGACTGGAGATCATGATCAGATTTATTGCTAAGTATCTTGGAAGATCATTGATAGAGATTAAGTCATGGACCAGGGACAGTATCTTGCTATAACCACCAAGATCTGTACGTCTGAAGCATATACAAAGGGATTAGTGATTGAAGCCTTAAATGAAGCAGGGGCTGGAAAAAGAAATGAACTAGCAAAATACTCCAAAGCCTCACTCATTACAAAAATGCTAGAACAACCTGCAAAACCCACAACCTCAAAATCACCACTACCACAACCCATTAAACCAACTCCTTTACCCACAAAACCAACAGCCGATGATGCATCCAAGAAGAAGAAGAGAAGGATGTTGAGGCTAGAAGAAGAAGAAGAGGATGATGAGGAGGAAGATAGGCTGCCTTCTTTCTGCAGTCCTAACTTTACCCAAAGCCAAATCTATGCCCATCACTCCCACCTCACAGATGGAAACTGTGAGAGGTAAAGATTGAAGAAGAGCAAATGCAAAGGCTTCATGATGAGGAGATGCTAAAAAGTATAGATAAAACTTATGCAGCCTCCTCATCAATAATAAGTATGAAGAAGGAAGCTCTGAGACTGTACACCCTCGCCAACACATTTCAATATCAGAAAGAAAAGGTGAGGATGTGGCCTGATCCTAGGGTGGCTCACAGAATTGTGAAGAAGGATATTCCTGCACGATACAAGGCCAGATAAAGAGGATCGTAGATGAAGAGATCACAGTGGTCCTTGTAGTATCACCCTGGGAGATTGTAGAAGACTTCAAGAAAGCTTATGAGACTAAACAGCCACCCAAAAGATGTTAGAGAACAGAGTGATCAAGAAGAGGGGTTAGTCTACAAGAAGCTTGAGAACTTCAAACAGAATGAGCTCAGTCTGTTACTCGAAGGTAATCATCCTGATGAGTTTGCCTACAGACAAATCACAACGGTTGAGCTCAAAAATGGCAAACAGGCCAAATACATCTCAGAGCTGTATGGGCGTGAAGGATTATTCGATGGTGAACCAGAGAATCTCACTATGGAAGAACAAATCATGTTTCTCAGAGCATACACCAAGAATCCTACAGGCTCATACATGGGAAGTAAGTTTCATGGATGGGGGAACAGCTCAGTGTCCAATTCCCCAATACAGAGCTCCCATCCACACTTTGCCAACCAAATTATCAGGGACTTACTTCCACCGGCCGGTGCTTATATGGGTCATCTTCTCAACTGATCAAGAAGGAAAAAGACCATCCATTTTGCCAACAATAAGTGGGACCTCAATAAGTTAAAGGTTTTGGCTGCATTGGTTCAGGGGGAGTTTGTTGGACCAAAAGAACCAATGAGCCGGATCAGAAAAACCTTTAAGTCCCACAGACGTCACAACACTACTGAAGTCAACTAGCTGAAGACAACAACTGAAGACAAAGTCTGAAGACACAAGTGCTGAAGACAAAGTCTGAAGACACAAGTGCTGAAGACAAAGTCTGAAGACACAAGTGCTGAAGACAAAGTCTGAAGACACAAGTGCTGAAGACAAAGTCTGAAGACACAAGTGCTGAAGACAAAGTCTGAAGATGTTGTCACAACAGCTGAAGAGGACTTCTTCAGTAGTTGTGACGGTTTGCTTTCAGTAGTTTTTATTTTCTATTTTCAGTAGTTTTTAAAACGACTGAAGAGTTTGTTCTTCAGTCGTTGTAGCATCAGTAGTTTTCTTTTTCAGTAGTTTCATGTTTTACTTAACACTCTGACATGTTCTCAGTAGTTGTGAACATTTCAGTAGTTTGTTAAGAATTAGTTATTTTGTACTAATCTGCTAGTAATCACCACCCCGTGATTACAGCAGTAATTGCACTCTATATAAGGAGTGCCAACCTTATGTAATCATGAATGATTGAGCAATAAATTGAGCATTATTGAAACATTCCAAATCACAGAAAATATTCTCTCGCATTTGTTACAAATAACACGTTCTTGCTCTTGCTATAATTGACTAATTCATCTCTTCATTCCGCTGCATTACACTATTATACCTCAACTGTGATCACTGATCCTGTCAGTTTTTTATTATATGTTCATTTTTCATTCTCACTTAGCGTGGAATACGAAAGGTTTGGATTATACTGTTGTGATTAATTATACTGACTTATCATAATGAGAAATGATTCTTTTGAAAAGATCTCAACCCGAGAAGGTGTTTTGACTGATTTTTAAATCCACTATAATATTCTTTGAACTTGGATAGCATATCCGTGGTTATCAAAATCATTTCTAGGTGAGTTTTCCTGAAGTAACAATCCTCTGTGTTATGATTCCTTTCATCACACAATGCACAATATTTATTAAATAACATCAGTGTGTTAAATTTGTCAATCACATATGTGAGAGTATTGTAAAATAAACCTCAGATGGAGTATTTGTTATAATATGTCACATATATCATAGTATTTTTGTGGCTTTTGAAACAACATTTTGCTTAACCATGGATGTAGAGGCCACATTAGATCCTTATTTTTGTTGTGTGAGTTTGGTATTTATAATTTTAGGATTTTGCTTTTGAACAATCTCACATTTCTTTAACTCCTTAGATACAAATTTATTTTGAATAGTAGAAGACTTAGGACCTGAACCTGTTTTCATATCAGAGTTAAATTTGATCTTTTGTTTTGATATTGTTTCAGATATTGTGTTCATGTCAAAAGTTCCTGCTGACACAAACTTCACAGGTTTAATTTGACTTGATTTGTTGTTTTGTTCAGACTATTTAGCTTTTGGAGTTAGTTTCTTTTTGTTTGATTTCTTGATGACTTCTTAGTGTTTTGTGGTTTAATTGAATCTTGAGAAGATTCTTTTTCACAATCTTTGTTTTGAGTTAATTCATTTGAGCTTGACTCATCAAAAGATGAAGTGTCTGATTTCTTGTCTTGACATTTTCCTTACATTTTGAGATTGATATCATTTGCTTTTGTTAATTTCTTGATCAGTTTGACACTTCTCTATGACACATTCACCTTTTGGAACAAACAGCTTTTTATTCTTTAGTCGAGGTTCATAAGATTTGATTCTAATTGGATGACCATTAGTTATCTTCTCTGAATCTTTTTCTTCAAATATTTCAATATTTATCTTTTTGATTTCACTCTCGACATTAGATTGTGGAGAATGGTGGAGAATGGCTCTTAGAAGAGTGAAGAAGAGCATTCTAAGAAGGGTCACCATCCCTATGAGGAGAGCAAAACTGGTGGGATGACCAAGTCAAGAAGAAAGAACTTGATCAGGAAGGCCAAAAGAAAGTCTAAAAAGGCTCAGAGATCAAGGCCACCTGAATTCTGCACAGAAACAAGTTCATCTCTACAGGATTTGAAGTGGTAAGGGCTGAAGACACAAACTTGAACTCCATCAACAAGAGTTCTAGTTCATGTCCAAATCATCCCATCATCAAGAAGAATGCTGATCACTTGTGCATCACTACTCTACAACCTGAACCATCAAGCTCGAAAGGTAGTTCTAACCCCACAAGAACTTCCACAACATGTGCAAAGGTGAAGATGGAGAAGGAAAGTGATCAAGTTCAGCCTTGTTCACAAAGAAGAACTCCTAGAAGGAAGAAAATGGACTGCGTTATGTGTGGGAGTACTTCTCATCTTGCTAAGGATTGTGTCTACAATCCAAAGAGTACTCTCCATATGATCAAGAAAGAAACTTCTAAGAGTTTGGAGAAGAAGAAGCAAGCTTTGGAAGGAAAATCTGTTTCCTTCAGAAGCTCCAAGTTGAAGAAGAAGACAAGTGGAAACTTGCCTTCGGAAGAAAATTTGGTCTCGAAAGAAAGGAATACTTCCGAAGCACTGAAGCCTGCTTCACTGAAAGCAAGATCTTCCGAAGGTCCAGTCATCCAAATTTCCGAAGTCATCAAAACTTCCAAAGTCATCAAAACTTCTGAAGTATTGAAGGTCAAGTCTAAGCTTCCAAAGGTGGTGTGGAAGTCAAGAAAGCCAAGTGGCTGAAAGTTCTTCATCAACATCAGCAAATGATCCTTCTAGCATGACTAAGGATCAATTACTGTTGCATTGTCTTCAACTTCTTTTGATGAGCCCAAGACCAATTAGGCTTGGGTTTCCAAATGTAACTAATCATCTCTTTTGTGTAGGAACAAATCAAGACAAACAGAAATGTATGGATCATTGATAGTGGTTGTTCCAAGCACATGACAGGCAATAGGTCACTACTTCAAAAGTTTGAAAGAAGTGATGGAGGGCCAATTGCTTTTGGAGGAGATGCAGGAGGTTACATTACTTGAAGTGGCAAGGTCACAAATGGTAAGCTCAGCATTAAGAAGGTAAACTTTGTCAAGGAGCTTGGGTACAATCTTCTGAGTGTATCCTAATTTAGTGACCAGAGTCATAACATGATCTTCACTGAGCATGAGTGCATTGTTCTCAGGCCCGGGGTGGTCATTCCTCATGAGCATATCTTGCTCAGAGCCCCAAAGAAAGGGAACATGTACAAGATGGACTTGCAAGAAACATCTCCCTCAGGAGAAGTTTCATGCTTTCTATCTAAAGCGAATAATGATGAATCTTTCCTCTGGCATAAAAGAATGTGCCATGTAAACTTTAAAAACATGAATAAATTAATTAAAAATGATTTGGTAACAGGAATACCAAAGAAAGAGTTTACAAGTGATGACCACTGTGTTGCATGCCTGAAAGGGAAGCAACACAATGTATCTCACAAGCCAAAGGAAAGAAATTCCATCATTAATCCCCTACACATTACACATGGATCTCTTTGGCCCCACCAGTGTAATAAGTCTAGGAAGGACCTCTTATGGTTTGGTGATCACAAATGATTTTACAAGATTCACTTGGGTCTTCTTTCTTAGAACTAAGGATGAGACCCCTGAGATTCTAAAGAATTTCATCTTAAAGATTGAGAATCAATATGATCACAAGGTGAAAACCACAAGATGTGATCAAGGAACTAAATTCAAGAATCAAATTCTTGATACATTTTGTGATGAAAAAGGTATTACAAGACAATATAGTGCTCCCAGGACTCCTCAACAAAATGGTGTTGCTGAGAGGAGAAACAGGACACTAATTGAAGCTACAAGAACTATCTTGTCTGACTCTAAACTGTCCATCACCTTTTAGGCAGAGGCACTGAACACTGCTTGCTATGTGTAAAATAGAGTTTTAGTGGTAAAGACACATGGTAAGACCCTTGATGAACTATGGCACAAGAAAAACCTTTCATTGGTTTTCTCAGGTCATGTGGATGTCCTTGCACCATCTTGAATACCAAAGATCAAATTGCCAATTTTGTTGAGAAATCAGATGATGGACACTTTATTGGGTCTCTTCTCAAGCTAAAGCTTATAGAGTATACAATCTCAGAACTAGAGTAGTTGAGGAGTCAGCCAATGTGACTTTCAATGAGCACACTCCCAGTGTGAAAGGTTATGGTCCGAATTGGCTATTTGATCTTGATTTAGTTACAAACTATTTTAACAAATCTTGTTAGAATGTTTCAGGATCTACAGATATGTTACCTACAAGTGATCCTGACCCAAGATTTGAGCTCAGAAGACCTTCAAGTTACACATCTTCAGCTCCAGTGGTAACTATTCCTGCAAATGAAGCTTCTACCAGCACATCAATGACAAATCTTGCTGATGCTTATGGGGTGCCTTCAAATTCCAGATTAGAGGCACAAAACTTAGAAGAAGGAGCCTCAAATGTTGGAGAAAATGGTGGTGGTGAAAGTTATCAGGAATTTCTTGATTTCTTGATGCTGATAACCACTACATTGAAGACAACATCAACGATGTCACACACTCATTGAATCAACTCAATCTTGATAAGTGTGCTAATGTGGAATCCTCTTTGCCAGATCAAAATTTATCAAATTTAGATCTGTCTAAGCAACTTGTTGTGATCCCTCAGCTAAGGATCCACAAGTCTCATCCTACCATAAACATCATTGGAGATGTTGATTTAGGGGTGAGAACAAGAAGACAACCCCATGAAGCAAATGTTTGTCTTCACTCTTATTTCTTGTCCCAGATTGAGCCAAAGAAAATTGATGAGACTCTAAAGGATGGAAGTTGGGTTGAAGCTATGCAAGAGGAGCTGCTTCAATTCAAAAGGCAAAAGGTTTGGAACCTATGTCCTCTTCCTCAAGAGAAGACTACCATAGGAACCAAATGGGTTTTTAGGAACAAGAAGGATGATAGAGGACTTGTCATCAAGAACAAGGCAATACTAGCTGTTCAAGGATATACTCAAGAAGAAGGAATTGACTACATAGATGTTTTTGCTCATGTGGCAAGACTTGAAGCTGTTAGAATATTCCTAGCTTTTGCTGCATCCAAGAATTTCAAGGTCTGCCAACTTGATGTCAAGTGTACTTTTCTTTATGGGGTGATTGATGAAGAGGTGTATGTCAAACAACCACCTGGGTTTGCTGATCCTGATCATCCTGGTTATGTTTGTGGGCTTGATAAAGCTCTTTATGGGCTGCACCAAGCACCAAGGAAATGGGATGAGACTCTATCTCAGTATCTCTATCAACATGGCTACAAAGAGGTACTATAGATGGAACTCTCTTCATCAAAGGAACATGAAATGACATAATGCTAGTTCAAGTGTATGTAGATGACATTATCTTTGGGTCAACTAATCCAAAGCTCTGCAAAGACTTTAAGAAACTAATGAAGGACAGGTTTGAAATGAGTGCCATGGGGGAACTCAACTTCTTTCTAGGAATTCAAGTGAAGCAAGTTGACAATGGCATCTTCATAAGTCAGTCAACGTATGTACAGGACATAGTTAAAAGGTTTAATATGACTGATTGTAAGGTTGCTAAGACACCCATAGCCAGAAATCACTTCCTTGGACCTGATCTTGAGGGGGAGTGTGTTGATAAGCATATTTATAGGGCAATGATTGGGTCTCTTATGTACCTCACAGCTAGCAGGCCAAATATCATGTTTGCTATATGCATTTGTGCAAGATATCAAGCCAACCCCAAGATGTCACACCTAGTCACTGTCAAAAGAATTTTAAGATATCTCAAAGGTGCTTCATTACTTGGCCTTTGGTATCCAAAGAATTCTGACTTTAATCTTTATGCTTATACAGATAGTGACTATGGTGGTTGCAACATGACTGCAAAGTCTACATCAGGGGATGTCAATTTCTTGGTGGAAGAGTAGTCTCCTGGCAATGCAAGAAACAATCCTGTGCGTCTGCATCAACTACTGAGGCTGAATACATTGTTGCTGCAAGTTGCTGTGCTCAAGTGCTTTGGATTCAAAATTAGATGCTGGACTATGGATTTAACTTTAAAGAGACTCGCATCCACATAGACAACAATAGTGCCATCTCCATCACAGAGAATCCTTTGCAGCACTCAAGGACAAAGCATATTAATATCAGGTATCATTTGATTAGAGATAACTTTGATAAGGGATTAATCAAACTAGTCAAAGTTAACATAAATGAACAATATGCTGGTCTGTTCACCAAAGCTTTTGATGAGCAGAGATTTAAATATCTTGTATAAGCTATTGGGATGATTAACTTTGAATAGCTTTTCTTAAAACTTAATCATATTATTTCTAAAACCTGTGTGTCCTAAGTTGTCTATTTTATCACCTTCATAAGCCCTTGTTTTCTTTGGAAGAAAATCTTTTCAAAAGACTTTTCTTAGATTTTTGAAAATCTTGATCACTTCGGAAGATTCAAAATTACCTTCGAAAGAAGTTTATGTCTTAGTAAATAAATAATTGCTTCAGTGATTTTACCTTCGGAAGAAATTTCTAAAATATCTTCTGATGCTTAAAATCAACTTAAGTACTTGTATGTTTTCAAAGAACAAGTTTCTTCCGAAAGCAATTTACCTTCGGAATTATTTATTCTTCTTAGAATAAAAATCTCTGAGTGTAAATTCTCTTCCGAAGCAAAATTTTCAAAAACCTTTGAAATGTCTTCCGAAGCCAATTTGCCTTCGGAAGCTTTTTCTTCAGAACTTCTGAAGCAAATAACCTTCGGAAGATTTCTCGACTTCCAAGAAAACTACTTTTTGGGCAAAAGTAAACTACTTTTCAGAGGTGGGACCAACATCCGGATTTCAAAGTTTATCCTCTTTCATTAACTTTGTCTCAAATCCTTTTCACATAAATGCCCAACGGTTCCCCCCTCTTTCACTATCTTCCTCTTACACTATTCCTTAAACCTAAATTCTCCCAAACAGCCTTTGTTTCTTCATCTTTCTTCATCCTTAAGCTTCTAAAATGGCCAACCTAAATCTCAGAAACAATCCTGATTTCTCCAAATTCTAGTAACTGGATGAGACTGTCAGTTTCGGGAATATCCCCATTCATAGGTCCGAGATCTACATCTATGAATTGAAAGCAACTTCACAGGCAACACAACCAAGTTGCTCTGTTAAGCTCTGAGAAAGATGAAAGTTTCTCAGAGATTTGCCGTTTCTTAGCTCTATCAAACTACTTCACCTCCCTAACCGTTGATCCTACTCTCTATGAGGATCATCTGCTTGAAATTTGGAAGACCTGCCAAGAGGTCATTATGGATGGGGAGAAGGCACTATCTGCCACAATGCAAGGGAGGACAATCTTCTTCACTACGACCATCATTAATACTGTTGGACCAAAAGAACCAATGAGCCAGATCAGAAAAACCTTTAAGTCCCACAGACATCACAACAACTGAAGTGATCTACAACTGCTGAAGACAAAGTCTGAAGACCAAGTTCTCAGAAGTTGTTCTCAACAGCTAAAGAAGTTCCTTTCAGTAGTTGTAATGTTTTACTTTAGTAGTTTCTTTCAGTAGTTTTGTTATTGTAAAACGTCTGAAGTTCTTACACTTCAGATGTTATAGTATCAGTAGTTGTAACTCTGGTTTATACTTAGCTTTTTGTGAAGGTGTCCTCAGTTGTTGTGGACATCTTCAGTAGATTAGTTTACTTTCAATAGTTTTTATAAATCAGTTAGATGTCACTATTAAGTGACATTAGCTGACGTCACATTCCTTTATAAAAGGAATGTTGACCTAATTGTTTTGTAACCGAAGCATTTGCGTGAATGAAAATCTTCCATTAACAAAAAAATTCTCTTTCTATAATCGTCATAGTGTGATTGAATATTCATACTTGTCTTGCTTAAATTTGATCTAATTTCTGTTATATTCCGCTGCAAATTCCAATCTAATTGATCAAACTAGATCCGATCCTATCAAGGGTATAGAGCTGGTAATCATTGATCGATTTAAACAATTGATCATTGAAACTGCTCTTTTATATCTAAGTTTGATCGAATTAGCAAATTTGCAAGAATTGGTTATAGAGTTTGATTTTCTGTCGCTTCCGGTCAATTAATTTGAGATTCAAATTGTGTTGTTGAGTTTTTGAGCTAGACTTATTAAAAACTCATTGAATTTGGTTGAATTGGTGAAAATGACTACATCAATCAATGCTCCTCACAATACTGGCTCCTCAACAAAGCCTCCGATGCTTGTTAGGAGTGAGTATAACATATGGCAACGCCGAATGCTCCATCACCTGTCTGTTAACAGTTTAGGTTGTTGGAAGTCAGTGGTTCATGGACCATATAAGCCTATGGTGAGTAATCCGGAAACCAATGAGATGGTTCCGAAGAAGAAGGAACAATATTCTGATGAGGATCTAAAACTGTTTGAAATTGATGCTAAAGCCCATAGAATTCTGGCCATGGTACTGCCTAATTAAATCTACTCTGGGCTTATGCATCATGAAACTGCTCATGATCTCTAGGTTGCTCTGAAAGAACAATTTGGAGAAACTGATGAGGTCTTAGCAAACAATAGAGAAATCCTTGCCCAGCAATATGAGACATTCTCTCATAGAAAGGGTGAGTCACTGACTCAACAGTTTGAGCGATTTTCCTGTTTGATATCTGAGCTAAAAATGGTTCAACATGAGTATACAAACAGTCAGATGAACAACAAATTCCTCAGATCCCTGCCTGAGAGATGGGACACATATACCATTGTCCTACGCTCCAGTGCAAATCTGGATACTCTATCTCTTACGCAAATTCATGGAAAACTCTTAATTTGAGTGAGAGATAGAACAGAAAAGGAAACTGGCTTCATCTGGGAAGCTCACTAATGACTTTGTACCAGGAAACACTGCTCTGGTTGGTCATGAGTCAGAATATGCTACATCAGAAAGTTCTTATGATGAGCATATAGATTTCTCTTCAAACAGTGGAGATCATGCTTTTGTTGGAGTTGATGGTAATCGGTTTGGTGTTGATAATTTGTGCTTTTTGATGGATGATTTGAAAGGAATTGCTGATGATGATCTGGAAGAGATGGATATTTTGAGCCAAATGGCATTAATCAATATCAAATCTCAAAAGTTTTACAAAAGGACAGGTAGAAAATTCCCTGGTCTCTTTGGCAAAACCAAAGTTGGTTTTGATAAGAGCAAGTTGAGATGTCACAAGTGCCATAGACTGGACATTTTGCTAGAGAGTGTAGATCATCTGGATCTAACTCATCTGCACCCTTTGTGACTTTTTCAAGCAATAGCTCACAAACCAAAGGGTAACATTCTACCAGTTCTGATCATCATTCATAAATTCAATCATCTCCTGTATTTTTTATTCCTCAAGGTCCAATGTCATACCCTTATGCATGTTTTTACATGCCTCGGTCTAGTCAGGTTCCTGTACCCATGGCTCAACAACCACATGCTCTACCTCATCCTTAACCATCTCAACCAAATCAACAATCTCAATCTCAATCACATCAAAGCTTTTTCACCCCTGAGGTTATTGACTGGAGCAGCTTACCAGATGATATTTCTGGTTATTCTAAACAAGTTTTTACTGGTGCAAGGGATTTGAAATGCTTCTTAGTAAGCAAACAGCTTCAAATGTGAAGTTTGGGATTGGGTATAATCATACCATACCTCCTACAGATTTTATTCCCAAGCTAGATGTAATATCTGAAGGTGACTGTAATTCCCAAACCATATCATCATGTGTCTCATCCTCGAGTGATAATTCAAAATCAGAGGATGAAGTCAGTGTTATTACCTCAGCTAATCAATTTGCTGATGGTCTCACTGCTTCTAAACACATGATCAAAAAGAAACTGAGCAATTCATGTGTTGTTCCACAAAGTACTCAAAGTACTGAAGAGCAAAACACAAAACCTGAAGAGCATTTCAAACCAATTGAAATCAAGCATAATTTGACAACTGCTGAAAAGTCTATCAGGAAATCCAAAAGTACTGATAGAAAACTTCTGAAGAACAAATATTCAGTTGTTGCAAATCCTTCAGTACTTACCAAAAGTACTGAAAGGAAGAAAGTACTGAAGAACAAATCTTCAGTAGTTTCATCACTTCAGCAGTTGATCAAACAAATATGAAGAGAAAGCCATGTGAAATATGTGGTTTGTTTAATCATCTAACTGATGAATGTTGGTATAACAAGAAAATCATTAAAAAGAAAATGAATAAAATGAAAGATGAATTTCAAACCAAGTTTGTACCACAAACATCTCAATCTGATAACCCAAAGTTTTTCCAAAAAGCTAAAAGGAAGGAAGGGGTTTATCACAAAACAGCTGAAAATATTCCTCATGGAATATCAAAAACCCAGACTAAGTCTGTGTTTTCCAAAAAGGAGGATTTGGTGAATCACAAGAACAAATCAACAACAAGTACTGATGTGACAAATGAGCTGAAGGCTTTGACAACCAATCAGACACAACTTGTTATGATGGTTCAACATCTGTTGGGGAGAGAACCAACTAGATGTATCTGTGATTAAACAACTGAAAAGGAAAACTAAGCCAAAATCAAAAGAATCCTTTTCAGCACCATCTCCACCTTCAAAGGTTGTTAATCATGAGAAATCAGTTAGTTTAAAATCTGTTGATGAAAACAGACCCAAAACCAAAATGGTTTGGGTCTCAAAGGCTAACTAATCTTTTGTGGAAAATGCAGGGTTCTTCAGCATGCCAAAGAAGCATCTAGTATGTAGAAAGTGGAGGATCTATGCATATGACAGGGAGCAGCTCTCTTCTTCATGATTACTCTCAAGGGGAAGAAGGGATTTGTTTCTTTGGAAATGATGCTAAGGTTGTAGGATTCTGTGAACCGACCTCCAGGTGTTACCTAACCCTAGATTACTTGCATCATATCCATGCTATGAGTGCTAATAATTGAAACTATACAACCCTACTATGAAATTGGAATCAATTCTTCTATTGATGTAAATTATGATTCATGTGATCTTTACTTTTGATTTTTAACCAAATTAGGTTTCTACCTTTTAAAAATTAGTGTCGGGAATGTCAATTAGTCACCCTAGCTAGAATTAAGAATATCAATTGAATCAATTAAAAATATGTGTACACCCTCACACTTGGAAATTTCGGATCATGCAAGAATGATCCTACACATGTATCAACTAACATCATCTACTAACTAATAATTATACACCACACATCAAATTAATACCCCATAATATATTCCTACAATAAAAATTAAAACAAAAAGGCCTCACTAGAGGCCAAATTCGGCCACCCCCTTCTTGGCCAATCCATGGTCTTCTAACACCACCTACATACCCACCACTCCCCTCTCATGCAATTCTCCATATTGCAAGACACACTCTATACTCTCCTCTCTCTCTCATTTTCGAATTCACCAGCTGAACACACACATTCTCTCTATCAAAACACTCCCTAATTCTTCTTTCAAGCTCCAAAATCGTGAACAACAACAACAACATCGGCCAGCAGCATACCGCAAGAAAGGTGACTTTGGGTGATGTTTTGAGGCTTGGAACGTGCAATACTTGAGGTTCCAGCTTTGTCCGAGATTCTCCAGCCTCATCCAAGGAGATTCATCCATTCACGACCATCCACACCTTCTAAACCGTGAGATACATCAAGTGTAAGCTCACTATGTTCGGTTTTGTCATTCTCAAGTTTAACTTCATGTTCACCTTAAAAACCTTACTTTTTCTGTTGTAACAGAAAACCTCTCACCCTCACCTTGTCTTGAAGAGTTCCCAACGTTCTTGAAGGTATATCACATGATATAATGGTCAATCTAAGGGGTAGAACCCGATTTACCCCTTGAAAACCCTATTTTGGTGTTTTTGGCACCATCAAACTTGTGTATCTTGTAACCATTCAAAACAAAACGTGTAACTGCTCAAAATGACTTTTAAGGCACCTCAATAATCTGATTTTAAGTAAGATGAAGTTTTGGCAATGATTAAACTTAAGGCACCATGAATCACACATTGTAATGGTCGGTTATGGCTTATTTTTACCTCTTGAAAACCTTTGTATGTGTAGAACACTTAGGCAACGTGTTGGGACTGTTATTTCAGTAAGTTTTAGTGCATATTAAGTTAATAACATGGTTTGACCTCTGGAACAAAAGACATAATGTGTTTAGACCCATTTTGGTCACTTTCGGGACCCGAAACGTGTTAAAATGACTTAAAAACAAGAAATCTTGAACTATAAACTTTTTAAAAAGAATTCCAGGTTCATTAAGGATTAACAAAGTGTTCTGGAGCTAATGAGAATTTTAGTGGTCAAATGGTATTTTTAAATGGATTTTAAGTGAAACCGGGTGTAAACGAGAGGCGTTTTAAGGAAAAATAACGATAAATGGGTTAAGTAAATGTTACAAATTATAAAAATCATGATTTTCCAGTAGTGTTAAAAGATAAAATAACCTCAAAAGTAAAATAGTTGGTCAAACCAGCTTTTAAAATGGTCAAACCCGACTAAAAACGCATTTTAACGGTTTTTAAACGTTAAAAACGGGTCTTTCCACTTTCTAGGGGCAAAATTTGTGATTTAAAAGGTTGGAAACTTATTAAAATGACTTTAAAGTTATCTCCTGGTTTTCGACTCAAAAAGGCGGAGACATAGATAGATACATTTTTACACCGTTCGGTTTTACCGTAACCGGCAACGTCAAAGGTTAATTGCAAACCGAGCCCCCATAAACTGAATTTTTGGTTATTAAACTCTTAAAACTAAGTTAATTAAGGTCTTGAACCTGATTTTAAGTATAGAGGTCACTTAATGAAGAAACTAATCTTAAGGGTAGAAATGTCAATTTTGAAAACTTCAGGGGCAAAACTGTAAATTTGCAAAACTTCATAACCGACTCCCATAAGTTCATTTTCCCCTTAAATGGCATAATTACTATATTTATTCTGGTTAGTAATGTAGAGAAACCTTTGATTTCATGAAAAACCATGACTTTCCATAAAAAGGAACCTTTTATACAAACCCTAACCGAATCAAAGCCGAACCCGTCCCTTTAAGTCTTAGGCACTATTATTGCTCCTTAAATAGGTTTAGAGCAGTAGCTAATCACTTAATATACTTATGTTAGGGTGCTAGACTTGAGACATTCCCGGCACGCGAAGAATTTCTTTTTGCTTGATATCTAAGGTGAGTTCTAGTGATCCCCCTTTTTACTACTGTTTGGGATGAAAACATGCTCTACTTTTATGAACTATGATTGTGCTTTATTTGATGATACTATGTGGGATTGTGGTTACCTGCTAATTCTTATATCATGATCATTAATTCTTTCGTGAACGCGCTTGATTTATATGGATAGATCTATTTGGGGAATCCCCACACACAGTGGCTTCCGTTCCAGGAAGGTTACCCCACTGAGATCCTGAGGGATCTTTGTGGCATGTAACAAGTTTGTTAAGATTCTCTGGTGAACCATCCGGGCAGGTAGGGTTTTTCACTGGTATGGGGCTCAGTTTCTTCCTTCGGGAATATCCGGTAAAACACAACTTTAGAAGAGGCTAACCGGGGACTGAGTGCAGGGTTGATTATGATTTTATTTCTCCCACGATGATAAACAATGATTATTTTCCTTTTAATCAAAGAAGGATTTATTAAGTCCTTTTGTTTTTGAACTTTAAGCACTTGAATTCACCAACTTTATAGTTGACACAATTTTCTTTTGAGCATGTTTCAGGTAATGTTTGAAGAGATCCTAGCTGTTTGAAGACCTAGACTTATCCCCGTGACATGGCATTGGCTTATTTCCTTGATGAAACATTTGAACAATTTATATTTTGTGTTGAACAATTACAATTTCATTTTTATGGATGATTGTAAAACTTAATTGGGGCTTGATGTGTATCTAGCCCCGTTACCTTTTTAAAACTTTAATGCCATGTGATATTCTCTCCTTTGAGCTCTTATAATGGTTTGTTTCCGCTGCCATATGTTGTTGCTAGTCTGTGACGTCCCACCCTATCTGGGCCCGGGGTGTGACAGATTGGTATCAGAGCCAAAGGTTGTAGAGAAGTCGGGAATGCCATAGTAGACCCTAGGCTACAACCCTGATACCCTAGGACTGTCCTTGTGGGAAGTGTTGGAATGATCGGGTTGGGTAAATTGATGATTACACTTGATCAACGTAATCATGAATTTACCGGACGCGTAATTTCCATCACTGATCTTTAGGTTATGGTTGGATTTTTCTGGTTTATATTGATGATTTGAAACTAATTTTAAAAGGGGATTTAATGATTTTTATGATGAACTATGTTATCCGATACTACTTGAAGAAACTATTGATCTGGGCAAAACAGACAGCTATATGTTGGAATAACAGATACTATTGCCATCACTACTATTATTAGTACTATTATGTAAATCATGAGCTATGAGAAACCAAATTACTCATGATGTATTTCTTACAGGATAACGACAATGGCTGATAAAGGAAAGGCGCCTGCTCACCCCGACGCTGAGACCGCTCCTACCGGACATCTAAGGAGAGAGAAACCCCAGACGGAGTATGAGGCGTACCTCCGGAGATGCGGACATCCAGGGTGGATATCCGTCACGTCCGAAGACACTGAGGCTTCCGAGGACTCTTCCTCCACATCACCTTCCCGAAGCCGAACGCGATCCCACTCTCCTCAAGTAGCTGCTCCGACCCTCTCACCCATCCCACCTATTGGGAATAGGGGTGCGCGTACTGTCACCCGACCTCGCAAGAGCGTTAGACCAGGATCCTCCGTATCCTTTAGGATGCCTCCTCCTCCTCCCCCGCCTGTTAGGATTCCGACATCGGTACCCCCACTGTTTGACCCTCGCGACGAGCGCCTGATGCCGCCGAGACATAGTATGTATGACGGCCCCACTGTACTGGCTGGTGATAGGTACTCCCAGTCGAGTCGCCGGGCGAGTGATGTAGGACCCTCCGATGCGACACTAGATGAGATTTTGAGGACTGTTCGCCGTCATGAGCTGACTGTTCAGCACGCCACTCGAACTTCTCAGTCGGCCCAGTTCCAGGCGATGATGGCTACACAGGGAGTGAAGCGTTTGGAGCAGGAGCAGAGGAAGAAGGGTACCGGGTGGTTTGGATGGTTAAAGAGGAAGTGGATGTGAGAACTGGAGTACTCAGTGGGATTTATCTGTCTGTGGACAGTAGAAGGAAACTATTTGAATTCTTATTTGAGACTATTATTTTTATATTATGGGGGTGATGGCACCTTCCAAATTGTAAGAGCATGACTCTGATTCTACTCGTTTGGATGATACTATGTTGACTGCTTTTGAGATGCTAAAAACTTTTAAACTGTCTGTATTAAACTGCTATATGTTTTGTTGTGCTTTGAGATTGTCTGTGCCTTTTCTAAATTGTTGCCCAACTATTATATCATGTTTTGAATTGGACATTTAAGGTTCTTTAGTGGGTTGTAAATACATGTATGTGCATGCTATGATTCCTCTTCCGAGGCATGGTGCGATAGGATAATGATGCCTAGGCTATCCGAAACAAAATTTATGAGATGCTAAACGAATCTATTTGTGATACTATCAGAATGCCGACTCGCAGAGGAACACGTTTTGGTCGACGTGGAGCCACCAGAGGCCGCCATGAGGGAGCAAGGCCTACTGGAACCCAACCTACTCCACCAGGGACTCCCCACGGGGAGAATACTAATCAAGAGAGTGACGAAAGGATTGCTAACCTCGTAGCTCAGCAACTGGCCAACGCCATTCCGACTATCATTGCACAGATAAATGCAGACCGGGATAACACTACTGGGAATGAACGGCCGATAAACGCTGAGAGCCACGATGATGAAGCTGAGGAGTTAAGGAATGGGTGCTCTTACAAGACCTTTATGGCCTGCAAGCCCAAGGACTTCTATGGCACCGAGGGTGCTATAGAGACTTACAGGTGGATCGACGAAATGGAAGCCGTCTTAGACATCAGCGAGTGCAAGATGGAGCACATGGTGAGATTTGCATCACAATCTCTCAAGGATCAGCTCTTGAATGGTGGAAGTCCATTACCCAGAGCCGTGGAAGAAACGTTGCAAATCGAATGGGTTGGACTGAATTCCGAGAGTTAATGACCAACAAATATTGCCCCATCAATCAACTCGAGAAGCTGGAGACAGAATTTTTAAGCTTGGAGATGAAGGGACCCAACTACACCGAATACATCAATCGTTTCTTAGCCCTGTCCCGACTTGTGCCACATTTGGTGACGCCAGAAGCCAAAGGTGTAGCACGGTTCATCTGGGGACTACACCCAAGAGTTAGGGGTATGGTTCGTGCCTCTCAGCCGATGACCCTACAAGCTGCTGTCGACCTTACCAGCAGTCTGACTGACGATCTTATTAGGGCTGGATGGACCGATCAAGGAAGGGCTGATGAGAAGAAGAAGTTTGTTGGAGACAAGAGGAAGTGGTTTGAAGCAAAAAGAGCGATTGGAAGTAGCAGTGGGTCGAGTAGAAGGAGTTCTGAAGGAATGAGACGTGATGATCAAGGAAGCAAAAACCGGAGATTGTATACGGGGACAAGCCCACTCTGCAGCAAGTGCAAGTTACATCATCAAGGAGAATGTAACCCGATGCCCTGTTTTAGGTGCAAGAGAACAGGCCATCTAATTAAGGACTGTACTTATGTACCGGGGAAACAATGCTACGAGTGTGGAGATCCAGGGCATATGAGGAACAAGTGTCCTAAGCTGGGTAGAGACAAGGATGCCAAGCCCAATAAGCCTAAGGGAAGAGCTTTCGTTATGGACCCAGCAGGAGCTCGTAAGGAACCCGACGTTGTCAACGGTACGTTCCTTGTAAATAATCATCCCGCTACTGTACTGTTTGATACTGGAGCGACTGCTAGTTTTATCTCTAGTACCTTTAGGCAATTGATTAACTTAGACGCGTGCACCTTGACTGATACATTTACCGTAGAACTAGCTGACGGTAATATTTTAGAAGCTAACGAAATCATTAGGGATTGCCCCCTGAATCTAAAAGGGAATGTGTTTAAGATTGACTTGATGCCCATTAAGTTAGGAGGATTTGATGTGGTCGTGGGTATGGACTGGTTAGCGAAGCATAAAGTTGAAATCGTATGCGATGAGCGACTGCTCAAGATACCATTGAGCGTTGAAGAAGTGTTAGTGGTAGAAGGAGAAAGGAGTAACACTCTATACCCTATGATATCTCACTTGAAAGCTACCAAGAGCTTGAAGAGGGGATGTCCAGCTTTTATAGTCTATGTGATGAAAACCCAAAAAGAGAAGAAAATCGAAGAGATTCCCGTAGTTTCGGAATACCCAGAGGTGTTTCCGGAAGAACTACCAGGACTTCCTCCGAATCGACAAGTGGAATTCCAGATAGACTTGATGCCTGGTGCTGCACCAGTAGCCAAGGCACCGTACCGGCTCGCCCCACCTGAGATGAAGGAGCTAATGGTACAAGTTCAAGAACTGATGGACAAGGGATTTATACGTCCGAGTGTCTCTCCATGGGGTGCCCCGGTGCTATTCGTGAAAAAGAAGGACGGAACGCTGCGAATGTGTATTGATTACAGGGAGTTGAACAAGCTGACCATAAAGAATCGTTACCCTCTCCCGAGAATAGACGACTTATTTGATCAATTGCAGGGAGCAAGTTACTTCTCCAAAATAGACTTGAGGTCAGGATACCACCAGCTGAAGATAAGAGAAGAAGATATACCAAAACTGCCTTCCGAACTAGGTATGGACACTATGAGTATTTGGTCATGCCCTTTGGACTGACTAATGCTCCAGCAGCATTCATGGACCTCATGAATCGCGTTTGCCGCCCTTACCTCGACAAGTTTGTGATCGTGTTTATCGACGACATACTAATCTATTCTCAAACTAAAGACGAGCACGAGAAGCATCTCAGGCTAATCCTTGAATTGCTCAAGAATGAGCAACTATATGCCAAGTTCTCGAAATGTGAATTCTGGATGCGCCAGATCCAATTCTTAGGTCATGTGGTAAATAAGGATGGGATTCAAGTTGACCCTTCCAAGATAGAGGCCATAAAGAATTGGAAGATTCCTGAGACTCCTACAGAGATAAGGCAATTCTTAGGACTGGCTGGCTATTACCGAAGGTTTATAAAGGACTTCTCGCGTATAGTGCAACCTTTGACCGCACTAACCAAGAAAAACACAACCTTTGTGTGGGAGCGAGAGCAGAATGAGGCGTTTGAAACACTTAAAGAGAAGTTATGCAGTGCACCTATACTTGCTCTTCCAGAGGAGTAGAAGACTTCGTGGTCTATTGTGACGCTTCGCGTCAAGGACTAGGATGTGTATTGATGCAACGCAATAAGGTGATTGCTTACGCATCGAGACTGCTGAATGATCATGAGAAGAACTACACGACGCACGATCTGGAGTTGGGTGCCGTGGTGTTTGCCCTTAAGATGTGGAGGCATTACCTTTATGGCACAAAGTGCATTATCTACACCGACCATAGGAGCTTGCAGCATATCCTTGACCAAAAGATGCTCAACATGCGTCAGAGAAGATGGGTTGAGCTATTGAACGATTATGAGTGCGAGATCCGCTACCACCCTGGTAAGGCCAATGTTGTGGCGGATGCGTTAAGTCGAAAGGAAAGAGAGAAACCTCTTCGAGTACGAGCCTTAAGAATGAGTGTGTATACCAACCTTATAGCAAAATTGAAGGAAGCTCAAGGCGAGGCATTAAAGGAAGAGAAACTAAAGGAAGAAGGATTGACTGGAATGGAAAAGCGAATGGAGATAGGGGACGATGGTACATATAGATATGGTGGAAGGACTTGGGTGCCAAAACACGGAGGAATACGAGAAGTAATCCTCGATGAAGCACACAAGTCTAGGTATTCAATTCATCCTGGAAGTGATAAGATGTACCAGGATTTAAAGACACTTTTCTGGTGGCCAGGAATTAAGAGATCAATCACTGTTTATGTGGGGAAATGTTTAACTTGTGCCATGGTAAAAGCTGAGAACCAAAAACCATCGGGAACGTTGCAGAACCTGAGATTCCCGAATGGAAATGGGATAATGTTACGATGGATTTCGTTACCAAGCTGCCTAGAACGTTTAAAGGTCACGATGCTATTTGGGTAATAGTGGATAGATTAACCAAATCAGCTCACTTCTTGCCAATTAGAGAAGACTACGATATGACGAAACTGGCCCAACTTTATGTCGATGAGATTGTGACAAGGCATGGAGTGCCTCTGTCGATCATCTCAGACCGTGATAGCCGTTTCACCTCTCGTTTCTGGAAATCGTTCCAGCAAGCTTTAGGAACCGTTTAGATCTTAGCACGGCTTACCACCCTCAGACCGACGGACAGAGCGAAAGAACTATTCAAACGATGGAAGACATGTTGAGAGCTTGCGTGATGGACTTTGGCGGAAACTGGGATAACCATCTTCCTTTGGTAGAATTCGCCTATAACAACAGTTACCACGCGAGTATCAAAGCCGCTCCGTACGAGGTCCTTTATGGCAGGAAATGCCGATCACCCTTGAGTTGGAATGAGATTGGTGACAGCCAAGTGATGGGACCCGACATAGTGTTGGAAACCACCGATAAGATCTATAAGATAAAGGAACGACTGAGAGCAGCTAGAGACCGACAGAAGAAGTACGCCGACAGGAGGCGGAAACCTATAGAGTTCCAAGTGGGCGACAGAGTGATGCTAAAAGTAGCACCGTGGAAAGGAACGGTGAGATTCGGAAAAAGAGGAAAACTAAGCCCAAGATACATTGGACCATTTGAGATAATGGCGAGAATTGGCCCAGTAGCATATAAGTTGAAACTACCCCCGGGATTGAGTCACATACACGACACCTTTCATGTGTCGAACTTGAAAAAGAGAATGGTAGACAAAACCCTGGAACTACCGTTAAAAGAAGCAAGGATAAGCGACAAACTGAACTTTGTGGAAGAACCTGTGGAGATCACGGATCGTTTGGTCAAACAACTCCGGCGGAGCCGCATACCCAAGGTTAAAGTTAGATGGAACTCCAAGCGAGGACCTGAATTTACTTGGGAGCGTGAAGATGAAATGAGGAAGAACTATCCACACCTCTTCAAACCCACCCGTTCAGTCCCTAATCAGAGTTAAATTTCGGGACGAAATTTCTTAAACGGTGGGAGAATGTGACAACCGACCTCCAGGTTGTTACCCTAACCCTAGATTACTTGCATCATTATCCATGCTATGAGTGCTAATAATTGAAACTATACAACCCTACTATGAAATTGGAATCAATTCTTGCTATTTGATGTAAATTATGATTTCATGTGATCTTTACTTTTGATTTTTAACCAAATTAGGTTTCTACCTTTTTAAAAATTAGTGTCCGGGAATGTCAATTAGTCACCCTAGCTAGAATTAAGAATATCAATTGAATCAATTAAAAATATGTGTACACCCTCACACTTGGAAATTTCGGATCATGCAAGAATGATCCTACACATGTTATCAACTAACATCATCTACTAACTAATAATTATACACTACACATCAAATTAATACCCCATAATATTATTTCCTACAATAAAAATTAAAACAAAAATGCCTCACTAGAGGCCAAATTCGGCCACCCCCTTCTTGGCCAATCCATGGTCTTCTACACCACCTACATACCCACCACTCCCCTCTCATGCAATTCTCCATATTGCAAGACACACTCTATACTCTCCTCTCTCTCTCATTTTCGAATTCACCAGCTGAACACACACATTCTCTCTATCAAACACTCCCTAATACTCTCCTTTCAAGCTCCAAAATCGTGAACAACAACAACAACCATCGGCCAGCAGCATACCGCAAGAAAGGTGACTTTTGGTGATGTTTTGAGGCTTGGAACGTGCAATACTTGAGGTTCCAGCTTTTGTCCGAGATTCTCCAGCCTCATCCAAGGAGATTTCATCCATTCACGACCATCCACACCTTCTAAACCGTGAGATACATCAAGTGTAAGCTCACTATGTTCGGTTTTGGTCATTTCTCAAGTTTAACTTCATTGTTCACCTAAAAACCTTACTTTTTCTTGTTGTAACAGAAACCTCTCACCCTCACCTTGTTCTTGAAGAGTTCCCAACGTTCTTGAAGGTATATCACATGATATAATGGTCAATCTAAGGGGTAGAACCCGATTTACCCCTTGAAAACCCTATTTTGGTGTTTTTGGCACCATCAAACTTGTGTATCTTGTAACCCTTCAAAACAAAACGTGTAACCTGCTCAAAATGACTTTTAAGGCACCTCAATAATCTGATTTTTAAGTAAGATGAAGTTTCGGCAATGATTAAACTTAAGGTACCATGAATCACACATGTGTAATGGTCGGTTATGGCTTATTTTTACCTCTTGAAACCTTTGTATGTGTAGAACACTTAGGCAACGTGTTGGGACTGTTATTTCAGTAAGTTTTAGTGCATATTAAGTTTAATAACATGGTTTGACCTCTGGAACAAAAGACATAATGTGTTTAGACCCATTTTGGTCACTTTCGGGACCCGAAAACGTGTTAAAATGACTTAAAAACAAGAAATCTTGAACTATAAACTTTTTAAAAAGAATTCCAGGTTCATTAAGGATTAATAAAGTGTTCTGGAGCTAATGAGAATTTTTAGTGGTCAAATGGTATTTTAAATGGATTTTAAGTGAAACCGGGTGTAAACCGAGAGACGTTTTTAAGGAAAAATATACGATAAATGGGTTAAATGTTACAAATTATAAAAATCATGATTTTCCAGTAGGTTAAAAGATAAAATAACCTCAAAAGTAAAATAGTTGGTCAAACAAGCTTTTAAAATGGTCAAACCCGACTAAAAACGCATTTTAACGGTTTAAACGTAAAAACGGGTCTTTGAACTTCTAGGGGCAAAATTTGTGATTTAAAAGGTTGGAAACTTATTAAAATGACTTTAAAAAGTTATCTACTGGTTTTAGACTCAAAAACGCGAGAAATCATAGATAACCATTTTTACACCGTTCGGTTTTACCGTAACCGGCAACGTTAAAAGCGTAATTTGCAAACCGAGACCATAAACTGAATTTTTGGTTATAAACTCTTAAAACTAAGTTAAATTAAGGTCTTGAACCTGATTTTTAAGTATAGAGGTCACTTAATGCAAGAAACTAATCTTAAGGGTAGAAAATGTCAATTTTGAAACTTCAGGGGCAAAACTGTAAATTTTGCAAAACTTCATAACCGACTCCCATAAGTTCATTTTCCCCCTTAAATTGCATAATTACTATATATTCTTGGTTTAGTAATGTAGAAACCTTTGATTTCATGAAAAACCATGACTTTCCATAAAAGGAACCTTTTATACAAACCCTAACCGAATCAAAGCCGAACCCGTCCATTTAAGTCTTAGGCACTATTATTGCTCCTTAAATAGGTTTAGAGCAGTAGCTAATCACTTAATATACTTATGTTAGGGTGCTAGACTTGAGACATTCCTGCCACGCGAAGAATTTCTTTTTGCTTGATATCTAAGGTGAGTTCTAGTGATCCCCCTTTTTACTACTGTTTTGGGATGAAACATGCTCTACTTTTATGAACTATGATTGTGCTTTATTTGATGATACTATGTGGGATTGTGGTTACCTGCTAATTCTTATATCATGATCATTAATTCTTTCGTGAACCGCTTGATTTATATGGATAGATCTATTTGGGGAATCCCCCACACACAGTGGCTTCCGTTCCAGGAAGGTTACCCCACTGAGATCCTGAGGGATCGTTGTGGCATGTAACAAGTTTTGTTAAGATTCTATGGTGAACCATCCGGGCAGGTAGGGTTCACTGGTATGGGGCTCAGTTTCTTCCTTCGGGAATATCCGGTAAAACACAACTTTAGAAGAGGCTAACCGGGGACTGAGTGCAGGGTTGATTATGATTTTATTTCTCCCATGATGATAAACAATGATTATTTTTCCTTTTAATCAAAGAAGGATTTATTAAGTCCTTTTGTTTTTGAACTTTAAGCACTTGAATTCACCAACTTTATAGTTGACACAATTTTCTTTTGAGCATGTTTCAGGTAATGTTTGAAGAGATCCTAGCTGTTTGAAGACCTAGACTTACCCCCGTGACATGGCATTGGCTTATTTCCTTGATGAAACATTTGAACAATTTATATTTAGTGTTGAACAATTACAATTTCATTTTTATGGATGATTGTAAAACTTAATTGGGGTCTTGATGTGTATCTAGCCCCGTTACCTTTTTAAAACTTTAATGCCATGTGATATTCTCTCCTTTGAGCTCTTATAATGGTTTGTTTCCGCTGCCATATGTTGTTGCTAGTCTGTGACGTCCCACCCTATCTGGGCCCGGGGTGTGACAGATTCTATGTGCCCAAGACACTTAGAATATTGATGTGGTTAGTACGTTATGATCCAAGTCGGGTTATACCCAATAACAAGCTTTGCAATCACCGACAATTATTCAATTGATGATATGATCATGCAATTAAATAATAACACCAAATTTAGAAAATGGGTTTTCTAAATAAGTTGCATATGAGATTAAACAATTTATATGGATATTTTGTTTATTGATATTGTTTGTAATGTTATTTAAGTTATTTAAATAACATCAAATAATTAGTGAGTGTGTATGTGTTATTCTAATAAAAGGTTTATTGAATGAACAACTTTTAAAAATGACTTGTTAATGTGTTATATTTCATTTAGAATTTGGGGGGAAAACCCCATGTTTTTTAAAAGTTTCGGCCGCCCCTAAGGGGTCCTTTGGCCTTCTTTTACTTGTCTTGTAAAAACTCATTTGACACACTCATTCACTCCATCTCATTTCTCTCTCACACATGCAATAGAACAACACAAGAAAAAGGGTTTTCTTGTTCTTGTTGAAGAGAACTCGGCTGAAAGGATTTTCAGGAGAGTTACCCTTCGTTTTGGTGTTCAATCCTAGCATCTAAGGTGTTTTGTGATAGTGCTTGGGGTATACTAGCTTGAGGGGTCCTTCCTTGGAGCCTTGGCCGAATTTCTAGCATCTAATCACCCTACTTTGGTCGACATTTCTGCTGGAGAAAGGTAGTTAATCACAGCTTTATGTAGCTGTGATTTTATGTACACTTTCATTATGTTCATAGCTTGTTTATTCACATAAAAGATCCCCTTTGTTCTTGGGTTTGTTTACACTTTAAAACATCAAATAGAACATGATATTTTCAGCTTACAAACAATGTAATAATGTTAAACTTCCGCTGCGTTTTACAAAGTTTAAGTGGTTAAACTATGTCTTGTGTTCAAACAAACCCTTCAATGGCATCTAGAGCCGGTTATGTGGATAGCATGCTTGTTTGTATCCTTTAAAAATTTGTTTTATGGGACTTTATAACCCTTTTAAGGGCTGAAATGTTCTTGTATGTTGAATCCCCAAGCTTTCAAGGTTATATTACACATGCTTGTGATTAAACCTTGAAAGATATGTATGTTGATATGTTGTGTTGTTTGGACAACATCTAAACCCGAAATTTTCAGTTTATGTTGGCTGAAAATTCGTGGGTTTTGAGGGGATTCATAGTTATGTTTTGGTTGATACGATGTATGTTCATATTGGTGCATAACCTAGCTTAGACCTTGTGTTGTTTTGGTTTGGATTGAATGTATTTATTTGATTGTATTCATTCAATGGGGTTGTATATTAATTTGTGCTTTGTTTAAAATGTATTTTATCTATTTATTCATTGGGATGTAATAATAGATTAGGAGTAATTTCTTTTACTAGAAAATATGTATTAGGATATATATTTTGTAAAGAAGATGCTCGGGAAGGAAGCACAAGAAGAAGACACAAAAGAAGGACTTGAAGCATATGGCTGCAAGTTCAAGTGGGAGTCTATGTTGATCTCAATTTTGTCTAATATTCAACCCTTAAGAAAGACCAAATGACCACACTTGTGATGGCAAACAAGTGTGGTCACAATAGTAGCTATGGTTATGCACATTATGGTTGTTTATATTATTCTTGTTTGATTGTGATTTTATGAATGATTGTATGATATTTGGATATGATAAACAATCTCAATAAAAAATGATCTTAACAAGCTAATATAAAATGGTTCTTAATCATTAAGCGTTAATAAATGATTATTAAAAGGATTAATGATTTTATAATAAAATGGGTTTTATTAAAAGAACCATAGGGTATCTTGTATTTGAAAGCATGCAAATACAAGTACATAGAGTTTTCTAACTAGAATTATGAAATCTCTAAACTTTTGACAAACAAGTTTAACACCGTCCTTTTGCACAACACTTGAGTCATTTGGAGACTCTTAATGGGATAAAGGTCACCTAACCATTTAGAGGGAACTTGTGATTTAAGGTGAGGATACCACATTGGTGGGATAAAGGTCACCTAACCACTTATGTGGGTAAACTCACACGTGTGTGCAAGTAGGATAACTTGATTTGCAAACCATGTTAAATGGATCACCTAAATATGGTTTCCAAATGGTGTTGATGGGATTAACATGCCGGCGTTACATATGATGTTTAAAGTCGATCCCATACCTCTAGAAGTTGCAAATGGTTGCAACCGTCAATCGTTGACCACCTTATTAATTTAAATCGTGGGATAAAGGTCACCTAACCACAATTTAAATGTAATGTTGGGTTCTTGATTTTAATATAAAAATGACCTTAAAAGGCATTAATTATTAAAAATAGCAATATCGAAAATACTAAATAGATCTTTGTTAAATTTTGTAGATGGCCACCAATAATGACAATCATGATAACTCATCCGCGTCCAACCAATTATTACGAGCGATCCTCCAAAAGGAACGTCTAAATCATAATAATTTCATTGATTGGTATCGAAACTTGAGAATCGTTCCCAAGCAAGAGAGACGATCATATGTTTTAGACGACCCTATCCCCGATCAACCTACTGAGGATGATGAGGAGGCCTTCAACGATTGGCTGAAGTACACTGAGGACTCCGTCCAAGTGTCTTGTCTCATGCTAGCGAGCATGACTCCGGATCTCCAAAAGGAGTATGAACATCACGGAGCTTATGACATGATAACCCAGCTGAAGGAAACGTTCCAACAGCAAGCAAGGGTTGAGCGCTTCGAAACGGTTCGAGCACTCCATGCATGTCGTATGGACGACAACTAATATGTTTCATCTTATGTACTTAAGATGAAAATTCATATTGACCGCCTCGAGAGGCTTAATTGTCCCGTCTCGAAGGAATTGGCCACGGATTTGATCCGCAATGGCCTTACCAAGAAGTTCGAGACATTTGTGTTGAATTACAACTTGAATGCATGGGACAAGAGCATTGGTGAGCTTCACTCAATGCTTAAAACGGCCGAGGCGGCCATGGGTAAAAGGGTTTTACCCGTTCTCACCATCAATGAAGGTGGGAACAAGAAAAGTCCTCATCCCGCACCCAAGGCAAAGGTTGCCAAGGGTAAAGGACCCGTATGGGGAAAAGGGAAAGGAGTGGCAAGGGTGCCACCCAAACCACAAGAGAAGAAGCAAAAGGTTGCTACTAATGACCCATGCTTCAAGTGTGGGGAGATTGGACATTGGGCTTGGAATTGTCCTGTCCATCTCCAAGAGTTGAAAGCCAAGAGGGATGCCGGGCAGACCTCAGGTACAATATACATGATTCATATTGATCTTAATGTTACATCTTCTAACACATGGGTATTGGATACCAGATGTGGAACTCATATTTGCAATTTGTTGCAGGGGTTCACAAGAAGTATGGACTTCAATCAAGGGGATGTTAGTCTCTTCATGGGCAATGGAACCAAAGTCCAAGTTGAAGCTCGTGGGGACTACATCCTAAAACTTCCAAGTGGCTTGGATGTTATTTTGACGAATGTTTTGTATGCTCCTAGTCTGACTAGGAACATTATTTCTGTATCCCAATTAAGACTTTATGATTATGTATTATCTTTTGTTGAAAATGATATTCATGTTTCTTAAAATGATATGTTCTATTTTAACGCTATTCCCATTAATGGTATTTATGAATTGGTTCATGAAAATACTTTAAATAGTTCATTGTACCAAACTAGCACCAAGAAACTCAAGTTGGATTTGAGTGATACCTATCTTTGGCATTGTCGTCTTGGTCATAAACAAGAAAAGAATTCAAACACTACAAAAGAATGGTCTTTTAAAAACAAGTGAATGTGATTCATTTGATGTGTGTGAATCTTGTTTACAAGGAAAAATGACTAAGGCACCCTTTAGTGGGACTAACAAAAGGGCAAAAGATTTATTAGGAATCATACATTCGGATGTATGTGGTCCTTTTAAGCCAATGACTAGGAATGGTGAAAGATACTTCATTACCTTTACCGACGATTATAGTCGCTATGGGTATGTGTACTTATTAAGGCAAAAAGATGAAGCTTTTGAGATGTTCAAAATCTTCAAGAATGAAGTAGAAAATCAACTCAACAAGTCGATTAAAGTTCTCCGCACCGATAGAGGAGGTGAATACCTAAGTGATGCTTTTCAAGATCATCTTAGGAGTTGTGGGATTGTCTCACAACTCATTCCACCTGGAACACCACAACATAATGGTGTGTCTGAGAGGAGGAATCGAACCTTATTGGATATGGTCCGATCTATGATGGCTAGAAGCACATTACCTCTATCATTTTGGGGTTTCGCTTTGCTCTCCGCGGCCCGTATTTTAAATATGGCCCCAACCAAAAAGGTGGAAAGGACACCTTTTGAGATATGGCATGGAAGAGTTCCATCCCTATCATACTTAAGAATCTGGGGTTGTGAGGCTTACGTTAAGACTCCCACCCCAAACAAATTGGAAGTCCGATCCACCAAGTGTATCTTTATTGGATATCCTAGAGATTCTATGGGATATTATTTCTATGATCCATTGGAACAAAAGGTGTTTGTTGCCAGAAAGGGTGAGTTCTTAGAAGCAAAGTTCCTTATGGAAGGAACTAGCAGTAGAACAGTGGATCTTGAGGAGGATCAAGAACCACAACCTGATGCACGTTTGGTTGAAACTAGCACTCAACATGAGGATGTTGAGGATGATCAAATGGTTGATCAATACACATAAAACGTTCGCAGAAGTGCTAGAACTAATAATCCACCTGAAAGATACGGATTTTTCATGGATGGATGCTATGTGGTAGATTCAGATGAACCAACCACATACCATGATGCAGTGTCCAATTTGGATTGTGACAAATGGCTTGAGGCCATGAACGTTGAGATGCAATCCATGTATGACAATCAAGTTTGGGAACTTGTTGTACCACTTCTTAACTCCAAGATAGTTGGAAGTAAGTGGGATTTCAAGAAGAAAACCGATATGCATGGAAACTTGGATACTTATAAAGCTAGACTTGTAGCAAAGGGTTTCACTCAAACTCAAGGGGTTGATTATGATGAAACTTTCTCACCTGTTGTGATGCTAAAGTCTATAAGGATATTGTTTTCCATAGCTGCTCATTATGATTATGAGATTTGGCAAATGGATGTCAAAACGGCTTTCCTAAATCTTGAGGAAGATGTCTATATGGTTCAGCCTGAAGGTTTATCGATCCAAAACATCCTAATAAAGTATGCAGTTAAAGAAATCATCTATGGATTGAAACAAGCGTCGAGAAGCTGGAATCATCGTTTTTATAGGAGGTAAAGAAATTTGGCTTCATCAAAACGCTGATGAGGCTTGGTGGATAAGAAGGCTAGTGGGAGCACAATAACTTTCCTACTATTGTATGTTGATGACATACTACTATTTGGAAATGACATTCCAACCTTGGAAGGTGTAAAAACCGGGCTTGGAAGTTGTTTTTCCATTAAGGATCTTAGAGAAGCCGCCTATATTCAGGGAATAAAGATCTATAGGGATAGATCAAGGCGGTTGATTGGTTTGAATCAAAGTGCATACATTGATAAGATCTTGAAAAGGTTCAGATGGAGAACTCTAAGAAAGGTACCGTACCTATTCAAAGAGGACGATATTGAGTACGACTCAATGTCCTAGCTCAAAGGATGAGCAAGATAAAATGAAGGCAGTCCCATACGCATCTGCTATTGGATCCATCATGTATGCAATGATATGCACTCGACCGGACGTGTCATGCGCCTTAAGCATGACAAGTCGTTACCAAGCAAATCCTGGAAACCGTCATTGGATGGCTGTTAGAACATACTTAAGTACCTAAGGAGGACAAGAGATATGTTCCTAATCTATGGATCTGGTGATGAGAACTTGTTGTAAAAGGTTACACGGATGCGAGTTTCCAAACCGATCGTGATGATTCTCGGTCACAATCGGGATATATTTCATTCTGAATGGAGGAGCGGTCTCATGGAAAAGCTCCCAACAGGATGTGGTGGCTCTATCAACTACAGAATAAGAATACGTCGCCGCCTCATTGCAGCTCAAGAAGCTGCATGGTTGAAGAAATTCATTGCCGATCCTGGGGTTGTCCCTTCCATTCAGGACCCCCTGGAGATCTTTGTGATAACGAGGGTGCGATTGCTCAAATCAAGGAACCTCGTGCTCATCAAAAGACTAGGCACATTGAGCGGAGATTCAACTACATACGAGATGAAGTTGAAAAAGGAAAGATATGTATTCGCAAAGTTCACACGGATCAGAACATTGCGGATCCTCTCACGAAGCTCCTTGAAAAGCAAAGCATGAAGGTCATACTTGTGCCATGGGACTTCGATATTCTAGTGATTGGATTTGATCTGTAAATTGTGTATTTGGATATGTGGAACTCTTTATTATTTGAATAAAATTATTTTGTTATAATGTTTCAATTAATGTTCCAATTTAGCATGTTTAATCCATGAGTAAATTGTTTACTCTAAATGTCCGTAGTCGTTCATACTTGTGGGAACAAGTGTGAGGGTAAGATTATTATGAACTTGGATTGTTTGATATTCATAAGGATGAATATAAAGCAATGGGTTGCTACCAAGGTTCATAGATATTTGTGGGATACAAATATTGGACTAACCCGCATCTCAAATTTTACTACATGGAATCTTATTGATTGATCATAAGTAAATTTGAGTAAAGGCGAATATAATTTGGTATCCTCCGACCTGAGATACATATTGGTTTTTGATATTCACCAAGTATTATACCTTGAGCTTATTCTTCACTATCCTGAAATAGTGGGCAGTACATAAGGGTATATTCAGGTATGACACGAGGTGTTTGTGAGAAGCGTATGTAGTCAAGATGGAATTTGTTCCTCTTATTCGTTGAGAGCAAGATGTCAAGGCCTGATTAAGTTAAATCAACAAGGAATGATCATTCTGTGTCCTTGGATTTAACATGAGATCTGTAACAAAAGGATAGATGATTAATTCACCTAAATCATTTCAAGTAGGATACTTGAATGGGATGATGTTATTGAATGGCTATAAGTCATGCGTATTAAGGGTAGTAAACCGTTGTTAGGTGGTATTTACTGCTTGCATCAATCTTCTATTAATCTTGGGCAAGTGGGAGATTGTAGGATTCTATGTGCCCAAGACACTTAGAATATTGATGTGGTTAGTACGTTATGATCCAAGTCGGGTTATACCCAATAACAAGCTTTGCAATCACCGACAACTATTCAATTGATGATATGATCATGCAATTAATAATAACACCAAATTTAGAAAATGGGTTTTCTAAATAAGTTGCATATGAGATTAAATTAATTATATGGATATTTTGTTTATTGATATTGTTTGTAACGTTATTTAAGTTATTTAAATAACATCAAATAATTAGTGAGTGTGTATGTGTTATTCTAATAAAAGGTTTATTGAATGAACAACTTTTAAAAATGACTTGTTAATGTGTTATATTTATTTAGATTTTGGGGGGGAAAACCCCATGTTTTTTAAAAGTTTCGGCCGCCCCTAAGGGGTCCTTTGGCCTTCTTTTACTTTCTTGGAAAAACTCATGTGACACAACTCATTCACTCCATCTCATTTCTCTCTCACACATGCATAGAACAACACAAGAAAAGGGTTTTTTCTTGTTCTTGTTGAATAAACTCGGCTGAAAGGATTTTCAGGAGAGTTACCCTTCGTTTTGTTGTTCAATCCTAGCATTTAAGGTGTTTTGTGATATGTGCTTGGGTATACTAGCTTGAGGGGGTCCTTCCTTGGAGCCTGGCCGAATTTCTAGCATCTAATCACCCTACTTTGGTTGACATTTCAGCTGGAGAGAGGTAGTTAATCAGAGCTTTATGTAGCTGTGATTTTATGTACACTTTCATTATGTTCATAGCTTGTTTATTCACATAAAAGATCCCCTTTGTTCTAGGGTTTGTTTACACTTTAAAACATCAAATAGAACATAATATTTTTAGCTTACAAACAATGTAATAATGTGAAACTTCCGCTGCGTTTTACAAAGTTTAAGTGGTTAAACTATGTCTTGTGTTCAAACAAACCCTTCAAGGGTTACATCATAGGAAAAGGTTTTGTGTCAAATGGTGTAATATGGTTTGATGATGTTAACCATGTGGAGAGCCTCAAGTACAATCTGTTGAGTGTCATCAAATGTGTGATAAAGGGCATGTTGCACTTTTCACAATTCAGAACTGTCGGATTCTGTCTTCCAAAGTTTTGACAGGATTGAACAAGATTTGGATGAATATACTCTCCTAAGGCCAACAGGATCGGGAAGAGTAATATGCCTTAATTTATCAAAAAAATTGATCTTAAAGGCCATCCATGTTGTTCTCTAAAGCCTCTCCTCAGGAATCTGAACTATTGCATCTGAAGGCCTTGGTCATGTGAATCTAAAAATATGAACAGCTTATTCATCATGGTTCGTGAGAGTTTGCCATTGAAGGAGTTCAAATGTGTCAGGATCAACGATCTCAAGTTTGATGTATTAGAGAGTAATGCAGCGGAATGAGATCAAGAATTAGTCAAATTATAGCAAGAGTTTGTTATTTGTAAACAAATACGAGAGAATATATTTCTGTGATAAGGAATGTTTCAATAATGCCCAATATTATTGCTCAAATCATTCACTGTTACAATAAGGTTGACACTCCTTATATAGAGTGCAATCACTGCTGTAATCACGGGATGGTGATAACTAGCAGATCTAGTACAAAAATAACTACACTTAACAAACTACTGAAATGTCACAACTACTGAGAACATGTCAGAGTGCTAAGTATAAACATGAAACTACTGAAAGAAAACTACTGAAACTACAACGACTGAAGAACAAACTCTTCAGTCGTTTTACAAAACTACTGAAAAGATAAAACATAAAACTACTGAAAAGTAAACCGTCACAACTACTGAAAAGTCCTCTTCAGCTGTTATGACATCTGATATTTTGTCTTCAGCACTTGTCTTCAGACTTTGTCTTCAGCACTTGTCTTCAGACTTTGTCTTCAGCACTTGTGTCTTCAGACTTTGTCTTCAGGTGTTTATCTTCAGCTGTTGTGGACTTCAGTAGTTGTTGTGACGTCTGTGGGACTTAAAGTTTTTCTGATCCGGCTCATTGGTTCTTTTGGTCCAACAAACTCCCCTGAACCAATGCAGCCAAAACCTTTAACTTTATTGAGGTCCCACTTATTGTTGGCAAAATGGTTGGTCTTTTTTCCTTCTTGATCAGTTGAGAAGATGACCCATATAAGCACGCACGGCCTGGAAATAAGTCTCTGATGATTTGGTTGGCAAAGTATGGATGGGAGCTCTGTATTAGGGAATTGGACACTGAGCTGTTCCCCCATCCATGAGACTTACTTCCCATGTATAAGCCTGTAGGATTCTCTGGTGTATGCTCTGAGAAACATGATTTGTTCTTCCATGGTAAGATTCTCTGGTTCACCATCAAACAATCCTTCACGCCCATACAGCTCTGAGATGTACTTGGCCTGTTTGCCATTTTTGAGCTCAACTGTTGTGATCTGTCTGTATGCAAACTCATCTGGGATTACCCTCAAGTAACAGACTGAGCTCATTTTGTTTGAAGTTTTCCAGCTTCTTGTAGACCAACCCCTTTTTAATAACTCTGTTCTCTAACATCTTTTGGGGGGCTGTTTAGTCTCATAAGCCTTCTTGAAGTCTTCTACAATTTCCCAGGGTGATACTACAAGGACCACAGTGATCTCTTCATCTACGATCCTTTTTACCTGGCCCTTGTATCTCGCAGGAATGTCTTTCTTTACAATTCTGTGAGCCACCCTAGGATCAGGCCATATCCTCACCTTTTCCTTTTGATATTGAAATGTGTTGGCAAGGGTGTACAATCTCAGAGCCTCTTTCTTCATACTTATTAGGCATAAGTTTTGTCTATGCTTTTCAGCATTTCCTCATCATGAAGCCTTTGCTGCTGTTCTTCTTCAATCTTACTCTCACTGTTTCCATCTGTGAGGTGGGAGTGATGGGCATAGATTTGGCTTTAGGCAAAGTTAGGACTGCGGAAAGAGGCAGCCTATCTTCTTCCTTCCTCATCATCCTTTCTTCTTCTCTTCTTCTAGCCTCAACATCCTTCTCTTCTTCTTCTTGGATGCATCATCGGCTGTTGGTTTTGAGGGTAAAGGAGTTGGTTTAATGGGTTGTGGTAGTGGTGATTTTGAAGTGGTAGGTTTTGCAGGTTGTTCTAGCATTCTTGTAGTGAGTGAGGCTTTGGAGTGTTTTGCTAGTTCATTCTGTTCCCAGCACCTGCTTCATTTAGTGCTTCAATCACTAGTCCCTTAGTGTATGCTTCAGACGTACAGATCTTGGTGGTTATTGCCAAGATACTGTCCCTGGTCCATGACTTAATCTCTATCAATGATCTCCCAAGATACTTTGCAATGAATCTGATCATGATCTCCATCTTTCTCTTCTATCACATCATAACTTGCCCATCTTGAGTTAATTTCTTCAACTTCAAGTCTTCTAATCTCTGAGTCAAGCTGTGCAGTATCGAACCCTTGTCTATATAGTTTGATCAATAATGGAGTCCATAGATTTACTATGTGTAGCATCCGCCATTTTGATCATCTCATCAAGTTTGAGTTCTTTTTGGAGTTCTTTTTCTTTTCTTTCAATCTTCCTCTTCTTATATGTGATATGAAAGTCTTTGTGACTTTCACTCACTTGATCAGTGTCAGCTCCCTTCACATGCTCTTCTTCCTTTCAGTCTCCTTCACAACCTCCTCTTCTTCTTCTCATCTCCTGTTCTGTCAGTATGCTTTCCCCTTTGCTTTCACTAACTGACTCTCCCCCTTTTTGGTTGCATTGGTTGCAAGGGTTTGAGTAGTAGAAAGCCTTGTGCTCACAATCTCCTCCACCAGGGGCTGTATGATTGAGGGAAGCCTCTCATCCAAGGTTTTGATCACAATGTCTGTGATCATTGGGGTGATGAGAGGTAGGGATTTCTGGAAGATAGCAGCTGTTTGCTCAGAGGGGTTCTGTCCCTGAGAAGCAGTGCCAGAGGTAGAGGCTGGTGGGTTGTATGTTTTGATTGGCTGAGTGTTTAGGAGACCTTCAGGTGAAGGTGCCATCTGTGGGTGTATGGTGGTGTCAGATGGACTTGCTTCTTGAGAGAATTGGTCAAGTAGTCTTTGTAGTCTACTGACTTCTTCCTCAAGAATTGTGTTCTGGGCTAGAACATCATAAAAGAAGCCCAGGTCATCATCAGCAGATGCTGAATCACCTGACCTCCTGCTAGTAGCAGGATGTACATGCCCTGGGTGTAGACCAGTTGTAGCATGTGCCCCTTTTTCTTGGAACTGGGGACTTCCAGCCTCAGGACGATGTCCTTCATCAGCTGTTGCCTCTGATGAGGTCTTAGCAATGTTACCAGCCTCAGTCTGATCATGTGCTGATGCAGAAGAGGTGGCAGCCTCACCAGATATTCTGATCTCCTTATCTACACTAGGAGACAGAACATTTAAACCCCTGTGCTGTGGGTTGTCAGAAGCATGTTGATCCTCTTCCCCTATATCTGTGGTTTTCCCCTTTGGTGGTTGTTGGGGAGGAGGAGAGGCATGCAGCTGAGTCAGCACGTTTGCAATTATAAGTGTTGGACTTTGGGGGGCATTTTCATGGGGAGATAGGGTAAAATCAGTATGCACCTGGGGAGAATGGTGCGTTTCAATGGCAATCTCCTCAAATGAGGAAGATTCCAGATTTGTGGGTACCCCTTCTTTGGTTGCTTCAGGCTCCTTTTGAGAGGAATCCTGAGCGGCTGTGGCTGGTTGAGTCTCTGATACTACTGGGGGGTTTACACCAGCAAGTATATCCTGTCTTGGTGGTACAGGAGCATCTTCAGGGGACTCATCTTCCTGAATAGCTGTTTTGGTTCGTTTTGTTTTTGGTTTGGTGGGGACTTTGGATTTTGTGGTGGTGGCTGTGGGTTCCAGCTGCGTGGGTTTGCGCAGCTTGGCAGCCATTTTGAGTGATTGGTCAGAGTTGTGCCGGGAGTATACTTCAGGCAATACAGCCATAGCAGGGACTCCCAGGCCAACAAGTCCCTCAGCTTGAAGCTGGTTTTCAATTATGGCCATTATGAACCGAGGATATAATATCCAACGGTTAGAAAGTTGTTTTTGGGCCATATCCTTGAGCTCTAAGAATAGTATTTCAGAAAAATTTAAAGGTTGTTGCTCAAGGATGGAGTACAATACCTGTTGCCACCTTGTGGACATTTGATCCCATGATGAAGTCTTGGGGGCCAGGCAGACATTGACCATATGAAAGATGAGCCGTTCAGCATCCTGGAAATGTTTCTTCAATATGGTAGAGGCACTCAGGTTACCTTCGTATCCATGGTGGGCAAATGATAGATCTGTTGTGCCCTTTGGATAACTAGTCGGAAAGTGGCATCATCCAGATTGAGGGTTTTCGAAGAATGTCTGGAGTGATGACCACCTTTTGACTATTGACAAACGCTTGAAGAGACTCTGTGTCATTCTCCTCAGAGACAAGAGTGACGTTTGTCCAGAATTGGCCAAGAGATTCGGCATATATGGTGGGGTTTAACAGAAAAGCTGTTTGGTAAGGTGACTGGACCATTAAATCAATGGCGTTGTGAAACTTGGTCCAGTATGGCGATTTGGTAAGGTGAGCGACACAGTTGTGTCGTGGTTTTAGTTGCATGGTCGCCATGGATGAAGAGAGGTTACAGAGTTTTTGAACGTTAGGTTTGAGAGGAGAGGTGAGAAAAACTCTGTAGGATAAGGTATTTATAGGGTAGGGTTATGAAACGACTGAAGGTTTGGGTGTTAGTCATCATTCGTTGAAACTACTGATGACGTGGCATTAACTTTCAGAGGTTTGAAATGACTGACCGTATTGGTGTGATCATCAGTTATTATAAAACAACTGAAGACTTGGTTTTAACCGTCAGACGTTGAAACAACTGAAGTCTTGAGTTAGTCTTCAGTAGTTATAAAACTACTGAAGACAACTTTGACTTCAAGTGGTGAAACAACTGAGGACATGGTGTTTGTCATCAGTAGTTGTGAAACTACTGACGACAGTGGTTTTGTCATCAGTTGTTGTAAACAGCTGAAGACTTGGTGTTAGTCTTCAGTAGTTGTAAACTACTGAAGACATAGGTTTGGCTTCAGTTGTTTAGAAACAGCAGTTGTAGAAACAACTGAAGAGAAATTACTCATCAGCTGTTTTCGTCAATTCATAGCTTTTCAGCTGTTTCAGTCTGACCTCCACACTTACTCATCAGACTTACATCTGAGTTTCAGAGGTTTCATTGGTCATCAGTACTTATCTGCATTTCTGACATCAGTAGTTGTAGCTACATCAGCTGTTGTGATTTCATCAGCTGTTGTAACTACATCAGCTGTTTTAACAAATAAAGTACTTCAGTACTTGTGAGAATGTAGCCTTCAGTAGTTATAAAAACTACTGAGGGAAAGGAACTCATCAGTACTTATATATGACATGGTTACCAATGATCATCAGTATTTATCACTGAGATCATCAGTAGTTGTCACTTATTCTAGCTGCAGCATACCAAGCCTTAACACCAGGTTGTGGAAAGTTGAACTATCCAAAGGCTTAGTAAAAATGTCTGCAAGCTCATCAGCACTAGGAACAAACTTTGGATCAATCAGACCTTTTTCAAAACAATCTCTAATAAAATGGTGTCTAATTTCAATATGTTTAGTCCTAGAGTGCTGGACAGGATTCTTGACAATACAAAGAGCTGAAGAGCTGTCCATTAACAATGGAGTCTTAGTCTCAGTTATGCCATAATCCAATAATTGGTTTTGAAGCCATAATACCTGAGATGTACAACTTGCAGCAGCAATGTACTCGGCTTCAGCAGTTGATGTAGCAACTGAGGTTTGTTTCTTACTCTGCCAAGAAATCAAACAGTTGCCTAGGAATTGACATCCACCAGAAGTTGATTTCCTGGTCAACTTACACCCCTGCATAGTCACTGTCAGAAAAGCAACTAATTTACCAGAATGTCTAGTAGAATACCATAAACCTAGAGATGGAGTGCCTTGCAGATATCTAAAGATCCTCTTGACTGCAATCAAATGAGACTCCTTAGGTGCAGCCTGAAATCTAGCACAAACACATGTAGCAAACATAATATCTGGTCTAGAAGCTGTTAAGTACATCAAGGACCCAATCATACATCTGTAAAGTGTTTCATCAACCACTTTACCTTTCTGATCTGTATCCAGTTGTGTGGTGTTGCACATGGGAGTAGAACATGGTTTACAATTTTGTAAATCAAATTTTTCCAAAAGATTTTTTGTTATTTGGACTGATGAATGAAAATTCCATCAGCCTTTTGTTTGATTTGCAAACCCAGAAAGAATTGTAATTCCCCATGGCACTCATTTCAAACTTTTGTTGCATCAACTTGTAAAGGCATCACACAACTGTGGATCAGAAGATGCAAAAATAATATCATCTACATAAATTTGAACAAGTAGATTATGCTGCCCAGCTTTCTTAATGAATAAAGTTTTATCTATGGAACCTCTAGTAAATTATTTTCAAGAAGAAAGTTTGATAATGTCTCATACCAGGCTCTAGGAGCTTGTTTCAACCCATAAAGAGCCTTATCAAGCTTATACACCCAATTAGGATGCTTATTGTCCTCAAAACCCGGTGGTTGACATACATAAACCTCTTCTTTAATTTTCCCATACAAAAATGCACTTTTGACATCCATTTGAAAAACTTTAAGATTTTGATAAGCAGCATAAGCTAAAAACAATCTAATTGCTTCCAGTCTGGCTACAGGGGCAAAGGTTTCATCATAATCAATACCTTCTTCTTGTGCAAACCCCTGAACAACCAGTCTGGCCTTGTTCTTAACAATAAGCCCATTTTCATCAGTTTTGTTCCTAAACACCCATTTAGTGCCTATTGCACACTTACCTGGAGGTAGAGGAACCAGTTCCCACACTTTGTTTCTTGAACTGAAGAAGCTCAAGCTGCATGGCATCAACCCATCCATTATCCTTTAAAGCAATGTGATAATTCTTTGGCTCTTGCTGACTGATGAAGAGAGCATAGAAGCAGAAATTTGACAATTGACTTCTTGTTGATACTCCAGCAGTGATATCATCACCAATGATTTGACACATAGGGTGATTCTTCAGATCTGGTACACAATGAGATCTGTGCCAAGTGTTTTGTAAAGTCCGGCTCAGCAGCAACAGATGGTGATGGTGAAGTATTTCCTTGAAACCATCAGTAGATGGTATTCAAAGGAAGTTGAAGTTGTAGAAATCTCATCAGCATTTTGTTGTTGATTGTGCTGCTGGAGCTACAGGAACATCAGGTCTACGCTGAATCAGGCAGTTGATCACTAAACTTGAAAAGGTGAGTACTACTATCATCATCATCAGCACCAGCAGTACCACCAGGTGTGAATTGTTGACATGAGCCCACAGGCAGTTTGATGAGGAACATATTGCAGTATGTCCAAATCAAATATCTCCACAGGTTTTTGTGGAATCTTGTCCTTTGGAGATTCATTAAACTTAACATGTAGAGTCTCTTCAACCATCTTTGTTCTACAGTTGAAGACTCTGTATGCTTTGCAAGTTGATGAATAACTAACAAGTACCCTGCATCCACCTTTGAATCAAATTTTTGGAGTTGATATCCCGTTGTGTTTTGAGAATGAAACAGGACATCCAAAAGCTCTGAAGAATGAAATTAGAGGGGCCAAATGATGAAGAACTTCATATGGAGTTCTCATCAACCTCTTATTTACTAGAGATCTATTTTGTACATAGCAAGCTGTATTGATAGCTTCAGCCCAAAAAGTCATTGGCAGTCCAGAGTCAGCCAACATGGATCTTGCAGCTTCAATAAGGGTCCTGTTCTTTCTCTCTACTACTCCATTTTGTTCAGGAGTTCTTGGAATGCTAAAATGCCTCTTGATTCCCTTTGAGAGGTAGAACTCATCAAGTGTATTGTTTCTAAATTCTGTTCCATTATCACTTCTAATACACTTGACTGAGAGGGAATACTGCTTCTCAACATACAACACAAAGTTGATAATCTTCTGAGCTGCTTCATCCTTTGAATGCAAGAAGAAAGTCCATACAAATCTGGAGTAATCATCCACAATTACCAGACAGTATTTCTTCTTAGCCATACTCATCACTCTCACAGGACCAAAGAGATCCATGTGAAGAAGCTGTAAGCAGGCTGTGGACTTTGGTTCTTCTATGGAGGGAAATGAAGCTTTGTGCTGTTTTCCTTTTAAACAAGCAGTGCAGTCATCTTCACATTTGAACTCCTTCATAGGCAATCCCCTTACTAAACCATGATTTATCAGCTGATTTATGTTTTTAAAGATTAACATGACCCAGCCTTCTATGCCATAGTGTAGATTCTTGAGGGGAAGCCTTGGAAAATAGGCAAGGATGGCCTTTGAGATCTATTTTCTTGAAAAGATCTAAGGCATACACTCTTCCTGTCCTGTTGGCCTTAAGGAGAGTGTATTTATCCAACACCTTATCAATCAAACTTAGAACTTTAGATGACAGAATCCGGCAGTTCTGACTTGTGAAAAGAGCAACATGGCCTTTGTCACACATTTGACTGACACTCAAGAGGTTGTACTTGAGATTTTCCACATGGTTAACATCATCAAACTTTATTTCTCCATTGGAAACAAAGCCTTTGCCGATGATGTAACCCTTTGCATCATTGCCAAAAGATACAAACCCCTTCCTTCCTTGAGAGTAGTCATTAAGAAGTGATCTGTTTCCTGTCATATGCATGGATCCTCCACTGTCTACATACCAGATGCCTCTGTGGCATGTTGAAGAACCCTGCAGAACAAAACAAATTAGTTAGATTTTGAGACCCAAACCCTTTGGTTTGGGTCTGTTCACATCAACTGATGGTAGACTAACAGGTTTGTTGGAAATAACAGCCTGAGAGGAAGAAGATGGTGATAAAGGAATCCTTTGGCTTGGAACTCCTTTTCTGTGGATTCAACATAGGAACATCTAATTGGTTGACTCTTCCCAATAGATGTTGAACCATCATAACCAGCTGTGTCTGATTTTGTGATAAAGCTTTCAGCTCTTCAGACACATTAGCACTGGAGTTTAATAAGTTCTTATGTTGCACCTTCTTCTTTTGAGCAATCTCAGCTGTTACCTGTTTAACCCCTTCCTTTTGGATTTCTTTTTGGACTTAAGGGTTACAGGATTTGATGTTGCTGGTACAAATGTGGCTTCAAACTCATTTTTCATTTAACCATTTTCTCTTTAATTTCCTCTTTATGTTTGAGTTTGGATCCTCTTTTGTACCAACAATCATCTGTAAGATGATTAAACAAACCACATACTTCACATGGTTTCTTTTTCATCTTATGTTGATCATCAACTAAAGAGGATGAAACTACTGAAGACTTGCTCTTCAGTACTTTGGAAGCATTATTTGCTTTCTTGACTTCCTCTTTAGTAGTCTTCAAACTCTTTCTACTGACAGTTTTCTTCTTTTCAGTGCTGCCAGTAGTTGGAGTTTGAACTTCAGGTGTTAAATCTTGCTCTCCAGTCCTTTCAGGACTTCAGAAATAACTCCTGACTCCTGAGTTGATCAACTCTTTGATCATGTGAGTGTCAGCAATTGAACCATCAACATCAGCTGATAGGTTCTGAGAGGGCTTAGTGCTGACTTCTACTTTTGATGATGCTCTATCAAAAAGTGAATCACATGATGAGGTGGATTGGTTATTGCTTTCTCCATCAGATTTCACGTCTACTTTTGGAGCAAAATCTGTAGGAGGAGCTGTGTGATTATAACCAATGCCAAACTTCACATTGGAAGCTGATTGCTTACTAAGAAGCATTTCAAAACCTTTGCATGATTGTACCCATCGATCACACTCTACTTGGGTGACTGTAAGGGTTTCTTTGAGACTTCTCTGGTCTTCCAGAATAACCTCTAGCTTAGCCTTTTCATCATTTAATTGGCATTAAACTTATAAATCTCATCATTTTTACTATTAAGAGAAGACTCATACTCAGCTTGTCTTTTGGAAATGGTTTTCTCAAACTCAAGTTTTTGATTTATTAATGTTACATTTGCCTCTCTAATAGAGACAAAGGCAGCTATGCATGATTCAGAACATAACTTGGCTTTAGCCTCTGAAGATACCTAGTTACCTGTGAAGATGATGCAGTTGAGCAGGAACGCTCAGTTGGCTCCAGAGCCATAAGTGCCAGATTCCCAAAAGGACTATCACCACCATGTTGATCAGCACTTGTGAACAGTTGTTCATGACCAGACATGTCATCTGGCAAGCTGCTCCAGTCAACAACTTCAGGGGTGAAGAAGCTATGTTGTTGAGGTTGAGAGGGTTGATGAGATGGTTGAGGTTCTGGAAGTGCATGAGATTGTGGTACCATAGGAGCTTGAACTTGACTGGTTTGAGGCATGTAATAACAAGGGTAAGGGTATGGTATTTGACCCTGAGGAACAAAATATGCAGGAGATTATAGTTGAGAATGATGACTAGAATTGACAGGATGTTGCCCTTTGTTTTGTTGACTATTGCTAGGGAAAGTCACAAAAGGTGCAGAGGAATTAGATCCAGATGATCTACATTCTCTAGCAAAGTGTCCAAGCCTTTGGCATTTGTGACACCTCAACTTACTCTTGTCAAAACCAACTTGGTTTGCTAGAGAGTCCTGGGAACTTTCTTCCAGTTCTTTTGTAGAACTTCTGAGATCTGATATTTATCAAGGCCATTTGGCTCAAAATATCCATCTCTTCTAAGTCATCATCAGCAATCCCCTTGAGATCATCCATGATGAAGCATAGATTGTCATTATTACACCCAGTAAATTGACTATCAACACTCACAAATGCTAAATCCGAAATGTTTGAAGAGAAATCAATATGCTCATCATACTGGCATTCAGATGAAGCATATTCTGACTCATGACTAACCAGAGCAGTGTTGCCTGGTACAAAGTCTTTAGTGAGCTTACCAGATGAAGACAGTTTTCTCTTTCGTTATATCTCTCTCTCAAATGTGAGCAATTTCCCATGAAGTTGGGTGAGAGATAGTTTGTCCAAATTTGCACTGGAGCGTAGGACAATAGTATATGTGTCCCATCTCTCAGGCAGTGATCTGAGAAATCTGTTATTCATCTGGATATTAGTATACTCATGTTTGACCATTTTTAATTCAGAGATCAAACAAGAGAACCGCTCAAACTGTTGAGTCAGTGTCTCACCCTTCCTATGAGAGAATGTCTCATGTTTGGGCAAGGATCTCTCTATTATTTGCCAAGACCTCATCTGTTCCTCCAAATTGTTCTTTCAAGGCATTCCAGAGGTCATGGGCAGATTCATAATGCATTAGCCCAGAATATATTCATTGGTAGTGCCATGGCCAGAATTCCATGGGCTTTTGCATCAATCTCAAACAATTTCTTATCCTCATCTGAGTATTGATCCTTCCTCTTCGGAACCATTTGATTGGTTTCCGGGTTATTCACCATAGGCTTGTGTGGACCATGTACCACTGATGTCCAACAACCTGAACTGTTAACAGACAGGTGATGGAGCATACGTCGTTGCCATATGTTATACTCATTCCTAACCAGCATTGGAGGCTTGGTTGAGGAACCAGTATTGTGAGGATCATTGGAAGGAGTAGTCATTTTGGGTCCAAAAACAATTTTATTCAAGCTTTTAAAAGATTTTAGACAGACCACAACACACTCAATGAAAACCAAGAATAAGTCTCAGGATGAATGATTAAAAACACAGAAAAATCAATCTCTATAACCGTTTCTTGCAAAAATGCTAATTCAATCAAACTTGGATCTTGAAGAGCAGTTTCAATGATCAATTATTAGATCGATCAATGATTAACCAGCTCTGATACCATTTGTCAGGATCAACGATCTCAAGTTTGATGTATTAGAGAGTAATGCAGCGGAATGAGATCAAGAATTAGTCAAATTATAGCAAGAGTTTGTTATTTGTAAACAAATACGAGAGAATATATTTCTGTGATAAGGAATGTTTCAATAATGCCCAATATTATTGCTAAATCATTCACTGTTACAATAAGGTTGACACTCCTTATATAGAGTGCAATCACTGCTGTAATCACGGGATGGTGATAACTAGCAGATCTAGTACAAAAATAACTAACACTTAACAAACTATTGAAATGTTCACAGCTACTGAGAACATGTCAGAGTGCTAAGTATAAAACATGAAACTACTGAAATGAAAACTACTGAAACTACAACGACTGAAGAACAAACTCTTCAGTCGTTTTACAAAACTACTGAAAAGATAAAACATAAAACTACTGAAAAATAAACCGTCACAACTACTCAAGAAGTCCTCTTCAGCTGTTATGACATCTGATATTTTGTCTTCAGTACTTGTCTTCAGACTTTGTCTTCAGCACTTGTGTCTTCAGACTTTGTCTTCAGCACTTGTGTCTTCAGACTTTGTCTTCTGGTGTTATCTTCAGCTGTTGTGGACTTCAGTAGTTGTTGTGACGTCTGTGGGACTTAAAGGTTTTTCTGATCCGGCTCATTGGTTCTTTTGGTCCAACAAAATGTGATGACAACTGTCCAGCTTGTTTAAAAGGAAAGAAACACAAAGTTTCATTCCCTCCAATAGAATAACCAAAGTCCACTGCCTGCTTGCAATTACTGCATATGGATCTTTTTGGTCCAGTGAGAGTGATGAGTATGGCAAAGGAAAAATATTGTCTGGTAATTGTGGATGATTATTCCAGATATGTATGGACTTTTTTCTTACATTCCAAAGATGAGGCTGCCCAAATCATCATTTACTTTGTGTTGTATGTGGAGAAGCAGTATTCACTTCCAGTCAGATGTGTGAGAAGTGATAATGGTACAGAATTTAGGAATCACACTCTTGATGAATTCTATTTGTCTAAGGGAATCAAGAGGCAATTTAGCATTCAAAGAACTCCTGAGAAAAATGGAGTGGTGGAGAGAAAGAATAGGACCCTTATTGAAGCCGCAAGGATAATGTTGGCTGACTCAGGTTTGCCACTAACCTTTTGGGCTGAAGCTGTCAACAGTACAAAATCGGGTGTTAGTAAATCAGAGGTTGGTGAAGACTCCTTATGAGTTATTACATTATTTGGCCCCTCTCATTTCATTCTTTAGAGCATTTGGGTGTCCCTGTTATATTCTTAACAAAAAGAATCCACTTCAGAAGTTTGAATCAAAGGTGGATGCAGGGTATTTTGTTGGGTATTCATCTACTTGCAAGGCATACAGAGTTTTTAATTGCAGCACAAAGATTGTTGAAGAAACTTTGCATGTCAAGTTTAATGAATCTCCAAAAGACAAAATTCCTCAAAACCCTGTAGAGTTATTTGATTTGGATATACTGCAATATGTTCCATATCAGTCTCCATCTGTTGCTGTTTCTGACAATTCATCATCTCCATCTGATAATACTAATACAAGTTGTAGTGATCATCTGCCTGTGTCTACTACACTTGATGTTCCTGTAGCTTCAGCAGTTTCATCCACAACAAATGCTGATGAAATCTCTGAATCCTCTACTTCATTTGAACTACCATCTCATTCTAGGTTTCAAGAGTCTGAATCAACATCTGTTGCTGCTGAATCTCCTACAAACACTTGCACAGATATTATTGAGTACCAAGAACTGAAGAATCATCCCAGGTCTCAGATCATTGGTGACATCAATGCTGTGTTTCAACTAGAAGTCAATTGTCCAATTTCTGTCTCTATGCTCTCTTCATCAGTCAGCAAGAGCCAAAGAACTATCATGTGGCATTAAGAGACAATGGATGGGTTGAAGCCATGCAGCTTGAGCTTCTTAAGTTTCAAAGCAGCAAGTGTAGGAACTGGTTCCTCTACCACAAGGTAAGTGTGCAATAGGCACTAATGGGTGTTTAGGAATAAAACTGATGAAAAGGCCAAATTGTCAAGAACAAGGCCAGACTGGTTGTACAAGGGTTTTAACAAGAAGAAGGTGTTGATTATGATGAAACCTTTGCCCCTGTAGCCAGACTGGAGCAATCAGATTGTTCTTAGCTTATGCTGCTTCTCCATAACCTTAAAGTTTTTCAAATGATGTCAAAGTGCATTTTTTATGGTAAAATAAAAGAAGAAGTTTATGTGTGTCAACCACCAGGTTTTGAAGATCATAAACATCCAGATTGGGTGTATAAGCTTGATAAGGCTCTTTGGGTTAGAACAAGCTCCCAGAGCTGGTATGAGACACTATCTAACTTTCTTCTTCAAAATAATTTCACTAGAGGCTCCATCGATAAAACTTTATTCATTAAGAAAGTAGGCATGCATAAGCTCCTTGTTCAAATTTATATAGATGATATTATTTTTGCATCTTCTGATCCACAGTTGTGTGATGCCTTTACTAAATTAATGCAACAAAAGTATGAAATGAGTGTCATGGGAGAATTACAGTTCTTTCTGGGTTTGCAAATCAAACAAATGGCTGATGGAACTTTCATTCATCAGTCAAAATACACAAAGGATTTGTTGACCAAGTTTGATTTACAAAACTGTAAGCCTTGTTCTACTCCCATGTGCAGCAACACACAACTGCATGCTGATCAGAAAGGTAAAGCAGTTGATGAAACTCTTTACAGATGTATGATTGGTTCCTTGATGTACCTTACAGCTTCTAGACCAGACATTATGTTTGCAACTTGTGTCTGTGCTAGATTTCAGGCTGCACCTAAAGAATCCCATATGATTGCAGTCAAAAGGATCTTTAGATATTTGCAAGGAACTCAATCTCTAGGACTTTGGTATTCCACTGGGCACTCTTGCAAATTAGTTGCTTTCTCTGATAGTGACTATGCAGGGTGTAAGTTAACCAGAAAATCAACTTTTGGTGGTTGCCAATTTCTAGGCAACTGTTTAGTTTCTTGGCAGAGTAAGAAACAAACTTCAGTTGCTACATCCACAACTGAAGCAGAGTACATTGCTGCTGCAAGCTGTACATCTCAGGTACTTTGGCTTCAAAATCAATTATTGGATTATGACATTACAGATACTAAGACTCCTCTACTGATGGATAGTGCTTCAGCTCTTTGTATTGTTAAGAATCCTGTCCAGCATTCTAGGACCAAACATATTGAGATCAGACATCATTTTATCAGGGATTGTTATGAAAAAGGTCTGATTGATCCAAAGTTTGTGCCTAGTGCTGATGAGCTTGCAGATATATTTACTAAGCCTTTGGACAGTGCAACTTTCTAAAATCTTGTGCTCAGGCTTGGTATGCTGCAACTAGAATGATTTGACAACTACTGATGCTCTTACTTAATAAGTACTGATGAGCATTAGTATACAACTGTCAAAAATAAGTGCTGATAAGTTATTTTATATTCAGCAGTTTCTATAACTACTGAAGACTAAATTACTTAAAAGTACTGAAGTACTTCATTTGTTGAAAAGTACTGATGTAATTAAAACTACTGATGTCTTTTCTAATAGATAAGTACTGATGACCAATGAAACATCTGAAAATTAGATGATCTGCTGAGTAAGTGTTAAGGTCATTGAAACAACTGAACTTTGTGAATTAACGACAACAACTGCTATTTCATTTCAAAACAACTGAAGTCTAAACCAAATCTTCAGTAGTTTACAACTACTGATGACAAACACCAAGTCTTCAGTTGTTTACAACATCTGAAAGTTAAAACCATGTCTTCAGTTGTTTTCTAACAACTGATGACTCACAGCAAAACTTTCAGTTGTTTTCTTTCAGCCGCTTCATAACCTATAAATACCTAACCCTAACTTCAACCTTTTCTTAAATTTCTTTCCAAACGTTCATCTTCCATTCATGGCGACCATGCAAATCAAACCTCGACACAACTGTGTCGCTTACCTTACCAAATCAGCCTTTTGGACCAAGTTTGATGCTGCCATTGATCTGATGGTTGATTCCCAATATCACACAGCCTTCCTCTTGAATCCTACCATCTATCCCGATACACTTAGCTAATTTTGGACAAACGTCACTGTTCATACTGATGAGAATGATGACTCGATCACTCTCCAATCGTTTGTCAACCAAAAGAAGGTGGTCATCACCTCTGATCTCATTCGCCAAACCCTAGACCTGAATGATGCCACCTATGTCACCAGATACCCCAAAGGCACCATTGATTTATCATTTGTTAACCATGGATATGAGGGTGACCTACGTGCTACCACTATTATGAAGAAGCACTTCCATGATGCTGAGTGTCTCATTTTTCATATGGTCAATGTCTGTCTTGCCCCCAAAACATCTTCATGGGATCAAATGTCATCAAGGTGGCAACAGGTATTGTATTCTATCCTTGAACGCCAAAGCTTAAATTTTTCTGAAATAATATTTTTGGAATTAAAAGATCTGGCAATGAAACCTGTGGCTAACAGATGGATATTATATCCAAGGTTTCTTATGGCCATAATTATTAATCAACTAAAATCTGATGGACTTGTTGGCCTTGGGGTCCCTGCTATGGTAGTTTTGCCAGAAGTATACTCCAGGCACAACTCAAACCCAGAACTCAAAAAGGCTGCCAAACTGCTAAAACCCAAGCAGAAGGAACCCATAGCCTCCTGTAAGGATTCCTGAAGTCTGATGCAACCCAAAACAGCTTAAGTGTCTCAGCAACATGCACTAAGTACTGAAGTGAAGAATGCTTCGGAAGTTTTACACAAAGCATTAGAAAATACTCTAAGTGTAAAATCTTCCGAAGCCAAGACCAATATCTTCCGAAGCCAAACATGAAGTCTTCCGAAGCTTCAGAGACAAAGTCTTCCGAAGCCTCATCCTATGAAGACAGATTTCTTCCGAAGACTTTTAGTACACATGCTTTATCTGATGTACTGTTCCATAAAGCACCTTTTCCGCTGCATCTCTGTAAAGTCACCAACTTACATGAGTTGGTGAAAAGGGCCTTGCTTTTGGTAACTGTACATTGAGGTCTTGAGTATTCAACTTTCCACTTTATGTACTTTATCCTTTTTGTATTGTATAAGGATGTGAGCTATGGCATGTCATAGTCACAAGGTCAAAAGGCAGATATGCCTTTTGATCCTACAATTGATTTTGTTAGTGTCTAGTCAATTGTATCCAGCTGGCTTTCAAAGTATAGCCGGCTGTAGGTTGTAGTATAAGTATTTCAAGTTCTTGTATCTTTTCTTTATGCTTTGTAACACTTGTAAAAGAACTTGAGAAAGCAATATACTGCCTCCTTGAAACCCATACTCTCTTGTTCTGTCTCTTGCTTTACTTGTGTTCTTTGTATCACTTTGGTTACCCAGTTCACTGTTTGATTAGAGCTTAGTTATTCTCCTCATTGTGTTGTTGTGTTGTAATTGTGCTTAAGCCCTTAAACGGTCCTGCAATTGGTATCAGAGCTTTCCAGGCTCTTGATATAAGATCTAACCATCTTAAGATCCCTCACACACACAAAAGCTAAACTCTTCAAATGGCTGCCATCTCTAAGACTGATATGGAGACTGGAACCATGAACAAATCCCCACTGATCACTCTTGATGATTTTGACACCTGGTGCATGAGGATGGAAGGCTTCATCAGGTCTCTTGATTCAAGAATGTGGGAATCTGTTGAGAATGGACCTTTCATACCCAGCACCCCCTCTGCTACTGGTGCTGGTATGATTCCTAAAGATGTGGCCAACTACTCAGATGAAGATAGAAAAAGAGTAGAGATTGACAGGAAGGCCATGACTGCTCTTCAGACTGCTCTCCCAAACTCTGTATACAGAGGCTTTAAGAAGTGCAAGACAGCCAAACAGCTGTGGGATGCACTGAAGCTGATGTATGAAGGCTCCTCTGAAGCCAAGGAGAACAAGAAAGATCTTCTGAAGCAGCAGTTTGAAAATTTCACCTTCAAAGCAGGTGAGACCATGACTCAACAATACTTCAGGTATGTTGAGATTGTGGATACCCTAGTGGATGGAGGAGTTCCTCTTGAGAACAGGGACATTGTAAGGAAGTTCATGTCCTCACTTCCTAGGCAATGGACACACTATTGTGTGGTGATCAAGAGGACTGAGAACCTTAAGACTCTTACTCTTACAGAGTTGTATGGGATTCTCAGTGGATACCAGATGGAGATGAACATGCAAGGTTCATCTGGCAACTCCAACAATCAAATGGGTTCAGCCCTTCATGTGGTTGAAAGGGACAGCATAGAACCTCAGCATCATCTCTTATGCTACCCTGACAACTCACAAAAGGGTCCTTTCATCACCTTCCCGGAGACACCAAGGGAGAACTTTACTCAAGGAAGCCCATTCCAAGAGACAAGTTCTTCTCAAGCCTTTGTGTCTGCAGATGAAAGCTGTGGGAATTATCTCTTCACTCTTGAAGACCTGGACTGTATCCATCCAGATGACCTGGAATACATGGAGATAGTTCAGCAGATGGCTCTCCTCACTCACAGAGCCAAGAAGTTCTACAAGAGGACAGGAAGAAGATTTCCAAGCAATGCTACCAGCAGTAAGTTTGGGCTGGATAAAAGCAAAGTTAAGTGTTACAACTGTAACCTTATGGGTCACTTTGCCAGGGAGTGTAAGGCACCTAAAGCAAATGGGGGCCAAACACAACCCAGACCAAACTTTACTGACAAAGCTCCTCAAGCTGAGAAGACAAAGCAACATGCTGCTGTTGCTGTTGAAGAAGGAGGCTTTGACTGGAGTTTTCAGGTGGAGGATGCTTCTCCAAACCAAGCACTGATGGCTGACCATGATGAAGCCAAGGTATTGGAACATCTTTGCTCCCCTGAATGCATTGCTAAAGTAAATAGATACAGGTCCTATAACTTAGAGATGAGATCTGATCTTGAGTCATTAAACATATTAAAATCTGATTTTAGAAAGTCTGAAAATGATTACAAGTTAAAGATAGAAGACTTGGAGAAAACCATTTCAGTACTAAAACATGAACATACAGATTTCAGAACTCAGATCCAAGATCTCATCACTAAGTTAACTGAGTGCCAGGCTGAGCTTGTGATCAGCAAAGCCAAGGCAGAGAAGAGTGTTCTTGAAGAAGAGACCTTCAAGAACATGATATCCTCATCCCTGCACAACAAAGTTTGTTATCAAAATAGACAGGGACTAGGATCAAATGAGATAGCTCCTCCACACACAATCTTGTCTGTAAGATCTCCTAGGTGTGGAACTTGTGAAGATGAGCTTCCTCTCATAGATCCTGTAAGTGAGGATGATGAAGAAGTGATAGTGAAGAATTCCTCTGAGAAGAGTGAAGAAGAGGATTCTTCCAAGGGCCACTATCCTTCTGAGGAGAAGAAATCAACTGTGATGACCAAGTCCAAAAGAAAGAACTTGATCAGAAAGAGCAAAAGAAAGGCAAAGAAGGCTCAAGAAATCAAGGCTACTTTTGATGCTAAGCAGAAACAAGTTTTTATCTCTGCAGGTTTCAAAGTAGTAAGGACTGAAGACATCAACCAAGACTCCTCAGCTAAGAGTCATGGTTCTTGTTCAAATCATCTCAGTACCAAGAAGAAGACTGAGCTGCTGTGTACCACTGCTGCACAGCCTGGACCATCAAACTCCAAGAACAGTTCACAGCCCAAAGGAACTGTCTCAGCATCTACCAAGATGAAGGTGGAGAAGGGATGTGACCAAAGCCAGTCTTGCTCTCAAAGGGAGACTTCTTTGAAGAAGATGTTATGTGTTATGTGTGAAAGTACTTCTCACATTGCTAAGGATTGCCCATACAATCCTAAAAGTACTGTCCACATGACTAAAACAAAGACTTCAAAGAGTCTCAAGAAGTCTCAAGCTTCGGAAGGAAAGTCTGTTTCCTTCGGAAGCTCCAAATCAAAGAAGAGGTAAGTGGAAAATTACCTTCGGAAGCAAAGTTGGTCTCGGAAGAAAGGAGTTCTTCCGAAGCACTAAAGTCTGCTGCAGTGACTGTAGACTCTTCCGAAGGATCAGTCATCAAAACTTGTGAAGTTCTAAAAGCTTCTAAGGTTTTGAAGGTCAAGTCCAAGACTCCAAAGGTGGTGTGGAAGTCTAAGAAAGACCAAATGACTGAGGTTTCTCCATCAACAACAGCTGAAGATCCCTATAGTACAACCATAGGATCTATTACTGTTGCATTACCTTCTATTACTATTAATGAGCCCAAGACAAGTAAGGCTTGGGTTTCCAAATGTAACTAATCATCTTCTCTGTGCAGGAACAGCTCAAGACCAACAGGAATGTCTGGATAATTGACAGTGGCTGTTCCAGGCACATGACAGGCAATAGGTCTCTACTCCATAATTTTGAGAGAATTGATGGAGGACCAGTTGCTTTTGGAGGAGATGAAGGTGGTTACATTTCTGGAAGGGGCAAGGTCACAAATGGTAAGCTCAGCATTGAGAAGGTAAACTTTGTTAAGGAGCTTGGGTACAATCTTCTGAGTGTATCCCAATTTTGTGATCAGAGTCATAACATGCTCTTTACTGAGCATGAGTGCATTGTTCTCAAACCTGGTGTGGTCATTCCTCATGAGCATATCCTGCTCAGAGCCCCCAGGAAAGGGAACATGTACAAGATGGATTTGCAAGAAACATCTCCCTCAGGAGAAGTTTCATGCTTTCTATCTAAAGCAAATAGTGATGAGTCTTTCCTATGGCATAAAAGAATGTGCCATGTAAACTTTAAGAACATGAATAAATTAATTAAACATGATCTGGTAACTGGAATGCCAAAGAAAGAGTTTACTAGTGATGATCATTGTGTGGCATGCCTGAAAGGGAAGCAACACAAGGTATCTCACAAGCCTAAGGAAAAGAACTCCATCACTACTCCCCTACACTTGTTACATATGGATCTCTTTGGCCCCACCAGTGTAATGAGTTTAGGAAGGACCTCTTACTGTCTGGTGATCACAGATGATTTTACAAGATTCACTTGGGTCTTCTTCCTTAGAACTAAGGATGAAACCCCTGAGATTCTGAAGAATTTCATCTTAAAAGTTGAGAATCAATGTGATCACAAGGTCAAAACCATAAGATGTGATCAAGGAACTGAATTCAAGAACCAAATCCTTGATGCATTTTGTGATGAAAAAGGTATTACAAGACAATATAGTGCTCCCAGGACTCCTCAGCAAAATGGAGTTGCTGAAAGGAGAAACAGGACACTTATTGAAGCTGCAAGAACTATGTTGTCTGACTCTAAACTGCCTATCACCTTCTGGGCAGAGGCAGTCAATACTGCTTGCTATGTGCAAAACAGAGTTTTAGTAGTTAAGACACATGGTAAGACTCCTTATGAACTTTGGCACAAGAGGAAACCTTTCATTGGTTTTCTCAGGTCATTTGGATGTCCCTGCACCATCTTGAATACCAAAGATCAAATTGCCAAGTTTGCTGAGAAATCAGATGATGGACATTTCATTGGATACTCTTCTCAAGCTAAAGCTTATAGAGTATACAATCTCAGAACTAGAATTGTTGAGGAGTCAGCCAATGTGACTTTCAATGAGCACACTCCCTGTGTGGCTGGTTCTGGTCCGGATTGGCTGTTTGATCTTGATTTAGTTACCAACTGTTTTAACAAATCTTGTGAGCATGTTTCAGGATCTGCAGAAAATCTAAATACAGGTGATCCTGATCCAAGATTTGAGCTAGGAAGACCTTCAACTCATACATCTTCAGCTCCAGTTGGAACTACTTCAGCAAATGAGGTTTCTATCAGCACAACAATGACAATTCAGCTGATACATCTGGCATGCCTTCAAATTCCAGCTCAGAGGCCTCTCAACCAGATAAAGAACCTCACTTGTAGAAGACAACAATGGTGATGGTGATAGTGATCAGGAATTCCTTGATGCTAATAACCACACCATAGATGACAACATCAATGATGTCTCACACTCATTGGATCAAGTTAATCTTGATAAGTGTGATAATGTGGAGGGTGAATCTTCAGGACCAGATTTAAATTTCTCAAATTTAGATCTTTCCCAGCAACTTGCTGTGATCCCTCAGCTAAGGATCCACAAGTCTCACCCCACCACAAACATCATTGGAGATGTTGTCACAGGGGTAAGAACAAGAGGACAAACCCATGAAGCAAATGTTTGTCTTCACTCTTGTTTCTTATCTCAGATAGAGCCCAAGAAAGTTGATGAAGCTCTAAAGGATGGAAGTTGGGTTGAAGCTATGCAACAAGAGCTGCTTCAATTCAAAAGGCAGAAAGTTTGGAACCTTTGTCCTCTTCCTCATGGGAAGACTACCATTGGAACCAAATGGGTTTTTAGAAACAAGAAGGATGATAGGGGAATCATCATCAAGAACAAGGCAAGACTAGTTGTTCAAGGATACACACAAGAAGAAGGGATTGACTACACTGATGTCTTTGCTCCTGTAGCAAGACTAGAAGCTGTTAGGATATTCCTGGCATTTGCTGCATCCAAGAACTTCAAGGTCTACCAACTTGATGTAAAGTGTGCTTTCTTATATGGAGTGATTGATGAGGAGGTTTATGTCAAACAGCCACCTGGTTTTGTAGACCCTGATCATCCTGATTATGTCTGCAAGCTTGACAAAGCTCTTTATGGGCTGCATCAGGCACCCAGGAAGTGGTATGAGACACTATCTAAGTATCTCTGCAAGCATGGATACAGAAGAGGTACTATAGATGGAACCCTCTTCATCAAAGGACAGGGAAATGACTTATTGCTGGTTCAAGTATATGTTGATGACATCATCTTTGGTTCAACTAATCCAAAGCTCTGCAAAGACTTTGAGAAGCTGATGAAAGACAGATTTGAGATGAGTTCAATGGGAGAACTCAACTTCTTTCTGGGAATTCAAGTGAAGCAGGTTGAAGATGGCATCTTCATAAGTCAGTCAAAGTATGTTCAAGACATACTCAAGAGGTTCAATATGACTGATTGTAAGATTGCTAAGACACCCATAGCCAGAAACCACTCCCTTGGTCCAGATCTTGAGGGGGAGTGTGTAGATGAGCACTTATACAGGGCTATGATTGGGTCTCTTATGTATCTTACAGCTAGCAGGCCTGATATCATGTTTGCTACATGTATTTGTGCAAGATATCAAGCCAACCCTAAGATGTCTCACTTAATCACTGTGAAAAGGATTTTAAGATACCTCAAAGGTGCTTCAACACTTGGTCTATGGTATCCAAAGAATCCAAATTTCAATCTGTATGCCTATACAGATAGTGATTATGGTGGTTGCAATATGACTGCAAAGTCTACATCTGGGGGATGTCAATTCCTTGGTGGAAGGGTGGTCTCATGGCAATGCAAGAAACAATCCTGTGTGTCTGCATCAACTGCTGAGGCTGAATACATTGCTGCTGCAAGCTGCTGTGCTCAAGTGCTTTGGATTCAAAATCAGATGCTGGACTATGGATTTAACTTCAAGGAGACTCCTATCCACATAGACAACAATAGTGCTATCTCTATCACTGAGAACCCTGTGCAGCACTCAAGGACCAAACACATCAACATCAGGTATCATTTAATAAGAGATAACTATGAAAAAGGATTAATTAAACTAGTCAAAGTTCATACAGATGAACAATATGCTGATCTGTTCACCAAAGCTTTTGATGAACAGAGATTTAAGTATCTGATATCAGCTATTGGGATGATTAACTTTGAGTAGACTTTTTATTAAAACTAATTCTAATTATTTCTTCTTAAAATATGTGTGTCCTAAGTTGTCTAGTTCATCACTTTCATAAGCTCATGTTTTCTTTGGATGTAAAATTCTTTTTGAAGACTTTCTTAGATTCTTGAAAATTTCTGATACTTCGGAAGATAAAATTTTATCTTCGGAAGAAAAACATGTCTTTAAAATAAATAACTGTCTAAGAGATTTTACCTTCGGAAGAAGTAAAGATTCATCTTCCGAAGCTTAAAATTCTTATCTCAGACACTTATCTATTTTCAAGAACCTTTTCCTTCCGAAGCAAAATTAACCTTCGGAAGCTTTGTTTATTTTCATACAAAGCATTCAAGGGTTTATTTCTCTTCCGAAGCATAAATTATCAAGACTCTCAGGAAAATCTTCCGAAGCCATTTTAGCTTCGGAAGCTTTTTAAATCAAAACTTCCGAAGACAAATAAACTTCGGAAGCTTTTCGAATTCCAAGAAAACTACTTTTTGAGCAAAAGTAAACTACTTTTTCAGAGGTGGGACTGACATCCGTCACTTCAAGGTCCGTCAATTGACGTGTTTGTCCGTCATCTATTTTATATACTTGGTCATTCCTCACCATTATTTGACTCTTTATGTGGATATCATGTGTGCAATATTACCGTTGTGTGTGCATTCGCTATAATCGTGTGTGAACCTTAAAAAGACCTTTAAAACTTCCATTTTTGAAAACGCTAAATATATCATTTTATAAATATAATAAATGTTTTAATATAACCATTTCTTCAGTCATAATAACATTAAATGAACTTTTACAATTAATATAAAACACCTAACAAAGTCGTTTTTCAACCAAACAAAATTTGGGAAAACTCGGGGGTTAAGTGCAGGGACTAAACTTGTAATTTTGGAAACTTGGGCTGGGTATAAATACCCATATTCCAGCCCTAAATCTTCATTATCACCATCTTCTTCATCTTCATCTCCTCTTCACACACTAGAACACCATTTTAGCACCAAATCCGACCCGAGAGGTCTCGTTTTCTTCGTCTTGACACCGTCTACAACATACACTACCCCTCCCTAGCAGGTAGTTGTCTTTGGTTGTCCATTTTAGAGCCTTTTCACGGCTGTCCAAACTAGGGTTTCGGGTGTTCGGGTTCAACCCGAACACACAAGGTCGTATGGGTGCGTGTGAGGTCTCTTTGCTTGTGTTTTATGCTTGTACATGTTTGTTGAGTGTTTCTGGAGGTCTAGGTAGTGTAAAACCCGTGTTTTGAGCAGCTCGGGGACTGCTCACCCCGACCACAGTCGCGATTCTGCAGATTGGGCGACTGGGTCATCCATGCGATTGAGCCGTGCGACTGAGTGGGTCGTGCGACTGGATCATGCGTCTGAGTCAATCGCGCGACTGAGTGGTGCGACTAGGCATGTCGTGCGACTGAGTTGTGCGACTGAGTGTCTGTGTGCGATTGAGTCATGCGTGCGAATGAGTGTATGCGAATGAGTCATGCGACTGAATGTGTGCGAATGAATGTGATTCGCACGACTGGGGTCCAATCGCACGAATGAAGGTTCAGTCGTACGAAAGTAGCTAATTCGCACGATTGAAGGTTGATTCGTGCGCATGGAAGTTGAGTCGTGCGATTGGGTGTTGTGTGGTACGACTGAAGGCCAATCATACGAATGAAGGCTCAATCGTACGAATGAAGCTGATTCGCACGATTGAGGGTTGATTCGCACGAATGGAGGTTGAGTCGTGCGTCTGGCCTTGTATACGACTGAAGTTGTTGTGTTTGACCCTTGTGCGTGGCGTGAGTATGTCGTGTGGTGTCGAGGTAACACTAACACAATTATGCCATTGTTTGGCCACAAAGATTAAAGTCAACGTGAGAAAGGGCACAGAAACTATTTTGAGCAAATTTAACTAACACTTTCGAATGACTAAATTGACTAATAACAATTGACACTTATTCAATATTCTTTCGATTAACAACGATACTTTTACTTAAATATCATCATTAGTGGCGACAATGTCTTGTACTTGGATCTACATAAGATCTAGTACGTGTGTCAGTCTGTGTGTGTTGTGCGTGACCCATCCGATACGACCCGAACCGACCCATCATTATTGCGCGCTTATACATATAACATATCATTAACGCTATACAATAACTGTCAATAGGTGTTTGACTGTTTATTTGCATTCAACATTTGGGATACAACGCTCATACATACTTACCACTTAACAAGTGAGTTTCGTGGCCCCTTTTTACATTTATACAATATTTCAATCATTTACAATTGGGGGAAAAGTATGCTTACACAATTTTTATGCTGTACAACTTACATACATTTTACATACAAGGAATCAACGTGATACTGTGTTGCAAGTACTATTTGATACATGCTTGGGTCTTCTGTGTGGTTCTATCTTTGCAACTATTTAATTCCAGTGTGGGAACCGACGGTTAGGTATTGGTAGTACTACTGGGTTGACACCCCCACCCTCGTTCGATGGTATACTAGTTGGTACCATCAGTGGCCAGGAACGGGCCCTTGGGTGAATATATGCCGACAATTTCTGTGTGTACGTCGCTAGGTTTGGTTGCAAAGCTCATGCCATGTGATATTTACTTGTGTAATAACTGTATTCACGGTATTCCGACGCGCTATTATATACAGCATCACTTACATTTTATTACATAAACCTGCGAGCTCACCAACAATTTTGTTGACCGTTTTAAGCATATCTTTTCAGGTGAACATGCAAGTCCAGGAATCTAGGGTGCTGCCTTAGTGGAGACCCTAGGATGCATTTTGGGACTTAGCTCTTTTTGATAAACAATCTTTTTGAACAATGTTATCGCATGTAAACAATTATCAGCATTTGAACTTGTTCCCGGGTTGTGGGAATTAACATTTACAATATCATCTTGTGTGTATACATGTTATTATCATTATGTTGCTTATGGCTATGTGTGGTGGACATTGACTAAACACGACACAAGTCCCCTTGTCGTCGGGTGTCGTCATGACACACATATCATCATTTATATATATTGCTCTCTATCGCTTACCATGTGTTATGACGATCCCATTCTCGTTACATCCCCGTGTTTCCGCTTTTAGCGGGGGTGTGACAGATTGGTATCAGAGCCATTGGTTATAGAGAATTAGGCAATACGCTTGACCTAGACTATAACCTAGGAACCTTCATGTAGATTTGCATGCTAAGGCTTTGTATGCATATTATATCTCGTGTATGTGTTCCTCGCTGCTTGATTTGCTCAACTATTTGTTATGTGATCTTTCTACCCTATGAGAGAGCCCTTGTGCTCACTCATTTATGGGAATACCCTATTGGATCTTCCGTTCCCTCTGCGCGCCGAGTTAACTTATCAGATCCGGGTATTAACCCGAAGTAATCTACACAGAACATACTATTGTGCTTGACCTTGGACATTGAGATAACTCTAAGGAGGAATATGTCTGAAACCTCGAAGAATGAGGAAATAGACAACCTCCGCTAGACTAAACGTGATTGTATACATGGACTTGATGGATATGATGTAAAGGAAAGTCGGATGTCATGTAACCGGATCAGGCATCATTCTCGGTACATCGTGGGTGTGGTGGGAACGCTGCGGGGAACCCTATATATAAACACCACCGGTATACCGAGAATATTCTTGAAATGGGGCTGCATGGTGGTCTGGCCGACCTGAACATGAACATTGGAATTTGATAAGTGGAATACATTTGTATCTTATGGTGACTAAAGCTGATATGTTACCTCTTTTATGATTAGAACATGCCGCCTCGAAGAGTCACCCGTAGCAGTAGTGGCGGGAGTGAAGCCCCAAGGGGCAGAGGCCGAGGCAGAGGCAGAGCACCAAGAGCAAACGATGCTCCTGCCAGTAACAGTCAAGGAACAGGGAACGCCGACATGGCAGCCCTGATCGCTCAACAATTGGCCGCACTCATTCCTACTATCGTGGCCCAAGTGAGCGACGCACTTCAACAACACCACCCTCACGGGGATGGTGGCAACGATGATGGAGCCCAAGGTGGGATTGAAACTGAAACGGGAAACGGGAACCCGACTGGAAACGAGAGCAACCAGGAAACCGGGAATGGTGGTACTGCCGGTATCGAGACTGGAGTGGTCAATGCTCGTCGGGGATGCTCGTACAAGGAGTTTGTGGCTTGTAAGCCAAGGGAATTCGATGGGAAAGGTGGGGCGATAGCCCTAACCAGGTGGTTGGAAAAGATGGAGGCAGTGATCGACATCAGTGAGTGCCTCGACAGCCAAAGGATCAAGTATGCTACTTGTTCTCTACAGGGTAAAGCCCTAACCTGGTGGAACACTCAGATTCAAGCAAGAGGAAGAGAGTCCGCGATGCAAATGTCGTGGGACGAGTTCAAAGCCCTAATCACCGAGGAATACTGCCCTCTCAACGAGATGCAGAAACTGGAGCATGAGTTCTGGAATCATGCCATGGTAGGGGCAGGGCATGCAGCTTATACTGATCGATTTCATGAGCTGGCTAGATTGGTTCCGCATCTGGTTACGCCGGAATCAAAGAGGATCGAGAGGTACATTTGGGGACTCGCGCCTCAAATTAGAGCTATGGTCACAGCAGCCGCTCCTCCTACCATTCAGAGCGCGATTTTGAAAGCTGGCGCTCTGACTGATGAGATGGTTAGAACAGGGGTATTGGGCCGAGGGGCCGAGAAGAGGAAAGATGTTGGGGAATCGAGCCGGTCGAGCGCCGGAAGATTTGAGAAGAGGTCTAAATCGACCAGGAATTTTGTGGCCGTGTCTCAGGCCAGAAGAGAGTATGTGGGGCCGCACCCCAAATGTGACAGGTGCAATTATCATCATCCCCCAGGGACACAGTGCCGGGTGTGCGCTAACTGTAAGCGCCCGGGTCATTTTGCCAGAGATTGCAGAACTGCGCCAAATCTTGTAGCACCCGTCAACGCGGTTAACCCCGCCGGGAATGCAAGGGCTTGCTTTGAGTGTGGGAGCCCCGATCACTACAGGAATATGTGCCCCAGGCTGAATCGGGCACCGGGTCAACAGGGGAACAACCAGCAAAGGTGTTGGCTATCGCTGGGAATCAAGGCCCGGCTACTCAGGGAAACGCAGCTCGGGGACGTGCATTCGTCATTGGAGCTAATGATGCCGTCAGGACCCGAATGTTGTCACGGGTACGCACTTACTCAATCATCACTTCGCATCTATATTATTTGATACTGGAGCAGACAATAGTTTCATATCTTCTGAGTTTGTGCAATTACTTGATGTGAGTCCTAGTAGGCTAGAAATAGCTACTCTGTAGAAATGGCCAATGGTAAGGTTGCTCAGGCCGATGAGATTATTAGGAAGTGTTCGTTGACGTTGGAGGATCATACATTCGACATAGATTTGATACCCTTCGAGTTGGGAAGCTTCGATGTGATTGTGGGTATGGATTGGTTGTCGCAGAATGGAGCAGAGATTGTCTGTCGAGACAAGTAGTACGTATCCCTATGCCAAACGGGGAAGTACTCAAGGTTCAGGGAGAACGACCGGGTAAGAGCTTAAAGTTGATTTCCTGCATGAAAGCACGCCAGAGTCTACGAAAGCAGTGCTACGCTTTTCTGGCTCATGTAGTTGAAAGAAAGACGAGGAAAGGAAACTGGTGGATATTCCAGTGGTACGGGATTACCCAGAAGTATTTCCAGATGACTTGTCTGGTTTACCTCCTCCACGACAGGTGGAATTCCGTATTGAGTTGGTTCCTGGAGCTACACCGGTAGCGAAAACGCCTTATCGACTAGCACCATCCGAGATGCAAGAGTTGTCTAGTCAGTTACAGGAACTACTGGAGAAAGGTTTCATTCGACCAAGTCATTCACCGTGGGGAGCACCGGTACTATTTGTCAAGAAGAAGGACGGATCGTTCCGTATGTGCATCGATTACCGTGAACTGAACAAGTTGACGGTGAAGAACCGATATCCTCTCCCCAGAATCGACGATTTATTTGATCAGCTGCAAGGAGCTTCGTATTTTTCAAAGATCGATCTTCGTTCTGGTTATCATCAGCTAAGGGTTTTCGAGGACGACATACCGAAGACTGCGTTCAGAACTCGTTATGGGCATTATGAGTTCTTGGTCATGCCGTTCGGGTTGACCAACGCACCAGCTGTGTTCATGGATCTAATGAATCGGGTGTGCAAACCTTACTTGGATAAGTTCGTGATCGTGTTCATAGACGATATACTTATCTATTCCCGATCAAAGGAGGATCATGTAGAACATCTTCGGGCTATTCTGGAGCTGCTACGCGAAGAGAAACTTTTCGCCAAGTTCTCGAAGTGTGAGTTTTGGTTGCGAGAAGTAAAATTTTTGGGTCATGTGGTTAATGAGGACGGGATTCACGTAGATCCCGGCAAAATCGAAGCGGTGAAGAAGTGGGATACGCCCCAGACACCATCAGAGATACGGCAATTCTTAGGATTGGCCGGTTATTATCGTCGCTTCATAGCGAATTTCTCAAAGATCGCGCAACCGTTGACCCTGCTTACTCAGAAAGACAAGAAGTTTGACTGGGGATTTGCACAAGAACAAGCGTTCCAAACGTTGAAAGAGAAGTTGTGCAACGCGCCAATACTGTCTCTCCCAGACGGAACAGATGATTTTGTGGTTTACTGCGATGCGTCACATCAAGGATTGGGATGTGTATTGATGCAGAAGGACAAGGTGATTGCCTACGCTTCGCGACAACTTAAAGTGCACGAAAAGAACTACACCACTCATGATCTTGAGTTGGGCGCTGTAGTATTTGCACTCAAAATTTGGAGGCATTACTTGTATGGCACCAAATGCATCATCTTCACCGATCATAAGAGCCTTCAACATATTCTGGATCAGAAGGAACTCAACATGCGCCAACGACGTTGGGTAGAGCTTCTTAGCGACTACGATTGTGAAATCCGGTATCATCCGGGGAAAGCTAACGTGGTGGCTGATGCCTTAAGCCGTAAAGAACGTGTGAAACCACTACGTGCACGAGCGTTGGGATTGACCATTCAAACCAACTTGAAAGCTCAGATTCAAATTGCACAGAGTGAGGCATTGAAAGAAGAAACCTTGCGGGAGAAGAGTTCCGGGGGTTAGATAAACAGATGATTCGCAAGGATGACGGTATTCAGTACTTCATGGATCGCATATGGGTACCCAAATGGGGAGGTGTTCGAACCTTAGTCATGGATGAAGCCCACAAGACGCGATATTCTATTCATCCTGGTGCAGACAAGATGTATCATGATCTTAAGGATCTATACTGGTGGCCAGGCATGAAGAAAGACATTGCCTTATACGTCAGTCGATGCTTGACGTGTTCGAAAGTCAAAGCTGAACATCAAAAGCCATCGGGATTATTACAGCAACCTGAAATTCCCGAGTGGAAATGGGAGAACATAGCTATGGATTTCATTACCAAACTCCCTAGAACAAACAGCGGTCATGACTCGATATGGGTCATTATTGATCGAATGACGAAGTCAGCACATTTCTTGCCTATCCGAGAAGATTACAAGATGGATAAGTTGGCAAGATTGTACATCAAAGAGGTCGTGACACGGCACGGGGTGCCAGTGTCAATCATATCCGACCGTGATAGCAGATTCACTTCACGTTTTTGGCAGACACTACAGAAGCGATGGGTACTCGGTTAGACATGAGTACAGCCTATCACCCTCAAACAGATGGCCAAAGTGAACGCACTATACAGACGCTAGAAGACATGTTGAGAGCGTGTGTAATCGATTTTGGTGGTAGTTGGGATGCTCATCTGCCGTTGATTGAGTTCTCTTACAACAACAGCTACCATACAAGCATTGGATGCGCACCATTTGAAGCGTTGTATGGAAGAAATGCAGATCTCCCGTTTGTTGGGCCGAAATTGGTGAAAGTCAACTGACAGGCCCAGAGATCATCCAAGAAACAACAGACAAGATTTTCCAAATCAAAGATCGACTTAAAGCCGCGCGAGATCGCCAAAAGAGCTATGCCGACAATCGTCGGAAGCCTCTAGAATTCAATGTTGGGGATCGTGTGTTACTCAAAGTTTCCCCTTGGAAAGGAGTCGTTCGATTCGGAAAGAAAGGGAAGTTAGCCCCAAGATACGTTGGACCATTTGAGATCACTGAAAGGATCGGTCCAGTGGCTTACCGGTTAAGGTTGCCACAAGAGCTTAGCGGTGTACACGATACTTTTCACGTGTCAAACCTCAAGAAATGTTTGGCCGATGAATCCCTTCACGTGCCAATCGAGGAAATCAAGATTGATGACAAGCTTCATTTTGTTGAAGAACCCATTGAGATCATGGATCGAAAGGTCAAGCAACTGAAGCGCAGTAGGATACCTATTGTTCGCGTAAGGTGGAATTCAAAACGAGGGCCAGAGTTTACATGGGAACGTGAAGATCAGATGAAACTCAAATATCCACATCTTTCGAGGATGACACTCTTGGACCTAACTCCAGCTGAATTTCGGGACGAAATTCTCTCAACTGGGGGATACTGTGACATCCGTCACTTAAGGTCCGTCAATTGACGTGTTTGTCCGTCATCTATTTATATACTTGGTCATTCCTCACCATTATTTGACTCTTTATGTGGATATCATGTGTGCAATATTATCGTTGTGTGTGCATTCGCTATAATCGTGTGTGAACCTTAAAAAGACCTTTAAAACTTCCATTTTTGAAAACGCTAAATATATCATTTTATAAATATAATAAATGTTTTAATATAACCATTTCTTCAGTCATAATAACATTAAATGAACTTTTACAATTAATATAAAACACCTAACAAAGTCGTTTTTCAACCAACAAAATTTGGGAAAACTCGGGGGTTAAGTGCAGGGACTAAACTTGTAATTTGGAAACTTGGGCTGGGTATAAATACCCATATTCCAGCCCTAAATCTTCATTATCACCATCTTCTTCATCTTCATCTCCTCTTCACACACTAGAACACCATTTTAGCACCAAATCCGACCCGAGAGGTCTCGTTTTCTTCGTCTTGACACCGTCTACAACATACACTACCCCTCCTAGCAGGTAGTTGTCTTTGGTTGTCCATTTTAGAGCCTTTTCACGGCTGTCCAAACTAGGGTTTCGGGTGTTCGGGTTCAACCCGAACACACAAGGTCGTATGGGTGCGTGTGAGGTCTCTTTGCTTGTGTTTTATGCTTGTACATGTTTGTTGAGTGTTTCTGGAGGTCTAGGTAGTGTAAAACCCGTGTTTTGAGCAGCTCGGGGACTGCTCACCCCGACCACAGTCGCGATTCTGCAGATTGGGCGACTGGGTCATCCATGCGATTGAGCCGTGCGACTGAGTGGGTCGTGCGACTGGATCATGCGTCTGAGTCAATCGCGCGACTGAGTGGTGCGACTAGGCATGTCGTGCGACTGAGTTGTGCGACTGAGTGTCTGTGTGCGATTGAGTCATGCGTGCGAATGAGTGTATGCGAATGAGTCATGCGACTGAATGTGTGCGAATGAATGTGATTCGCACGACTGGGGTCCAATCGCACGAATGAAGGTTCAGTCGTACGAAAGTAGCTAATTCGCACGATTGAAGGTTGATTCGTGCGCATGGAAGTTGAGTCGTGCGATTGGGTGTTGTGTGGTACGACTGAAGGCCAATCATACGAATGAAGGCTCAATCGTACGAATGAAGCTGATTCGCACGATTGAGGGTTGATTCGCACGAATGGAGGTTGAGTCGTGCGTCTGGCCTTGTATACGACTGAAGTTGTTGTGTTTGACCCTTGTGCGTGGCGTGAGTATGTCGTGTGGTGTCGAGGTAACACTAACACAATTATGCCATTGTTTGGCCACAAAGATTAAAGTCAACGTGAGAAAGGGCACAGAAACTATTTTGAGCAAATTTAACTAACACTTTCGAACGACTAAATTGACTAATAACAATTGACACTTATTCAATATTCTTTCGATTAACAACGATACTTTTACTTAAATATCATCATTAGTGGCGACAATGTCTTGTACTTGGATCTACATAAGATCTAGTACGTGTGTCAGTCTGTGTGTGTTGTGCGTGACCCATCCGATACGACCCGAACCGACCCATCATTATTGCGCGCTTATACATATAACATATCATTAACGCTATACAATAACTGTCAATAGGTGTTTGACTGTTTATTTGCATTCAACATTTGGGATACAACGCTCATACATACTTACCACTTAACAAGTGAGTTTCGTGGCCCCTTTTTACATTTATACAATATTTCAATCATTTACAATTGGGGGAAAAGTATGCTTACACAATTTTTATGCTGTACAACTTACATACATTTTACATACAAGGAATCAACGTGATACTGTGTTGCAAGTACTATTTGATACATGCTTGGGTCTTCTGTGTGGTTCTATCTTTGCAACTATTTAATTCCAGTGTGGGAACCGACGGTTAGGTATTGGTAGTACTACTGGGTTGACACCCCCACCCTCGTTCGATGGTATACTAGTTGGTACCATCAGTGGCCAGGAACGGGCCCTTGGGTGAATATATGCCGACAATTTCTGTGTGTACGTCGCTAGGTTTGGTTGCAAAGCTCATGCCATGTGATATTTACTTGTGTAATAACTGTATTCACGGTATTCCGACGCGCTATTATATACAGCATCACTTACATTTTATTAAATAAACCTGCGAGCTCACCAACAATTTTGTTGACCGTTTTAAGCATATCTTTTCAGGTGAACATGCAAGTCCAGGAATCTAGGTGTGCTGCCTTAGTGGAGACCCTAGGATGCATTTTGGGACTTAGCTCTTTTTGATAAACAATCTTTTTGAACAATGTTATCGCATGTAAACAATTATCAGCATTTGAACTTGTTCCCGGGTTGTGGGAATTAACATTTACAATATCATCTTGTGTGTATACATGTTATTATCATTATGTTGCTTATGGCTATGTGTTGTGGACATTGACTAAACACGACACAAGTCCCCTTGTCGTCGGGTGTCGTCATGACACACATCTCATCATTTATATATATTGCTCTCTATCGCTTACCATGTGTTATGACGATCCCATTCTCGTTACATCCCCGTGTTTCCGCTTTTAGCGGGGGTGTGACAGGGACCGACTTTCGGATTTCAAAGTTTATCCTCTTTCATTAACTTTGGTTCAAATCCCTTTTCATATAAATACCCAACGGTTCCCCCTCTTTCCCACTATCTTCCTCAATTCTACTGTTTCTCTAACCTAATTCTCTAAACCGCCTTTGCTTTCTACCTTTCTTCACCCTTAAGCTTCTAAAATGGCCAACCTTAACCGCAGAAACAACCCTGATTTCTCCATGCAACTACACAGGCAACATAATCAAGTTGCTCTGTTAAGCTCTGAGAAAGATGCAAGTTTCTCAGAGATTTGCCAATTCTTGACTCTGTCAAACTACTTCACCTCCCTGACCATTGATCCTCCTCTATATGAGGATCAGTTGCTTGAATTCTGGAAGACCTGCCAAGAGGTCATTATGGATGGGGAGAAGGCACTGTCTGCCACAGTGCAAGGGAGGACAGTCTTCATCACTCCGGCCATCATTAACCAACATCTACAGCTGGATGATGAAGAAGGTGAGGTGTCCTTCCCAAAAGAAGCTGTAAATCATTCTTTTGAGCAGATGGGCTATGAGGGAGATTTCTCTGTAAAGGCCTTTAGGAAAGGGAAGGTCTCATCCCAATGGAAATTCCTGCTCCATGTGGTTATCCACAGCTTGTCAAACAAGCATGGTGGATGGGACCAGATTCCTGAGGATCTCTCCTTCATAGTTCATGGAATGGTTCAAGGGGTCAAGTTCAGGTATTCACAATTTGTTTATACTAATTTACTTGCAAACTTAGACTCCTTAGAGTATTACATGTTTCCTAGATATGTTCAACACTTCTCAACTGTGAACTGGGCTCACAGTTGAGGGAAACAGGTAATATTCTTAAATTGGGACAGATGAAGCCCGGCATCTTTAAAATAATGAAGAAGCCAACTGTAGGCTTCTCTGGGGTAGAAACAGCCCTAGTCCCAAAAATGTTAGAGCTCATTGCTCAAGGTGACAACCTAGCAACACAAGCTAGTGTTGAACCCACACCTCTTTTGTCCCTACCATTAAAAACCAGAAATCACCCTCACCTACCAAAGAAAATCCAAACGAACCCCTGCTCAGACTATTGAGTCTGTGCAGGCCCCCAAATACACAACCTTACAGGAAGAAGTGGATACTAGAGCTCCCACTTCTCCTGAGGAGCAAACCACTCCCATTGTTTCACCTATCAGGGCTGAGGTTCCTCAAGCTCACCCTGATGAGCTCAATAGCCCAACAACCTTAAGCCTTCACTCTGAGTCTCAACACTCAAGTGGACAACCTTCAGGGGACAGCTACCATCCCCAGCCTTTGGATCTCAACCAACCAATTCCCAACCTATCCTTTTACACTGATGAAGACTTAGGATTCAGTGAGTACCATGAGTCTCTCTTCTCCTCCCCTACTCAAAGAGAGATGAGTATCTCTGACTCTCCTCAGTCTATCCCCCATCAGTCACCTGTACTGAGGTGGACACTTCTGAACCTGTTCAGGATGTCCATATGGAAGAGGCTCTCACTTTTGAAAGTGATTACATCATTAAGACCTCAACCATGGCAACTCAGCCCATTGGCATCTCAACTGAGGCTGCCAGTGAGCAGAGGAAAACCAGCAGCCAAGAAACTCAAGCTGGTGGTGAGAGAGAGGACTTTGGTCCAATCATCTCATCCCCCAATGAATCTTCTGATGAAGATGAGGGGAATTGAGACTAAAGGTGCAAAAACTGTCAAAAACATGCACCTACTTAGTCTCTAAGGTTAGTCACTTGGAATCTCAGGTGACAACCTTACAAAACAGGGTCAATGATCAGCAACTCCAGATTTCATATCTGCAGGAAAAACTAGCTGGGAGACCTTTAAGGAGAGCTCAACCAGGAACACAAGAACCTGTGGAAGTGATTGACTTATCCTCCAGCTCACCTATGCAAGTGGGTGATGCTACCAAAAAGGGGGAGAAAGTTGTTACAACCACAGAACCTGGGAGTTCTTCAGAGAGAATGGACATAGAGGACTCACCATCCTCACTTGCTGTTGTGCATTCTCAGCAACTTCCTCAAGTTCACATTAATGTGGACTCTATAGACTCTCTCATCAGGAGTCTCTTTGAGGAAGGCATACCAAGGGCTGTCTCATCTCCACCACTGGGAACTAGCAATCAAATCATAAGGTGGAGATATGATGATGACAGAAGAGCCCTCATACTTCAAAGAGTTCAAGGCCAACAAGAAGTTTTTCAATTCCAAAGCCTGAGCTTTTATGAAAGACTGGATTTAGTCAACCTACCACTTGTCAATCCAAGCAATTCAAGACAAGCTGATAGGCTGGCTCAAAGAATCCAAGACAGGATCATGGCAGAGTTCTCTCTAAGAAGGAGACTTAGGGAATCAGGCAATGTCATCGGTCAACTGGATGTTGAGGTGGACCCTAAGATTAGTTTCATAGGGGAAACCTTGACTGAAGGCCCAGTGACAGAACCTGAGACCCCTGTCTCATCATCAACAACTGCTGCTAAGGTCCAAACTCCATCTGAGACACCTGCTGGTGAAGGTGTTTCTCAGCCTCTCTCTGGCCAGAGCATGGAAGCTACTCCAAGCAATGAAGGCCAAGCTTCAATCCACCCTGAGTCACAAAGGTCTGTTGGTGACAAAGGGAAAAGGATAATGACTCCTGAGGAAATTGAGGAGGAAGAGAGAGAGAGGAAAAGGAGACTAAGGGGAGAAAGTTCCACTGGGTCATCTAGCTTCATGCAAGCTGCAATCAGGGCTGCCCCCAGACCAAATACTCAGGATGATGAGTTAAGGGCAGTCAGGATTACCTACTTACAGACCAGGAACTATGACATTGATGAGATCATCTCCCTCCCCTTAGAAGAACTAAATGAACTGGCTGACAGAGAAGTGTCAAGAGAGTTGAAGGAGAAAGAGGATGCAATGATACTTCTCCAACTCAAAGAGGAGAAGAGACAGAAAAGACTGTACAAGCATGCTCCTACTCTCTCACCAGTTCAAGAAAGTCCTGCACAGGAAGATGTGGCTCCACAAGAACCTCAGGTAGATAAAGAGGAAGATAGGATCAAGATGATCAACTACCTGAGTGCCACAGGCTTCTATCAGGCAGATGCACTTCTCCCTTTGTCCTATGACTTCATTGAGTTCGAGTATCTAAAGCAACTTGAACTTGAGCTAGTCAAGGAAAGAAAGACAACCAAAAGGAAACTAAGGGAAGAAGCTGCAAAGTCAAGGGCCACCATTCAAAAGAATGCAAAGAAGTCTGCTGACAGACAAAGAATGGTGAGCTTCTTGAAGCTGTATGGATTCTCCGGAAGGAGACTTGGCCCCATGTCTCTATCCACTATGGATGAGCATATTAGGGTGATCAAGCAGAAGATAAGAGTGGAGAACTTATTGACTTGCACTCTCTTCCAAGTCAAGTCCCACCTGAAGTGGAGGTCAAGTTTGAACAACCAGAGACACCTCAACCAGCACCTCCAGCTGAGCCCCAGCAAGCTTCATCTTCTGATCCTAGGCAGGGTCAAACTCCCTCTCCTTCTGAACCTGTGAGGGAGGAACACCCAACTGAGAAAGACACTGATGATCAACAAGGTGCTGCAGACCAGTCTTCTCAGTTAAAGTCATCCAAGAGGAAGAAGAGAATGGCTTCTAAACCAAAGTCAAAGAAGAAGCCTAAGTCATCTACCTCTACACCTCAAGCTGAATCAGATCAACCTAAGGAAGTGCATGATGAGGCAGCCCAATCAACTCCAATGCAACTGGCTCCTCTAATAACTGAGACACCCATCTTGTCCTGGACTTACTCTACCAATCCAGAAAGATGGCATGTAATTAGAGATCAAGGTGTTGAGAATGTCTATACTTGGCAAGACACAATCAACTTACCTCTGCATGATCTCTTTGAATGAGAAGATACTATGAAGGTATTAATGATCCTGACAATCTAATGAAGAAGGGCATGGTCATGATTGTACTGAAGACCACTAACATCTGAAGATCTTCTAAGTGTTTTGGTAGCATCAGCCTAGGGGGAGTTTGTATGGATTCCTTAAGTCTGATGCAACCCAAAACATCCAATGTGTCTCTGCAACATGCACTAAGTACTGAAGTAAAGAATGCTTCGGAAGTTTTACACAATACACTAGAAAATACTCTAAGTGTAAAATCTTCCGAAGCCAAGACCAATATCTTCCGAAGCCAAACATGAAGTCTTCCGAAGCTTCAGAGACAAAGTCTTCCGAAGCTTCAACCTATGAAGACAAATTTCTTCCGAAGACTTTTAGTATACATGCTTTATCTGATGTACTTTTCCTTAAAGTTGGACACCTTTCCGCTGCATCTCTGTAAAGTCACCAACTTACATGAGTTGGTGAAAAGGTCCATGCTTTTGGTAACTGTACATTGAGGTCTTGAGTCTGTAACTTTCTACTTTATGTACTTTATCCATTTTGTAATATATAAGGATGTGAGCTATGGCATGTCATAGTCACAAGGTCAAAAGGCTGATATGCCTTTTGATCCTACAATTGATTTTGTTAGTGTCTAGTCAATTGTATCCAGCTGGCTTTCAAAGTATAGCCGGCTGTAGGTTGTAGTATAAGTATTCCAAGTTCTTGTATCTTTCTTATGCTTTGTAACACTTGTAAAAGAACTTGAGAAAGCAATATACTGCCTCCTTGAAACCCAACTCTCTTGTTCTGTCTCTTTACTTTACTTGTGTTCTTTGTATCAATATTGGTTAATCTAGTTCACTGTTTGATCAAAGTTTAGTTGTTCTCCTCATTGTGTTGTTGTGTTGTAATTTGTTCAAGCCCATAAACGGTCCTGCATACTTTATACTACATCCTACAGCAGGCCATACTTTGAAGGCCAGCTAGATATAATTGACTAGACAAGTACAAAATCAAATTTAGAGTCAAAAGGCAGATCTGACTTTTGACTTGTGACTATGACATGCCATAGCTCACATATTAATATATTATAAAATGATAAAAGTACATAAAGTAGAAAGCATGGACTCAAGACCTCAATGTATAGTTACCAAAAGCATGGACCTTTCACCAACTCATGTAAGTTGGTGACTTTAAAGAGTAGCAGCGGAAAGGTGGTCCAGCTTTATGGTAAAGTACATCAGATAAAAGCATATCTCTAACTAGTGAGACACCCATCTTGTCCTGGACTTACTCTACAAATCCAGAGAGATGGACTGTTATCAGAGATCAAGGTGTTGAGAATGTCTACTCATGGCAAGACATAATCAACTTACCTCTGCATGATCTCTTTGAGATGAGAAGATATTATGAAAGTCTTGATGATCCTGACCATCTCATGAAGAAAGGAATGGTCCTGATTGTACTGAAGACTACCAACATTTGAAGATCTTCCAAGTGTTTTGGTAGCATCAGCCTAGGGGGAGTTTGTAAGGATTCCTGAAGTCTGATGCAACCCAAAACAGCTTAAGTGTCTCAGCAACATGCACTAAGTACTGAAGTGAAGAATGCTTCGGAAGTTTTACACAAAGCATTAGAAAATACTCTAAGTGTAAAATCTTCCGAAGCCAAGACCAATATCTTCCGAAGCCAAACATGAAGTCTTCCGAAGCTTCAGAGACAAAGTCTTCCGAAGCCTCATCCTATGAAGACAGATTTCTTCTGAAGACTTTTAGTACACATGCTTTATCTGATGTACTGTTCCATAAAGCACCTTTTCCGCTGCATCTCTGTAAAGTCACCAACTTACATGAGTTGGTGAAAAGGGCCTTGCTTTTGGTAACTGTACATTGAGGTCTTGAGTATTCAACTTTCCACTTTATGTACTTTATCCTTTTTGTATTGTAAAAGGATGTGAGCTATGGCATGTCATAGTCACAAGGTCAAAAGGCAGATATGCCTTTTGATCCTACAATTGATTTTGTTAGTGTCTAGTCAATTGTATCCAGCTGGCTTTCAAAGTATGGCCGGCTGTAGGTTGTAGTATAAGTATTTCAAGTTCTTGTATCTTTTCTTTATGCTTTGTAACACTTGTAAAAGAACTTGAGAAAGCAATATACTGCCTCCTTGAAACCCATACTCTCTTGTTCTGTCTCTTGCTTTACTTGTGTTCTTTGTATCACTTTGGTTACCCAGTTCACTGTTTGATTAGAGCTTAGTTATTCTCCTCATTGTGTTGTTGTGTTGTAATTGTGCTTAAGCCCTTAAACGGTCCTGCACCTCCACCTCCAGATCTGAAGTCCCCTCCAAACCAAAATCCAAGCAACCTAAAAAGGCTACTTAGGGAGTTGAGTCCCCTGATGATGCCCCTGCAACACAAACGCAAGATGAAACTACTAGCCTTAATCCCCTTGTAGTTTCTGAGACTCTACAAGCTGAAACCGCTCAGGTATCCTCTCAACAGGATCCTGATGCAACCAACATTGGGGAAACTACATTACTGGAATCTCTATCACTTGAGAAGATTGCCATTGAAGAGCACCATTCACCCCAGGTGCAATCCTTTCACCTTTATCTCCCACTGAAACCACCCCTTCAAGCCCAACTGTAGTCATTGCTCAAGTGCTGACTCAACTACATTCCTCTACCCCTCCCCAGAAACCTATTACCACTGGGAAAACCTCAACAGTTGAGGGAGAGGATTATAATATGGTTGTCAACCCACAACATTGGGATTACAAAGTTCAATCTCCCGGTGTAGAGGAGGAGATTAGAACATCTGGTGAGGCTACCTCTTCCCCTGTTTCAGCCCATGAACAAGATGAAGGTGGTATCATCTCTAAGACCTCACCAGAGGCAACTGCCAATGAAGGACTTAATCCTGAGGCAGGAAGTCCCCAGTTCCAAGACAAAGGGGCACATGTGAATACTGATCTACACTCAGCACATGTTCATCCTCATTTACTCAGGAGGTCAGCTGATTCAGCTAAGACTGATGATGATCTCGGCTTTTTCTTTGAAGTTCTAGCCCAAAACACCATTCTTGAGGCTGAGGTATGCAGACTATAAGAACTGCTTGCCAAAATGTCTCAAGAATCAAGTCCATCTGCCCCAATTCACCCACAGATGGCAGCTTCTTTTGAAGCTCTCCCAAACACTGAGCCACTCTCAACAAATCAGCCACCACACTCTGTTTCAGGCACCATTTCTCAGGGACAGAACCCCTCTGAGCAAATGGTTGCTGCCTTTCAATCCTCCTTACCTCTCATCACTCCAATCATCACTAGCATTGTCCATCAAACCATTGATGAGAGGCTTTCTTCAAATCTTCAAACCCTAGTTGATGATGTTCTCTCCGAGAAACTTTCTGACATTCAAACCCCTGAACCCAATGCAACCAAAAAGGGGGAGTCTAAGTCAGTAAAAGAAGATAAAAGAAAGAGAGTTGAAGAGGAAGAAGCCAAAGAGAAGAAAGGAAAAGAGATAATCACCTATAAGAGAAAGAAAAGTACTGAACAGACTGAGGATGAGAAGAAGTTGGAAGAACTAATCAAAGAAGCTGATGAGCAACACAGCAGATCTATGGATAAGATCATTGATCAGCTCCTCAGACAAGGCTTTGACACTGCCAAACTGGATTCTGAGATCAGACGGCTAGAAATTCAAGAGATTGAGAATAGATGGGCCAGCTGCAATGAGAAAGAAGGAGAAAGGTTGGAAGCTATGATCAGATTCTTGTCAAAACATTTGGGAAGACCAATCATTGAAGTCAAGTCATGGTCCAGAGACAGTATTTTGGAGATAACCACCAAAACCTGTTCTTTTGAAACCTTCAACAAAGGATTGATCATAGAAGCTCTGGATGAAGCTGGTGCTGGGAAAAGGTCTGACATGGCAAAGTTATCCAAAGCCACCCTCACAACCAAAATGATAGAGCAGCCTTTACAATCTTCCTTACCAAAACAACCCTCAAAATCAACCTCACAAACCCCAAAACAATCAACCTCAGAACCCCCAAAACAATCAACCTCACAACCCTCAAAACCAACTCCTTTACCCAAGAAACCCACTCAATCAACCACCAATGATGCACCCAAGAGAAAGAGAAGGGTGTTGAGGATGGAAGAAGAAGAAGAAGATGATGAGGATGATAGTCTGCCAATCTCTGCTGTGATTAAAATGAAGATGCCTGAGCCTAGGAGTCAACCAACAACAATCACTCCTGACACTCAAAGGAAAATGGTTAAAGTGAAGATTGAAGAAGAAGAACAGCAGAAACAACATGATGAGCAGCTGTTAAGGATGGTTGATAAGGAATTTCCTAAGTCTTCATCAATACAAGCTATGAAGAAACATGCTCAGAGGTTGTATGCTCTCAGATTTACATTTCAGTATCAGAAAGAGAGAGTAAGGATTTGGCCTGACCCCAGAGTTAGTGACAGAATTCATAGAAAGAATGTTCCAAGTAGATACAATGGCCAAGTGAGAAAGACTGTAGATGCTGTGATAATGTTGGCCATTGTAGTGTCACCCTGGGAAATCCTTGATGATTTCAAGCGAGCTTACAAGACTAAGATGACTCCACAAACTTTGTTAGAAAACAAAATGGTGAAGAAGGGGTTAATTTACAAGAAGCTTGAAGAAATTAGAAGAAATGAGCTCCAGTTGTTACTTGAAGGTACTTATCCTGATGAGTTTGCATACAGAGAAATAACAACTGTGGAGCTGAAGAATGGAAAGATTGTTAGATACTTATCTGAGTATTATGGGCCTGAGTTCTTCTTTGAGAGTGAAGCTGAAGAACTCACAATAGAAGATAAAGTTGTTCTTCTTGAGGCCTATGTCAGAGAGTCTTACAAACTCATCATTGGGAAGTAGGTTTAATGATTGGGGTAACAGCTCTGTGTCCAATTCCCCAAGACAGAGTTCTCATTCATCTTTTGCCAATCAAACTTTTTGAAACCTCTTCCTGGCCTGAGCTTAATTTGGTGATTTCTGAGCTGATCCAGAAAATGTGTCTGCCAACAAGTGGGACTTCAATAAGCTTAAAGGTTTTGGCTGCATTGGTTCAGGGGGAGTTTGTTGGGCCAAAAGAACCAATGAGCCAGATCAGAAAAACCTCTAAGTCCCACAGACATCACAACAACTGAAGTGATCTACAACTGCTGAAGACAAAGTCTGAAGACCAAGTTCTCAAAAGTTGTCTCAAACAGCTGAAGAAGTTCCTTTCAGTAGTTGTAATATTTTACTTTTCAGTAGTTTCTTTTCAGTAGTTTTATTATTGTAAAACGTCTGAAGTTCTTACACTTCAGATGTTATAGTATCAGTAGTTGTAACTCTGGTTTATACTTAGCTTTTTGTGAAGGTGTCCTCAGTTGTTGTGGAAATCTTCAGTAGATTAGTTTACTTTCAGTAGTTTGTATAAATCAGTTAGATGTCACTATCAAGTGACATCAGCTGACCTCACATTCCTTTATAAAAGGAATGTTGACCTAATTGTTTTGTAACCGATGCATTTGCGTGAATGAAAATCTTCCATTAAAAGAAAAATTCTCTTTTTATAATCGTCATAGTGTGATTGAATATTCATACTTGTCTTGCTTAAATTTGATCTAATTTCTGTTATATTCCGCTGCAAATTCCAATCTAATTGATCAAACTAGATCCGATCCTATCAAATACTTCACTTACAGCTGGATGATGAAGAAGGTGAGTTATCCTTCGCAAAGGAAGCTGTAAATCATTCCTTTGAGAAGATGGGCTATGGGAGAGATTTCTCTGTAAAGACCTTCAGGAAAGGGAAGGTGTCATCCAAGTTGAAATACTTGCTTCATGTGGTTATCCACAGCTTGTCAAACAAGCATGGAGGGTGGGACCAGAATCTTGAGGATCTCTCCTTCATAGTACATGGAATGGTTCAATGGTCAAGTTTAGGTACTCTCAGTTTGTTTATACAAATTTTCTTGCTAACTTGGACTCCTTAGAGTATTATATCTTTTCTAGATATTTTCAACACATTCTCAACTGTGAACTGGGCTCACAGTTGAGGAAAACAGATAATATTCTTAAATTGTAGGCTTCTCAAGGGTAGAAACAACCCTTGTTCCAAAAATGTTAGAGCTCATTGCTCAAGGTGACAACCTAGCAACACAAGCTAGTGTTGAACCCACACCTTCTACCTCCAAACCACCAAAAAGGCCACAAGTCACCCTCACCTACCAAAGAAAATCCAAACAAACCCCTGATCAAGCTATTTAGTCTGTACAGGCCCCCATATACTCACCCATACAGGAGGAAGTGGACACTAGAGCTCCCACTTCCCCTGAGGAGCAACCACTCCCATCTCTTCAATAATCAGGGATGAGGTTCTTCATGCTCACCCTGATGAGCTCATAAGCCAAACTGCCTTAAGCCTCACTTTGAGTCTCAACACTCAAGTGAACAACCTTCAGGGGACAGTTACCATCCCCAGCCTTTAGACTTGAATCAACCTATTCCCAACCTCTTATTCTATACTGATGAAGACTTAGGTTTCAGTGGGTACCATGAGTCTCTCTAATCTTCCCCTACTCAAAGAGAGATGAGTACTCTTGAGTCTCCTTTGTCTAGCCCACATCAGTCAGCTATCACTGAGGTGGATACTTTTGAACCTGTTCAGGATATCCATATGGAAGAGGCTCTCACTTCTGCTAGTGATTACATCATTAAGACCTCAACCATGGCAACTCAGCCCATTGACACCTCAACTGGGGATGTCAATTTGCAGAGGAAATCTAGCAGCCAAGAACCTGAGACTGGTGGTGAGAAAAAGGACTTTGGTCTAATCATCTCATCCACCAATGATTCTTCTGATGAAGATGAGAGGAATCTGAGACTAAATAGTGCAAAAACTGTCAAAAATATGCTCCTATTTAGTCTCCAAGGTTGTCACCTTGAATCTTAGGTGACTACCCTGCATAATAGGGTCAATGATCAGCAACTTGAGATATCTTATCTTACGAAAAAACTAGCTAGGAGACCTTTAAGAGGAGCTCAACAAGGAACACAAGAACCTGTGAATGTGATTGACCTAACCTCTAGCTCACCTATGCAAGAGGGCGATGCAACCAAAAAGGGGGAGAAAGTCATTACAGTCACAGAACCTGGGAGTTCTTCAGGGAGTATGGACATTGAGGACTCACCATCCTCACTTGCAACTGTGCATACTCAGCAAATTCCTCAAGTTCACATTAATGTGGACATTATAGACTCTGTCATTACGAGTCTCTTTGAGGAAGGCATTTCAAGGGCTGTGTCATCTCCACCTCAAGGAACTTCAAACTATATTATTAGGTGGAGGTATGATGTTGATAGAGGAGCCCTCTGTAACACCTCTGAATTCTAGCCCAATTAGAAAACTTAGTGTATTATAGGACCCAATAAAGGTCCGGATTGAATCGGACTTACCAAAGAAAACTTGGAAAAGAAACTAGCCTTTTTAGGCCCAATAAGGGCCCAAACTTATAAACAAGGCCCATTTAAGGCCCAATACCCATTTACCATCTAATTAAATAAGTGATCATAAGATAATAAATTAAATTGTGATTCGAAGCAACTACGATAAGAATCCAAACCAAAAACAGATTCAAAACCTATACCGTGTAAAGTCCGGTAATCTAACGCGTACTAACGTCTAATTTACATCGGAACATACTTATAATGGTTTATACTCTTTTAAAATCATTCTTAATCATGATGCATACTGTAAACAGTACTTGCTAAAAGATCCTAACCAAACGTGTATAATCAGCTATGATTCGTCGGAAAAACAAGAATACCGAATACACCGGCATTTAACGGACATCTGAGACGACAACCGAGCCCTAGAACGTCATAAATATTTATCTAATTATTATATATTTATTATCATATTCTATATTAGAGAGTGAGACGGTTATCCAAGAGCAATGTGGTTCGAGTCGCGACTGAAGCGTGGACCGGCCTGAGAATAGGTCAAACCTGAGAGTTTGACCATAAAAATACCGAATTGTTTTATTTCAAGCTGAATTAATTAGACAAATCTATTATAGGTTTTCTAACGAGGTTTTATCCAAAAGACCGTTCAATACGCAATAACGAAGTTTCAGGACGTATACGCGATTTTAAATCAAGCCCACTCAAAAACCCTAGGTATATAAGCCAACTATTCCCTCATTTCTCATTTGCAAACCCTAAAAACACAGTAAAAATGCTCCCAAGAGCTGCTGCAGCCGACTTCGCCGGAGCAGGAGGCTCCACGGCGGCGGCACGGCGGCGGCGCGGCGGTTTTTGGCCAGGTCTCGGCCTACCCCCCTAATCTCGACCTCCTGATCACGATGGTGGTGGCGGTTTCTTCTAATTCGCAATGGTGTGGAAGATATGGAAGAGAGAAGGCAGCGGCGGCTAGGGTTCCGGCGAGATTTCAAGCCGCCGGCGCCGGCGACTGGCGGCGAGTGGCGACGAGTGCCGCCCATGCTCTTCTTCGTCTCGACAAGATCTTTCCAACGGTGGTAGCGGCATTGGGGGCTACATGTGGTGGTCGTGGGCTACATATGGGCATTTGAAGATGACGGCAGAAGGGTTTTGGAGTTTTTGGTGGCTGTCGGCCGTGGCTGTACAGGCCGGAGGTAGGGGCCAGTGGTGGTCGTGGTGGTTGCTGCGGTTTGAGGTGAAATAGAGCCGTTCGACGCTGTATTGGGGGCTACATGTTGAATTCAAAGCAAGATCTTCGTGAATTGGTGGTTTAGAGTCGTTCTTCGGCGAGTTAGACGGCGGCTCTAGGGCGGCCGGTGGTGCCCCGTGGCTATCCATGGTTGATCTTGGCTGCAAGTGATGGACTATGGTGGTAGAAGCCTCAACCGAGGTGTTTGGTAACGAATAGTGTGGTTATGGTTGTGTTTGGTTGCTAGATAACAAAATAATAGTGATGTATGTAATCTTGGTGTGGTTTTGGTTAGGTTTAACTTTGGTCAAAGCTGGTCAAACTGGTCAAAGGACAGTCAACGCGATGCGGGTCAGATCAAGCGAATTCTAGGACGCGATGCGGGAGCGTTAGGTATAATCATGCGTTAGACATCCATATACGTGAATATAATGGTTATATATATATATTAACTTGTGTGGGTTGAGCTTGAAAAATGTATAAAATGTTAACTAGCTTATAAACCATCATGAATGGATACGTAAATTTGAAATAACATGGGCAATCGCATAATGAAAAACAACATTTGAAAAGTATTCATATGAACAAAGATATTAGAAATATATGTATGAAGTTATCTAATCTCATGTTATATAAAATTCTTACAAGACGTATAGATGATTAATATATATAAAATGCAATTGCACATACCTATATACATATATATATATATATATATATATATATATATATATATATATATATATACAATGGATACTTTAGGTTAACCGATGCTCACTCATAATTAGTTAAGACTCATAATTCTATACTAATCCATCGTCTTATTATTATTAATAATCGATAATCTCGTTATTATTGGAATAAATATTATTTGTATCACCCTTTTATTCGATATAATGACAACTATTATTGATATTCAAAATATTCTAACATCATATTAACTACATTATTGGTAGAAATATATCTATATAATTATGGAATATGGATGAATCTTTGAAGGTGTACTTACACTTATTGTTAAAAATATAATTTTGGTTTGCACTAAACGAGTTAAGCAGAATATAAGCATAACTATCCTTGAACCATCTAAGTATCTTATAATTTAAAAGCTAAGCATTTAACAGCCTAAATTAGGCGATCTTAAAAAGTATATATGCTATGCGCGTGAAAATAACATAATATCATGACATAAGAGAATTTAATTCATAATATTTGATGCATTTTAGATTACTATTACTACCAAACAGTTAGAGGTTTGATTACATGCATACCTATGCAAGTATCACACACTTAAAGAATCTGCATAAACGATATAAATATTATTAGAACATCTAATGTAATAATAGGAACATTAAAGATTTCTAATATCATCAATAATAATTATCTATAAAGATTGGAATCCTTATTATCAACCGATTATTGTTACAATCATTGTACAAAGAATCATTACTCGAATAAAGGCACTTATTAACCTAATAAGCGCGAATTAGTACATAACATATGATAATTTCACAAGAGCTAATGTACATCAATGATACTAATCGTTAACTTTAAGTTAACTAAAGAGCTCAACCGCACGCATGTAATGACATCGTGCTAATTCTAAACATGAATCTCATATGTTCTAATTAGGATTGCTTTGTTGGTGACCTTCACATTTCTTTACCGAGTTCAGAATTTATATAAGGATACCAGGTGAGTTCTAGTGACTTCCCCTTTTTACTACTATTTTGGGGTGAAACATGCTCTGTTATTTATGAACTATAATTGTGCTTTACTTGATGATTGTATGTGGGATTTATGGATTACCTGCTGATACTTATGTCATGATCATTAATTCTTTCATGAACCGCTTGTTTTATATGGATAGATCTATTTGGGGAATCCCCCACACACAGTGGCTTCCGTTCCAGGAAGGGTACCCCACTGAGATCCTAAGGGGTCGTTTGTGGCATGCAACAAGTTTTGTTAAGAAACTATGGTGAACCATCCGGGCAGGTATGGTTCACTGGTTTGGGGCTCAGTTCTTCCTTCGGGAATATCCGGTTAAACACAACTTTAGAAGAAGCCAACCGGGACTGAGTGCAGGGTTGATTATGATTTTTCTCCCCCGATGTTGAAACTATGATTCATTCACTTTTATCAAATGAGGATTTGTTAAATTCTTTTTGTTTTTAAACTTTAAGCACTTGAACTCACCAACTTTATGTTGACACAAAATCTTTTGAGCATGTCTTTCAGGTACAGCTAGGTAGATTAGCCGAGCTATAGAAGATATCCAAATCCGAAGCAAGAAGTGAGGGTAGGTGTTGAAGGAAAAAGGTCGAGCCTAGAAGCCTTAGTTACTGAAGCCTCAAGAAATATTGACAAAAGGATAGGTCATGATACCCATGGATTGTAGATTGAGGCACCTTGTAAACTGAAACTAAACCCATATCCTAATGTAAATATTGTGAGATGCATTATATTAAACCATTTAGTTTCCGCTGCATTTTGGTTGTTGTTTACCAACCGTTACGTCCCGCCTCTCTGGGCCCGGGGTGTGACAGATTGGTATCAGAGCCAAAGGTTGTAGAGAAGTAGGTCTGCTTCGCGAGACCTAAACTACAACCATATGAACCCTATAGGACCACCTTTGTAAGAAGACTTTTCCGAGTTTAGTTAAGCCAAGGTTATAGGAAAGTGGGTTTACTTCGAGACACCTAAGCTACAACCATAAATAGGACTAGCCTGGTAGGTTGTTTCCATGAATTAGTGATCTAAAGCTTACAACAGAATAGATTCCATTAAGGACACTCGTCTTTAATCTGTAAACCTCATGGGATAGATACTATTAAGAATTCCCTACCCTATAAGAAACCTTGTTGCATTAGGGTACTACCTATGATAGGTGCACCTGAGTAAAACTAAGAATATTTGGAATCTTCTAGGGTTGACTACTAGGACCCCTGAGCACCGGGACTAGGTATATTATGAATCAAAGATGTGCAAGTATATTAAGACTTAAATTCTGGGGAGATACTTATCTGATTGCACAACTGACTTTTGACACTATATGAAACAACTGCTATTAGTTGAAAACTTGATACGACTTGTGTCGTTACGTTAGACAACTGCTTTAGTGATACTTGCTTATATGCTTCGTTCATATGATGATACTTGTTGGAATACAGTGATAGGATAGCAACCATGATGCCTTTTTGTTTGATCTGCTCCTTATTATAGCTTGTACCTGATTGCTCGTTACCTGGTTTGTTGAACTGTACTTTGAAAATGGTTGGGTTAGCAAGAATGTTAGCGTAACTAGAATCTAAATGTGCTTAATTGCAGATGATGACCAAATGAAAAATTTTAACTTCAGGACCTAATTACACAAAACTTGAAACTTATGATGGGAACAACTAGAATGATAGTGTAAGGTAAATTGACGATTACAGGTGCACACGTAATGGTGAATTTACAGGTACCCTTGAATTCTGGTGGGCCCTGTCATGTAAACTAATGTCAAGGTGTAACACTCAAGGAACTAGTACATACAAGATTAAACATCAATATCCAAAAATATACTCAACAATTATAAATTTAAAACTTTCATGCTGAGAGAAACCATTTAACTCTTAAAGAGCTACCAAGGACGATATTGTAGTAACTATCCCTTTTCTTCTCTCTCTCTCTTTCTTTATTCTGCTCTCCCATTGGAAGTATAATGATACAACTATCCAACCCAGGAGATCATCAAATGTTGTTTCAAACCCATCCAGTTTCGTGCTGAAAGTATGGCACTTCACCTAAGTTGTCTGTGTACTTTAGCCGCGCTATTTTTCGCGATGTCTGAAAATTTCTTCCTACCTAGCATAGGACTCGATAAAACTTCCTCAACATAGTAAGGGACCCTCTAACATAATGGTTGCAGGCGAGAATATACCGAAGTAACAGATTTACGAGAAGCACCTATTGTGATCAATGGCATAGAGGACTTCTCTCTTCCTTCTTCCCTAGTAGCTCATACTTCATAGGACATTCTGGAATCTAGAATACCTCTGATCTTTTTCTTAATGTCCTTGATGAATATAACTTCTCTACACCTATTCATGGTAATATAACCCCTTAACCCAAGCACTATTCTTATTATCCGCTTTGATAGTAATTAACCATCGTTTTTCATAGTACTAGGCTTGTGAAATCCTTCATCATCCTCAACCGTTAGTCACCCGGTGACAAACTTTGATCGTAACATAAGTTGAACTATTTTGACCATGCTTTTAACTGGCCGTGTTCTTGGTAACCTTTCGAGTGCCAGAATAAGTAGGAAATGAAACCTCATCCTATAACCCCGATTTCCGTAAAGATAAATAGCCCGAGTGCCAAAGTTATTCGCCGAGAAAATTTGATCTTCGAGCTTTCGAAACAAAAATCTGAGTCTACAATGTTGGTGAATTCCCTGTTTTCACACATTTTGTTCCGGACTTATTCTTTATTAAACTCTTGGACTAATGAATGGTGATGAATCCGCGAGTCATCTCTACCTCGAGAGTTCTACTATTTGGGTGATGAATTCGTGAAGCAAGAGCAAAGATCACAAAGTTAGATTACAATCCTGATGTTATATAAGAGGTTAATAGAGTGGTAGATAGTTCCCTCTCTACTAATAAGCACCTTAACGAAGTTTTAGAACCCTATCAAGTCAAGATGCCAGTGATAACAAATAATTCATGCGGGAAGACTGTTAGTTGGAGCTGAGAGAAATGTGTTGCTCCAAAAGATGTATTAAGAAGCATAGAAGATCAGCTACAAGAAATCTCATGTGTTAAATCACTTGAGGTCCAACTACGACGTAGTAATGAACATGCAGAAGATAGTAGGCGAGAAAGACCAGCACAACAATCACCAGTCGTAAGCATTAAATATTTTCCCCTCTAAATTTCTAAACCTTTTATAGAGCAATTCACCAATAGCATACCCTAGTAAACTCCGTATGTTGAAATCCGAGCAAGAAGGCTTACTATCATACTCCAGTGGAACAATTAATAGGCCTATAAGTAACTAGGTTTTAGATGAGGATTACTCGTTGCACGAATGGACCCCTACAGGGTACGGTTACCTTGGAGAAAGGGGAGCGAGAAGGAGGTCATCTAGAAGGTTGACCTTGATTAGGAAGCACTATAAGGGAATTAGTGGAAGCATATACAACGATTCTGTAGATAAGATGACAGCTGGAGTTGCCCTAAAGGAAAGTGAATCGAAGAGAAGCAGTAATGTATGGTGGTATGAAATTCGAAGTATGTTAAGAAGCTCGTGGAAGGAAGGGAGATCTGGCAACTGTTAGATAAACGGTTCATAAGACATAGTGTGTCACCTTGAAGAACCCTAATACACTTTGTAGGAAGTGGAATGGAATGCTCTTAATATGAACAAACTATCAAGAGTTGAATAAAGTTACCTAGAAGAAGTGATAACCCCTTTCTAGAATTGTTAACCTGTTTAATCAGTTGTAAGATACTGATTACACTTCTAATGCTATCAGCTGAGTATATAAGTGATAAAGACATTACCAAGGATTGCATTTAAAATACATTAGAGTCAATAGGAAAATCACATTCAAGCTTGTTTGGGCTGGCTCACACACCCACGGTATTCATGAGCCTGATGAATGGGATTCAGTAAGTCATACTTAGGCATGCTCGTTATCTCGACATTGCTAATAAGCATGAAATTCGACACAGTTCGCTAAAATTTGGGGCTATCTAAGTCCGAGAAGTAGTAAAAACTCATTGAGTTATGTCAATGATTAGGGTTAAGTGAAAATTTTAGGAGGATCAATAAAAGCTTCACTCGTGCAGCTATACAACTGGCATCGTAATCCCAGGAATATGCCAAATCCGTTTGGACACGGATTAGAAGGCTTCAGATGTGTGTTGGTGCAATGATACAAGACAAGCTTCTAGCCGCCCGAAAATTTAAGAAACACGTGAAGAGTTACATTATACAGAAACTGGAACTATGGGGCGCGACTTTTACAAAACAAAATATGCATTCGGATACATTAGCTGTACTACTCTCCCGACTACCCATTAGAATACTAGTTCAAACACCATAGGGTGATCATCAATCGGTAATATCATCCGCATTGACAAGTGCGGAAAGGAGGCTGTCATCCGCATTTGTCTTAAGACGCTCGCATTTCTAAATGTGAAAGAACAAGTCTTGGCCGCGTTTGTCTCTACTTACCCGCATTGATGAATGCGGATAGCTTGCAATTAGGCTTTTCTTTTACTGACTTCACCCGTGTCATCGTGAACTTGCGAATTCTTCCAACGTTAGTTCACAAGAGCTTATGACACATCCTGATTGGGAAAACCCTCGACATACGTAAGTTAAGATATATGGAACTACTCGAAGACTAGGATTATCGCATGCAGTATCGTTCCGGAGTAGGAAGGCTGGAAAAGTAGTGACCTTTTTGTGTGACCAAACCTCTTCGTTCCTATTAATCGTGAAAACTTCTCAGTTTTAGCTTTATGGGAATAATCATGCGGTTCCTAAATGTTAATCAATACTCCTTAGGGAACCAAAACCCTCCTTGATCTGAAGACTTTAATCTATGACATCTTACGACCTATTACCTTATGATTCTAAGGAGTTAATAGTGACGTATAGCCGACTTGACTATTAAGTCTAATTGAAAGCATTCACACCAACATCTGATACTTCACAACCTTTCGTAAGACTCTCCGTGAGGACGGTGATATTGCCAGGATTTTTAGTATTTGTTTCCTTGCTAGATCTACCTAGTAGGATTGTGCATTGAACCTCAGTGGAGAATCTCTTCTTGTTAATTTTGTTCAAATGTTAAATGACCTGATTGTGAAGCCAAAAATCTATTCATGAAACGACTCACTGATCTTGTCAAACATGTTCTAACGTTGGGATAATTACTTGAATCCAAATCAAACCCGGTTGTTTGATGCATAATCGACAACTTTCGTCCTGGAATGCTCAGCTAAATAACTTTAAAATCCTCAAGACTCATACTACGAGTGCATCACACTCGGAAACAATATTGTAAATCCAGGAACATCAAACTTGAATCAAATCATGAAGAATTAGATCAAAATATGATAATCACAATCAAAACCCCTTTGATCTCTATTGATTGCTAATAATATTGTTTACAAGTAAATCCCTCAATCAATTGGTCATTCAACCATTAACCTAATTCTAATTACAATTAGGCTATTTATAGTCTAGTTTAAGTTTCCATATTTACACATAACCCCCTAGACTATATATTTAGACTAAAACATGACTTATAAGAACGTAAAATATATTTTGTTCACACAAAATATATTTATTACAATAAAACTCCTAGTCATCTAAATCTTCAACATCTCGTCTCGGTTACTCGTCTCGAACGTGTCGGGTTTGACTTTTGTTGACTTTGACCGTGACGTTGACTTTTGTTGACTTTCATAGTGTTGATAATATAGACTATATTTTCCAGCTCCAACAATACTCCCCCTTAGTCTATCATTATCAACGTCTTCATACAAATTCAGCATCGAGAAGTCAACAATAGAAAGATCTTCAATTTGAATCTTTCTGAATCTGATGAGAAAGATTTTTTTCATCTCATAAGCTCCCCCTATTTATATGCTCCCCCTTTTCGAGTGCAAGCTTTACATGGATATTGGAACAGGTTTCCCAAATCTTTAATCTTGAGTGCTTCAGAAGATGTAGGAGGAGGATTCCTAGCTCGGTATCTTCTGCAAACTTGAGGAACAAGCTCTCTGATCAGGTACACTGCTTAACTGATGATCGGCCATCACTTAAAACAAAATCTGAAACACATTCACAAACACAATCTCGACATTTCTAATTAGATCATTTCATTTTAACAAAATAAACCCGTGTTTATTTAGTGTGTGAAAAACAAGCGAACCCGTGTTCGTTTGTGCGCAATTTCCGTGAAATGCATGAAAATGATAAAATTGTAACAGCATAATATGGAAGACCTAAAAGAAATTTTGAACAAAAATTTATTATATATCTTTTATTTTTATTATATACATTTATTATAACATTTTTTTAATCTATATTTTTTTTTTATAACCGAGAACTGAATCGATCATGAGATCACATCCTCAAGATATACTTTAGCACAAAGATGAATTTAATCATCGACAAGCAATGAGATCACACTGATAACTGAATCTAATAACAATCTTTGAATGATTTTTTGGAATTTTCAAACAGATCAATAACAATTGCTGGTATGTTTGTCCACTTAAACTCATGCCCTATCTTTTTCAACAAGCAGAAGATGATTCATTAAGATTCGATTAAATGCTTTAGAATGCTAGGACCCCACAATCATTTGGCAAAAAACCCTCACCCAACCTCAGGATTTCTTGAATTTTGTTACGATCTTTATAGAGCAAGGCGTGTGCATTAGTGTGCAAGTGATTATCAACAGAATATTGCATTCTGTGATGAATTAGATGATTTGACACTACTTAGACCAAAATGGTGAGAGCTCCAGGTCTATACTCACGTATAACAAAGGAGATGACCATTTAATCATGTGCCGATGAGAGCTCCAGGTCAGTACTATCGTACAGCAGAGGAGATCATCACTCCAGGTCAGTACTTCCGTACAACAGAGGAGATTAGCACAAACACAAGACACATAAATACACCAATCACGGCTCAAAGATATGGCTTATATGATTTGTATATAAAAAAAAGGAAAAGTTTGCCAAAATAAAAATTTAGGGGGAGAGTATAAGTAAATAAAAATGAAAAGTGTACTGAGAACTTGATTTGAGATGACTGAGAAATGATTGTATATCATCTTGAAATGCTTGTTTTTGCATGACTTGCGTTTTTAAAATGAGAAATGATAGTAACTGATGCTGTTATCTGATTGACATCTTATTTTATTGACATCTTATTTTTAATTGTAAATAAAAGAAAAACAATCAGATAACAGCATCAGTTACTATCATTTCTCATTTTAAAAACGCAAGTCATGCAAAAACAAGCATTTCAAGATGATATACAATCATTTCTCAGTCATCTCAAATCAAGTTCTCAGTACACTTTTCATTTTTATTTACTTATACTCTCCCCCTAAATTTTTATTTTGGCAAACTTTTCCTTTTTTTTATATATTTTTTATTATTATTATTTTTTTATTTTTTATTTTTTTATTTTTTTTATTTTTTTTAATTTTTTATAAAACTATACAAAAATAAAAATTTATCAAAGAAGGTCTTCCAAACTACACTGATATAATGATAAGAAATGAATGCTCAAGAAATATGCAGTGATTGTGAAGTGAGAACGGTGATTGTGCATATAAATATCCAGATTGTGGATAAAATACCATGACCTTAACCTGTTTGTTCCGCCTCAAATTTGAATCAAAAACAATCTCTGTCAGTAAACCGGATTACTAACAGTCCTCCTGAATTGTTCCTGCACTCATTAACAAATTAGTTAGAAAGGGAAACCCAGGCCATCGTAGTCCTGGAAGTTCCTTTTTCATCAAGATAAGTAACAAGCTTCTGCACACAACTGTTTAAACAATCGGGGATTGTTGTATCCTTCTTTTTAATTTTCCAAATTTGTTTTGGTTCAATTAACTTGGATTTGAATGAATTAAATTTGGAAATTATTTTCTGTTTAAGACTGGAAGGAATAAAATTTGATTTTGAACCTTTGGTCATTTTCATCTTTGTATCATGTGAAACCGGCTTCACATGAAAAGGTTTGGATGGAGGGTTTTTCATCCAACCATTCAAAGATGTTTGCTTTTTACCTTTTGAACCAGAGAAGCAACCCGTGTTGCCTTTACCAATTGGAACATTCTTTGTTGACTCTGATCCGGAGAAGCAATTAGGTTTGCTTTTACCATCAGAAACAAGTCTTTGAGGACATTTCTTTACCACATGACCTTCTTTTCCACACTCAAAACAAGCCTTGAATGGCTTTTGATGCTTGACTGAACCGTGTGATAGAGGTGGGGATGAGGATTGCTTTGAGCTTGTAGCAGATTCTTGCTTGTTTTGGCATTTGCTATGCTGATCAGGGAATGAGATTTTCACTGATTGACTGGGTTGCTTTGCAATTGGTGAAGAGATCCGTATCGGTCTTGATTCAATGTTCGGAAGCTTTTGAGACTTGACACTGTCTAGAGATATCTTGATATGAGAGGAACCAATACGCTCCTCTATGATTGATTCATCATCTGAGCTTATCCAGTCTCGTATACACAGATCTGCTTCCAAAGGATCTTGATTGACACCTCCTATTGTGTTGGCTTCGCTTGTAGGATTCTGATTGCCTGACGATTCAACAACTGTTCCTTCTTTGACAAACCTGACAGGAACAAACGAAGGAATGTTACCTGTTTTGAATTTGTTGAAGAAGGTTGGAGAAGCAACTGATATTGGTGTCGGAGCATTAGAGGTAGAATCGTCATTAATCTTCTTATCAGACCCCTGCTTGAGAAATCCCAAACCTACAGGAGAATCCTGCACATCTCTAACCTCTTTAAGATTAACGTTGCTTAAACCTGCATTTAAACTATTAGTTTCTGCAGCTTCAATCAAATCATTAGATGGATGAGGTTGAGGCATAGGAGAGTAACAATGGGTGCTAGGAGGAGGATAGACGTATGGATTTTCACCACAACCCACACCCGTTTTAATCCTAGCTCCCCTCTGTTTACACAGAAGCTCTTCATGTTTCATTCCGCATATGGTCCATCTATCAAGCTTTGTTTTAAGCTTACTTGTTTCAAATTCAGCCAAAGTGACTCTTTCATTTAAAAGATTAATTTCAACATTTCTTTCAAGAAGAGTTCGTTTTAAATGATCATTTTCTTTTAAAGCTTCATTTAATTTTATGAAATACTTGGCTTCATTCTTTTTAAGTTCTGTGTTTATGGTGGTTAACTCCTTTTGGTTATCTAAAATTAACCTATTAGCTTTATACACACCAAACAAACGAATTTTGCAAGCAGAAGAACACATATCCTGAATTGTCTCGTATGGAAGATCCAAGATGACTCTTTCAGCAGTAAGAACCTTGTCGCAGTTGCAAACTCTGGTATTTCGCTTCCATTCCTCTTCCTGCTCAGCATCACAAACTTCCTCATTCAACTCAGCTCCACCTTTACCCATTGATGTCTGCTTATGCTCTTCTTGTACCTCTTCAGTTTCAGGTTTCGGTAAACCGTCGGAATTGGTGTCAGAATCTGATCTCTCTTCTGGTTTCTCTTTGGAGTTTGAAGTGATCTTTGGAGTTAGATATGTTGATTCATAGTACTCACGACGTTTGATATCCAACTCAATCTCTTTCAGTTTGTTGATCACCTCCATCAGTTTGTAATCCCGAAAGCCTCTATCTTGTTGAATCGACTTGCCGTGTGAGCTCCATTCTGATGAGAGGGAATCAAGTAATCTTAGAACTTGTTCATGATTTCCCAGTTGGGCATCAAACTTCTTCAGATTACTTGCCACCAACAGAAACTGATCAACAAAATCAGACATCTTTTCATTCTTTAAAGCTGCAAAATTATCAAACCGACATTGTGCAATTGTGAGATCATCTGATTCGAAGGATTTAATCAATTCTGCAAAAGCCATATTTATTTTTATTTTGTTTAAACAATTAAACGCCCCAAAAATATTTTTCCCAAAAATTGTAAAATAATTCTCCCCTGGGAAAAATATTATTTGTAAATGTCACGCTAGAAAATCTTAACAACTGGGGTCAAGCTGACCGGTCAGCTTGTTTTTTTTTTTTTTTTTATAAATCTTTCAAAATCAGTGAAAATTTCTTTATCGGAATGAACTCAATTAATCCCAACTAGGGGAAAAAAGTCATCTTTAACATTCGAATTTCGCTGAAGAAATGATAGTTTCGCTGAAATTATAGTTTCGCAGAGCTAGTTTCGCTGTGAACTCTAGTTTCGCTTAGCCGACAGTAGTTTCGCTGGAAATTTCGGCAGCAGTTTCGCTAGCCGAATGTCACAAATGGCTTAGTTTCGCTGATAAGTTCGCAGGAAACAAGTTTGAACTTTCGTTCAGAGATAAATTCGGCAGCAATTTCGCTTGATGATTGGTCAAAAACACTATTGAACTTTCGTTCAAGGAAGTACTTTCGCTGAAACTTTAGAAAACAACTTCAGATCCAAAATAAACCATAATTTCGCTGAATGAAGATGACAGTTTCGCTGTAAGAACAGCAGTTTCGCTGGTCGATCTCAAAACCCTTTTTCACCTCAAAATCAATCTGAAATCGCCCAAATCTCAATGGATTTGAAATCTGATGATTAACAGAGCTTTCCCAACCAATAATAAGCAAACTTCAATCAATTTCCATATCAATAACACTCAAATCTAATCCGAATTTGATGAAAACTTGATATTGAACAAAAACAACCAAAACCTCAACTTTTCTCTCTAAAAATCTTCAAATCTTCAGTGAATTTGATCCAAAATGGCTCTGATACCAAATTGTAAATCCAGGAACATCAAACTTGAATCAAATCATGAAGAATTAGATCAAAATATGATAATCACAATCAAAACCCCTTTGATCTCTATTGATTGCTAATAATATTGTTTACAAGTAAATCCCTCAATCAATTGGTCATTCAACCATTAACCTAATTCTAATTACAATTAGGCTATTTATAGTCTAGTTTAAGTTTCCATATTTACACATAACCCCCTAGACTATATATTTAGACTAAAACATGACTTATAAGAACGTAAAATATATTTTGTTCACACAAAATATATTTATTACAATAAAACTCCTAGTCATTTAAATCTTCAACATCTCGTCTCGGTTACTCGTCTCGAACGTGTCGGGTTTGACTTTTGTTGACTTTGACCGTGACGTTGACTTTTGTTGACTTTCATAGTGTTGATAATATAGACTATATTTTCCAGCTCCAACAAATATTGGCGATACTAAAATTTCGAGGACGAAATTTCTTTAAGGAAGGGAGAATGTAACACCTCTGAATTCTAGCCCAATTAGAAAACTTAATGTATTATAGGACCCAATAAAGGTCCGGATTGAATCGGACTTACCAAAGAAAACTTGGAAAAGAAACTAGTCTTTTTAGGCCCAATAGGCCCAAACTTATAAACAAGGCCCATTTAAGGCCCAATACCCCATTTACCATCTAATTAAATAAGTGATCATAAGATAATAAATTAAATTGTGATTCGAAGCAACTACGATAAGAATCCAAACCAAAAACAGATTCAAAACCTATACCGTGTAAAGTCCGGTAATCTAACGCGTACTAACGTCTAATTTACATCGGAACATACTTATAATGGTTTATACTCTTTTAAAATCATTGTTAATCATGATGCATACTGTAAACAGTACTTGCTAAAAGATCCTAACCAAACGTGTATAATCAGCTATGATTCGTCGGAAAAACGCGAATACCGAATACACCGGCATTTAACGGACATCTGATACGACAACCGAGCCCTATAACGTCATAAATATTTATCTTATTATTATATATTTATTATCATATTCTAAATTAGAGAGTGAGACGGTTATCCAGGAGCAATGTGGTTCGAGTCGCGACTGAAGCGTGGACCGGCCTGAGAATAGGTCAAACCCGAGAGTTTGACCATAAAAATACCGAATTGTTTTATTTCAAGCTGAAGTATCTAGATAAATCAATTATAGGTTTTCTAACGAGGTTTTATCCAAAATACCGTTCAATACGCGATAACGAAGTTTCGGGACGTATACGCGATTTTAAATCAAGCCCACTCATAAACCCTAGGTATATAAGCCAACTATTCCCTCATTTCTCATTTGCAAACCCTAAAAACACAGTAAAAATGCTCCCAAGAGCTGCTGCAGCCGACTTCGCCGGAGCAGAAGGCTCCACGGCGGCGGCACAGCGGCGGCGCGGCGGTTTCCGGCCAGGTCTCGGCCTACCCCCCTAATCTCGACCTCCTGATCACGCTGGTGGTGGCGGTTTGTTCTAATTCGCAACGGTGTGGAAGATATGGAAGAGAGAAGGCATCGGCGGCTAGGGTTCCGGCGAGATTTCAGGCCGCCGGCGCCGGTGACTGGCGGCGAGTGGCAGCGAGTGCCGCACATGTTCTTCTTCGTCTCGATGAGATCTTTCCAACGGTGGTAGCGGCTTTGTCTAACTCTTAACGGTTTGAAAGTTATGGGCATTTGAAGATGACGGCAGAAGGGTTTTGGAGTTTTTGGTGGCTGTCGGTCGTGGCTGTACAGGCCGGAGGTAGGGGCCAGTGGTGGTTGTTGCGGTTTGAGGTGAAATAGAGCCGTTCGACGCTGTATTGGAGGCTGCATGTTGAATTCAAAGCAAGATCTTCGTGAATTGGTGGTTTAGAGTCGTTCTTCGGCGAGTTAGACGGCGGCTCTAGGGCGGCCGGTGGTGCCCCGTGGCTATCCATGGTTGATCTTGGCTGCAAGTGATGGACTACGGTGGTAGAATCCTCAACCGAGGTGTTTGGTAACGAATAGTGTGGTTATGGTTGTGTTTGGTTGCTAGATAACAAAATAATAGTGATGTATGTAATCTTGGTGTGGTTTTGGTTAGGTTTAACTTTGGTCAAAGCTGGTCAAACTGGTCAAAGGACAGTCAACGCGATGCGGGTCAGATCAAGCGAATTCTAGGACGCGATGCGGGAGCGTTAGGTATAATCGTGCGTTAGACATCCATATACGTGAATATAATGGTTATATATATATATTAACTTGTGTCGGTTGAGCTTGAAAAATGTATAAAATGTTAACTAGCTTATAAACCATCATGAATGGATACGTAAATTTGAAATAACATGGGCAATCGCATAATGAAAAACAACATTTAAAAGTATTCATATGAACAAATATATTAGAAATATATATATGAAGTTATCTAATCTCATGTTATATAAAATTCTTACAAGACGTATAAATGATTAATATATATAAAATGCAATTGCACATACCTATATACATATATATATATATATACAATGGATACTTTAGGTTAACCGATGCTCACTCATAATTATTTAAGACTCATAATTCTATACTAATCCATCGTCTTATTATTATTAATAATCGATAATCTCGTTATTATTGGAATAAATATTATTTGTATCACCCTTTTATTCGATATAATGACAACTATTATTGATATTCAAATTATTCTAACATCATATTAACTACATTATTGGTAGAAATATATCTATATAATGATGGAATATGGATGAATCTTTGAAGGTGTACTTACACTTATTGTTAAAAATATAATTTTGGTTTGCACTAAACGAGTTAAGCGGAATATAAGCATAACTATCCTTGAACCATCTAAGTATCTTATAATTTAAAAGCTAAGCATTTAACAGCCTAAATTAGGCGATCTTAAAAAGTATATATGCTATGCGCGTGAAAATAACATAATATCATGACATAAGAGAATTTAATTCATGATATTTGATGCATTTTAGATTACTATTACTACCAAACAGTTAGAGGTTTGATTACATGCATACCTATGCAAGTATCACACACTTAAAAAATCTGCATAAACGATATAAATATTATTAGAACATCTAATGTAATAATAGGAACATTAAAGATTTCTAATATCATCAATAATAATTATCTATAAAGATTGGAATCCTTATTATCAACCGATTATTGTTACAATCATTGTACAAAGAATCATTACTCGAATAAAGGCACTTATTAACCTAATAAGCGCGAATTAGTACATAACAAATGATAATTTCACAAGAGCTAATGTACATCAATGATACTAATCGTTAACTTTAAGTTAACTAAAGAGCTCAACCGCACGCATGTAATGACATCGTGCTAATTCTAAACATGAATCTCATATGTTCTAATTAGGATTGCTTTGTTGGTGACCTTCACATTTCTTAACCGAGTTCAGAATTTATATAAGGATACCAGGTGAGTTCTAGTGACTTCCCCTTTTTACTACTGTTTTGGGGTGAAACATGCTCTGTTATTTATGAACTATAATTGTGCTTTACTTGATGATTGTATGTGGGATTTATGGATTACCTGCTGATACTTATGTCATGATCATTAATTCTTTCGTGAACCGCTTGTTTTATATGGATAGATCTATCTGGGGAATCCCCCACACACAGTGGCTTCGGTTCCAGGAAGGGTACCCCACTGAGATCCTAAGGGGTCGTTTGTGGCATGTAACAGGTTTTGTTAAGAAACTATGGTGAACCATCCGGGCAGGTATGGTTCACTGGTTTGGGGCTCAGTTCTTCCTTCGGGAATATCCGGTTAAACACAACTTTAGAAGAAGCCAACCGGGACTGAGTGCATGGTTGATTATGATTTTTCTCCCACGATGTTGAAACTATGATTCATTCATTTTTATCAAATGAGGATTTGTTAAATTCTTTTTGTTTTTAAACTTTAAGCACTTGAACTCACCAACTTTATGTTGACACAAAATCTTTTGAGCATGTCTTTCAGGTACAGCTAGGTAGATTAGACGAGCTATAGAAGATATCCAAATCCTAAGCAAGAAGTGAGGGTAGGTGTTGAAGGAAAAAGGTTGAGCCTAGAAGCCTTAGTTACTGAAGCCTCAAGAAATATTGACAAAAGGATAGGTCATGATACCCATGGATTGTAGATTGAGGCACCTTGTAAACTGAAACTAAACCCATATCCTAATGTAAATATTGTTAGATGCATTATATTAAACCATTTCGTTTCCGCTGCATTTTGGTTGTTGTTTACCAACCGTTACGTCCCGCCTCTCTGGGCCCGGGTTGTGACACCCTCATTCTTCACAGAGTTCAAGGGAAGCAAGAAATGTTCAATTTTCAGACCTTGAATTACTATGAAGGTCTTGACCTACTCAACATGCCACTTGTCAACCCAAGCTAATCAAGACAAGCTGACAGGTTAGCACTCACGATTCAGGACGGAATTACTGAAGAGTTCAGCCTTAGAAGGAGACAAAGGCAATAAGGTAATGTCATTGGTCAACTAGATGTTGAGTCAGACCTTGAGATTAGCTTCAAAGGGAAAACCTTGGCTGAAGGCCCAGTGATAGAGCCTGAGAGCCCTGTCACACCAACAACTACTTTAGAAACTCATTCCCTCAGTGAGGCACCTGCTGGTGAAGGTGTCTTACAACCTCTCTCTGGTCAGAGCTTGGATGCTACACCAAGCAATGAAGGCCAAAGCTATCTCCACCCTGAGTCACAAAGGTCTGTTTGTGACAAAGGGAAAAGGAGTCTAACTCTTGAGGAGATTGAGGAGGAGGAGAGAGAGAGGAAGAGGAAGCTAAGGGGAGAAAGTTCCTCTTGGTCTTCATGCTTTATGCAAGCTGCAATCAGGACTGCCCCCAGACCAAACACTCAAGAAGATGAGTTAAGGGCAGTCAGGATTACTTACATGTAGACCAGGAAATATGACATAGATGAGATTATATCTCTCCCCTAAGAGCAATTAAATGAACTGGTTGACATGGAAGTGTCAAGAGAGATAAAGAAAGCAGAGGATGCAAGGTTACTTCTCCAATTCAAAGAGGAGAAGAGACAGAAAAGGTTATACAAGCATGCTCCAACTATCTCCCCAGTTCAGGAAAGTCATGTGCAAGAGGATGTGGCTGCTACACAAGAACCTCAGGTAGACAAGAAAATAGATAGGCAAAACACGATCAATTACCTAAGTGCCACAGGTCTCTACCAGGCATCTGCACTTCTTCCCTTGTCCTTTGAGTACATTGAGTTTGAGTATCTCAAACAGCTTGAAGTGCATGAAGAAGAAGCCTGAATCATCCACCTCTACACCTCAGGCTGAGTCAGATCAACCTGAGGAAGTGCATGAAGAGGCAGCCCAATCAACTCCAATTCAAGTGGCTCCTCTTGCAGCTGAGACACACCCATCTTATCCTGGACCTTCACTACTAATCCAGAAAGATGGCATGTGATCAGAGATTAAGGTTTTGAGAATGTCTATACATGGCAAGACATAATAAACTTACCTCTGCATGATCTCTTTGAGATGAGAAGATATTATGAGAGTCAATGTGATCCTGACCATCTGATGAAGAAGGGTATGGTCATCATCGTCCTGAAGACTACCAACATCTGAAGATCATCTAAATGTTTTGGTAGCATCAGCCTAGGGGGAGTTTGTAAGGATTTCTATAAGTCTGATGCAGCCAAAACATCCAAAGTCTCTGCATGCATGCACTAAAGAACAGAAGTAGAAATTCATCGGAAGTTTTACACCATGCACTAGAAATATTCTAAGTGTAAAATCTTCCGAAGCCAAGACCAACATCTTCCGAAGCCAAAAGTGAAGTCTTCCGAAGTTTCAAAGACAAAGTCTTCCGAAACCAAAGAGTGAAGACAGATATCTTCCAAAGACTTTTAGAGATATGCTTTTATCTGATGTACTTTACCATAAAGCTGGACCACCTTTCCGCTGCTACTCTTTAAAGTCACCAACTTACATGAGTTGGTGAAAGGTCCATGCTTTTGGTAACTATACATTGAGGTCTTGAGTCCATGCTTTCTACTTTATGTACTTTTATCCTTTTTATAATATATTAATATGTGAGCTATGGCATGTCATAGTCACAAGTCAAAAGTCAGATCTGCCTTTTGACTCTAAATTTGATTTTGTACTTGTCTAGTCAATTATATCTAGCTGGCCTTCAAAGTATGGCCTGCTGTAGGATGTAGTATAAAGTATGCAGGACCGTTTAAGGGCTTGAACAAATTACAACACAACAACACAATGAGGAGAACAACTAAACTTTGATCAAACAGTGAACTAGATTAACCAATATTGATACAAAGAACACAAGTAAAGTAAAGAGACAGAACAAGAGAGTTGGGTTTCAAGGAGGCAGTATATTGCTTTCTCAAGTTCTTTTACAAGTGTTACAAAGCATAAGAAAGATACAAGAACTTGGAATACTTATACTACAACCTACAGCCGGCTATACTTTGAAAGCCAGCTGGATACAATTGACTAGACACTAACAAAATCAATTGTAGGATCAAAAGGCATATCAGCCTTTTGACCTTGTGACTATGACATGCCATAGCTCACATCCTTATATATTACAAAATGGATAAAGTACATAAAGTAGAAAGTTACAGACTCAAGACCTCAATGTACAGTTACCAAAAGCATGGACCTTTTCACCAACTCATGTAAGTTGGTGACTTTACAGAGATGCAGCGGAAAGGTGTCCAACTTTAAGGAAAAGTACATCAGATAAAGCATGTATACTAAAAGTCTTCGGAAGAAATTTGTCTTCATAGGTTGAAGCTTCGGAAGACTTTGTCTCTGAAGCTTCGGAAGACTTCATGTTTGGCTTCGGAAGATATTGGTCTTGGCTTCGGAAGATTTTACACTTAGAGTATTTTCTAGTGTATTGTGTAAAACTTCCGAAGCATTCTTTACTTCAGTACTTAGTGCATGTTGCAGAGACACATTGGATGTTTTGGGTTGCATCAGACTTAAGGAATCCTTACAAACTCCCCCTAGGCTGATGCTACCAAAACACTTAGAAGATCTTCAGATGTTAGTGGTCTTCAGTACAATCATGACCATGCCCTTCTTCATTAGATTGTCAGGATCATCAATACCTTCATAGTATCTTCTCATTCAAAGAGATCATGCAGAGGTAAGTTGATTATGTCTTGCCAAGTATAGACATTCTCAACACCTTGATCTCTAATTACATGCCATCTTTCTGGATTGGTAGAGTAAGTCCAGGACAAGATGGGTGTCTCAGTTATTAGAGGAGCCAGTTGCATTGGAGTTGATTGGGCTGCCTCATCATGCACTTCCTTAGGTTGATCTGATTCAGCTTGAGGTGTAGAGGTAGATGACTTAGGCTTCTTCTTCTTTGACTTTGGTTTAGAAGCCATTCTCTTCTTCCTCTTGGATGACTTTAACTGAGAAGACTGGTCTGCAGCACCTTGTTGATCATCCTTGTCTTTCTCAGTTGGGTGTTCCTCCCTCACAGGTTCAGAAGGAGAGGGAGTTTGACCCTGCCTTGGATCAGAAGATGAAGCTTGCTGAGGCTCAGCTGGAGGTCCGGATTGAGGTGTCTCAGGTTGTTCAAACTTAACCTCCACTTCAGGTGGGACTTGACTTGGAAGAGAGTGCAAGTCAATCAGTTCACCACTCTTAATCTTCTGCTTGATCACCCTTATATGCTCATCCATTGTGGATAGAGACATAGGGCCAAGTCTCCTTCCGGAGAATCCATATAGCTTCAAGAAGCTCATCATCCTTTGTCTATCAGCAGACTTCTTCATACTTTTGTGGATGATGGCTCTTGACTTTGCAGCTTCTTCCCTTAGCTTCCTTTTAGTTGTCTTTCTTTCTTTGACTAGCTCAAGTTCAAGTTGCTTTAGGTACTCAAACTCAATGAAGTCATAGGACAGGGGAAGAAGTGCATCTGTCTGATAGAAGCCTGTGACACTCAGGTAGTTGATCATCTTGATCCTATCTTCTTCTTTGTCTACCTGAGGTTCTTGTGGAGCCACATCTTCCTGTACAGGACTTTCTTGAACTAGAGAGAGTGGGAGCATGCTTGTAGAGTCTTTTCTGTCTCCTCTCCTCTTTGAATTGGAGAAGTAGCCTTGCATCCTCTTTTTCTTTCATCTCTCTTGACACTTCCATGTCAGCCAGTTCATTCAATTCTTCTAAGGGGAGGGAGATGATTTATCAATATCATAGTTCCTGGTCTGTAAATAGGTAATCCTGACTACCCTCAACTCATCATCTTGAGTATTTGGTCTGGGGGCAGCCCTGATTGCAGCTTGCATAAAGCTTGATGACCCAGAGGAACTTTCTCCCCTTAGCTTCCTTTTCCTCTCTCTCTCTTCCTCCTCAATTTCCTCAAGAGTCATTATCCTTTTCCCTTTGTCACCCACAACCTTTATGACTTAGGGTGGATAGAGGATTGGCCTTCATTGCTTGGTGTAGCTTCCATGCTCTGGCCAGAGAGAGGCTGAGAAACACCTTCACCAGCAGGTGTCTCAGAAGGAGTTTGAACCTCTGCATTAGTTGTTGATGATGAGACAGGGGTCTCAGGTTCTGCCACTGGGCCTTCAGTCAAGGTTTCCCCTATGAAACTAATCTTAGGGTCCACCTCAACATCCAGTTGACCGATGACATTGCCTGATTGCCTGAGTCTCCTTCTTAGAGTGAACTCTGCAAGGATCCTATCTTGGATTCTTTGAGCCAATCTGTCAGCTTGTCTTGAGTTGCTTGGATTGACAAGTGGCATGTTGTCTAGATCCAATCTTTCATAGAAGTTCAGGCTTTGAAAATCAAAAACTTCTTGTTGCCCTTGAACTCTGTGAAGGATAAGGGCTCTTCTGTCAGCATCATATCTCCACCTTATGATGTAGTTTGAAGTTCCTTGTGGTGGAGATGAGACAGCCCTTGGTATACCTTCCTCAAAGAGACTCCTGATGATAGAGTCTATAGAGTCCACACTAATGTGAACTTGAGGAAGTTGCTGAGAATGCACAACAGCAAGTGAGGATGGTGAGTCGTCTATGTCCATTCTCTGTGAAGAACTCCCAGGTTCTGTGGCTGCAATAACTTTCTCCCCCTTTTTGGTAGCATCACCCACTTGCATAGGTGAGCTGGAGGAAAAGTCAATCACTTCCACAGGTTCTTGTGTTCCTAGTTGAGCTCTCCTTAAAGGTCTCCCAGCTAGTTTTTCCTTTAGATATGAAATCTGAAGTTTTTGATCATTGACCCTGTTTTGTAAGGTAGTCACCTGAGATTCAAGGTGACTAACCTTAGAGACTAAATAGGAGCATGTTTTTGACAGTTTCTCCACCTTTAGTCTCAAATTCCTCTCTTCTTCATCAGAAGAATCATTGGGGGATGAGATGATTGGACCAAAGTCCTCTCTCTCACCACCAGCTTGAGGTTCTTGGCTGCTGGTTTCCTCTGCTCACTAGCAATCTCAGTTGAGATGCCAGTGGGCTGAGTTGCCATGGTTGAGGTCTTAATGATGTAATCACTTTCAGAAGTGAGAGCCTCTTCTATATGGACATCCTGAACATGTTCAGAAGTGTCCACCTCAGTAACAGGTGACTGATGTGGGATAGACTGAGGAGAATCAGAGGTACTCATCTCTCTTTGAGTAGGGGAGGAGAAGAGAGACTCATGGTACTCACTGAATCCTAAGTCTTCATCAGTATAAAAGGATTGGTTGGGAATTGGTTAGTTTAGATCTAAAGGCTGGGGATGGTAACTGTCCCCTGAAGGTTATTCACTTGAGTGTTGAGACTCAGAGTGAAGGCTTAAGGCTGTTGGGCTTGTGAGCTCATCAGGGTGAGCATGAGGAACCTCAACCCTGATAGGTGAAGAAATGGGAGTGGTTTGCTCCTCAGGGGAAGTGGGAGCTCTAGTGTCCACTTCCTCCTGTAAGGTTGAGTATATGGGGACCTGCACAGACTCAATAGCCTGAGCAGGGGTTCGTTTGGATTTTCATTGGTAGGTGAGGGTTATTTGTGGTGTTTTTAGTGGTAAAGAAAAAGAAGGTGTGGGTTCAACACTAGCTTGTGTTGCTAGGTTGTCACCTTGAGTAATGAGCTCTAACATTTTGGGGACTAGGGCTGTTTCTACCCCTGAGAAGCCTACAGTTGGCTTCTTCATAATTTTAAAGATGCCAGGCTTCATCTGTCCCAATTTAAGAATATTACTTGTTTCCCTCAACTGTGAGCCCAGTTCACAGTTAAGAATGTGTTGAACATATCTAGGAAACATGTAATACTCTAAGGAGTCCAAGTTTGCAAGTAAATTAGTATAAACAAATTAAGAGTACCTGAACTTGACCCCCTGAACCATTCCATGAACTATAAAGGAGAGATCCTCAGGAATCTGGTCCCACCCACCATTCTTGTTTGATAAGCTGTGGATAACCACATGGAGCAGGTATTTCCACTGGGATGAGACCTTCCCTTTCCTGAAGGTCTTTACAGAGAAATCTCCCTCATAGCCCATCTGCTCAAAGGAATGATTAACAGCTTCTTTTGGGAAGGACAACTCACCTTCTTCATCATCCAGCTGCAAATGATGGTTGATGATGGCCGGAGTGATGAAGATTGTCCTCCCTTGCACTGTGGCAGACAGTGCCTTCTCCCCATCCATAATGACCTCTTGGCAGGTCTTCAAGAATTCAAGCAAATGATCCTCATACAGAGTAGGATCAATGGTCAGGGAGGTGAAGTAGTTGGATAGAGTTAAGAATTGGCAAATCTCTGAGAAACTTGCATCTTTCTCAGAGCTTAACAGAGCAACTTGATTGTGTTGCCTGTGAAGTTGCATGGAGAAATCTGGGTTGTTTCTGCGGTTAAGGTTGGCCATTTCAGAAGCTTAAAGGTGAAGAAAGGTAGAAAGCAAAGGCGGTTTTGAGAATTAGGTTTGAGGAATAGTGGAATTGAGGAAGATAGTGAGAAAGAGGGGGAACCGTTGGGTATTTATGTGAAAAGGGATTTGAACCAAAGTTAATGAAAGAGGATAAACTTTGAAATCCAAAAGCCGGTCCCACCTCTGAAAAAGTAGTTTACTTTTGCTCAAAAACTAGTTTTCTTGGAATTCGAAAAGCTTTCGAAGGTAAATTGTCTTTGGAAGTTTTAATGAAAAAGCTTTCGAAGCTAAAATGGCTTCGGAAGATTTTCCTGAGAGTCCTGAAAATTTTGCTTCGGAAGAGGTATAAACACTTGAATGCTTTGTATAAGGAACAACAAAGCTTCCGAGAGTTAATTTTGCTTCGGAAGGAAAAAATCCTTAAAAACAAATAAGTGTCTGAGATAAGATTTTAAGCTTCGGAAGATAGATTTAGACTTCTTCCGAAGGTAAAATTTCTTAGACAGTTATTCATTTTAAGACATGATTTTCTTGCGAAGATAAAATTTTATCTTCCGAAGTATCAGATAATTTTTCCAAGAATCTAAGGAAAGTCTTCAAAAAAAAAATTTACATCCAAAGAAAACATGAGCTTATGAAAGTGATAAACTAGACAACTTAGGACACACATATTTTAAGAAGAAATAATTAGAATTTGTTTTAAAAAAAAGTCTACTCAAAGTTAATCATCCCAATAGCTGATATCAGATATTTAAATCTCTGTTCATCAAAAGCTTTTGTAAACAGATCAGCATATTGTTCATCTGTATGAACTTTGACTAGTTTAATTAATCCCTTTTCATAGTTATCCCTTATTAAATGATACCTGATATTGATGTGTTTGGTCCTTGAGTGCTGCACAGGGTTCTTAGTGATAGAGATAGCACTATTGTTGTCTATGTGGATAGGAGTCTCCTTGAAGTTAAATCCATAGTCCAGCATCTGATTTTGAATCCAAAGCACTTGAGCACAGCAGCTTGCAGCAGCAATGTATTCAGCCTCAGCAGTTGATGCAGACACACAGGATTGTTTCTTGCATTGCCATGAGACAACCCTTCCACCAAGGAATTGACATCCCCCAGATGTAGACTTTGCAGTCATGTTGCAACCACCATAATCACTATCTGTATAAGCATACAGATTGAAGTTAGGATTCTTTGGATACCATAGACCAAGTGTTGAAGCACCTTTGAGGTATCTTAGAATCCTTTTACAGTGATTAAGTGAGACATCTTAGGGTTGGCTTGATATCTTGCACAAATACATGTAGCAAACATGATATCAGGCCTGCTAGCTGTAAGATACATAAGAGACCCAATCATAGCCCTGTATAAATGTTCATCTACACACTCCCCCTCAAGATCAGGTCCAAGGGAGTGGTGTCTTAGCAATATTACAATCAGTCATGTTGAACCTCTTGAGTATGTCCTGAACATACTTTGACTGACTTATGAAGATGCCATCTTCAACTTGCTTCACTTGAACTCCCAGAAAGAAATTGAGTTCTCCCATTGCACTCATTTCAAATCTGTCTTTCATCAGCTTCTCAAACTCATTGCAGAGCTTTGGATTAGTTGAACCAAAGATGATGTCATCTACATATACTTGAACTAGCAATAAGTCATTTCCCTGTCCTTTGATGAAGAGAGTTCCATCAATAGTACCTCTCCTGTATCCATGTTTACAAAGATACTCAGACAATGTCTCATACCACTTCCTGGGTGCCTGATGCAGCCCATAAAGAGCTTTGTCAAGCTTGCAGACATAATCAGGATGATCAGGGTCTACAAAACCAGGTGGCTGTTTGACATAAACCTCTTCATCAATCACTCCATATAAGAAAGCATTGAAAGACCTTGAAGTTCTTGGATGCAGCAAATGCCAGGAATATCCTAACAGCTTCTAATCTTGCTACAGGAGCAAAGACATCAGTGTAGTCAATCCCTTCTTCTTGTGTGTATCCTTGAACAACTAGTCTTGCCTTGTTCTTGATGATAATTCCTCTATCATCCTTCTTATTCCTAAAAACCCATTTGGTTCCAATGGTAGTCTTCCCATGAGGAAAAGGACAAAGGTTCCAAACTTTCTGCCTTTTGAATTGAAGCAGCTCTTGTTGCATAGCTTCAACCCAACTTCCATCCTTTAGAGCTTCATCAACTTTCTTTGGCTCTATCTGAGATAAGAAACAAGAGTGAAGACAAACATTTGCTTCATGGGTTTGTCCTCTTGTTCTTACCCCTGTGACAATATCTCCAATGATGTTTGTGGTAGGGTGAGACTTGTGGATCCGTAGCTGAGGGATCACAATAAGTTGCTGAGAAAGATCCAAATTTGAGAAATTTTGATCTGGCATAGATGATTCCCCCTCCACATTACCACACTTATCAAGATTAACTTGATCCAATGAGTGTGTGACATCATTGATGTTGTCATCTATGGTGTGGTTATTAGCATCAAGAAATTCCTGATCACTATCACCATCACCATTGTTGTCTTCTACAATTGAGGTATCTTTATTGGTTGAAGAGCCTTTGAGCTGGAATTTGAAGGCATACCAGATGTATCAGCTGAATTTGTCATTGTAGTGCTGATAGAGACCTCATTTGCTGAAGTAGTTCCAACTGGTGCTGAAGATGTATGAGTTGAGGGTCTTTCTAGCTCAAATCTTGGATCAGGATCACCTGTATTTAGATTTTCTGTAGATCCTGAAACATTCTCACAAGATTTGTTAAGACAGTTGATAACTAAATCAAGATCAAACAGCCAATCAGGACCAGAACCAGCCACACAGGGTGTGTGTTCATCGAAAGTCACATTGGCTGACTCCTCAACAATTCTATTTCTGAGATTGTATACTCTATAAGCCTTAGCTTGGGAAGAGTATCCAATGAAGTGTCCATCATCTGATTTCTCAGCAAACTTGGCAATTTGATCCTTGGTATTCAAGATGGTGCAGGGACATCCAAATGACCTGAGAAAACCAATGAAAGGTTTCCTCTTGTGCCAAAGTTCATAAGGAGTCTTACCATGTGTCTTAACTACTAAAACTCTGTTTTGCACATAGCAAGCAGTAATTACTGCCTCTGCCCAGAAGGTGATGGGCAGTTTAGAGTCAGACAACATAGTTCTTGCAGCTTCAATTAGTGTCCTGTTTCTCCTCTCAGCAACTCCGTTTTGGTGAGGAGTCCTGGGAGCACTATATTCTCTTGTAATACCTTTTTCATCACAAAATGTATCAAGGATTTGGTTCTTGAATTCAGTTCCTTGATCACATCTTATGGTTTTGACCTTGTGATCACTTTGATTCTCAACTTTTAAGATGAAATTCTTCAGAATCTCAGGGGTTTCATCCTTAGTTCTAAGAAAGAAAACCCAAGTGAATCTTGTAAAATCATCTGTGATCACTAAACAGTAAGAGGTCCTTCCTAGACTCATTACACTGGTGGGGGCAAAGAGATCCATATGTAACAAGTGTAGGGGAGTAGTGATGGAGTTCCTTTCTTTAGGCTTGTGAGATACCTTATGTTGCTTCCCTTTCAGGCATGCAACACAATGATCATCACTTGTAAACTCTTTCTTTGGCATTCCAGTTACCTGATCATGTTTAATTAATTTATTCATGTTCTTAAAGTTTACATGGCACATTCTTTTATGCCATAGAAAAGACTCATCACTGTTTGCTTTAGATAGAAAGCATGAAACTTCTCCAGAGGGAGATGTTTCTTGCAAATCCATGTTGTACATGTTCCCTTTCCTGGGGGCTCTGAGCAGGATATGCTCATGAGGAATGACCACTCCAGGCTTGAGAACAATGCACTCATGCTCAGTAAAGAGCATGTTATGACTCTGATCACAAAATTGGGATACACTCAGAAGATTGTACCCAAGCTCCTTAACAAAGTTTACCTTCTCAATGCTGAGCTTACCATTTGTGACCTTGCCCCTTCCTGAGTTACCTTCTCCAAAAGCAACTGGTCCTCCATCAATTCTCTCAAAATTTTGGAGTAGAGACCTATTGCCTGTCATGTGCCCGGAACAACCACTATCAATTATCCAGACATTCCTGCTTGTCTTGAGCTGTTCCTGCACAAAGAAAATGATTAGTTACATTTGGAAACCCAAGCCTTACTTGTCTTGGGCTCACTAAGTATAATAGAAGGTAATGCAACAGTAATAGATCCTATGGTTGTACTAGGGGGATCTTTAGCTGTTGTTGATGGAGAAACTTCAGTCATTTGATCTTTCTTAGACTTCCACACCACCTTTGGAGTCTTGGACTTGACCTTCAAAACCTTAGAAGCTTTTGGGACTTCACAAGTTTTGATGACTGAACCTTCGGAAGTTTCTACAGTCACTGCAGCAGACTTCAGTGCTTCGGAAGAACTCCTTTCTTCCGAGACCAATTTTACTTCCGAAGGTAATTTTCCATTTACCTTCTTCTTTGATTGGAGCTTCCGAAGGAAACAGACTTTCCTTCCGAAGCTTGAGGCTTCTTGAAACTCTTTGAAGTCTTTGTATTGGTCATGTGGATAGTACTTTTAGGATTGTATGGGCAATCCTTAGCAATGTGAGAGGTACTTTCACACATGACACATAACATCTTCTTCTTCAAAAGAGTCTCCTTATGAGAGCAAGACTGGCTTTGGTCACATCCCTTCTCCACCTTCATCTTGGTAGATGCTGAGACAGTTCTCTTGGGTTGTGAACTGTTCTTGGAGTTTGATGGTCCAGGCTGTGCAGCAGTGGTACACAACAGCTCAGTCTTCTTCTTTGCACTGAGATGATTTGAACAAGAACCAGGACTCTTAGCTGAGGAGTTTTGGTTGATGTCTTCAGTCCTAACTACTTTGAAACCTGCAGAGATAAAAACTTGTTTCTGCTTGGAATCAAAAGTAGCCTTGATCTCTTGAGCCTTCTTTGCTTTCCTTTTGCTCTTCCTGATCAAGTTCTTTCTCTTGGACTTGGTCATCACAGTAGATTTCTTCTCCTCAGAAGGATAGTGGCCCTTGGAAGAATCCTCTTCTTCACTCTTCTCAGAGGAATTCTTCACTATCTCTTCTTCATCCTCCTCACTTATAGGATCTATGAGAGGAAGCTCATCTTCACAAGTTCCACACCTAGGAGATCTTACAGACAAGATTGTGTGTGGAGGAGCTATCTCATTTGATCCCAGTCCCTGTCTATTTTGATAGCACACTTTGTTGTGCAGGGATGAGGATATGATGTTCTTGAAGGTCTCTTCTTCAAGAACACTCTTCTCTGCCTTGGCTTTGCTGATCACAAGCTCAGCCTGGCACTCAGTCAACATAGTTATGAGATCCTGGATCTGAGTCCTAAAATCTGTATGTTCATGTTTTAGTACTGAAATGGTTTTCTCCAAGTCCTCTATCTTTAACTTGTAATCATTTTCAGACTTTCTAAAATCAGATTTTAATATGTTTAATGACTCAAGATCAGATCTCATTTCTAAGTTGTAGGACCTGTATCTGTTTACTTTAGCAATGCATTCAGGAGTACAGAGATGTTCCAATACCTTGGCTTCATCATGGTCTGCCATCAGTGCTTGGTTTGGAGAAGCATCTTCCACCTGAAAGCTCCAGTCAAAGCCTCCCTCTTCAACAGCAACAGCAACATGTTGCTTTGGCTTCTCATTCTGAGGGGCTTTGTCATGTAGTTTGGTCTGGCTTGTGTTTGGCCACCATTTGTTTTAGGTGTCTTACACTCCCTAGCAAAGTGGCCCATCAGGTTACAGTTGTAACACTTTACTTTGCTTTTATCCAGCCCAAACTTTCCATTGGTTGCATTGCTTGGAAACCTTCTTCCTGTTCTCTTGTAGAACTTCTTGGCTCTGTGAGTGAGGAGAGCCATCTGCTGAACTATCTCCATGTACTCCAAGTCATCTGGATGGATACAGTCCAGGTCTTCAAGAGTGAAGAGAGAGTTCCCATAGCTTTCATCAGTAGACACAAAGGCTTGAGAAGAGCTTGTCTCTTGGAATGGGCTTCCTTAAGAGAAGTTCTCCCTGGGTGTCTCCGGGAAGGTGATGAAAGGACCCTTAGGTGAGTTGTCAGGGTAGCATATGAGATGATGTTGGGGTTCTATGTTGTCCCTTTCAACCACATGAAGGGCTGAACCCATTTGATTGTTGGAGTTGCCAGATGAACCTTGCATGTTCATCTCCATCTGGTATCCATTGAGAATCCCATATAACTGTGTCAGAGTAAGAGTTTTGAGGTTCTCAGGTCCTCTTGATCACCACACAGTAGTGTGTCCATTGCCTAGGAAGTGAGGACATGAACTTCGTTACAATGTTCCTGTTCTCAAGAGGAACTCCTCCATCCACTAGGGTATCCACTATCTCAACATACCTGAAGTATTGTTGAGTCATGGTTTCACCTGCTTTAAAGGTGAAGTTTTCAAATTGTTGCTTCAGGAGATCCTTCTAGTTCTCCTTGGCTTCAGAGGAGCCTTCATACATTAGCTTCAGCGCATCCCACAACTGTTTAGCTGTTTTTCACTTCTTAAAGCCTCTGTATACAGAGTTTGGGAGAGCAGTCTGAAGAGCAGTCATGGCCTTCCTATCGATCTCTACTCTCTTCCTATCTTCATCAGAGTAGTTGGCCACATCTTTTGGAATCATACCAGCACCAGTAGCAGAAGGAGTGCTGGGTAGAAAGGTCCATTCTCAACAGATTCCCACATTCTTGAATCCAGAGACCTGATGAAACCTTCCATTCTCATACACCAGGTGTCAAAATCATCAAGAGTGATCAGTGGGGATTTGTTCATGGTTCCAGTCTCCATATCCGTCTTTGAGATGGATGCCATTTGGAGAGTTTAGTTTTTTGTGTGTGTGAGGGATCTTAAGATGGTGAGATCTTATATCAAGAGCCTGAAAAGCTCTGATACCAATTGCAGGACCGTTTAAGGGCTTGAACAAATTACAACACAACAACACAATGAGGAGAACAACTAAACTTTGATCAAACAGTGAACTGGATTAACCAATATTGATACAAAGAACACAAGTAAAGTAAAGAGACAGAACAAGAGAGTTGGGTTTCAAGGAGGCAGTATATTGCTTTCTCAAGTTCTTTTACAAGTGTTACAAAGCATAAAGAAACATACAAGAACTTAGAATACTTATACTACAACCTATAGCCGGCTATACTTTGAAAGCCAGCTGGATACAATTGACTAGACACTAACAAAATCAATTGTAGGATCAAAAGGCATATCTGCCTTTTGACCTTGTGACTATGACATGCCATAGCTCACATCCTTATATATTACAAAATGGATAAAGTACATAAAGTAGAAAGTTACAGACTCAAGACCTCAATGTACAGTTACCAAAAGCATAGACCTTTTCACCAACTCATGTAAGTTGGTGACTTTACAGAGATGCAACGGAAAGGTGTCCAGCTTTAAGGAAAAGTACATCAGATAAAGCATGTATACTAAAAGTCTTCGGAAGAAATCTGTCTTCATAGGTTGAAGCTTCGGAAGACTTTGTCTCTGAAGCTTCGGAAGACTTCATGTTTGGCTTCGGAAGATATTGGTCTTGGCTTCGGAAGATTTTACACTTAGAGTATTTTCTAGTGTATTGTGTAAAACTTCCGAAGCATTCTTTACTTCAGTACTTAGTGCATGTTGCAGAGACACATTGGATGTTTTGGGTTGCATCAGACTTAAGGAATCCTTACAAAGTATCTCAAGTACTTGTAACTTTATATCAATTCTTTGTAACTTGTAATACAACTTGAGAAGCAATATACAACATTCTTGAAAACCAAATACGTGTGATGTTTTGCAATCTTGTTCTGTCTCATATTTACTTGTGTTCTTAGCATGTTTCATTAACAAGTTAACCAGTTCCCTATTTGATTTGTTAAGTGTTCTAAGCAACTCTCCTCATTGTGTTGTTGTGCATACCCTTCACCGGTCCTGCACTTCTCTTGAAATTCCGTAAACTTAGCTTTGTTTTCTAGAGAATGATCATGAGTATTGAAATTTTCCGGTAAAGTATTAGAGATAGATTTAGGCATAGGTTCATGTGTAAAACATAATCCTATTTTATCTTTATCCTTTCTTCCATTTACCAGTTGCTCAACTATGATCTTTTAGCTTTTTACTTTAGCCAAATCAACTTGAGTTGCAGCATGTGCCAATTTTTCTTGTTCAAGTGTTTTTGTCATTCCTTCAAGTTGTTTATTGACAAGTTCAAGTTCTTTTAAGGTTTTGTTCCAACTTGCTTGAAGTGACATGATTTTTTCATCAGCAATTTTATGATCATCTTTCCGTTTCTTGTGCATTGATTCTTCTTGCTTCAATTTGTCACATATTTTGAACGAGTAATTTCTATAATGTTCAATCTGTTCAAAACATGCTTTAGTGCACATTTTCTCCCACACTTCCACTGGAATTTCTGGATAAGAGTTTGAAGATTCAGTGTCAGTTTCAGATGAAGAATTTACAACCTTGGGTTGTTCAGACTCCATAAAGGCAACTTCTTCAGAATCTTCCTTTGGGTCTGATTTGTCACTCCAGTCATAGTCTTCCTCATCTTCTGAATCTCCTTCTGTTTTTGGATTATTTTCTTCTGACCAATCTTCATCCATTTCATCAACAAGTGCTAGACCTGAAGTAAGATCTTCAGTGAACTATTCTGCATAAGCATTCTAGTCATATCCATCCTTGATGCTGACTACAAGTGCTTTCTTTGGTTCTTCAGTGGTCTTAGATTCTTCCTTCAGTTCTGGCATAGGTAGACTCTAATAAGGTCTCTAAAATGTCTTCTGAGTCGGTTGATGATATCTCTGGCTATTAGAGCTGCTTTGACCATTTTCTCCTTAAGTTCTTGGGGCTTTGCACTCTCTACAAAAGTGGCCATAGCAGTTACAGTTAAAACACCTTGACCTTGACTTGTCAAAGCCAACTGTTTTATTTGCACTTGGCTTATAGTTTCTATTCACATATGAAAACTTTTATGTTCTATAAGCTATCATGACCATTTGCCAATTGAATTCCATTTCTTCAACGTCATCTAGATCCATCTCGAACAAATCCTGCAAAACCAAATCAACCTAAGTTAGATGACTACACTGATAAGCTTGAAAACTTGCCATAAAGGCTGTAAATGTAGACTTGGACTCTTTATTTTGTAAAAGGATGTTTATAACATCTTTAACTTTGCTAGGGTTAGCATAGTTAGAAGATGGAGTCTCATTTTGAGTTTTAGGCATTTGAGTTTTTTGAGGAGACTGTAATTGTGGCTGAGTTAACTAGACAAGTGTGCTAGTAAAGAATCCTGCTCCCACAAACAGATCACCCTCATCTTCTGGAGTAGCTTCATCCTTAACAAGAAAAGCATTCTCTATAGTATTTGCTGGAGAAGCAACATACTTATATTGAGAAGTAGATGTAGCTCTATCATTATTTCTTGAGCTTTCATCAATTTCCACTGACTCAATCTTTGCAATTAACAGATCAAGATCCATGGGAAACTTTTCAGTATGTTTTAACAAAGTTACTGTTTGTTTCCAAGATGATGGAAGTGCATTTAGAAGTCTATCATTTAGGCCTTTAAGATCATTCTTAATCCCTAAAGTTGACATTTTTGTGATAAGTTGCACATATCTGCTCATCATCTGGTTTACAGTTTCTCCAGAGATATGCTCAAACAATTCAATTTGCCTTTTTAACTTCTGTCTTTTGAGGTCTTGAATCTCTTTTCCTCCTTCACATATAACTTTCAAAGCTTTATATCCCATAGTACTTCCAATAACTTCCACACATAACTTTACACCATGAGATAAAGGCTCTTGAGTATCTTTTGTGTATACAAAACCATCAGGACGATAAGAAGTAACACGAATGTGAGGTCCTTTCACAATTGATTTCCATAATTCAGTATCAATTGAGTTTAGGTGATGTTTCAGCCTGAGTCACCAATTCTTGATGTCAGCTCTGTTCTTCAACTTTGGTATACTATTCTCTGAATCTTTAAACTTTGCCATTTAAGTTTCAAATTTAATAAAATATAATATTTTTGTTGTTTTAATGATTTGATTGAAGAAATGAAATTACAATATTTGCTGTAATTTTTAATTTTTGAAAAATTTTCTAAATGTTAGAAGAGAAGTATGAATCTGATGCGCCTGAATAGTTGAGAAGCGTCCAACTTGACTTGAAAACACCTAAGGGATTGCCTTAGTGAATTTTTGAAATGCCCAAGTGAAGAAACGCCTGAACAATATCAAAACGCCCAAACAGTTTCAAAGCACCCAAATAGTGATTAAGCGCCTGAAATAGTTGCAAAGCGCCTGAATAATTCCAAAGCGCCTAAGACTTAGGTTTCTGAAAAACGTCTGAACAGTGCTAAAACGCTCACAAAAAGTTTCAAAACTACCAATCTGAAGTGCCTAAGCAGTGTTAAAGCGTCTGAATAGTGTTCATGCGCCTAAACACTTAGGTAATTTTCAGATGATTTCAACACCTCAAACGCCTAATTCATCTTCTTTGTAACAACTAGATCTTAACAAACTTTTTAAAACTTGATAAAACGTTCTGAAACTCTTCAGTCAATCACTAATACACCGATAATCAATCCTTTAGCATCATTTCTTTCAATTAACAACACTTTGATTCTCAATTTGCAGATTCAATGTTCGAGTTTTGAAGAACAGTTCGAAAACAAATTTGTCAAAAATTCAGATTTGATGATGTAAATTCACTCAATTGTGATTCAATTCATGTTTCTAGTGATAAAACACAACTAAATCATCAATTAATTGAACAATTGCGATCAAATCACAGATTCAAGCAATTCAAAAGTGTTCAAAAGTCGATTTTGAACTTCAAATTACTGAACCAAAAGCTCTGATACCATTTGATAGGTTCAAATGGATCGATATGTGATTGTTATCAAGCAATTGACAATTACATGAACAATGTAATCAACACAAACAAATATCAGAAAAATTCATAGAGTTTCTATTGATATTAGTAGGATTACAAAGTGCAATTGAGAGAAATTAAAAATATCTAAAAAGTCTAACTTGCACTAAACAAGCAATCCTATTTATACTAATAACAAGAAACAAAAAGGAACATATATTTACATAATAAGTCCGTACACTATGACAAAACTAATCTAAAGACTAAAAAGCTAATCTTTCTAGGGTTCCAACACTTAGAATATCTTCCAAGGTTTGAATAGTCCTTTCACTCTGTCCATCATTTTGTGGGTGGTATGTAGTGCTTAGATCTAAACGGGTTCCCAAGGATTCCTGGAGAGATCTCCAGAAACGTGAAGTGAAGCGGCTATCACGGTCGGAGATGATTGACAAAGGCACACCATGTCTGGTCACTATTTCATCAATATACAATTGAGCCAGTTTAGTCAGGTCGTAGTCTTCTCTAATCGGCAAGAAGTTAGCTGATTTATGATAGGATCGGATCAATTAGATTTGAATTTTGCAGCGGAATATCACAAAATAAGATCGAATTCAAGCAAGAAAAGTAATGAATATGGAAACACACAATAACAATTATAGAGAGAGAATATTTCTGTTAAAGGAATGTTTTCATTCACGCGTAATGCTTCGGTTAGAATACAACTAGGTCAACATCCCTTATATAGAGGAATGTGACGTCTGCTGTGTCACTTGATAGTGACATCTAACAGAATTATACAAACAACTGAAATAATGCAAGCTACTGAAATGTTCTCAACAACTGATCACATCTCAGAGAATGCTAAGTACAAAAACTACTGACTTAAAACTACTGAAACAATAAACTACTGAAAGGAAAATTTACAAGTACTGAAAAGGAAAAACCATCACAACTACTGAAGTTAACAACTTCAGCTGTTATGACAACTACTGATCACTCTGGTCTTCGGTCTTTGTCTTCAGTACTTCACTTTCAGACTTTGTCTTCAGTTCTTTACTTTCAGACTTTGTCTTCAGACCTTTGTAATCAGCTGATGTCTTCAGCTGTTGTGATCTTCTTCGGCAGTTGTAATGACTGTGGGACTTAGAGGTTTTTCTGATCAGGCTCATTGGTTCTTTTGGTCCATCAAACTCCCCCTGAACCAATGCAGCCAAAACCTCTAACTTTATTGATGATCCCACTTATTCTTTGGCAGAAATACTCTCTTGATCAGCTTCAGAGATAATCAAATAAGCATAGGCCGGGAAAAGGTTTCTAATCTTTTGATTGGCTAAGTATGGAAGGGAACTCTGTCTTAGGGAAACTGGACACAGAGTCTTGTCCCAACCATGAAACCTATTTCCCATTGATGAGTCTGTAAGACTCCCTTGCATAGGCCTCAAGGAGAACAACTTGTTCCTCCTTGGTGAGTTCTTCTGCTTCTCCCTCAAAGAAGAATTCAGGCCCATAGTATTCAGACAAATACCTTATTGTCTTCCTATTCTTCAACTCAACAGTTGTTATCTCTCTGTAAGCAAATTCATCTGGATGAGAGCCTTCAAGCAGCAACTGGAGTTCACTCTTTTGAAGATCTTCAAGTCTTTTGTATAACAACCCCTTCTTGGTCATTTTGTTCTCAAGTATAGACAGAGGGGTTGATTTTGAGGTGTGTGCTCTCTTGAATTCTTCAATAATTTCCCAGGGTGAGACTACCATGGCCAACATAATTGCAGCATTCAAAGTCTTTCTTACTTGGCCATGATATCTACTTGGTAAGTTTTTCTTGTGTATTCTGGAACTTACCCTGGGGTCTGGCCAAATCCTCACTCTTTCTCTTTGATGTTGGAAAGTATGTCTAAGAGTGTACAGCCTCTGAGCTTGTTTCTTCATTGCTTAAATGGATGAGGACTGAGGGAAGTCCTTGTCAACCATTTTAAGAAATTGCTCATCATGCTGCTTCTGCTGTTCTTCTTCTTCAATCTTGACTTTAACCATTTGCCTTTGAGTTTCAGGAGTTATTGTTTGTGATTGACTCCTAGGCTTAAGTTTCTTCATTTCAAGAATAGCAGATATTGGCAGATTATCCTCTTCATCCTCTTCTTCTTCTTCTTCCATCCTCAGCAGCCTTCTTTTTCTTTTAGGTGCATCACTGGTGGTAGATTGAATGGGTTTCTTAGGTAAAGGGGTTGGCTTAGAGGGTTGTGAGGTTGGTTGTTTTGAGGATTGTGAGGGTAATTGTTTTGGAGGTTGAGAGGTTGGTTGTTTTGAGGGTTTTGAGATTGGTTGTTTTGGTTGAGGAGATTTTAAGGGCTGCTCTATCATTTTTCTGGTGAGGGTGGCTTTGGATAACTTAGCCATGTCAGATCTCTTCCCAGCACCAGCTTCATCTAGAGCTTCAATGATTAAACCTTTGTTGAAGCTTTCAGATGAGCATATTTTGGTGGTTATCTCCAAAATGCTATCTCTGGACCATGACTTGATCTCAATGATAGGTCTTCCCAAGTGTTTGGATAGGAATCTGATCATAGCCTCCAATCTCTCCCTTTCTTGTTCATTGCAGCTTGCCCATCGATTCTCAATCTCCTGAATCTCAAGCCTTCTGATCTCTGAATCAAGTTTGGCAGTATCAAATCCTTGCCTGAAGAGCTGATCAATGATCCTGTCCATGGATCTGCTATGTTGCTCATCAGCTTCTTTGATCATCTCATCCAATCTCTTCTCATCCTCAGTTTGTTCACCAACACTCTTCTTTCTCTTGTAAGTGATGATCTCTTTGCCTTTATTTTCCTTCTTGGCTTCTTCCTCTTCAACTCTTTTCCTTTTATCATCTTTCACTGACTTAGACTCCCCCTTTTTGGTTGCATTGGGTTCAGGGGTTTGAATGTCAGAAAGTTTGGTTGACACAGCATCATCCACAAGGGTTTTAAGATCTGAGGAAATTCTCTCATCAATGGTTTGATGGACAATGGATGTGATGATGGGAGTGATGAGAGGTAAGGAAGATTTGAAAACAGCAGCCAATTGCTCAGAGGGGTACTCTCCCTGAGAAATGGTGCCTGAAACAGAGGCTGGTGGCTTGTTTGATTTGAGTGGCTTAGTGTTTGGTAAAGCTTCAACAGAAGCTGCCATCTGTGGGTTAATTGGGGCAGATGGACTTGATTCCTGAGCCATTTTGGCAAGCAGTTCTTTTAATCTGCAAACCTCAGTCTCAAGAATGGTGTTTTGGGCTAAGACTTCAAAGAAAAAGCCCAGGTCATCATCAGTATAAGCTGAATCAACTGACCTCCTGAGTGAATCAGGATGAACATGTGCTGAGTGTAAATCAGTAATCACATGTGCCCCTTTGTCTTGGAACTGGGGACTTCCTGCCTCAGGAGCAAGTCCTTCATTGGCAGTTGCCTCTGGTAAGGTCATAGAGATGATACCTGCTTCATCCTGTTCATGTGTTGAAACAGGGGAAGAGGTAGCCTCACCAGATGTTCTAGTCTCCACATCTACACTAGGAGATGGAACTTTATAATCCCTATGCTGTGGGTTGTCAACTACATTAGGATCCTCTCCCTCAGCTATTGAGGTTTTCCCAGTGTTAACAGGTTTCTGGGAAGGGGTAGAGGAATGTAGTTGAGTCAGCACTTGTGCAATGACTGCAGTTGGGCTTGTAGGGGTGGTATGAGTGGGAGATGGAGGTGAAAAGGTTTGCACCTGGGGAGAGTGGTGCTCTTCAATGGCAATCTTCTCAAGTGAGATAGATTCCAGTAATGTGGTTTCCCCAATTTTGGTTGCATCAGGATCCTGTCGAGAGGATACTTGAGCGGTTTCAGCTGGTGGAGTCATTGAAACTACAAGGGGATTAAGGCTTGTAGTTTCATCCTGCGTTTGTGCTGCAGGGGCATCATCAGGGGACTCAACTCCCTGAGTAGCCTTTTTGGTTTTCTTTGGTTTTGGTTTGGAGGGGACTTTAGATTTGGAGGTGGAGGCTGTGGGTTCCCTCTGCTTGGGTTTTAGCAGTTTGGCAGCCTCTTTGAGTTGTGGGTTTGAGTTGTGCCTGGAGTATACCTCAGGCAAAACTACCAGAGCAGGGACTCCAAGGCCAACAAGGCCATCAGATTTTAATTGATTTAGAATTATAGCCATAAGAAACCTTGGATATAATATCCATCTATTTGCCACAGGTTTCATTGCCAAATCTTTCAATTCCAAAAAGATAATTTCAGAAAAATTTAGATTTTGATGTTCAAGGATAGAGTATAATACCTGTTGCCATCTGGAGGACATTTGATCCCAAGAGGATGTTTTGGGAGCAAGACAGACATTGATCATGTGGAAAATGAGTCGCTCAGCATCATGAAAGTGCTTCTTCAGAATGGTAGTAGCACTTAGGTCACCTTCATAACCATGATTAGCAAAAGATAGATCAATGGTGCCTTTGGGGTATTTGGTGGGATAGGAGGCATCATTCAGGTCTAGGGTTTGACGAATGATCTCAGGAGTGATGACCACCCGTTTCTGGTTGACAAACGACTGGAGAGTGATGGTGTCATCATTCTCAGCAGTATGAACAGTGACGTTTGTCCAGAATTGGCACAGGGTATCGGGGTAGATGGTAGGATTCAAGAGAAAGGCTGTGCGGTATTGGGAATCAACCATCAAGTCAATAGCAGCATCAAACTTGTTCCAAAATGGTGATTTGGTAAGGTGAGCGACACAGTTGTGTCGAGGTTTGATTTGCATGGTCGCCATTAATGGAAGATGAACGTTTGGAAAGTAGGTTATGAAAAGTTTGAAGTTAGGGTTAGGTATATATAGGTTATGAAACGGCTGAAAGAAAACAACTGAAAGTGTTGGTGTGAGTCATCAGGTGTTAGAAAACAACTGAAGACATGGTTTTAACTTTCAGATGTTGTAAACAACTGAAGACTTGGTGTTGGTCATCAGTAGTTGTAAAACTACTGAAGACTTGGTTTTGGCTTCAGTTGTTTGGAAATGAAACAGTAGTTGTCGTCAATTCACAAAGTTCAGCTGTTTCAATGACCTTAACACTTACTCATCAGATCATCTGATTTTCAGATGTTTCATTGGTCATCAGTACTTATTTATTATAAAAAACATCAGTAGTTTGAACTACATCAGTACTTTGCAACAAATGAAGTACTTCAGTACTTTTTAAGTTATTTAGTCTTCAGTAGTTATAAAACTACTGAAAGATAAAATGACTTATCAGCACTTATTTTTGACAAAGGTATACTAATGCTCATCTGTATTTATTGACTAAGAGCATAAGTAGTTGTCAAATTATTCTACTTGTAGCATACCAAGCTTGAGTACAAGATTATGAAAAGTTGCACTATCCAAAGGCTTAGTAAATATATCTGCAAGCTCATCAGCACTAGGCAGAAACTTTGGATGAATCAGACCTTTTTCATAACAATCCCTGATGAAATGATGTCTGATCTCAATATGTTTGGTCCTAGAATGCTGAACAGGATTCTTAACAATACAAAGAGCCGAAGCACTATCCATTAATAATGGAGTCTTAGTCTTTGTAATGTCCTAATCCAATAACTGATTTTGAAGCCAGAGTACCTGAGATGTACAGCTTGCAGCTGCAATATACTCTGCTTCAGCTGTGGATGTAGCAACTGAAGTTTGTTTCTTACTCTGCCAAGAAACCAAACAGTTGCCTAGAAATTGGCATCCACCAGAAGTTGATTTTCTGGTTAACTTACACCCTGCATAGTCACTATCAGAGAAAGCAACCAATTTGCAAGAGTGCCCAGTGGAATACCATAGTCCTAGAGATTGAGTTCCTTGCAAATATATAAAGATCCTCTTGACTGCAATCATATGGGAATCCTTAGGAGCAGCCTGAAATCTAGCACAGACACAAGTTGCAAACATAATATCTGGTCTAGAAGCTGTTAGGTACATCAAGGAACCAATCATACATCTGTAAAGAGTTTCATCAACTGCTTTACCTTTTTTATCAGCATCCAGTTGTGTGGTGCTGCACATGGGAGTAGAACAGGGTTTACAGTTTTGTAAATCAAACTTGGTTAACAAATCTTTTGTGTATTTTGACTGATGAATGAAAGTTCCATCAGTCAGTTGTTTGATTTGCAAACCCAGAAAGAATTGTAATTCTCCCATTGCACTCATTTCAAACTTTTGTTGCATCAATTTGGTAAAAGCATCACACAACTGTGGATCAGATGATGCAAAAATAATATCATCAACATAAATTTGAACAAGGAGCTTATGCATGCCTGCTTTCTTTATGAACAAAGTTTTATCTATGGAGCCTCTAGTGAAATTATTTTGAAGAAGAAAGTTAGATAATGTTTCATACCAGGCTCTGGGTGCTTGTTTCAACCCATAAAGAGCCTTATCAAGCTTATACACCCAATCAGGATGTTTATGATCTTCAAAACCTGGTGGTTGACACACATAAATTTCTTCTTTCATTTTACCATATAAAAATGCACTTTTGACATCCATTTGAAAAACTTTAAGGTTATGAAAAGAAGCATAAGCTAAAAACAATCTAATTGCTTCCAGTCTGGCTACAGGGGCAAAGGTTTCATCATAATCAATACCTTCTTCTTGTGAAAACCCCTATACAACCAGTCTGGCCTTGTTCTTGACAATTTGGCCTTTTTCATCAGTTTTATTCCTAAACACCCATTTAGTGCCTATTGCACACTTACCTTGGGGTAGAGGAACCAGTTCCCACACTTGCTGTTTTTGAAATTGAAGAAGCTCAAGCTGCATGGCTTCAACCCATCCATTGTCCCTTAAGGCCATATGATAATTCTTTGGCTCTTGCTGAGTGATGAAGAGAGCATAGAGACAGAAGTTTGACAATTGACTTCTTGTTGAAACACCAGCATTAATGTCACCAATGATCTGGGACATGGGATGATTCTTCAATTCTTGATATGCAATAATATTTGTGCAAGTGTTTGTAGGAGATTCAGCAGCAACAGATGTTGATTCAGACTCTTGAAACCTAGACTGAGATGGCAGTTCAAATAAAGTAGAGGATTCAGAGATTTCATCAGCATTTGTTGTGGATGGAGCTGCTGAGACTACAGGAACATCAAGTGTAGTAGAAACAGGCAGATGATCACTACCACTTGCATTTGTATCATCAGATGGAGAGGATGGAACTTCAGAAACAACAACAGGTGGAGACTGATATGGAACATATTGCAGTATGTCCAAGTCAAACATCTCAACAGGGTTTTGAGGAATCTTGTCTTTTGGAGATTCATTAAACTTGACATGCAAAGTTTCTTCAACAATCTTTGTTCTGCAATTGAAAACTCTATATGCCTTGCAAGTAGATGAATACCCAACAAAATACCCTGCATCCACCTTAATTTCAAACTTCTGAAGTATATTCTTTGGGTTAAGAATATAACATGGACACCCAAATGCTCTAAAGAATGAAATCAAAGGGGCCAAATGATGTAAGAGCTCATAAGGAGTCTTCATCAACCTCTGATTCACTAATACTCTATTCTGAACATAGCAAGCTGTGTTGACAACTTCAGCCCAAAAGGTTAGTGGCAAACCTGAGTCAGCCAACATTGTCCTTGCGGCTTCAATAAGGGTCCTGTTCTTTCTCTCCACCACTCCATTTTGCTCTGGAGTTCTTTGAATACTATATTGTCTTTTGATTCCCTTAGACAAATAGAATTCATCAAGAGTGTGATTCCTAAACTCTGTCCCATTATCACTTCTCACACATTTGACTTGAAGTGAATGTTGCTTTTCCACATGTAACACAAAATAAATGATACTTTGAGCAGCCTCATCCTTGGAATGCAAGAAGAAAGTCCATACATATCTGGAATAATCATCCACAATTACCAGACAGTACTTTTTCTTTGCCATGCTCATTACTCTCATAGGACCAAAGAGATCCATATGCAGTAATTGCAAGCAGGCAGTGGACTTAGGTTCTTCTATAGGAGGGAATGAAGCTTTGTGTTTCTTTCCTTTTAAGCAAGCTGGACAGTTATCATCACACTTGAACTCCTTCAATGGCAAACCTATCACTAAACCATGATGAATGAGCTGATTCATGTTCTTAAGATTCACATGACCAAGCCTTCTATGCCATAGTTCAGATTCTTGAGGAGAGGCTTTGGAGAACAGACATGGATGGCCTTTTAGATCAATTTTCTTTGATAGATCTAAAGCATATACTCTTCCAATCCTGTTGGCCTTCAGGAGAGTATATTCATCCAATATCTTGTCAATCTTGTGCAAAACTTTGGAAGACAGAATCCTACAGTTTTGACTTGTGAAAAGTGCAACATGCCCTTTATCACACATTTGACTGACACTCAAAAGATTGTATTTGAGGTTCTCCACATGGTTAACATCATCAAATCTTATCTCCGCATTTGAGACAAAACCCTTCCCAATAATGTAACCCTTGGCATCATTTCCAAAAGAAACAAATCCCTTCTTCCTTTGGAAATAGTCATCAAGAAGAGAGTTGCTCCCTGTCATATGCATGGATCCTCCACTGTCCACATACCAGATGCTTCTTTGGCATGTTGAAGAACCCTGTGATGATGAAGAGTTTTCATCAGTAGATTCCAGGGACATTAGAGCAAGGTTTCCAAAAGGGTTTTCACCACCATGTTGACCAGCACCAGCAAATTGTTCAGAATAACCAGAGACATCATCTGGTAGACTGCTCCAGTCAACAACCTCAGGGGTGAAAAAGCTCTGATGAGATTGAGATTGAGATTGCTGATTTGTTTGAGATGGCTGAGGATCAGGTAGAGCATGTGGTTGTTGAGCCATGGGTACAGAAACTTGACCAGACTGAGATATGTAAAAACATGGATAAGGATATGGCATTGGGCTTTGAGGGACAAAGTATGCAGGAGATGATTGATGTTGTGAATGATGATCAGAACTGGTAGAATGTTGCCATTTGGATTGTGAGCTATTGCTTGGAAAAGTCACAAAGGGTGCAGATGAGTTAGATCCAGATGATCTACACTCTCTAGCAAAATGTCCAAGTCTATGGCACTTGTGACATCTCAACTTAGTCTTGTCAAAACCAACCATGGTTTTGCCAGAGAGACCAGGGAATTTTCTACCTGTTCTTTTATAAAACTTTTGAGATCTGATATTAATCAATGCCATTTGGCTCAGAATATCCATCTCTTCCAGATCATCATCAGCAATTCCTTTCAAATCATCCATTATAAAACACAAATTATCAACATTAAAACCTGAGTTTCCCTCAACTCCAACAAAAGCATGATTTACACTGTTTGAAGAGAAATCAATATGCTCATCATATGAACTTTCAGATGAAGCATATTCAGACTCATGACCAACCAGAGCAGTGTTACCTAGTACAAAGTCATCAGTGAGCTTTCCAGATGAAGATAGTTTCCTTTTCTGTTCTATCTCTCTCTCAAATGTTAAGAGTTTCCCATGAAGTTGGGTGAGAGATAGAGTATCCAGATTTGCACTAGAGCGTAGGACAATGGTGTAAGTGTCCCATCACTCAGGCAGGGATGTGAGGAATCTGTTATTCATCTGGCTGTTTGTGTATTCATGTTGAACCATTTTTAGCTCAGAGATCAAACATGAAAACCGCTCAAACTGTTGAGTCAGTGTCTCACCCTTCCTATGAGAGAATGTCTCATATTGCTGGGCAAGGATTTCTCTGTTGTTTGCTAAGACCTCATCAGTTCCTCCAAATTGTTCGTTCAGAGCAACCCAGAGATCATAAGCAGTTTCATGATGCATAAGCCCAGTTTTCATTAGGCAGTGCCATGGCTAGAATTCCATGGGCTTTAGCATCAATTTCAAACAGCTTTAAGTCCTCATCAGAATATTGTTCCTTCTTCTTAGAAACCATCTCATTGGTTTCAGGATTACTCACCATAGGCTTATATGGTCCATGAACCACAGACTTCTAACAACCCGAACTGTTAACAAACAGGTGATGGAGCATTCGGCGTTGCCATATGTTATACTCACTCCTAACAAGCATCGGAGGCTTAGTTGAGGAGCCAGTATTGTGAGGATCATTAATTGAAGTAGTCATTTTCACTAATTCAATCGAATTCAATGAGATTAAAATTGGTCTAGTTTGAAAACTCAACAACACAATTTGAAAACACAATTAGAATCTCAATTAATTAACCGGAAGCAACAGAAAAACAATCTCTATAATCAATTCTTGCAAAAATGCTAATTCGATCAACCTTAGCTATCAAAAGAGCAGTTTCAATATCAATTGTTAGATCGATCAATGATTAACCAGCTCTGATACCATTTGATAGGATCGGATCAATTAGATTTGAATTTTGCAGCGGAATATCACGAAATAAGATCGAATTCAAGCAAGAAAAGTAATGAATATGCAAACACACAATAACAATTATAGAGAGAGAATATTTCTGTTAAAGGAATGTTTTCATTCACGCGTAATGCTTCGGTTAGAATACGTCAACATCCCTTATATAGAGGAATGTGACGTCTGCTGATGTCACTTGATAGTGACATCTAACAGAATTATACAAACAACTGAAATAATGCAAGCTACTAAAATGTTCTCAACAACTGATCACATCTCAGAGAATGCTAAGTACAAAAACTACTGACTTAAAACTACTGAAACAATAAACTACTGAAAGGAAAAATTACAAGTACTGAAAAGGAAAAACCATCACAACTACTGAAGTTAACAACTTCAGCTGTTGTGACAACTACTGATCACTCTGGTCTTCAGTCTTTGTCTTCAGTACTTCACTTTCAGACTTTGTCTTCAGTTCTTTACTTTCAGACTTTGTCTTCAGACCTTTGTAATCAGCTGATGTCTTCAGCTGTTGTGATCTTCTTCAGCAGTTGTAATAACTGTGGGACTTAGAGATTTTTCTGATCAGGCTCATTGGTTCTTTTGGTCCAACAATTTAGTTAACATGTCGACTATTACCAAAATAGCGTCATGACCTCTAAAAGTTCTGGGTAGCTTTGTGAGGAAATCCATTGTAACGTTATCCCACTTCCATTCTAGAAACTCGGGATGCTGCAACGTCCCTGACGGTTTTTTTTTTCAGCCTTCACCATGGCGCATGTCAGACACTTGCTAACATAAATGGCGATGGATTTCTTGATCCCATGCCACCAAAAAAGGGCCTTCAGATCATGGTACATCTTGTTGATTCCGGGGTGAACCGGGTACCTAGTTTTTTGGGCTTCCTCAAGGATTACCTCTCTAATTCCCCCGTGCTATGGTACCCACGTTCACCCTTCATATTTATATACACCATCGCTGCTCAGCTTAAATCGCTTCTCCATTCCTATCAACAATTCCCCTGCTAGCTTATCTTCCTTTACGCTTCGCCTTGTGCTTTCTTTAGTCTCGCGATAAGGTTGGTGCACACACTCATCCTTAAGGCACGGACGCGTAGAGGTTTTTCTCTTTCTTTCCAGCTCAAGGCATCCGCCACTATATTGGCCCTGCCTGGATGGTAGCGTATTTCACATTCGTAATCATTCAGCAACTCAACCCATCTTCTCTGGCGCATGTTTAGCATCTTCTGTTCCAGAATGTGCTGCAAACTCCTATGGTTAGTGTAAATAATGCACTTCATGCCATAGAGATAATGCCTCCATATTTTGAGTGCAAACACCACGGCACCCAATTCTAGATCATGCGTTGTGTAGTTCTTCTCATGTTTGTTTAGTAGTCTCGATGCATACGCAATTACCTTGTTGCGCTGCATTAGCACGCATCCTAGTCCTTGACGTGAAGCGTCACAATAGACCACGAAATCCTCAATTCCTTCTGGGAGAGCAAGGATAGGTGCACTAAACAGTTTCTCCTTAAGTGTTTCGAATGCTTCATTCTGCTCTCGTTCCCGCACAAAGATCGTATTCTTCTTAGTCAGAGTAGTCAACGGTTGCACAATGCGCGGGAAGTCTTTGATAAACCTTTTGTAATATCCGGAAAATCCAAGGAATTCCTTATATCGGTAGGGGTTTCATGAATTTTCCAGTCCTTAATCGCCTCAATCTTAGAAGGGTCAACTTGAATCCCATTCTCATTTACCACATGCCCTAAAAATTGGATTTCTCGCATCAAAAATTCACATTTGGAGAACTTGTCATATAATTGCTTATTTTTGAGCAACTCAAGAATCAGTCTAAGATGTTTCTCATGCTTTTCTTTACTACAGGAGTAGATCAAGATGTCATCGATAAACACGATCACGAACTTGTCAAGATACGGGCGACACACACGGTTCATGAGATCCATAAACGCCGCTGGTGCGTTAGTCAGTCCAAAAGGCATGACTAGATACTCATAATGTCCGTATCTCGTCTTGAAGGTCGTTTTGGGTTTTTCTTCTTCTCTTATCTTCAGCTGATGATATCCCGATCTTAAATCTATTTTTGAAAAGAAACCAGCTCCCTGTAGTTGATCGAATAGGTCGTCAATCCTCAAGAGAGGGTAACGATTCTTTATAGTCAGCTTGTTCAGTTCCCGGTAATCAATGCACATTCGTAGGGTCCTATACTTCTTCTTCCCAAATAATACCGGTGCACCCCATGAAGAAACACTCAGTCGAATAAATCCCTTGTCGAGTAGTTCCTGGATCTGTAGCATTTGGAATTCGACTTGTCGGTTCGGAGGGAGTCCCGGTAGATCTTCGAGAAACACTTCTGGATATTCAGAAACGACTGGAATATCCTTAATCTTCTTCTCCTATTTAGCCTTCATTAAATAGATTATGAAAGCTGGGCATCCCTTCTTAAGGCTCTTGGTAGCTTTCAGATGAGATATCATGGGACATAGCATCACTTCCTTCGCCACGAACCACTAGCACTTTCCCGTCTCTCAACGGTATTCTAAGCAGGCGTTCATCACACACGATCTCGACTCTATGCTTAGCCAGCCAATCCATACGAACAACCACATCAAATCCTCCTAACTTAATATGCATTAGATTAATCTTAAATATGCTACCTTCTAGATTCATTAAACAGTCCTTGATGACTTCACTAGTTTCTATAATGTTACCATCGGCTAATTCTATGGTGAACGGATCAGTCAGAATACACGCACTAAAGTCAATCAAAGGCCTAAAAGCACTAGAGACAAAACTAGCAGTTGCTCCAGTATCAAAGAGAACGGTAGCAGGATGGTTGTTTATAAGGAACGTACCATTGACCACATTAGATTCCTTGCGAGCATCGGTTGGTTCCATCACAAATGCTCATCCCTTAGGCTTGGTGGGTCTGGCCTCCTTATCTCTTCCCAGTTTAGGACACTTGTTCCTCATGTGCCCTGGATCTCCACACTCATAGCATTGTTTACCCGACGCATACGTACAATCCTTGATTAAATGACATGGTCGTTTGCATCGGAAGCAGGGCATCAGGTTGCAATCCCCTTGATGATGCAATTTGCACTTGTTGCAGTAGAGCTTCGTTGCCCTTCCACCTTGGTCATCGTGCCTCATACCTTCCAAGCTATTCTTGCTTGACCCGCTACTACTGCCAATTACTCTCTTCACATTAAACCACTTTCTTTTCTCACCCATCGGCTTCCTCTTCTCTTCAGTCCTGGTTTGATTAGTCCACCCAGCCCTAACCAAATCAACAGTCAAACTGCTGGTGAAGTCAACCGCAGCATGTAAGGTTAAAGGCCTGGAAGATCGAACCAAATCTCTTGACTTTGGGATGTAGCCCCCAAATGCAACGCGCTACACCCTTAGATTCTGGTGTCACCAGGTGTGACACCAATCGAGACAGGGCTAAGAAGCAGTTGATGTACTCAGTGTAATTAGGACCCTTCATCTCCAGGCTCAGGAATTCAGACTCTAGTTTCTCTAGTTGATTGATGTGGCAGTATTTGCTGGTTATCAGTTCCTTGAACTCGGTCCAACTCATTCGGTTAGCAGTGTTCCTTCCCCAGGGCTGAATAACCATCTTCCACCATTCCAGATCCGATCCCTTGAGTGACTGGGATGCGAACCTTACCATGTGGTCCATTTTACACTCATTGATCTCCAAGACTGCTTCCATTTCATCGATCCATCGATACGTCTCTATTGTACCCTCAGTTGCATAGAAGTGTTTTGGCTTGCATGCCATGAAAGTTTTGTAGGAGCATCCATTATTCAGTGCTTCAGCTTCCTCGTTATTGCCCTTGTTGTTTCCGATTACATCATCACCACCGGGATTGCTCTGGTCTGCGTTGATCTGGCCTATAATGGTAGGAATAGCATTTGCAATCTGTTGTGCAACAAGGTTGGCAATCCTTTCATCATTCCCCTGGTTTGCATTCTCTCCACGAGGGGTTCTTGGTAGAGTAGGGGTTTGGTTTCTGGTTTGTTTAGCCCCTTCACGGCAGCCTCTAGTAGTTCCTCTTCTTCCAATGTGGGTTCCTCTCCTAGTCTGCATTCTGATAGCATCACAGATAAATTTTTGTTTAGCATCTCATAATTGGTTTCGCGTAGCCCATGCATCATTTACCCTAAACTATCGCGTCCTAGAAAGAGGGAGTGTATCATACACACCACTAAATACCTCTAACAAGAAAATGTTTCATTAAATTAGCTTACGACAATTCATCCATAATGGACACAAGCCAATAATCCCAACGCATAACATGACACATTGTAAATCAATATAAATAGTTCAGCAAGGTTTTAGCATCAATAAAATAGTTTCACGGAGAGATAGAGTTAATAGTATCATCAAGCATAATTGTCTCAGAGTTACACATACAATTTGGAAGGTACCATCACCCCCGTAATAATAATAATAATAATAATAATAATAATATAAGATAGAGTTAATAGTATCATCAAGCCCACATCCTCTCCAAGCCTTCACATCCACTTCTTCTTCAACCACCCTAGCCATCCCGAGTTCTTCTTCCTCTGCTCTTGCTCCAACCGTTGGACCCCGTGCGAAGCCATCATGGCCTAAAACTGAGCAGACTGAGAGGTCCGAGTAGCGTGCTGGAGGGTCAGCTCGTGACGACGAACGGTCTTCAGAATCTCATCCAGAGCAGCATCGGAGGGACCTATGTCGCTTGCCCGGCAGCTAGACTGGGAGTACCTGTCACCAGCTAACACACTAGGGCCATCATACATGCTGCCTAGGTGGCATCCAGTGCTCGTCATGTGGATGGTGGTGGAGTGGGTCAAATGACCGAGGTACAGGTGTCGGAACCCTAACAGTTGGTGGAGGAGGAGGTGGCATCCTAAAATAGACTGAGAGGACCTGGCCTTGCACTCTTGTGTGGGCGGGTGATCACATGTGCACCCCTATCCTCAAGAGGTGGGATAGGTGAGTGGGTAGGAGCTGCTACATGAGGTGAATAGAAGCGCGCCCGGCTCCTGCAGGGGGATGTCGAGGAAGAGTCTTCTGACAGCTCGGTGTCATCGGATGTGACGGATATCCAACCAGGATGTCCACATATCTTCATACACTCCTCGTACTCCGATCGTGGTGTCGCCTTCTTGAGGCTCCCTGATGGTGCAGTCTCGTTAGTGGGGTATGCCGGTGCCTTACCCTTGTCCGCCATAGTCCTGCTATCCTGCAAGAAATATCATGAGTAACTTGGTTTCTCATAGCTCATGATTGTAATAACAATAGTACTTTTGGTAGTGATGGTAATTGTATCAGATATCCCAATAGTGTTAATAACCAGAGGTATAAGTAAGTAGTAGTATCAGATATTAGTAGCTTTTTCAAATAGCAACAAATAGAGTAGTTATCATTTAGGAAGAACCTTTAGATCACTTTAAAAAAAATTTCAAAAATCATAAGTTTCAAAGAGAAAAAGTCAACTCATTACCTAAAGGTCCATGCTGGAACTTACGCGTCCGGTAAATTCATGATTACGTTGATTAAGTGTAATCATCAATTTACCCAACCCAATCATCCTAACAATTTCCCACAAGGACGATCCTAAGGTATCAGGGTTCTAGCCTAGGGTCTACTATGGTATTCCCAACTTCTCTACAACCTTTGGCTCTGATACCAATCTGTCACATCCCAGGCCCAGGTAGGGTGGGACGTCACAGACTAGCAACACATATGGCAGTAGAAACAAACCATCGGAAGAGCAAAAGAGGAGAGAACATCACGTGACATTTAATATTTAAAGAAAACCAGGGCTAGAAACAGATCTAGCCCCCAAATGAATCGTATATCCAACATAAGACAAAGTGTAATAATCAACAATAATTATAAATTGTTCAAATTGTTTTTAAATTCAGATAAGCCAGTGCCATGGACACGGTGCTAGGTCAAGGTCTTCAACAATAGTTATAGTCCCTTCATGGATTACCTAAAACATGCTCAAAAAGAAATTATGTCAACTAAAAGGTTGGTGAATTCAAGTGCTTAAAGTTTAAAAGAAAAAAGGATTCAACAGAATCCACATTGATTTAAATGAATCAAAGATTCACTGTTGTAGGGGATCACAAGCAACCCTGCACTCAGTTCTAAAGTTATGTTTTACCGGTTAATCCCGAACGAACGACTGAGCCTCAAAACAGTGGACCACACTTGCCGGATAGTTCACCTAGTATCTTATAAAAACTTTTCACATGCCACAAACGACCCCGCAGGATCTCACTGTGGTACCCTTCCCGTTCATCACGAAAGGCACTGTGTGTGGGGGATTCCCCAAGTAGATCTACCCATATAAAACAAGCGGTTGACACAAGAATTAATGATCGTGATACAAATAAAAGCAGGTTCTAACATTAACCCAAACAATAAAGCATCATAAAATATCTTATAAAAAGTTTTCAATTCAAGTATAGCATGTATCATCCCAAAAATAGTAGTAAAAAGGGAACACTAGAACTCACCTTAAAATTCAAGCAAAGGATTCTTCGTGTACCGAGAAAAGTGTCAAGTCTAGCACCCTACCATCAAGATTTAAGTGTTAAGCCACTAATTCTAGGGTTATGGAAATGCACTAGGTGTGTCCTGAGGTTAATGTCTTGCTAGCTTTTGATTTGCTAAGACTTTATATAAAAAGTTTCCTTTTATAGAAAGTTAGGGTTTCTTAGGAAAGAACACATGATTCACCATGTTAGATAATCTATATAAGTTAGTTTGAGTCTTCTAAATGGTTCTTAGTCCAACGGAGTCGGTTTATTGATGACCTTTATTGCCAAATATTAGGTTCTAGGAGTTTGGTAACTAATTTTAAGTAAGTTTATACCAATATTTCAGAAATTAGGTCCGGTTTATATATTTTTATGTCTTACGTTCCCGGTTACGGTAAAACCGAAGGTTTTTAATGGTTAAGTGTCGATTTCCATATTTTTAGTCTTAGATCCATTAAATATTATTTTAATGACTTTTTATAAGTTTTTAAGCAGTAAAAATGTATTTCAGGCTCCTTTTTGGTGAAAGTTTACATTTTAAGTTTAACCCGTTAAAACGCTTTTATACCCGAAATTGACCGTTTAAAAACTTGTTTGACCAATTTTTCACCATAACTAAGTCTTATAGATCCTAACTTAATTAAATAACATGGTTTCCCTAGAATTTTGGTTTATCCTCTTATTTCCGAGATTTTCTTCCAAACGTTACCCGGTTAAGACCCGTGTTTAACAAAACTTCCATTTAACCCATTCTTTGACCATTTATTCAACCAATCCAGTTAATACCACTTTATCAACCCTTTTTGAGCCTAGAATTCTTTTTAACATGGTCATTCCCAAATTTCACCTATTTTAATGTCGTTTTACCACCTTTCGGGTCCCTGAATAAGCTCAAAATGCCTATAATCCATACTTTTATTATTATTCAGCCATTGACATCACCTCATACACCTAATAACACCCAATACTTACTGAAATAATGATTCAAACTGACAGGTTTAACATCTAACCAAAGAACTAGCGCGTAGATGAGTGTTTTTGCCGTTTTAATCCATTACACATGTGTAAAGCTTTATGGATCTTGCTTAAATGTTACCAAATCATTTTGTAATTTTCAAAAAAGGTTATTAGGAGTTTTATAAACCATTTATAATCAGATTACAAGCTTTGGTTCGGAGGTTCCAAGACATGAGTTTTAGATGATGCACAAATCACCCCAAAAGAGGGGTTTCATGAAGAATTTTCGGGTTTCACCCATACAATGACTAACTTAATGTGTGAGGTACCTTTTGCGAAGTTAAAATATCCTCAGAAACAAGATTATGTAACAAGATTCTGTTAGAACAAAGAAAGTATGGCTTTAGATAGGTAAATGAAGGAATAACACAGGACATAGCTTAGTTCGGGTGAGTTGATGCTTACACCTTGTGTAGTCCGTGATTTGGAGAGTGTAGGGGGACAAGATGAGCTGTGAAATCTTCAAACAAGGCTGTAGAAGTCGAATCCACAAGAACCGAGCACCAAAAGCTCTCTAGATGCCACTTTCTTGCTTGGTTTGCACTTAACCGATGATGTTTTGTGGTTGTTCTTCAAATATGGGCTGGAAACGATGGTGGAACCGTGGGTGTGTTTGTGTTTTTCTGGTAGATAGAATCCGAGAGGGAGAAAGAGAAGAGAGGAGTGTGAAGTGAGATTGGAAGGGAACGCATGTAATGGTAGTGGTGGAAGAGGTGGTGGTGTAGAAGGGTGGTGAGTGGGTGAGTGGGGGGCGGCCGATCTTGGCCTTTAGTGGAGGGTGTTTTGTTTTAAAATTAATTGGTAAATGATATTATGTAGTATTATTTTGTATGTAGTGTAGTATTTCGGATGGTAGTTCTAGTTAGATGTGGTTTAAGTATCAAGTGTGCATGCATGCATTTTGGCCAAAAATTTGGGTTCATGCACACCTTAATTATTTCAAATTATGATTTAATTATTGCATGGTTAACTAATTGACTTTCTCGAAACACTAAATTTCCCCTAGCTAAAGCTTGAACTAGCTAAATCATCACAAAAAGGCACATGAAATAACAAAAATGGTAACAACAATCAACAATAATAGTGATGCCAATAGTAATATTGGTAATGATATTAGCATTAAAATTAATTGAATGGGTAATGATGCAGGTTAATAAGGTTAGAATTATGACCTAGAGGTCGGTTGTTACACAACATCTTTTGAAGTCAAACATGAAGTCTTCCAGAAGCTTCAAAGTCAAAGTCTTTCGAAGCCAAAGAGTGAAGACAGATTTCTTGCGAAGACTTTTAGATACATGGTTTTATTTGATGTACATTAGCATAAAGCTGGACCACCTTTTTGCTACAACTCTTTTTAGTCACCAACTTACATGAGTTGGTGAAAAGGTCCATGCTTTTGGTAACTGTTAGGACTTGGTATTTGAACGAAATACCGAGTGATTAGCGTGTAAACAAGATCAAATAGTGCGGAATCCTATTTGATTGGTGATCCAATCAGTGAGAACACACGAAGAATCAATAAAGAATTGAATCTAACGTTAGAAATCGATTGTGAATCGATCTAATGTGTTCTATGAACTTGGAGAACGAATTGGGAGGCTTCTGGATGGCTAGGGTACGTCTGGAGTCCAAATAGAATGAATGCTTGGGTTTTTCCACGAATGGGTTGTATTTATAGGTTAGTATTGTTCATTCGTGCGACTGGACCATAAGTATGGTTCAGTCGTGCGATTGAACCATGCGGTTGATTCATCCGCACGACTGAGTGTTCAGTCGTGCGACTGAGCCAATCTTATGTGTCACTCATACGACTGATCCAGTCTCCTGGTTCAGTCGTGCGACTGAGTCAATCGTATGAAGTTATTCATGCGTGTGGTCCATTCGCATGGGCCATTCACATGGGCCATTCGCATGAGAACTTCATTATGTTAAGTTTGAATGTTTTAATTAATATAACATGATGTGTAATCATTCAAACAACCATAAACCTAATTAACCAAATCAATAACGACTTATTAATGAAATATTAGACATTACAAATTACAAACAATCAATATCATTTCATTAATCATTTCAAATTACATTAGAATCAGATAAACAAGATCTATTACATTTCATATCATGATCTAGGGACATACATGTATCAACAAACTCCCCCTTGGACCAAGATCTATCTAATGTCTTGTTTTCCGCATCACCTCCTCATATTTCTTGTATTTGTCCTCTTTTGTGACTCCCACGTGAATCTCAAACGCGAAGCAGATTCTTATGACGTTCTGGAACTGGAAGGCTTGTACAATATCCTGTGTATCATAGAACAGTGGCCACTTGTATAGCGTGTAGACATCATTTGCTGACAAGTTAGTAAGCCACATTGGGTCGAATACCCTGATCGTATCCATTTGGCCCTCTTTGTTTAGGACTATGACCGCTTCTGCTGTTCTGCAGTCGTAGTACCACCACTTAAAGTGTGGAGTGAAGTCCTGTGGCATTTCCCTGAGCGGGATTCTTGACATTGTGCGCGGAGGACTCCACTTCAATACTATCTTCGGCTTTCCAGTAATGGCATCAACCTCAGACCTTCTGATATACCTAGTAGGCTGTTGGGGTCTGAAGTTAACCCACCTGGTGTGGTACTCCTTCCTTAGGGCAGCCTCAAACGAGCCTGACATCTTCCTCGGGTCAGCATACAAAAGCTTTAGTTTGGCCAGCTGGTTGAGCTCAAAACCTGGTAGAGTCTTCAGATCATGTGGGAATCTGAAGTACTCTATGCCCTTCTCCCTCTTAACTGCATATACATTAAGATCCTCAAAATACGCCCACGCTATGATCCTGCCAGACACCTTATGATGTTTCTTGACTCTGTAGAGTTTGGTGTAGGCATCCTGTTTCGGTGCAGCGCGTTGGGCTCTAACTTCTTCAAAACACGTAACCCACTCAGCCTTTCGGATATCGACATCATCATTTGAGGCTTGGGCCGTTTCCTCTACTTTCTCTGACTTTGCTCCATCTTGTCTTACACCTCAAAAGTATCGCTGACGAGGGATTCACCGAGATTGGGGACCACATTTCCCTCATTGTCAGCATACTGAGGGTAGTGCTAGGCAGTGACATCTTCAATCTCGATTTCATCAACATCGTTGAGCTCTTCGTCACTGGTCGAGTCGCATGTCGGAGCATCCTTCACTATCTCATCTGGATTGAGCTTGAAGATCTCTGCGAGTTGCTCGTTTGATAGGTCGTGAATTATTTCCCCTTCTTCAGGGGTATAACTCACCGACCTCCTTACTATCCCTTGCAGATCAAGAATCATTGTTAGCTGAGTCTTGACCTGCTGAAGGGGAGCAACATCAAACTCATCCCTTTGGTAATTTGGATCTGTTTGATTTACACATTCAACATATCAACCATTAGTAATTAATCAAAACAGAAATGCATTAACATTAATATAAACGTCGAATACATAGGTTCAAATACATGATTCAAATACAAAAGTAATTATATACATAAACATCTAATCTTTACTTTTGTCCTGGATCATCGGCTCATCACTTGGTGGAGCAGAGGAAGAAGCTGGTTGGTCTTGTCTGTTCTTGGATCTTCTCTCTTGACCTGGAGCAGAGGCCGATGCAGCTGCATCTCCTCCTGCTGCATCATCATCATCATCCTTCTCCTCTGTCCTTTCTTCTTCAGTCCCCTCATCCTCCTCCGTCTCATCCTCATCATCCTCATCATCATCTTCATCATCATCATCACCATCATCTCCGTCTCCCTCTTTGATCTTCAAGGGCTCCTCCTTAGATCCCTTTAGCTTTAACATGACCGTCTTCTTCGCCTCCTCCAACTCCTCTATCTTCTTAGTGGATGTGACACTTTGCTCCTGAAGTTGGGCTATCTCATGGCTCTGAGCAGCCATCTGTTGGGCCTGCTCCTCTATCACTCGAGCCTGCTCTGCAATCTGGTGAGACTGTGCAGCAGTCAAGTCAGCAAGCTGACGGATCTGAGCCGACTTCTCCTCGTCAACAGCTAATAAGCGCATCACCATCCTGTTGAGCGCAGACAGCTGTTCCTATACCCCAATTGGAGGTAGAGGTGTTCCATAAGTATGAGAGGGATGGGCTAAGGGTCCAGCTTGGTGGGTAGTGGTGGTGGTGGTGACTGTAGTGAAGATGGGGCTGGGTCTGTGAAATGGTGGAGGTTATGTGGGAGTGAAAGATATGATGGTAGATGGTATCTGTATAGTGGTGGGAGGTGTGGAGGTAGTAGTAGTAGCTGTGGTGGCTGTGGTGGTGGATGGTGTGGCTGTGGAAGTGGTAGTGGTGGTGGTAGATGTGGTGGCTGTGGTGGTAATGAAAGTCAGTCGTCTTTTCTTCTTCTTCTGACCATGGGGCTGAGCCATCATTTTCCTCCTCGTTCCCGTCGAGGTGGATGCTCCCCCTACAACCCTGCTAGCTGACTCCGGTGCATAGCTCGGATCAGTAGCTGTCTCTCCTGAGTCTCTTGGGCGTTCACCAACCGCCCTTAGCCCATACTCTGTGGGAACAACCTTGCTTCCCATAGTACGTGTCAAGGGCTCCTCGTCTGACTCCTCTTCCTCCTCACCAGGAACAAAATCATGATGGAAACTAGCAGACTCGGCTATGTCTCCAGCTGGGGCGGACACTGGAGGTATAACATCCGAAACTATGCCTCTCGGTGGAGTAGGCATATCATCCCCAACGTCCCCACTGTCGTCATCATCAGAATCATGCTCTGGGAGCAGTAGCCTCTCGTCATCTGAATTATTATCATCATGACGCCACTTGCGTCTCCCCGGCGCCACATATCTCTCATTGGCCAAGTGGCCAATCAACCTCTTCACCTGGGGCTTCACCTGCTTGCCCCTATACACCCTCATACGACCCAAGGTCGTGTCATCCATAATCTCCACTGCCACAGCATCATGGCTCTCCTTGGGAAGTAGAGGCAGCTTCTCGTTGAAGATCAGCTGAAGAAACCTGGGGTACATACAAAATCCTTCCTTCCCCTTTGCCTCCAGGTTCTCCACCAAATAAGAGAAGATCATACTCGAAAAGCTGAAAGGGTGGTTCAGCACCAGTGCCACGTAGGCATTCTGAATCTGGTCTGATAGGTCATCGAACCCACCCTCCTCGAAGCAATGCACTTTAGGATCACATGCGCCAAGTACTTGTACTGGGGGCACAGGTTGCTCTTGTTGAGCACACCCGAGTTTATGTCCCCAGCGTACTTGATCCTGAGGAAGCAGCCTCTCACAGTCAGTGGATGTAATCTGGTGGGGTGATCCGTATCATCTCCAAACTCAAGAACTCTCGGGATATCAGCAGCTATAACCTCAATATCATGACCCAGAATGGAGCTCCGTATACTGTACGGCTCACGAGAGCGATCAACTGAGGCATTCTCCCAGAATGCCTGGTGTATTGACCTGTAGGGCGTACAAGGTGTAGATATGGCCTTATGTATCCGAGACCGTCTAAGGAAAGCTATAATCTCTGTAAACTCGGCCCCGTTCGGAGTAGTATGATCCAAGTGAGCACATATGTTGTGCTTTGAATTAATGGACCATCTATCCGCCATTTGCCTGAAACACAAGACACAGAGCCATTAGTACATAATACATCAAAATTCAGTTCTAAGGTGTAATGTTTAAATTCATTCTGATTCATTCGTGCAAATGAATCATGCGACTGAAGTCAGTCGGTTGTCTTTTCATGTGACTGAGCTCATTCGGTTGAATGTGACATGCGATTGAGTTCAATCTGCTGACTGAGTCTGTGATTGGTTCAGTCGGCCAACTGAGCTCATTCGCATGGTTCATTCGGCCGATTTGACCTAATCGCAAAATTCAATCGTGCGACTGGAGTTCATCCGGACGGCCAGTCGTTTGTCTCACTGTTTAGTCGCCTTTGATTCGAATCTTGATCAAAGCAAGTGATTTAACATGGGTTACCGGTTCAATAGACTCGCCATCTTGTTACTAATAACCTATAAAACTTAATTTTAACATTTTGCATAGTTTAGGTAGGTTATTAGGTCATTTTTCAGTCCGTTTCTTGTGTTCATTCGAACATCGCGAAATTATGGTTCCATTCTTCCTTTTTCGGTGAGATTTAACTTCAATCTACCTGTATAAACACCACCGAACGTCAGAGAATCAATATCAATGTAAAATCACGGTCTACCGAAATTTTGGCAGAGTAACGGTACAATGAGCGATTTGGGAGCGATTGGGGGTGATGAGTGAAATGCGATCGACTGTGGCCCTTTAAATACTGAATCTGAGTTCAATCGGCCGACTGGGCTCATTTGCTCAGTTCATTCGGGCGACTGAGGCTCAATCGTGCGATTGGCCCAGTCAGTCGCATGCAGTTGACCGACTGAGGTTCAGTCGGTCGACTGACTCAATCGTGCCCTTTCATACGCACCTTCAGTTAACCGACTGAGTCTCAGTCGGTCGACTGATTCATTCGCCCCCTTCCATTCGGTCGAATGGATCATTCTTATAAGCAATTCGGGTGAATGGCTCAATCTCATGTCCAGTCGTGCGAATGGGACCCATTCGCATGGTTGGTCCATACTTATGATCCAATCGTGCGAATGGGTTAGACTTATGAATTTTTCAGCCATATTGACCAGTTTACATTTATAACCCTTTTAACTTTTGAAATTAACATTATGAGCTTTTGATCATCTCAGACATGATCATTTTAGCTTGAAACTTTTTATCACCTCAGACGTGATCCTTTTAAACAATTTAGTCACCTCAGACGTGACCCTTTTAAACACTTGGTCACCTCAAATGTGACTCTTTTAAACTTTGAAAACACATGTGGTCATCTCAGACATGACCCTTTTAGTGAGTTGATCCCTTACTGATTTACATGATGTAGTCCGACAAAGAAACAAACTAAAATGACTAAATAAATTCTAAATTTAAACTAAGGTACAAAAATTAAACTTGTTTTTGGCTTTTTGCGAGAGGTATATCCTAAGATAGAAATCTACAGGATTTGGTTCCGGAATAGGCAGCTTCAACTCAGATTGACCATACCTGGACCATATCAATTTTGGAATCATACAGGCAAGTCAAATCATTTGAGACTTGTTATCAAAATCTTTTGATGCTCAATTCTTGGTCTTCATCCAAAGTCGTTAGCAACTTTAGGAAATCATACTGGAACTATTAGATTCCCACATTGATTTGAACTTTCAAGAATTGCAGCCACAATGATTGTCAATATGTTTGTCCTCTTAAATCCATACACAGACTTTTGACACAGACTGGTGATAGTTTTAGGTTTAATTATTTCAACTAACATTTGTGGATCCCACACTTATATGGTAATCAACATTCCTCAGGAGCTTTTGAGCGGTCTACGGGTATTTTTACAAGAAGAGACTATTCTTAGAGCTTTCAAAGAGAAGCCAATCCTCAGGTCAGTGCCATCGCACAGCAGAGAGGCGGCAAACAACAATGAATTCTAGAATATCTAGGTTATGCTTATCCTCAGGTCAGTGCCATCGCACAGCAGAGAGGCACACAACCTATCTCCTTGTTAGAGCAGCTTAATTTTATTTTGCACAAAATGCACCAACAACATAAGTCATTAGCTTGATAGCATTTGTCTTTCATTTTTTTCTTGCTTTGCTCTATTTATGGTCATCCGCACACATTCGTGGCGTTTACATGCTCTTTACCCCTTATTGGAATATTGTTGATTGTGTTAACCAGTGATAAGATGGAAGCCCACAGTCACTTGAACAACTTAGTTTGATCTTGAGATCACCAGTCAGGTCTAATCATCTATTGTGTTGAATCTACCGACACATCATTTGTGGTCTAGCAACCTCTAGGTCTACTCTCTTTGTGTTACCTTAGTAGTTACCAGTTTTTCTATCATCTTCCCTTTTATATTGCTTAGACTACACAGACTTATACTTTGAATTTTTGCATCTTTTCTAAATTAAAATTTTAAAATGTCCATCTTGTTTTGTTCCTGTGTACTATCATTTTCCAAAGGGTTTGAATCGGTATCACAGATATGATCTACCTTATATCAGCTTTCCACTCCTTCTCCCTCAATTTTTATTTATTTATTTATTTTAATGTTACTTACTGACTTATTCTCCCCCTAAAATACTAAAATCATAACTGGTTTAATTATTTTAGGATTTTAATAAACAGCAAAATAACATGAGTTTAATTTAAACAGACTAAAATAAACAAATAAAATAAAATAAAAAAGAAAGATTAACTAAACTACATCGGACTACACATGATCATCATCAGGAATAACCTCACTTTTCTTTTTAACGCCGTTGACCTCTAACAAATATTAAAAACGTGGTTTATCAAAAGCTTTAGTATAGAGGACAGCGCGTTGAAAATCAGTATTAATTTTTACCACATCAATTAAGTTCTTTTCAAAACAATCTCTTATGAAATGGTATTTAATACCGATATGTTTGGTCTTTGGATGTTGGACCGGATTTTTAGTTACTGCAATTGCAGCCAAGTTATCAACAAAAATAGGAGTAGAAGAAAACTTTAAACCGTAATCCCGCATTTGCTGTTGAATCCATATGTGATTGCAGCAGCAACGTATTCGGCTTCACAGGTTGACAATGCAACCGATGTCTGCTTCTTACACTGCCAGGTAACTAATCTTCTCCCAAAGAATTGACACCCTGCTGATGTAGACTTGTAGTTCATATTGCAGCCCCCGTAATCCGAGTCACTATACGCCGTGAGCTCAAAGTCAACATCATGAGGATACCACAACCCAAGTGTGGGTGTACCCTTCAGATAACAAAATATCCTCTTTACCCCGATCAGATGGTTCACCTTAGGTTTAGCCTGATATCTAGAACATAAACATGTAGCATACATGATATCAGGTCTTGAGGCAGTGAGGTACATGAGGGATCCAATCATTCCTCGGTACATTGTGGCGTCCACTAGATCTCCATTTTCATCAGGTGCGATATCATAATTCGTAGCAAGTGGAGTCCCAGCAGCAGAGGCATTCTCCATGTCAAAGCGACTGAGAATGTCTCCTACATACTTGGTCTGATGTAGAAAGATCCCATTTGGTGTCTGAACCACCTGTAACCCGAGAAAGAACTTCATCTTCCCCATAGCACTCATCTCAAACTCTTTCTTCATAACTGCTTCAAACTCTTTGCATAACTCTTCGTTCTTTGAACCGAAGATTATGTCATCGACATAGATCTGTACGAGCAGTAGGTCGCCATCTTTTTCTTTGATGAACAACATGCAGTCAATGACTCCCCTGCGAAAGCCGTGTTTCACAAGATGAGTCGAGAGTTTCTCATACCAGGCTCTTGGAGCTTGATGAAGCCCGTATAAAGCCTTGTCGAGTTTGTAAACTCTATCCCGATGATAAGGATCTTCAAATCCCTCGAGTTGACTGACATAGACTGTTTCTCTGATTTCTCCATGAAGGAATGCACTCTTCACATCTAATTGGTAGACTTTAATCTTCATGTACGATGCATAGGCAAGGAAGATACGAATGGCTTCCATCCTTGCCACGGGTGCAAACACTTCATTGTAGTCAATTCCCTCGACTTGGCGAAATCCCTGAACCACAAGTCGAGCCTTGTTCCTGATAATGACCCCTTAGTCATCCTTCTTGCATTTCAAGACCCATTTGGTGCCAATGACCTTAGCACCTTTAGGTCTATCAACCAGAGTCCATACACCTAACTTCTTGAACTGAAGAAGTTCTTCTTGCATGGCACTCACCCACGCCTCATCATTTAGTGCATCACTGACGTATTTTGGCTCAAACTGCGAGACAAAACACCGATAAGCACCATCATGAATGTATCCCTTCTCCATAACCGAGGCGTAATCAGCTGAGTATAGCTGATTTCGGGTTTGTACTCCTGATCTGACATCCCCAATGACATTGTCTAGGGGATGATAGACGTTTAGTCGTGATCCTGGAGTAGTAGGAACAGCTACCTCAGAGCCAAGATTATGAACATTTGGTTCTGCATCTGAGGTAGTTGGAGTTTGAGGCTCCGAAGTCGAAGGTGCATCACTGTTTGATGCTTGTGGACTTTCAGGAACTGAAACCTGTTCCTCCTGACTGTTCTGATCATCTTCTTCAATTTCATCTTCAGAGGAGGAGTCACTGTCGTTGACTACTCCCCCTGACTGAGTAGATGATTCTCCCTGTGAGCTAGATGAGGTTGAATCCTGAGATGGTGTATTCAAGATATCATACATCATCCGTGTAGCTAACTCGTCATCCGAGGGAGAGAGAGGGATGTTGAAGGACTTGAAGAATCCATCATAGTCGAAAAAGTAGGTAGGTCCTTTGCCAGTAGGTGGTGTGGTATATCTTTGATCGTCAACATTACACCACACTTCTACTAGACCCGTTGAGTTGTTGTAAACTCTCTTGTTCGGTATGTTGTATCCCAGAAAGATTCCTTCATCAGCCTTCTCGCTGAATTTCCCTTCTTGTGTCTTCTTCAGAAGTGTGCACGGCGCGCCAAATGGTTCGAGATACTCCAAATTCGGTTTGCGTCTTTGTAGAAGCTCGTAACATGTCTTTCCGTGGCGCTTGACTATCAGAACTCGATTCGTGTATAACATGCATTCGCCACTGCCTCATTCCAGAATTGGATAGGCAGTTTCGAGTCTGCCAGCATAGTCCGTGCTGTCTCTATCAAGCTTCTGTTCTTTCTCTCAGCAACGCCATTCATCTGAGGCGTGTAGGCAGAAGTGAATTGATGTACAATTCCCTTTTCCTTGCAGTTAGCCTCCATCCACTAGTTCTTGAATTCCGTCCCGTTGTCTGAGCGTACTTGTCTAACCTTCAGCTTGTAGAGAGATTCCAGTGTGGTTACTAACTCCTTGAATGACTCAAATGTTTCTGATTTGGACTTCAGAAACATTACCCAAGAGAACCTTGAGTAGCCATCAGTAACCACAAAACAGTACAAGTCGCCTGCAATGCTCTTTGTACTGACTGGACCAAACAGATCCATGTGAAGAAGTTCAAGAGGAAGTTCTATTGAATGAACTTTCTTTTCCTTATGAGACTTCTTCGTCTGTTTGCCTTTCTTGCAAGCTACACAAAAATCAGGAAGCTGGAAATTCTTGACGTTGACTCCTCTCACTAGATCCTTCTGAATCAAGTGATTCGTCTTCCTTTGACTAACGTGTCCCATTCTCCTATGCCAGGAGATGGAATCCTTCTCAGTAGCTTTAGATAGAAAGCACTGAACCTCATGATCCGTTGTAGAAGCTGTTGACAGATCCAAAACATAAAGGTCTTTATATCTTGAAGCTGTCATCAGAACTTGGTCCTCTGGAATCATGTAGTCTTTCTTTAGCACGTAACACTTCTTGTTGTCAAAGATGACCTTAAATCCCTTATCACAGATTTAGGAAACAGAAAGTAAGTTGTTTTGAAGTTGTTGAACGTAGTTCACCTTATCAAACTTAACTTTCTGATTCCCAACTTCTCCCTGAGCTGTGATATAGCCTCCCTTGTTTCCAGCAAACGAAACATGCCCTCCTTTTATTTGCTTGACGTTTGATAAAAGGCCTGTTTCCTGTCATGTGCCTGGATGCTCCGCTGTCTACAATCCACGTGTTAGTTTCAGCACTGTAGCGAACACCCTGCACATACAATGTAAAAGATCAGTTTAGGTTAGGAACCCAAGCCTTTACTGCCTTGGGTTTCCCAGAGGCATCACACATCATGAATTCAACCCATTGACCCTTAGAGGGTGAGGGTAGCTCAGGTTCCTGCTTGTCATCATTATCAGACACAGAGGATGACTTCTCTTTCCATAAGCCAGATTTGTGCAAGGCCTGTTTGTGATAAACAGTCGACTGGCTAACGGGTTGAACTTTAGGTTCACTAGTTCTTCTAGGTGGAGTTAAAGAACTCCTCTTAGAAGACCTAGGTTTTGAGTCCTGAAGTTCAATCTTCTTCCTAGGTGTCTGATAGTAAGGACAATAGGAAGCAATGTGTCCACATTCTCCACAGTTGTAGCACGACCTGCTATCAACTTTATGATTAAACTTTCTTTGTGGAGATGTGTGTGACACTCTAGTAACATCACTCAATTTAGGTTTTGACTCTGGTTCTTTTGATGTTTTCTCTTGTTTAACAAAGTTAACTGTTTTAACATGTTTAACATCTTTTTCCTTTTGGTTAACTGGTTTTTGACTTGAAACATGTGAAAGATTAACATTAGAAGTCTTTTTAGGTTCTGATTTGACTCTGTTTGACCCTGACTTTAAGTTAACCTTTTCAAATTCTTTTTCCAGATTAACACAAGGCAATTTACCCTTTGCCTTTGAAGTGGCCTCCTTTTGTTTGTTTCCAGATTCAATAGATGAACATGAGGAATCTGGATCACTAACAAGAGGAGTAGACACCACATGATCCTTGATGGGGTTATTATTTATTGGTCTGGTCTTAGTGTTCATCAAGGTCTCAGGTGGTGGTGGAACCACTTTGTAACCCAATCCCTCCCCGTTGTTTCTTTCTCTCACTAAGTGTTGGACTATGTGTGATGAACTTGTCCAACTGTGCAGTTTCTGTTTTAATGAGTTTACTTCTACTTCTAGAACTGCCTTTTGCTTCTTAGTGTCTTCTAGGGAGTTTAGATAGTACCTAATGTCATTAGCTTGTTAAATGCAACTACTTCGGTTCCCTAAGCTGTTTAGTCAAAAGGTCTATCTTTTCTTTGTAACTATGCTCATTTTGTTTTAATACTCTATTAGCCTCAGTGCACAGTTGCAAATCTTTTACTAAGTTATCATTATGATCTAATAACCTAGCAAATTTCTCATCTATGCTATTTCTAAAAGTATCACAATCAGAACAAGCATGATTATTAAACATTTGGTCAGTGGTACTTACCTGAGTTGGTTCAGAAGAGTTAGCCATCAACGCAGCATCAGATGTCTCTGGTTCTGGTGATTCTGTCTTTTCTTTCTTTGCTGTGGTAGTCTCTTCTTTAGGCTTGTAGCTGACCTCAGTTGCAGTTGTCTCTTCAATATTTGACATCGCTATCTCAACTGCTAGATCTCCTTCACTCGCGGAATCATCGTCAATGTCTTCTACACTTGCAATGTTTGATTCCCCTGGAGAGACAAACCTAAAGCTCCAGTCCTGTCCTTCATCATCATGAGTAGTCAAGGCTTTTGGATCCTTGCTTGATGAAGTAGAGCTAGTAGCTTGCTTGTCTTGAGGAGTGAAGGACGAGAATGGGTTCCCGTTACCCGTCTTCTTTGGCTTAACACATTCTCTCTTGAAGTGCCCCTTCTCTCCACAGTTGAAGCAGGTCACTTTACTCTTGTCAAAGCCAAATGTGGTATCCTTAGTAGCTACCAAGTTCTGTCCGGTCTTTTTCACAAACTTCTTCGCCCTCCGGACAGCACTAGCTAAGGCCCACATAAATCCATCCTCTCCAGCTCCATCTCGTCCACCTGCTCGTAGTCCTCGTCTGCCAGATGGCAGTTTCCAATCTTCCCAGCAACAAGTCCATCATAAGAATGAACCACTGCAGCCAAAAGATCCATGTGTTCTCGAGCTACTTCCACAGTCACATTACCGAGGTTCTCGGTCTTCAGTTAGTAGCATTCGCTTCAGATCCAATATAGTGGGTACAAGAAGACCCCGACGTGTCTGATCCTGAAGGAGAAGCATGTGAAGGACCCGATGAGCTAGACACAAATGCAGTCTGGAGAGGTGCTCCAGATGTCTTAGCTTGAGGCGTGGCATTGTACAAAGCTGGATTCTGAGTGTACGAAGACTTCTGAGCTCTGTACTTCATCCTAAGTGCTTCTTCTCGCAACTTTAGAATGAAGTCATTGATATCCAGCTTTGCCAGCATTTCATTCTGTCTCAGGTTAGACACGAATGAAGCCCACTTTTCCGGCAATCCGTCTGCAAAGTTAGTAACTTTTTCTTCCATGGTAGTAGCCACCCCATGTGTATGCAGTTCACTCATCAGATGGTAGAATCTATCTATAACATCGTCCAAACTCTCGTTTCCCATCGATGAGAAGTTATCGAATTCCTTCTTTAACTCCTTAGCCTTGATTGCCTTCAGCGAAGCATTCCCGTCGTACCTCTTTTCCAGCTCATCCCATAGTTTCTTGGACTGCTTATTCTCTGAGTACTGGTGGAAAATGTCTTTAGGGATAGACTGTGTAATCAATGCATAAACTCTTTCTCTGCATTATATTTAACTTTCTGCGCGTCTGTCATCCCTCCTAAGGTAAGCTTTACTCCATCGGCTCCACCGGTGTACTATACCCAATCTCGATAGCTTCCCACAGATTGGATCCACTCCATTGAGGTAGATCTCAAAACGTTGTTTCCAGTGGGGAAACTCATCTAAAGTTAAGAGCTTTGGTGGTTTATTATGATTACCCACCTCACTCTCAAGTAACAGCAGGTTCTGGATCCTAGAGTCCTTCCCAGCAGTAAAGGCTGACATTTGATCTTCCATGTCGAATAACTTTAAGTCTACTAAAACAAACTGTCAACTGGTGCGACTGAAGGATGCGATTGGGCTATCCGTGCGAATGAACTATGCGACTGGTTCAATCGTGCGGCTGAACTAAGCGATTGGTTCAGTCGTGCGAATGAAGCTGATGCGTATGAACACTGCGAACGAACGGTTCAATCGTACGAATGGAGATGCGACTAGGTCCAATCGTGCGTCTGGGCTATGCGAATGAAGTCCAGTCGTGCGAATGGCTCACTCGTGCGACTGAAGCTGCTGTTTTGCGAAAATTTCTAGGTTAAACGTGTTTTAGCCGTAAAAATTCGAAATTTCGCAAGTCTAATCGCCTAAGTCCGTAGAAACCAAACTTTGATGAGCAGGGAACGTCCAAGATCACTTTTGACACAAAAGATTGCGTTTTTGATGTAAAAACACAAACTTTTTATCAATCTTGATTGAATCACACGTAATCAAGAGCCAAAGCTCTGATACCACTTGTTAGGACCTGGTATTTGAACGAAATACCGAGTGATTAGCGTGTAAACCAGATCAAATAGTGCGGAATCCTATTTGATTGGCGATCCAATCAGTGAGATCACACGAAGAATCAATAAAGAATTGAATCTAACGTTAGAAATCGATTGGGAATCGATCTAATGTGTTCTATGAACTTGGAGAACGAATTGGGAGGCTTCTGGACGGCTAGGGTACGTCTGGAGTCCAAATAGAATGAATGCTTGCGTTTTTCCACGAATTGGGTTGTATTTATAGGTTAGTATTGTTCATTCGTGCGACTGGACCATAAGTATGGTTCAGTCGTGCGATTGAACCATGCGGTTGATTCATCCGCACGACTGAGTGTTCAGTCGTGCGACTGAGCCAATCTTATGTGTCACTCATACGACTGATCCAGTCTCCTGGTTCAGTCGTGCGACTGAGTCAATCGTATGAAGTTATTCATGCGTGTGGTCCATTCGTATGGGCCATTCGCATGAGAACTTCATTATGTTAAGTTTGAATGTTTTAATTAATATAACATGATGTGTAATCATTCAAACAACCATAAACCTAATTAACCAATTCAATATCGACTCATTAATGAAATATTAGACATTACAAATCACAAACAATCAATATCATTTCATTAATCATTTCAAATTACATCAGAATCAGATAAACAAGATCTATTACATTTCATATCATGATCTAGGGACATACATGTATCAACAATAACTATACATTGAGGTCATGAGTTTGAGCTTTCTACTTTCTGAACTTTTATCCTTTTTGTAATATATTAGGATGTGAGCTATGGCATGTCATAGTCACCAGTAATGTTAATCCCATCTACATCATTTGTAAACCACATTGTAGGTGATCCATTTAACATGGTTTGCAAATCAAGTCACCCTACTTACACACACATGTGGGTTTACCAACACAAGTGGTTAGGTGACCTTTATCCCACAAATATGGTATTTCCACCTCAGATCACAAGTTCCTTCAAAATGGTTAGGTGACCTTTATCCCATTAAGAGTTTCCAAGTGACTCAAGTGTTGTGCAAAAGGATGGTGTTAAACTTGTTTTCAAAAGAAATTTTATGTTTTCATAATTCTAGTTTAGAAAACTCTATGTACCTTGTATTTGCATGCTTTAAAACGCATGATACCCTATGGTTCTCTTTTGAATAAAACCCCTTTTATTAAAATCATTAATCCTTTTAATAACCTTTTATTAACCACTTAATGATAAGAAACCATAATTTTTCAGCTTTTTATGTTTGTTAATAAGTTTGTTATGCATATCCTTATATCAAACAACAACCATAAAACAAACAACCAAACAAGCACAACCATACAATCACAAGTGCATAACCATAGCCACTAAGTTGACTACACTTGTTTGCCATCACAAATGTTTTCATTTGGTCTTTCCTAAGGGTTAATAATAACACATTAAAATGTGTCCATGAACTCCCACTTGAATTCGCATCCAAATGCTTCAAGTGTCCATGTCTTTGTGTCCTTCCTTTGTATCTTCTTTTTAGTCTCCAACTTGTGCATCTTCTTTAAAAAATTTATATCCTAATACATTTTTTCTAATAAAAGAAATGCACCTAATCTATTTATTAAATAACCAAAGAATAAATAAATTACAACCCAAAGATACAAACACAAAATTATTATTACAACCCTTTAATGAATAAAACTAAACATGACAAACATTCAACGAAATCCAAAACACACTTGGTCAAGAGGCTATGTTATGCACCAAAACATGTATCCAAATACAATATCCAAGAACAAAATCAACCCCTTTTTTTAACCCTCAAAATTTCAGCCAACATTAAATAAAATTTTAGGGTTTTTGTCTAATTAAAACAATCAACCAGTTGACATCAATCTTTCAAGGTTTATTCTAAAAGCATGTAAAATAAAACTTGAAAGACAAGGGATTCATACATCCAAAATAAAATCAGCCCCTAATGGGTTGAAAAAGTCCAACAAAACTAACTTTTCTTGGACTTTTGAAGCAAGTTTTCTACATAACAGGCTCTAGATGCCATTGTTGGGTTTGTAACATGTTTATCAAAGATTGTTTAACCATTTAAACAAAAAATGCAGCGGATATATAGAGCTAAAAAACGTGTTTAAGTTGCTGAAAATAAGCCATTTATTTACTAACAAATCAAACCCAAAAATGAGGATCATGTATGTGAAAAAAAATGCTATCAAACAACACCAACCATAGGGTGTTCATAGAATGCTACCTTTCTAAGAACAAAGAGATTAGAGATGGATGTTGGATGAAGAAGAAGATGATGTTCTTGAATGCAAGCCTCTAAAAGAGAAGACCTCGAGTTAGTATACCCACAAGCCCTTGATAACACCCAACTTGTTGGGAAGTGCAACACCAAAGTCTTCTTCTTGTACCACTTTTCAAATCCGAAAATTTCAGCTAGAACCTCCTTCAAATCCGGAAATTTTCAGCAAGAAACAAGAAGAGAGAGTTTGCTATGTGTGTGAGAGAGAGTGTGTATTGAGTGGAGTGTGAAATTGGTTCATGTCTTGTATTAAAACAAGAAAAGGAATCCCAAGGAGGGCAACCAAAGGGCTGCCGAAACTCAAGTTTAAAATTCGGTTCCCACCCATTTTAATTTTATAAAATATATCACACTCTTTAACCCATAAGTTTATAAAGTTAAAACCCTTTTAATTTTATAACTTGAACACACTTTTATTTGTTATTATTTAACCTACTTAAATAATAATACAAATAATTTCTCATGAACAAATTATCCATATAATATTGTTCTATTTCACAAGCAATAATTTAGAAAGCCATTTTCTAAATTGGTGTCAATATTTATTTGTATGATCACATCAACAAACAAATATTTATTGTTGTTTGTTTAGCTTGTTATTGGGTATGACCCGACTTGGATCATAACGTACTAACCACATCAATCTTGTATGTGTCTTGGGCATACAAGATCCAACACAATTATGTTTTGATGATCATGAGTGATTTAGCCCAGATGATGTGAAGTACATGGACATTGTCCGACAGATGGCTCTCCTAACCTATAGAGCAATGAAGTTCTTTAATAGAAATTGAAGGCAATTCCCTCATAACCCAACAAACAACAAATTTGGGTTTGACAAGTCAAAGGCAAAGTGTTACAACTGCAACCAACTTGGTCACTTTGCAAGGAAATGCAAGGCTCCTAGATCCAATCTTAGAGCAATTCAAGCCTCCCAACATCATGCTTGTTAGGATCGTGTATTGCACGAAATACTAACTTATTAACGTGTATACCAACTCAAATAGTGCGGAATCCTATTTGATTGGCGATCCAATCAGTGAGAACGCACGTCAAATCAATTATCAATTGAATCTAAACGTTAAGAACGATATAGAATCGTTCTAGTGCGATCTGTGAACTTGGAACAGGTTCTTGGAGGTTTCTGGACAGCTAGGGTACGTCTGGAGTCGAAGTAATATCAATTGTTACATTTTCCACAAATTAGGTGGTATTTATAGGTTAGGGTTGCTCATTCGTGCGACTGAACCATTAACATGGTTCATTCGTGCGATTGAGGCATGTGGTTGATCCATTCGCACAACTGAGTGTTCAGTTGTGCAACTGAGTCAGCGGCATTAAGTTGTTCAGGCGTATGGACTGTTTAGGCGCATAGACACTCAGTCACATGGCCATTCGGACGCATGACCACTGTTGGGGCGCATGGTCTAGTCGGACGCATGTGAACTTCACTTAACCAAGTTTGAATGAATTCATTATTATAACATTATGTGTATCAATTCAAACAATCACAAACCTATATAATCAGGTCAATATACATTACACAACTCATTAATGAAATATTAAACATTATAAATCACAACCAAACATTCTCATTTCATTAATAACCCAAGCATTACATAAGTGTAAGACATTCATGACATATTACATTAAGATCCACATCTAGGTACATATGTATCAACAAACTCCCCCTTGGACCAAGATCTATCTAATGTCTTTCTTTTTCATTACCTCCTCAACCTTTTTGTACTTCTATTCTTTTGTAACTCCTGCGTGTATCTCAAATGCAAAGCAGAATCTTATAATGTTCGGAAACTGTAAAACTTGTACAATATCTTGAGAGTCATAGAATAGTGGCCACTTGTATAATGTGTAGAAATCATTTGCAGACAAGTTTGTGAGCCAGTCGGGTCAAATACCCTGATAGTATCCATTTTTCCTTCTTTGTTTAAGACTATGACTGCCTCTCCTGTCCTCCCATCATAGTACCACCATTTGAAGTGTGGAGTAAAGTCCTGTGGCATTTCCGTAGTGGGATCTTGGACATGGTGCGCGGAGGACTCCACTTCAGCACTATTCTGGGCTTTTCTAGTTATGGCATCAACTCACACCTTCGGATATACCTCGTAGGTTGTATGGTTGAAGTTGACCCATATGGTGTGGTACTCTCTTGTTTAATGCAGCCTCAAACCAGCCTGACATCTTTCTCGGGTCAGCATATAGCAGCTTCAGTCTGGCCAGCTGGTTGAGCTTAAAAGCAGGTAGAGTCTTTAGATCATGTGGGAATCTAAAGTACTCAATACCCTTCTCTCACTTTATCGCGTATACGTTAAGATCCTCAAAATGGGCCCATATGATAATCTTGCCTGACACCTTGTGATGTTTCTTCACTTTGTAGAGCTTGGTGTAGACATTCGATTTAGGAGCAGCGCGTTGGGCTCAGATCTCCTCAAAACATGCAGCCCATTTTGCCTTTCGGATGTTAACATTGGAGTCTGAGGCTTGGGCTTGTTCCTTAATTTTCTCTGACACTTGCTCCTTTTTATCCAGTATCTCAAACGTTTCACTGACCAGCGAATCACCCAGGTTGGGAACCACATTTCCCTCCAGGTCAGCATACTCTAGATAGTGCTCTGTAGTGACATCCTCGATCTCTATCTCATCAATGTCGTTCAACTCGTCGTCACTAGTTGATTCAAAGGTTGGAGCATCCTTGATAATCTCATCAGGATTCAGCTTGAACATTTCGGCCAGTTGCTCATTTGTAAGATCATGAATTATTTCCCCCTCTTCACGGGTGTAACTCATTGATCTCCTGACAATCCCTTGCAGATCAAGAATCATAGTTAGTTGTGTCTTGACCAGCTGAAGGGGAGCAATTTCGTATTCCTCCCTTTGAAAGTTTGGATCTGCTTGATTTAGACATGTAACACATCAATCATTAGTTAATAATCAGAACAGAAACTCATTAAATACATATAGATATATACATTAAGTACAGAAGTTTAATACATGATTCAAGTACAAAAGCTATCAAATACATAAATGTCTAATCATTACTTTTGTCCTGAATCACAGGCTCATCACTAGGTGAGGCAGAAGACGAGGCTCGTTGGTCTTGATTTCTCTTTGAACGTCTCTCTTGACCCTGAGCTGAGGCAGATGCAGCTGCATCTCCTTCTTCATCATCATCATCATTCTGCCTTTCCTCTGTCTTTTCTTTATCATTTGCCTCATCATCATCACTATCTTCATCTTCATCCTCATCCTCATCCTCATTATCATCATCATCGCCATCACCATCGTCATCACCATCCCTTTCTTTTATCTTCAGAGGCTCATCCTTAGTTCCTTTGAGCTTGAGCACGATAGTTTTTTTGGCATCCTCCAACTCCTCTATCTTCTTTGCTGATAGAACTTTATGCTTCTGGAGTTGTGCAATCTCTTGGCTCTAAGCAGCCATCTACTGTGCCTGCTACTCAATCAGCTGAGCCTGCTGAGAAATCTGCTGAGATTGTGCAGCTGTAAGATCTACCAACTGACGAATCTGAGCTGTCTTCTCAACACCATACGGTTTAGTGCTAAGAGCTGTTCCTCTACCCCACTAGGAGGCAGAGGTGATCCAGATGTATGGGAGGGATGTGATGATGGTCCGGCTTGGTGGCTAGTAGTGGTGGTGGTGGCAGTGGTGAATTTGGGGTGGTATAGATGATAGTGGTGGTGGAGTGGTGGGTGATATGGTGGTAGATGGGATGATGTAGTGGTGGGTGGTGTGGTGACAGTGGTAGGGGATGTGGTAGTGGTGGTGGTAGCTGTGGTGGTGGCTGTGGTGGTGGCTGTGGTGGTGATCAAGGTAAATCTCCTTCTCTTACTCTTCATTCCATGAGGCTGAGCCATCCTCTTTTTCCTCGTTCCCTTTGAGGAGGATGCTCCCCCTTGGCTGCTAGGGTGGGTTCTAAGATGGATCAGTAATAGGCTCCTTAGACTCACCCTGGCGTCCACCTACTGCCCTAATCCCTCTCTCGGTGGCAACCACCTTGCTGCCCACCGTCCGAGTCAACGGCTCCTCATCCGACTCGTCATCTTCATCAGCTTGAAAATCCTGATGAAATCCCGCTATCTCTGCTCCTCCATGGGTGGATGATGGTGATATAACTTCTGAAGGAGTGGCCCTAGACTGGGTGGGACCAGTATCACCACCATCATCACTGTCATCGTCGTCCGAGTCATCAGAAGGGAGCACAATCGGCTCAGAGTCCGAGTCACTATCATCGTGACGCCACTTCCTCTTCGCTGGCGCCACGTAGTCATCTCTACTCAAATGTCCAAACAGTCGTCTCACAGGGGGTTTCACCTGCTTTCCCCTGTAGACCTTCATCCTACCCAAGTGGTATCATCCATCACCTCGAGTACCACCGCGTCCTCCTTCTCCTTTGGCAAGGAAGGGAGCTTCTGGTCAATAATCATCTGCATGAATCGAGGGTACATGCAGAAGCCCTCCTTCCCTTTCCCCTCAATGTTCTCCACCAAGTAGGTGAAGATCATCCTGGAGAAGCTGAACGGGTGGTTCAGCACCAACGCTGCATATGCGTTCTGGATCTGATCTGACAGCTCATCAAATCCTCCCTTCCTAGAAGCTATGCACTTCAGCAGCACATGTGCGAGGTACTTGAACTGGGGGCACAGGTTGCTCTTGTTGAGCACCCCTGCGTTGATGTCCCCAGAGTACTTAGCTCGCAAGAAACATCCTCGGACAGTAAGGGGTGTAGTCTAGTGGGACAGTCAGCATCGTCCCCAAACTGCAGCACCGTCCTGAGATCATCCTCAGTGATCTCAATGGCCTCTCCAAAAATGTACTCCGATAGATGAGGCTCTGAAGATCTATCAACAACTGCGCCTTCCCAGAAGGCCTGCTGAATGGAGCGATACGGTGTACACAGAGCAGATATAGCATGAGAGATCCTCGATCTCCTCAGAAATGAGATAATGCCAGAAAAGTCTGAAGCATTTCTGGATGTCAGATCCAGATGAGCACAAATGTTGTGCTTAGTGCTCATAGTCCAGCGACTCGCCATCTGTTACACAATGAATATAAACATTAGTATCCGTTGGTTAATAATATCTTGAATCACTTGGACTTGAAAATATTCTTTTCTGTCATGCGAATGAGACTGTGCGACTGAGATCAAGTCGTGCGAATGAGCAGTGCGACTGAGATCCAGTCGTGCGAATGACCTCATACGTACGACTGAGTGTGCGACTAGGCTCATACGTATGCAAACTTATGCGTTTACACCAGATGTGCGACTGAACTCATACGCATGGTTCAGTCGTGCGGTTTAGCTATTCGCACACCTCAGTCGTGCGACTGAAGTTCATCAACCTGTCCATTCGCATGACCTTCTGGCTGTTCAATTCAAATTCAATTTTGACCAATTTTTAAGATTAGACATCGTGTTCTGGTTCATTAGACTCGCAATCATTTAATTTAACACCTAACGACTTTGATTTCATTATTTTACTTAGTTTTTTTAGGTTATTTGTCCAAACATGTTTTGGTTCTTGGATAGGTTCGACTGTCCAGATTTGGACTCAAATTGAGTGAAATAGTGATGGATTTGCACCGCAATATACCTGTATAATCAGTGCAGATAGTCAGTACACAACAATCAATGATTTATAATGATCAACCGAAAATTTGGCAGAGTAACACTTAGTCGTGCGAATTAGGGCTAATTTGGGAGTGATGAGTCTCTGCGACCGACTCCCCCTCTATTTATACTAAACCTGAATTCAATCGTACGACTGGACTCATTCGCTCATTTCATTCGGGCGAATGGACCTCAGTCGTGCGATTGGATCAGTCGCTCACCTTCAGTCGTCCGACTAGAGTTCAGTCGTGCGACTTGTTCATTCGCTCACTCTCAATCGGCCGAATGGCTCATTCGTATAAGCCATTCGGTTGAATGGTCCATACTCATGTCCATTCGGCTATAACAGGCATGAGTATGGTCCATTCGTACGATTGGTCCATACTCATGGTCCAGTCGTGCGAATGGGTCATACTCATGAAATTTTCTGCCTTTATGACCATTTGACATTTAAACCCTTTTAAACTGTTGAATTAACATTATGAACATTTGATCATCTCAGACATGATCATTTTAACTTGAAAAACTTTTGATCACCTCAGACGTGATCCTTTTAAACACTTTGTCACCTCAGACGTGACCCATTTACCTTTTGAAAACACATGTGGTCACCTCAGACATGACCCTTTTAGGTGATTTACTCCCTTACTGAATTCCATGATGTAGTCCGATATTAAACAAACTGAATTGACTAAATTAAATAAAATAAAAGACTTAAACTGAAGTACAAAAATAAACTTGTTTTTGACTTTTGTGAGGTGTAAATCCTAAGATAGAAATCTACTGGATTCGGTTCCGGAATAGGCAGCTTCAATTTATTTTGACCATAACTGGACCAATTCAATTTGGAATCATACAGGCAAGTCAAATCAGTTGGGACATCTTATCAAAACCTTTTGATGCACACTTCTTGTTTTACATCTAGAGTCGTTAGCAATTTTAGGAAATCATACTGGTACTATTAGATCCCCACATTGATTTGGACTTTCAAGAATTGTAGCCACGATGATTGTCAGTATGCTGGTCCTCTTAAATCCATACACAGATTTTTGACACTGACTGGTGATAGTTTAAGGTTTAATTATTTCAACCAACATTTGTGGATCCCACGCTTATGTGGTAATCAACATTCCTCAGGAGCTTTTGAGCGGTCTACGGGTATTTTGACAAGAAGAGACTATTCTTAGAGCTTTCAAAGAGAAGCCAATCCTCAGGTCAGTGCCATCGCACAGCAGAGAGGCGGCAAACAACAATGAATTCTAGAATATCTAGGTTATGCTTATCCTCAGGTCAGTGCCATCGCACAACAGAGAGGCACACAACCTATCTTCTTGTTAGAGCATCTTTATTTTTCTTTTGCACATAACGCACCAACAACATAAGTTATTAGCTTGATAGCGTTTGCTTTTCATTTTTTTCTCGTGCTTTGCTCTATTTTTGGTCGTCCGCTCACATTTGTGGCGTTTATTTGCACGTCACCCGTTATTGGAATATTGTTGATTGTGCTAACCAGTGATAAGATGGGAACCCACAGTTAGTTGAACAACTTAGTTTCATCTTGAGATCACCAACCAGGTCTAATCATCTATTGTGTTGAATCTACCGACATATCATCTGTGGTCTAGCAACCTCTAGGTCTACTTTCATTGTGTTACTTAGTAGTAACCAGTTTTGCTATCATTTTTCCTTTTATATTGCTTAGACTACACAGACTTCTACTTTGAATTTGGCATCTTATCTAATTTAAACTTTTAAAGTCCCACTTGATTTGTTCCTGTGTACTATCATTTTCCAAAGTATTTGAATCGGTATCACAGATACGATCTACTTTCTATCAGCTAGCCTCTCCTTCTCCCTTGTTTTTTTAATGTTACTGGCTGACCTATTCTCCCCCTAAAATTCTAAAACCGTAACCGATTTACGTTTTTTAGGATTTTAATAGACAGCTAAATAACATGTATTTAATTTAAACAGAAAATAGAATAAATAAGGAAATAAAAAGAAAAAATAAAAAATTAGACTAAATGCATCGGACTACACATGGTCATCATCTGGAATGACATCACTTTTCCTTTTAACGCCGTTGACCTCTAACAAATATAGAAAACGTGGTTTGTCAAAAGCCTTTGTATAGAGGTCAGCGCGTTGAAAATCAGTGTTTATTTTTACCACATCGATTAAATTCTTTTCAAAGCAGTCACGTATAAAATGATATTTTATGCCGATGTGTTTGGTCTTAGGATGTTGTACCGGATTTTTAGTTACTGCAATTGCAGCAGAGTTATCAACAAAAATAGGAGTAGAAGAGAAATTTAAACCGTAGTCCCGCATTTGCTGTTGAATCCAAATGATTTGTGAACAGCAACTTGCAGCAGCAACGTATTCGGCTTCACAGGTTGACAATGCAACCGAGGTCTGCTTCTTACACTGCCATGTCACTAATCTCCTCCTAAAGAATTGACACCCTGCTGATGTAGACTTGTAATTCATCTTGCAGCCACCGTAATCCGAGTCACTATACGCTGTGAGCTCAAAGTCATCATCATGAGGATACCACAACCCAAGTGTTGGAGTACCCTTCAAATACCAAAATATCCTTTTGACCCCAATCAGATGGTTAACCTTTGGCTTAGCCTGATATCTTGAACATAGACATGTAGCATACATGATGTCAGGTCTTGAGGCAGTGAGGTACATGAGAGATCCAATCATTCCTCAGTACATGGTTGCATCGACCAGATCACCATTTTCATCGGGTGCTATATCATGGTTTGTAGCAAGTGGAGTCCCAGCTGCAGAAGCATTCTCCATGTCAAACCGACTGAGAATGTCTCCTACATACTTGGTCTGATGTAGGAAATTTCCTTTTGGTGTCTGATCCACCTGTAACCCGATTTCTCTCCCATGGCACTCATCTCAAATTCAGCCTTCATTACTTGCTTCAAACTCTTTACATAATCTTCATTCTTTGATCCGAAGATGATATCATCAACATAGATTTGAACAAGCAGCAAATCACCATCTTTCTCTTTGATAAACAGTGTGCAATCAATAACACCTCTGCGAAATCCATGTTTCACAAGGTGAGTTGAGAGTTTCTCATACCAGGCTCTTGAGCTTGATGAAGCCCGTATAAAGCCTTGTCGAGTTTGTAAACTCTGTCCCGATGATATGGATCTTCAAATCCCTCGGTTTGACTGACGTACACTGTCTCTCGGATTTCACCATGAAGGAATGCACTCTTCACATCCAATTGATAAACTTTAATCTTCATATACGATGCATAGGCAAGGAAGATGCGGATGGCTTCCATTCTTGCCACGGGTGCAAACACTTCATTGTAATCTATGCCCTCGACTTGTCGAAATCCTTGAACTACAAGTCGAGCCTTGTTCCTGATAATGACGCCTTGGTCATCCTTCTTGCATTTCAAAACCCATTTGGTGCCAATGACCTTAGCACCTTTAGGTCTATCTACCAGAGTCCATACACCTAACTTCTTGAACTGAAGAAGTTCTTCTTGCATGGCACTCACCCATGCCTCATCATTCAGTGCTTCACTGACGTATTTTGGCTCAACCTGCGAGACAAAACAACGATAAGCACGTCGTGAATGTATCCTTTTTCCATTACCGAGGCATAATCGGCTGAGTACAGCTGATTTCTGGTCTGCACTCCTGATCTGACATCCCCAATGACATTGTCTAGGGGATGATAGACATTTAGACGTGATCCTGGAGTGGTGGGAACAACTACCTCAGAGTCAAGATTATGAACATTTGGTTCTGCATCTGAGGTAGTAGAAGTTTGAGGTTCCGAAGTCGAAGAGGCATCACTGTTAGATGCTTGTGGACTTGCAGGAATTGGAACCTGTTCCTCCTGATTGTTCTGGTCATTTTCCACAGCTTCATCTTCTGAGGAGGAGTCACTTGCTTCTAGTGCTCCCCCTGAGTGGTGAGTCGAGTCACCATGTGAATCAGATGATGTTGAATCTAGTGACGGTGAGTTCAATACATCATACATCATCCTTGTTGCTAACTCTTCGTCAGAAGTGGAGATAGGTATGTTGAAGGACTTGAAGAATCCATCATAGTCGAAAAAGTAAGCGGGTCCTTTTCCAGTAGGTGGTGTGGTGTATCTCTGAACATCAACATTACACCACACTTCTACTAAACCCGTTGAGTTGTTGTAAACTCTCTTGTTCGGTATGTTGTATCCTAGGAAGATACCTTCTTCAGCCTTCTCGCTGAATTTTCCTTCTTGAGTCTTCTTCAGTAGGGTGCACGGTGCGCCAAATGGTTCGAGATACTCTAGATTAGGTTTACGTCGTTGTAGTAACTCGTAACATGTCTTGCCATGGCGTTTGACTACCAGAACTCGATTTAATGTGTAACACGCATTTGCCACTGCCTCATTCCAGAATTGGATAGGCAGTTTCGAGTCTGCTAGCATTGTCCGTGCTGTCTCTATCAAGCTGCGATTCTTTCTCTCAGCAACGCCATTCATCTGAGGCGTGTAGGCAGAAGTGAACTGGTGCACAATTCCCTTTTCCTTGCAGTAAGCCTCCATCCACTGATTCTTGAACTCGGTCCCGTTGTCTGAGCGTACCTGTCTTACCTTCAGCTTGTAGAGAGATTCCAGTGTAGTTACTAATTCCTTGAAAGACTCAAATGTTTTTGATTTGGACTTCAGAAACATTACCCAAGAGAATCTTGAGTAGTCATCAGTAACCACATAGCAGTACAAGTCGCCTGCAATGCTTTTTGTACTGACTGGACCAAACAGATCCATGTGAAGAAGTTCAAGAGGAAGCTCAATGGAATGAACTTTCTTTTCCTTATGAGACTTCTTCATCTGTTTGCCTTTCTTGCACGCTACATAGAAATCTGGAAGTTGGAAATTTTTGATGTTAACTCCTCTCACTAGATCATTCTGGATCAAGTGATTCATCTTTCGTTGATTAATGTGTCCCATTCTCCTATGCCAGGAAATGGAGTCCTTCTCAGTAGCTTTTGATAAGAAGCACTGAACTTCATGATCCGTTGTGGAAGCCGTTGAGAAATCCAAAACATAAAGATCTTTATATCTTGAAGCTGTCATCAAAACTTGGTCCTCCAGAATCATATAGTCCTTTTTCAGGACATAACACTTCTTGTTCTTGAATACAACCTTAAATCCTTTGTCACATATTTGGGAAACAGAAAGTAAGTTGTTTTGAAGTTGTTGAACATAGTTCACTTTATCAAACTTAACTTTCTGATTTCCTACTTCCCTTTGAGCTGTGATATAGCCTCCTTTGTTACCAGCAAAGGAAACATGCCCTCCTTTTTTTGTTTGACGTTTGATAAGAGTGCCCTGTTCCCTGTCATGTGCCTGGATGCTCCGCTATCTACAATCCACGTGTTGGTTTCAGCACTGTAGCGAACACCCTGCACATCAATTTAAAACATTAGTTCAGGTTAGGAACCCAAGCCTTTACTGGCTTGGGTTTCCCAGAGGCATCACACATCATGAATTCAACCCATTGACCCTTAGAAGGTGAGGGTAGCTCAGGTGACTTCTTGTCCTCATTATCAGACACATTGGCTAACTTTTCTTTCCATAAGCCAGATTTGTGTAAGGCCTATTTGTGATAAACAGACGACTGGCTAATGGGTTGAACTGTGGGTTCACTAGTTCTTCTAGGTGGAGTCAATGAGCTCTCTTAGAAGACCTAGGTTTTGATTCCTGAAGTTCAGCTTTCTTCCTAGGTGTCTGATAGTAAGGACAGTAAGAAGCAATGTGTCCACACTCTCCACAGTTGTAGCATGACCAGCTATCAACTTTATGATTGAACTGTCTATGTGGAGACGTGTGTGACACCCTAGTGACATTTTTATGTTTGGGTTTTGACTCTACTTCTTTTGATGTTTTATCTTGTTTAACAAACTTAATTGTTTTAACATTCTTAACATCTTTTCCATTTTGGTTATCTGGACTTTGACATGAAACTCGTGATAGGTTAACATTAATAGTCTTTTTAGGTTCAGATTTGACTTTGTTTGACCCTGACTTTATATTAATCTTTTCAAACTATTTTTCCAGATTAACACAAGGTATTTTACCTTTTGCCTTTGGAGTGGCCTCCTTTTGTTTTGTTCCAGATTCATTTGAAGTACATGACGAATCTGAATCACTTACAAGAGGAGTAGACACCACATGATCCTTGATTGGATTGTTATTTATTGGTTTACTCTTAGTGTTCATCAAGGTCTCAGGTGGTGGTGGAACCACTTTATATCCCAAACCCTCCCCATTGTTACGCTCTTTCACTAAGTGTTGGACAATATGAGATGAACTTGTCCAACTGTGCAGTTTTTGCTTTAATGAATTGACTTCTACTTTTAAAACTGCTTTTTGTTTCTTAGTGTCTTCTAGGGAGTTAAGATAGTACCTAATGTCATTTGCTTGGTCAAAGGCTACTACTTTTGTTTCCCTAAGCTGTTATTCAAAAGGTCTATCTTTTCTTTGTAACTATGCTCATTTTGTTTTAAAACTCTATTTGCTTCAGTGCACAGTTGCAAATCCTTTACTAAGCTATCATTATGATCTAATAACCTAGCAAATTTCAGATCTATGCTTTCCCTAAATTTATTACAATCAGAACAAGCATGATTTTTGAAAAGTTGGTCAGTAGTACTTACCTGAGGAGGTTCTGATGAACCAGCCATCAAAGCAGCGTCTGATGTTTCTGGTTCTGGTGATTCTGTCTTTGTTGTAGTTATCCCTTCTTCAGGCTTGTAGTTGACCTCAGTTGCAGTCTCTTCAATGTTTGACATCGCAAGTTCCACTGCAATATCTCTTTCACTCGCGTAATCATCATCTAACTCTTCCACACTAGCAATATTGGATTATCCCGGAGAGACAAACCGAAAACTCCAGTCCTGTCCCTCATCATCATGAGCAGTCTAGGCTTTTGGATCCTTGCTTGATGAAGTAGGACTACTAGTTGGCTTATCTTGACCAGTGAAGGACGAGAATGGATTCACGTTTCCAATTTTCTTGGGCTTCACACACTCTCGTTTGAAGTGCCCCTTTTCTCCACTGTTGAAACAGGTCACCTTGCTCTTGTCAAAACCAAAATTAGTGTCCTAAGTAGCAATCAAGTTTTGTCTGGTCTTCTTCACAAACTTCTTAGCTCTCCGGACAGCACTTGCTAAGGCCCACATTATATCCATCCTCTCCAGCTCTGTCTCATCTACCTGCTCGTAGTCCTCGTCTGCCAGATGGTAGTTTCCAATTTTCCCAGTAACAAGTCCATCATAGGAGTGGACTACTGCTGCTAAGAGATCCATGTGGATTTTGAGTATACGAAGACTTTTGAGCTCTGTACTTCATCCTTAGTGCTTCTTCTCACAGCTTTAGAATGAAATCATTTATGTCCAACTTCGCTAGCATTCCATTCTGTCTTAGATTTGAGACAAAAGAAGCCCATTTTTCTGGCAACCCGTCTGCAAAATTCGACACTTTGTCTTCCATGGTGTTGTGACACCATGCGTGTGCAGCTCGCTCATCAAGTGGTAGAATCTATCGATGACATCATCCAAACTCTCATTACCCATCGATGAGAAGTTGTCAAACTCTTTCTTCACCCATTTAGCTTTTATAGCCTTCAATGACGCATTCTCGTCATACCTTTTCTCCTGCTCATCCCATAACTTCTTTGCTTGCTTGTTCTCATAAAATTGATGGAAAATATCCTTAGGAATTGACTGAGTAAGCAACGCATACACTCCCTTTTCAGCATTATATTTGACTTTCTGTGCATCAGTCATGCCACCTAATGTAAGTTTAACTCCATCAGCACCTACTGGCATACTGTACCCCGTCTCAATGGCTTCCCACATATTGGGATCTACTCCATTTAAGTAGATCTCAAAAAGTTGCTTCCAATGTGGGAATTCATCTAATGTTATTAGGTTAGAGGGTTTATTGTGATTCCCTACTTCACTCTCCAGTAGCAGTAAGTTCTGAATATGTGAGTCCTTCCCTGCTGTAAATGCTAAATACTGGTCCTCCATTGCGATTAACTTTAGTCTCTTAAACAAACTGTTTTACTAGTGTGAATGGAGCTATGCGATTGGGCTATTCGTGCGATTGAACAACGCGAATGGTTCAATCGTGCGGCTGAACTAAAGCGGTTGGTCCAGTCGTGCGAATGAACTGATGCGGTTGAACTATGCGAACAATCTGCTCAGTCATACAAATGAAAGTACGAATGAGTTCAATCGTACATCTGAGGGATGCGAATGTGTCCAGTCGTGCGATTGAGTTAACCGTGCGACTGAAGCTGCTGGATTTCGAAAATTTCTAGGTTTAAGGTGTTTTGGCCGTAAAAACCCGAATTTTCACCAACCCTAATCGCCGTATGCCGGAAAAACCAAAACATTATGGGCAGGAGACATCCAAGACACCGTTTGACACGAAAAGATTGTGTTTTTAGTGAAAAAACACAATTTTTGTATCACAAACGATTGAATCACACGTAATCAAGAGCCAAAGCTCTGATACCACTTGTTAGGATCGTGTATTGCACGAAATACTATCTGATTAACGTGTATACCAACTCAAATAGTGCGGGATCCTATTTGATTGGCGATCCATTCAGTGAGAACGCACGTCGAATCAATTATCAATTGAATCTAAACGTTAAGAAGGATATAGAATTGATCTAGTGCGATATGTGAACTTGGAACATGTTCTTGGGGGTTTCTGGACGGCTAGGGTACGTATGAGTCGAAGTAATATCATATGTTACGTTTTTCCTCGAATTAGGTGGTATTTATAGGTTAGGGTTTCTCATTCGTGCAACTGAACTATTAACATGGTTCATTCGTGCGATTGAGCCATGAGTGTTCAGTTGTGCGACTGCGTCAGTCGTATTAAGTTGTTCAGTCGTATGGACTGTTTAGGCGCATAGACACTCAATCGCATGGTCATTCGGACGCATGACCACTGTTGGGGCGCATGGTCCAGTCGGACGCATGTGAACTTCACTTAACCATGTTTGAATGAATTCATTATTATAACATTATGTGTATCAATTCAAACAATCACAAACCTATATAATCAGGTCAATATACATTACACAACTCATTAATGAAATATTAAACATTATAAATCACAACCAAACATTCTCATTTTATTAATAACCCAAGGATTACATAAGTGTAAGACATTCATGACATATTACATTAAGATCCACATCTAGGTACATATGTATCAACAATGCTACCCCAAAAGCTACAGCCTAACCATCTAAACAACAAACTACAGCTGTTGCTCAGGAAGTTTATTAGAGCTTCATGGTGCAAGATGTCACTCCTGCTCAAGCTCTCATGGCTGGAATTGAAGACAGTAAGGTATATAAACATCTCTATACTCCAGCCTATATTTCTTAGGTTAAATTGTATCAAGAATACAACTTGGTAATTAAATCTGATATTAAGTCCTTAAACATATTAATATCTGACTTTAAGAGAGAAAAATCTGACTACGAACTCAAAATTAAAGAGTTAAAGAAAACTGTATCCTCTTCAAGACATGAACATTCAAACTACAGGGCTCAAATAAAAGAATATCAAGAATAACATTGAGTGCATAATCTGTGGTCTGCATAACCACATGGCTAAACATTGTTACTACAATCCAGCAAGCACACATTATGCAATCAATGTTAAGAAAGAAGGAGTCAAGGACGGTTTCACAATTAGACCTTACCATATGGTGCAAGGGTTAAGGAAATGAAAGATTGTTTCCAAAGCCAAGTTGCTTTAGGAAGAAACTCATTCTTCCAAAAGGAAAATAGCTTCAGAAGACATGCCAAAGAACAAACAGAGGAACAAAAAGAATCATTTGAAACCTTCCGAGAAAAAAGACTGCTTCGGAAGAAAAGGAGGTAACAACTTCTAAGAAGAAAGAAGCCTCGGAAGCAAGTCATGCTGCTAAAGCCTCCACAAGCTCATCTACACTGATCAACCATAGGATAGAATGGAAGATCAAAAAAGATGCTGCAACCAAACCTCTTCTTCAGAAACCATAGTTGAACCCCATGCATACATTTTGGTTCACATATCTCATCTACATTGGAAGAACCCAACCAACAAGGCTTGGGTTTCCAATAGTAACTAATCATTTCACCTTATGTGCAAGGACATCCACATGACAAGAATGAAAATATATGGATTGTTGACAGTGGATGCTCCATGAACATGACAAAGAACAGATCTCTCATATAATAATTTGAAGATTTTGATAGAGGTCCTGTTCAGTTTGGAGGTGAAGCCGGAGGATACATTTCTGGTAGAGGTAGTGTATCCGATGGTAAGTTAAAACTTGACAAAGTAAACTTTGTTAAATAGCTTGAACACAATCTCTTTAGTGTTTCTTAATTTTATGATCAAAAGCATCAAATGCTTCTCACAGAACATGAGTGCATTATCCTCAAACTTAGGATGACAGTTTCTCAGGAATTGGTGCTTCTTAGATCTCCCAAGAGAGGGGATATGTACAAGCTAGATATGAACAATGCTTCCCTACTGGGTGAAGTATCATGTTTTTTTTCCAAAACTAATGGTGATGAGCAACTCTTTGGTATAATAGAATATGCTATGTTAATTTTAAAACCATGAACAAATTGGTTGAAAATAACTTGGTACATGGTGTGCCTAAAAAGAAATTTGTTTTTAAAGATAAGTATGTTGCTTGTCTTAACAGGAAGCAACACAAGGTATCTCAAAAATCCGAAGAGGTTAACTCCATCACCACCGTATTACACTTATTGCACATGGATCTATTTGGTCCCACAAGTATAATGAGCATTGAAAGGAAATCATATTGCCTTGTGATTGTTGATGATATTACAAGATTTACATGGGTATTCTTTTTAAGAACTAAAGATGAAACTACTAAAATTTTAAAATCTTTTATTCTTAAAATTGAAAAAAAACTGATCAAAAGGTAAAAATATATCAAGTGATCAAGGGACTGAGTTTAAGAATAAGTTCTTGACTCATTTTAGGCCTCAACAGGGATTACCAGACAATACAGTGCTCCTAGAATACCTCAACCAAATAGTGTTAGCTGATTAAAAGCTGCCTCTATCTTTGTGGGCAGAGGTAGTCAACACTGCATCCTATGTGCAAAATAAGGTTCTCATTGTTAAGCCCCATGGAAAGACCCCTTTTGAGCTATGGAATAAGAGACCACGATGCATTGGCTTTTTTAGGTCCTTTGGCAGCAGGTGCACCATACTTAACACAAAAGACAATTTAGCAACATTTGCTAAAAAGTCAGAAGATGCTATCTTTGTTGGATATTCCTCAAATTCTATTGCTTATAGAGTATATAACATCAAAAATCAACAATTTTAGGAATCATCTAACATTGTTGTCAATGAGCACACCCATTGTAATAAAAAACTGGTCCTCATCATTTTTTTGACTTAGAATTGTTTCCAAACTACTCTAAACCATCTTGTAAGAATGTTTCAGCTGGAATAGAAACTGAAAGTGACTCCTAAGACGTCGGCTGTTTGACTTACCCAAACCTATTCCAATTTCTCTGGGAAGTCATGAAGTTCAAGCTCCCACTATTGGAAGTCCTGAAAGCTTGAACATCTCAGGAGACAATGGAGCTTCAACAAGCTGACAACTCCAACATTCAACGCCAAGCTGATGAAGACAGTGATCCGGAAGAACAATCAACTATTGATGCTGCTTCATAGCAAAATACCATTGTTGATGTCACATATTCATTCAATCAGTCCTCATTGAATGAGTATGAGACATCAGCTGGAAATTCTGTTCAAAATCCTGAGCAAAACTTCTCTAACTTGGATCTATCTATGCAACTAGATGTGATTCCCAGGCTCAATATACACAACACTTATTTAGCTGAGAATATGATTGGGGATGTCTCAGAAGGTATGAGAACAAGAAGTCAGACCCACAGTAGGAATGTCTGCTTGTACTCATGCTTTCTCTCTCAAATGGAATCCAAGAAGGTGGAAGAAGCTTTCAAGGACAACAATTAGGTTGAAGCAATGGAAGAGGTGTTGCTTCAGCTCATGAGGCAAAATGTATGGAACCTATGTCTATTATCACCTGGCCAATACCCATTGGCACTAAGTGGATGTTCAGAAATAAAAGAGATAATAGAGGTTTGATTATCAAGGACAAAGCAAGACTTGTGGTTAAAGGATACACAGAAGAGGATGGCATAGATTACACTGATGTCTTTCTACATGTTGCAAGACTTGAGGCTGTGCGAATCTTCCTTTCTTTTGCAGCATCCAAGAACTTCATAGTCAATAAATTTGATGTCAAATATGTAATTCTATACGGGGATATTGATAGAGAAGTCTATGTGTGTCAGCCACCTGGATTTGAAGACCCACCACACCCCAACTATGTGCCCAAACTGGATAAAGTTTATTATGGGTTACAACAAGCACTTAGGCTGTGGTATGAGACATTGTCTCAGTTTCTTCTGAAGAATGGCTAAACTAGAGGCACCATAGAGAAGACATTATTCATAAAGAAGAATGGCAAGGAAATGTTTCTTGTACAAGTCTATATCGGTTACATCATATTTGGTTCCTTAAATGACAAAATGTGCAAAGACTTTGAAAGCATCATGAGAGAGAAATTTGAGATGAGTTCTATAGGAAAGATGGATTTCTTCCTTGGGATTCAAGTGAAGTAGATGGAAGAAGGGTTCTTTATAAATCAATGTAAGTATGTCAAGGACATCATAAAAAGATTTAAGATGAAAGATGGTAAACCAGCCAAGACACCTATTCCCAGAAATCATAATCTTTGTCCTGATTCTGAGGGGGAGGATACTGGTCAACATTAGTACAGGGCAATTATTTGATCTTTGATGTGTCTCACTACAAGCAGACCTGACATCATGTTTACAACTTGTATCTGTGCAAAATATCAGGCTGCTCCTAAAGTGTCTCACCTAATTGTTGGCAAGAGAATTCTTAGATACCTTGATAGAGCTCCCAAACTGGGTCTTTGGTATTGTAAGAATATGGATTTCAATCTCTATGGTAATTCTAACAGTGATTATGATGGTTGCAACATTAACGAGAAATCAACATCAAGAGGATGCCAATTTCTTGGTGGAAGGATCATCTCCTAGTAATCCAAGAAGCAATCATGTGTCTTTATATCAACTATTGAAGCTGAATACATTATTGCTGCAAGCTGTTGTGCTCCGGTGCTATGGATTCAAAATCAGATGTTAGACTATGGTTTCTAATTTGTGGAGACTCCTATCGACATAGACAATAAGAGTCCAATTTCTATAACAGAAAATCTAGTCAAGCACTCCAAGACAAAGCATATTGACATCAGGTACCATTTCATTTGAGATATTCATGAGAAAAACTTAATCAAACTAGTCAAAGTTAATTCAAATGAACATATGCTGACTTGTTCACCCAAGCTTTTGATGAACAAATATTTACGTATTTAATCAATCACAACTATTCGGATGATTAACATTGACTAGTCAATCTCTTTTGAAAAACCTTGTAAAAATGTGTCTTATCTATGTTGTCTTTATACAATCTAAGCCGTGCTACAAAAAGTGTTTCTTTAAAATTTCTATGTATGAATTCTTCCGAAGAGAAATTTACCCTTGAAAGAGATCTTTATCTATCTTCCGAAGGCAAATTCCTCTGCACAAGTATTCTCTTCCGAAGAGTTTTTCACCTCGTAAGAAAAATTGATCATAGATCAAATTCACTTCCGAAGCTTACTAACTTCGTTACTCAGAAGAACACTTTACTCTCAGAAGCAAACTTGTCTTTAAGACATGGTTTGCTTTCAGAAGTAAAAGTGGCCTCGGAAGACACTACTAAGAAACATAAGTGTTTTCTCTCAGAAGCAAGTTTAGTCTCGAAAGAAAATTTTAACTATGTAACAGAAATCTTTGGGACCCACTCTGTAAAAAGTAAGATTTTATTGATGATTGTCGAAACATTTTAAATGGTCTATCTTACCGCCCTTGTCAAATCGAAACCTAAAATTTCCTTTCACCTTATCGGTTTCACCTTTTACCCCCATTTAAAAAAACATCCGACTCTCTTTCTTTATTTTCTTTACCTCTGCAAAAGCCTCAAATTTCTAATATGTTCTTCTCCACTCACTCTCAAATTCCTTCAATCAAATAGTACTTTAAGAACAATGGTGTTGAATCCTTAACACAACCAAGTCGCCATCCTTGATTCTTCAAGGGATGCTGATTTTTCCCCCATCGTCCAATTTTTGTCACAATCTGCATACTTTACTGCCCATACTGTTAACCCTACCATCTACTCAAACCATATGGCCGAATTATAGGCCAATGGTCAAAGAGAAACGCTCAATGATGAAAGGGTCATCAGATCAAGAATCTGCGGACAAGAGATCATCATAAGTGAAACCACCATCAGGGAGCATCTTGAACTCCATGATGAAGGAGCCCCCATTGAATTCCCCAAGTATGATTTGGAGGATACCGACATCCAAATGGGATAAAGTGGAGATGTTACCAAGTCTACAGTCTAAGAGTTTAATTTCTCCTACAACTAGAAATTCTTGCTACACCTTGTCCTTCACAGCCTATCGAAGAAGTCAGGGGATGGGATCAAATGCCGTATGATCTAGGCTGCCTAGTCCTTGGGTTGGTAAAAGGCGTCCGCTTCAACTACTCAAGATTTGTGTTGAATAATCTAAGAGGTAATCTCACCAGGGATCCATTCTATATGTATCCCCGGTTCATTCAACACATAATCAACTGTGAGCTAGAACAGGACAAACTACAATGTGCAAATATTCTACTGATCCCTCACATGAAGATCGGTATCTTCAAAGCACTGAAGAAGGTGTCCACCAATTTCACTAGAAGGTTCACTAATCTCCTTCCAGGTATGGTTGGCCAATGGCTCCTAGTGACATCCCTGCAAACCTAGCAGGTGATGAACCCAAACCAGACACCACAACTATAATGCTAGTCACTTCTTCCAACTCAATCAAAATCACATACAAAAGATGCCCTAAACGAACCATTGATCAATCTACTCTGATTGATCAAGTCCCTCTGTTCAAACCAAAAATACTAGAGCGGAACTCAGGGCTCCCACATAACCAGAGGTCCAACCATCCTCCTAAATTGACCTCAATACCAGTGTTGAGTCTCCTCAGTCTCAACTTGATGAGCCCACAACCCAAGCCATAAGCTCTCATGGTGCGTCTGAACACTCCCTTGAGCAGCCAAAATACTAGACCAAGGTCCGGGTCACTATATATAACCTTCGTATCGTTTCTTGACCTTTTAACCCGAACTGATGAGGATATTATGTTTCATCAAGGCCATGATATTGATCTATCTCACCACTCTGCAGATCAAGTGTTCTGACATCTAGCCCATATTAGCTAGACAAAACTGAGGTGTCCAACCGGCATGGAGGTGACTCATGTAGACTCAGCTGCCACTACTGAGAGTGTTTTACTAACCTCTCAAGAGATTGGTAACATCAGTGAGACTGAGTCTACTACAACCTTGCCAATTGATGCCTCTAAAAGAGACATGTGTGAGCAAGGGCATCCAGGGCGCCAAGAATCCACTCCTGGTGGTGATGACGAACATACTAAGTATGTTATCTCATCTCCTAATAACTCATCAAAAGAAGATGAGGGTAATATACAACTCACTATCATAGACCAACTTTTTAAAGTGTCAAACCTTGAATCAAAGGTTAAGACTTTAGAGGATAGGTCTCCTACACAGCAACTTGAGATTGAAAATCTCAAGGCTCAACTAGTTGAGAAACAGATTGAAAAGTTGGTTAGGCATGTACCAACCAAGTTTTTTAAGTTCTTCCTCTAGCTCATGTAATTTCAAGAGGATACTACCAAAAAGGGGGAGAATGTATAGAAACAAAGATATGTGGAACCCATCCATGCCATCACAACTTCCCTTGATGCCATCTCTTCATTCTATCCCAGACAACAACACCCTACAACCATCTTCCCTCAACTACCTCCTATTACCATTCAAGTGGATCCAAGGATGCTTATTGACCTTAACAGATTTTTAACCAAATTTTTGCCTTGAACAACCCTCCCCTGATGTAGCCGTTGCCTACTTTGGAGGTGGAAAGCTTCAAAGGCTGAATGCACCACCTACTTTTGAGGAAGAAGTTGATCAACCTAAGGTCCCTATTGAACCTAAGATTAACTTCGAATAGGAAATACAGACCGATAGCCTAGCAACCAACTTAGAAGGGACAGGTAGTGAAGTTCCAATTACTTTCGAAGTAGAAATACAAGCCGCGGAAGGAATAATTGAACTATCCTCCTTGTATGATGACCTGTTCATACTAGAGGCCATTCTTGATCTAACCTCTGAGGAAAATAGTGAGGACTTCCTTAAAACTCCTCTGTCTCAACCACCACAAGTTCAATCCCACTCTCCCAAACCTAAATCCTATAAACCTGAGCCTCCAAAGGCTGGATTATTATCTGATCCTAAGGGAAAAGGAGGCTCACTTTTGAAGAGCTTCTAGAGAAGGAACAGGTGGAAAAGCTCAAGAAGAAATGAAGAATTGATACTGGAAGCTGCTGGCTGCAAGCAGTAAAGCCGCTACAGCCACTCAAGAAAATATCAACAATCAAAAGAGAGTGGAGGTCATAGACAGGCTCATCAGCCTGGGAATAGACAATGAAGAAATAGTTTGACTCCCACTTGAAGAACTTGTGAAGTTAGAGAACACAACCTTGCTGCAGAAAGAAAAGGAGGAGGCAACAAGGTTGGCCATTGAGGAGGACAAGTGCGAAAGGAAGGAGGAGGCAATGGAGAGGGAGAGGATAGAGGGAATAGCCTTTCTCTATACAAGAGGCTATTTACAGAAGGAGCTAACCCCTCATGATCATGATATGATCTTGTTTCTTTTCCACAAAAAGTAAGATCAAATCAACAAGGAGAGGAAAAGGCCTGCTAGGGAGAAGCTGAAGAAAAAGGAGGAAGAAGAGGCACAACTTGTGGCTGCAAAGAAGGTGGGAGATAAGGATTGGATGAAAGCTTATCTCAAAGCCCATGGCTTCACTGGCAGGCAAGTGGGTCCTATGTCTAATAATACCCTACAGTGACATGTCAGCAAAAATCAAAGCTGACATTCGCTTAGGAAGAAGGTAGGAGGTAACTTAAATACAAAGTGTTCGGAGGATGGCAACCAAACCAGCACCCAAACCACAACCTACACAACCTATGCCCATACCTTTTTCTTTTCCCATCAAGACCGAACCAACAGCTAAACCTTACACCTCTGAACCCACACCATCAGCCTTACCTACATCCTTGCCCACTACTTCTCAACAACAACCCCCACCACCTATCCTTAAACCCAAAACACAATCCCAAACCCAATCACTATCTAAACCATATATGGAACCATTAAGCCCCTGCCCTTACAAGAGTTCAAGGAGATTAATAGGAAGCATACCATCTTCACAACTTTGAGCGATATTTCTTGAGAGGAAGAGTCTATTAAACTGAAATACATTGATGGCTTTTACTATTCCTCACAAGAGATGCATTCCTTGATCTGCCAAGGGGAACACTGGACCCAGCTCTCCAACTTCTTGCAACTAACTCAGACAAACTTAAAGAAGAAGAGAAGAAGTTAAGAAGGAGACTGGTGACTCTGCTGGACAATAGAAAAGGGTACAAGCTGCCAAGTAAGCCCCTTAATCCTAGAATGCCAATTGTCTAGTGGAGGTTTGATGAACCTTCACACAGCTTTGTTGTGGAAAGGAAGAATGGTCAAGTGAACAGACTTGATACACTATCTTTGCTTCACTCCAGCAGATTTGACATTTCAGAGTTAGCAGAGAAACCATTCTCCAATCCCTCGAACTCTTAGATTGCTGCTCAAATCGAAAATCATCTGAGAAGTCTTCATCTTGCGGAGCTTACATTGAAAGCCAATACTGAAGAAGAGTTGAAAATGAGAGAAAAAGAAGAAGAAGGTGCAACCACAAAAGGAATAACATTCCCATAGATAGTTGAAGGCCCAACTTCGGATCTTATAGTTAGATGGGAATATGACTACAATTCCCATCAACTAACACTCTTTAGAGGGACACAACAAAGCGTATATGTCATTTAGAGCAACAAATTAGATTTACTATCTACGAATGACATGTACAAGCTCCTCATCACCATATCAGGGTAGAACAAAGAGACAGACAAATACCTGTTTTCCCTAGTGTTGAAGACTCTAAGGAGTAAAAGGATATGAAGTTTTGGTAGCATCAACCTAGGGAAGTTTGTTGGATCATATGAGGCTGATACAACCAAAACAACACTTAAAGTATTTTGACATACAATTGAAGTGGTCTTCTGAAGACAAAGGTGCTCTTCCAAAGAAAAGTCAAAGATCATCCGAAGCTTAAGTATAAAAAACTTCCGAAGGTAAAACTCAGTCTTCCAAGACTATGTAGTTTCCCTTCCAAAGTATACACACTTAGAAGATCCAAGTTAAAGTCTTCCGAAGAATAAATTCATGGAGACTTGCAGAAGACTCGAAAATAGTGGACATAAGTATGATCAGTCTGACATCCATCGCCACCACTAATATACTGCATGGCGCTTTCCCATGCCTCTGTAGTTGACCATACTTTAATCCACTGTTCACCCTTTATCAATTAGTACAGTTGCCACCTTTAGTTGGTGACAAAAAGTAAGTCATGGACCTATCATGACTACCTAATATAGGATAGTATTTTACCTTAGATGCTTTACTTCTAGCAATGTAGTATTTGTCTAGTTGTAAATTCTAGCTGGTTATCCAAGTATAATCGGCTGTAGATAGTAGTATATATAGTTTCTCATTTTATCTCATCAAGCTATACTTGTAAGGTTTGAGGTTGTTGTACATAGTTTTAAGTCAATAATGATTTTGAAATGTGTTCAACTTAGTCAGGTGGTAATTTATGCTAATGGACCATACTTATGGACCATACGCACGAATGAATCATACTTATGGACCAGTCGCACGACTAAACCAGGAGACTGGATTAGTCATATGACTGAGAAATAAGGTTGATTCAGTCGCACGACTGAACCTTTAGTCGTGCGTATGAATCAACCGCATGAGTCAGTTGAACGACTGAACCATGCTAATGGTTCAGTCGTACGAAAGAAACTGAAAACCTATAAATACCACAGAATACGTGGAAAAATGGAGACTTCGAATATTCACAAACCCTAGCCGTCCAGAGCGCCCTAAGCAGCCTACCCAACTTCATAGTTCGTTCCTGATCGATTTCTACTCAATTCTTAACGTTTGTTTCATCGTTAGATAGATAAGGTTATCGTTCTCACTGATTGGATCGCCTATCAAATAAGATTCCGTACTATTTGATATGGTCTCACGCAGAATCTGTTAGTACTATGTACGAAAACGGTCCTAGCAAGAGGTATCAGAGCCAGGTTCGTGATTTTGCGTGGATTCAATTGGTTTTGGTGTTAAAACCAACGTTTTCAATCAAAAGAGTCACCTTTTTGCTTCAAAAAGTGTTTTTGACGATTTCATGTGTTAAAGGTTCGATTTTTCATCAAAAGGCAAATTAGGGTTTCTGGAAAATTCGTATTTTGTGTCAAAGTGTTCAAATATTCGATTTTTCAAACACAGCAGCCTTCAGTCGCACTATTGGACCATTCGTATGACTGAACCCATTCGTATACTCTCATTCGTACGACTGAACTCAGTCGTATCTCTCATTCGCACGGTTAAGCAACTCCAGTCGGCTGATTACAATCGCCCTGCTCATTCGCATAACTGAATCCAACGTCCAATTGAATTCATTCGTATCTTTCATTCACACGAGTGACCCTTTCACATAGCTCATTGGCACGAGTGAATCTGTCTTATTCTAAGTTTATCAAGTTTAAAGCAATGGAAGACCAGTTTGCTGCATTCATTGCTGGAAAGAACTCGCGTATCCAGAACCTTCTAATTCTTGATAATTAGATTGGAAACCACAACAAACCGCCAAAGCTGTTAACTTTGGATGAATACCCACAGTGAAAATAGCGGTTTGAAATCTACTTGAATCGAGTTGACCCAAACCTTTGGACATCCATTGAGACTGGTTAAACGGTACCACTCAATGCTAATGGAGTTAAATTGACATTAGGAGGAATGAGTGAATCTCAGAAGACTCTACATAATGCTAAAAAGAAAGCATATGCCTTGTTGACTCAGTCTATACCTAAGGACATATTTCATTAGTTCTCTGATAACAAGCAGTATAAGAAATTATGGGAGGCCTTGGAAAAAAGATACGAAGGAAATACATCTATGTAAGCACTAAAGGCAAAAGCTCTTAAGAAGGAATTTGACAAATTCTCTCCGATTGGGAATGAGAGCTTGGATGAAATCACTGATCGATTCTGTCATCTGATGAGTGAGTTGCACACTCATGGTGTGACCACATCCATGGAAGATAAAGTCTCTAGTTTGGCTGATGGTCTGCCAGACAAATGGGATCCATTTGTGTCTAATCTGAGACAAAACGACACTCTTGCTACTTTAGACATAAATGATTTCATTTTTAAGTTAAGGGAGGAAGAACTACGTATGAAATACAAGTCAAAGAAAGGATCCTATGCTCAGAATCCTGAACTATACAATTCAGTTCCAACTCCGGTTGCTTTAGGCGCACCGCTACAAACGGCGTTTGTGTCTAGCTCTTCTGCTCCTTCCCAAAGCAGTGCATCAACCGTAACATCAGGGTCATCTGGAACCCAATACATAGTTCCTGAGGCAAATACTACCAAGTTGAAGACCGAGAATCTCGGAAATGTCACCGTGGAAGTTGCTAAAGAGCACATGAACCTTCTAGCTGTTGTTGTTCAATCTTATGATGGATTAGTTGCTGGTAAGATTGGTAACTGTCATCTTGGTGACGAGGACTACGAGCAAGTTAATGAAACTGAACTAGAACGCATGGATATTATGTGGGCCTTGGCTAGTGTTGTTAGAAGAGCCAAGAAGTTTGTTAAAAAGACGGGGTAAAATTTGGTTGCCACTAAAGATACGACATTTGGATTTGACAAAACCAAAGTGTTGGATCTAGAAAGGCTGGTGCAACCAAAACCAAATCACTTAGAATATTTTGGTACAACTAATAAAGGACTTCCGAAGCTAAGTATGGAACTTCCGAAGGAAAAATAAGCTCTTCCGAAGACAAAGTGTAAAACTAACTTCCGAAGGAAAACTCCAACTTCCGAAGACAAAGAACTTACTTCTGAAGATCAATACTTAGAATGATAGATCAGAAGTCAACTTCCGAAGTATAGAAGTCCTCAAGCCTCGAAAGTATAGAAGCCTCTTCCGAAGTATAAGTGGCTTTGGAAGAACTTGTTCTTCCGAAGCCAACTTACCTTCGGAAGACACTACTATTATCCAGTGGACATAAGTATGGTCTCCCTGACACTTCGCTGTAGACCTCTAAGATACTGCATGGTGTTTTCTCAAAAGCCATGTAGTTGACCATACTTTATTCCACTGTTTACCTTTATAAGTTAGTACAGTTGCCATCTTTAGTTGGTGACAAAAGGTAAGTCATGGACATGTCATGACTACCATATCTTAGATAATACTTTTTCTATGATACCTTAACTTTAGCATTGTAGTATATGCTTTAGTCTTAGGTTTCCAGCTGGTATCAAAGTATATATGCGGCTATAGGATCTAGTATATATAGTTTCTCATTGTAACTCATGTTCTATGCTTGTAATATCTTTAATACTTTGAGTTGAGAAGTAATATATACGAGTGCCTTGAAAATTATTTTTGTGTGTTCTTTGTTACTAATTATATTATTATCAACTCTTATAAAAGACTCTACTTCATCTGATTTGAGTGTTATTTAAGTGAGTTGAGAGAAATCCAAGTGTTTAAGCGACAAACCCGATCCTGCAATTGGTATCAGAGCTTTTTAGGCTCTTGATTGTGAGATCTTACCATTCTAATCAACCTGTTTTTCACTCCTCCTTATATCACACTCAAAATGGCCCTCAACAAATCTGAAGTAGAGATGGGGACGATGACCAAAGCACCCATCATCACCCCTGAAAACTTCAGGTCATGGAGCAGACGAATGGAAGGCTTCATCAGGTATCAAGACAGCAAGATGTGACAAACTTTTGTCAGTGGCCCGTATAAGCCAAAGGTAGTTGGTGGAAACGGTGCCATGATTGAGAAAGCTGTTGAAGATTATTCTGATGAGGACCGAAAGAAGTTGGACATTGATAGCAATGCTATGACTGTTCTCATGACTGCAATTCCCAACTCCATCATGGTGGTGTTTGAACATTGCAAGTCAGCCAAAGAACTGTTTAATGCGCTTGCTCAAATGTATCCAAGCTCAAATGACTCCAAGAAGGACTCACTGAAGTAGCAGTCTGAGAACTTCACCTATGTTGCTGGAGAGACACTTAGCCAGCAATACTTCAGGTACATGGATCTCATTTCTTCCCTTCAATCTGTGGGATTTGCTCATGAACTTAGAGATCTTACAAGAAAGTTCATGAGTGCATTACCCAATGAGTGGACATTCTACTATGTCTCTATCAAGAAAACAGAGAACCTGAATACACTCACCATGACTGAACTCTATGGCATCCTTGATGGATACCGTTTGGAAATGGAGAGTAAGAGAGGTCATCAGACAAGCAGACCCTTGAGTCTTGCTGCTAGCAATGCTTTAATGGTTGATGAAGGCTCAGGAACCTCACAGCCTCAACAATACCTGACTTACACCCAGCAGCCATCTTGTTCTTTTGGGCCATACATCACATTTCTTGAGACTCCAAGGTCTCAACAAGCTCAGCAAAGTTCCTTTTAGGACAGCTGTGCTTTTGTCTCAGGAAGTGGACACTCAAATGATTATCAATATTGCTTTGATGATCTAGAGTGCTTTAGCCCAGATGACGTGGAATACGTGGACATAGTCCAACAAATGACTCTATTAACCTACAGTGCAAAGAAGTTCTTTAAGAGAACTGGAAGTCAATTTCCCCAGAACCCAATCAACCGCAAATTTGGGTTTGACAAAGCCAAGGCCAAATGTTACAACTGTAACCAACTTGGTCATTTTGCAAAGGAACGCAAGGCTCCCAAGTCTAATCCGGGAACCCCACAGGCCTCCACACATCCCTCTACCCCAAAGCCTACCGGAAAGTCAACAGAAACAGCTGCAATGGCTCAAGAAGTTGACTTGAGCTTTATGGTACAGGATGTGACTCCTGCTCAAGCACTCATGGCCGGAACAGATGAAAATAAGGTATATGAACATCTCTGTACTCCTGCCTGTATTGCAAAGGTTAAATTGTATCAAGACTACAATATGGAGATTAAATCCGATATTGAGTTTTTAAATGTTTTAAAATCTGATTTTAAAAGGGCTGAATCTAACTATCAAAGAAAAATTGAAGAAATAGAGAAAATTGTGTCCTTATTAAAACATGAACACACAAACTGTAAGACTCAAATAAAGGATTTAATATCCAAATTGACTGAGGCTCAAGCCCAGCTTGTCATAGCTGAGGCTCAAGCCAGGAAGTATGCTATTTCTGAGCAAAACTTCCAAGCCATTCTTGCATCATCCTCTCACTCAAAACTTTGTTACCAAAACAAAGGTGGGTTGGGAACCAATGAAATTGTTCCACCACACTCCTATAAGTCTATAAGACAACCAAGGTGTGGTACTGAAGAGCAAGAGGTTCCATCTGCTGACCCACATTCTTATGAGTCAAAGAATGATGCAACCATGGAGACCATCAAAGGGAAGAACCAGGTAATTATACCCTCTCCTACCAATGATGATCAAACCCTGACCACCAAAGCTAAAAGAAGCAGAGCTAAGGCAGCCAAAAAAACTGCCAAGAAAGTGGCTGAGTCTAAGCTGAAGATAGACCCAAAGCAAAATGGTGTATTCATCTCAGCTGTATTTCAGGTGGTTGGAAACTCTGATTCAGGAAAGGGGTGTAGTACCAACACTCCTATCCTACCAAAGGATCAGAAGTTAAAGGGAAAGGTTGCTGATGAAGAGAAAAAGAACAAGAAACAGCAATCCTTAAATTCCCAAAAGATTAACATTGCATGCATAATGTGTGGTCTGCAAAACCACATGGCCAAAGATTGTTACTACATTCCTGCTAGCACACATTATGCAAATAATGTTAAAAATGAAGGAGTTAGGGAAGGTTTGTCATTTGGACCATATCAAATGGTTCAAGTGATGAAGAAAGGAAAGCTTGTTTCCAAAGCAAGGCTACCTTCGGAAGAAGGTCCTTCTTCCGAAAGGAAAAAGGCTTCGAAAGCTAAAGCTATCAAGACCCAAAAGAATAAAAGAGTCCTCTTGAGACCATCCCAGAAGAAGACTGCTTCGAAAGAAAAGGTGGTGAAGGCTTCTTCCGAAAAGAAAGAAGCTTCAGAAGAATGTCAAGCTGCAAAAGCTTCAACAAGCTCATCCTCTATGATCAACCAAGGGATGGAATGGAAGATCAAGGAAGATGTTGTAGCTCAAACCTCTTCTTCAAAGACATCCATTGAACCCTCATGAATAAATTTTGGTTCAATTATGACACTATCATTGGAAGAACCCAAGATCAACAAGGCTTGGGTTTCCAATCAAAACTAATCATCTCATCTTATGTGCAGGGACATCCATATGACAAGAATAACAATGTTTGGATTGTGGATAGTGGATGCTCGAGGCACATGACGGGGAACAGATCTCTCCTTCAAAAATTTCAACATTATGATGGAGGTCCTGTCCAGTTTGGAGGTGAGGCCGGAGGATATATTTCTTGCAGAGGAAGTATATCCAATGGAAAATTAAAAGTTGACAAAGTTAACTTTGTCAAATAGCTTGAACACAATTTGTTAAGTGTTTCTCACTTCTGTGATCAAAAGCATCCAATGCTCTTCACAGAACATGAGTGCATAATCCTCAAACCCAGGATGACGATTCCTCAGGAATTGGTGCTTCTTAGATCTCCCAGGAAAGGGGATATGTACAAGCTAGATATGAACAATGCTTCCCCAATGGGAGAAGTATCGTGCTTTCTTTCTAAAGCTGATGGTGATGAGTCAACACTATGGCATAAAGAAATGTGTCATGTAATTTTTAAGACAATGAATAAATTGGCTAAAAATAACTTGGTACATGGTTTGCCCAAAAAGGAATTTTTCTGCAAAGATAATTGTGTTGCATGCCTGAAAGGGAAGCAACACAGGGCATCTCATAAATCCAAAGTTGTTAACTCCATCACCAATCCATTACACTTATTGCACATGGATCTATTTGGTCCCATAAGTATAATGATCATTGTAAGGAAATCACATTGCCTTGTGATTGTTGATGATATTACTACATTTACATGGGTATTCTTTTTAAGAACCAAAGATGAATCTGCTGAAACTTTGAAATCTTTTATTCTTAAAATAAAAAATCAAATTGATCACAAGGTTAAAATAATTAGAAGTGATCAAAGGACTGAGTTTAAGAACCACGTTCTTGACACATTCTGTAACTCAAAAGGGATTGCCAGACAATATAATGCTCCTAGAACTCCTTAATTAAATGGTGTTGCTGAGAGGAGGAATAGGACACTTATTGAGGCTGCTCGGACTATGTTAGCTGATTCAAAGCTACCTCTAACATTCTGGGCAGAGGCAGTCAGCACTGCATGCTATGTGCACAACAGGGTCCTTGTAGTAAAGCCACATGGAAAAACCCCTTATGAGCTATGGAACAAGAGGCCACCGTTCATTGGCTTTCTAAGGTCCTTTGGCAGCAGGTGTACCATACTTATCACAAAAGACAATGAAAATTAAAAAAAATAAAAAAATAAAAAAATAGTTCGCAAAAATAAAAATTTAGGGAGAGAGTATAAGTAAATAAAAATGAAAAGAGAACTGTGAACTTGATTCGAGATGATTAAGAAATGATTGTATATCTTCTTGAAATGCTTGTTTTTGCATGACTTGCATTTTTAAAATGATAAATGATAGTAACTGATGCTGTTATCTGATTTACATCTTATTTTTATGTCACACCCCGGGCCCAGGTAGGGTGGGACGTCACAGACTAGCAACAACATATGGCAGTGGAAACAAACCATTATAAGAGTTATAAGAGCTCAAAGTAGAGAATATCACATGGCATTAAAGTTTTGAAAAAGGTAACAGGGCTAGAGACACATCAAACCCCCAATGAGTTTTACAATCATCCATAAAAATAAAATTGTACTTGTTCAACACAAAATATAAATTGTTCAATTGTTTCATCAAGGAAATAAGCCAATGCCATGTCACGGGGATAAGTCTAGGTCTTCACAACTGCTAGGATCTCTTCATATGTTACCTGAAACATGCTCAAAAGAAAGATGTGTCAACTAAAAAGTTGGTGAATTCAACTGCTTAAAGTTTAAAAACAAAAGGACTTAATAAATCCTTCTTTGATTAAAAGAAAATAATCATTGTTTATCATCGTGGGAAAAATAAAATCATAATCAACCCTTCACTCAGTCCCGGTTAGCGTCTTCTAAAGTTGTGTTTTACCAGATATTCCCGAAGGAAGAAACTGAGCCCCAAACTAGTGAACCCTACCTGCCCGGATGGTTCAACATAGAATTTTAGCAAAACTTGTTACATGCCACAACGATCCCTCAGGATCTCAGTGGGGTAACCTTCCTGGAACGGAAGCCACTGTGTGTGGGGGATTCCCCAAATAGATCTATCCATATAAATCAAGCGGTTCACGAAAGAATTAATGATCATGATATAGGAATCAGCAGGTAACCACAAATCCCACATAGAATCATCAAATAAAGCACAATCATAGTTCATAAAAAGTAGAGCATGTTTCATCCCAAAACAATAGTAAAAAGGGGATCAGTAGAACTCACCTTAGGTTTCCAAATCAAAGTTTCTTGGTGTGCCGGGAAGTGTCACAAGTCTAGCACCCTAACATGTACATATTAAGCAATAAGCTACTGCCCTAAACTCATTCAAAGTGCAACATTGATGTCAAGAGTTTAGCTATTGGGTAAGGCTTTGGTTTCGTGAAGGTTTGTATAAAAAGTTCCCTTTTATGGCAAGTCAAGGCGTCTTCATGAAAATTGGGGATTTTCACTTCATTAAATTAAGTATATTAAGAGATTTTGTTGTTCAAGTGTTTATTAGTTTCCTGCAAGTCGGTTATAAGGTTTGGAAAAATTTTACCGTTTAGTCCCTCAAGTTTCAAAATTGACAGTTTCTACCCTTAAGTTTAGTTTCTTGCCTTTTATGTCATTTAAGTCCAAAAATCAGATTATTAGAGTCATATTATGATTATTATGGAGTAAGTGCTTCAAAACTTTAGTCTACGGGTTCGATTTAAAAACTGCGCGTTTAACGCTCCCGGTTACGGTAAAAGCCGGATAGTTTTAACAGTAATTTGGAGTTTTCATATATTTAAATCTTGGACCAGTAGGTATTTTCTAAAATATTTCTTTAAAAATTTTTAAGTCCTTAAATTGTGTAAATTGGCCTTTTATAGTTAAAAATCTTGTTTTTACGTTTGACCCGTTAATACGCGATTTTGACCGGGTTTGACCATTTAAAGCTCATTTGACCGAGTTTTTAAATCCTTTAAGTCCCTTATTACTTATCATACTGGAATCATATGATTTTTTATAAATCTTAGTTTTAAACTCTATTTTTATGGATTTTGCTCAAAAACGATGCTCGGTTTGTACCCGTTTTTAGTTAAAATGTCATTTATTTGAGTCTTTGACCATTTAAATTATCCATTGACTCCAGAGTACTTTATTTATCATTTTTGAGCCTGGAATACTTTTTAAGAATGTTAAATTTGTATTCTTACTATTTTTAAGTCATTTTACCGTGTTTTCGGGTCCCGAAAGTGACTAAAAGAGGGTAAATCACAACAAGTCCTTTATTCCAGAGATTAAACATTTCTAACACTTCTAATATTCACTAAAACCTACTGTAATTTCAGTCCCAACATGTTGCCTAGATGATCTATACATCCATATGCTTCAAATATGTAGAAAATGCCATAACCAATAATTACACTAGTGTAAACCGTCTTAACTTGAGTTTAAATGTTACCAACACTTCGTTTAACTTCATAAACAGATTATTAAGGTGTCATTAAGTCGTTCATGAGTAGGTTATGGGTCTTGGTTAAAAGGATTTTTCAAACAAAGGCTTAAAAGGTGTTGTTACATGTAGAAAGGAGGGTTTCAAGGTGAAATTCATGTATCAGCCGTGGATTTGAGTATGTAGCCACTTGGAACTTTTAAAAACAGGTTCTTGGGAGTCCATTAAGTCATAAAAATGCAGGTCACAAGTTTGGTTTACAAGAGTTTAAGCTTTCACAAGTTAGATGATGTCAAAACACTCAAAATGAGGGTTTTCATGGTGGAAATCGGTTTCCACCTCAAGAATGACTAACGTAACATGAAGTTTACCTTCAAGAACGTTGGGAACTCCTTAAGAATGAGAAGATGGTGAGATGTTTCTGCTACAACAAGGAAATACATCGTTCTTAGATGTTAAATGATGAAAACAAGAGAAATTTCACAAAACCGACAACTTGAGCTTACACTCAATGTAACTCATGGTTTAGAAGGTGTTGATGGCCGTGAATGGCTTGAAACTCCTTGGACCTGAATGGAGAAACTCGAACTAAGGCTGGAAAGGTGGAACAAATACGGTTGTGTGACCAAATCTTGCAAATAAGGCCACTCCTTTGCGGTTTTGCTCTTGGCCGAATGGATCTTGGTGTGGTCTTCGAATTTCCTTCACAAGACTAGAGAGAATTGTTGGAGAGTGTTGTGAGATGTGTGTGTGTGTTTTGGTTCAGCTGATTCGAATTAAGGGAGAGAGGGAGAGAGAGGGAGAGAGATGCATGAAAGATGAGTGGGTGTGTGGGGTGGTGGTGAAGAGGAGAGGAGAGTGGTGAGAGGGGCGGCCGTTCTTGGAGGGTAGTGGGGAAGGGTTTTTGATTTAATTTTAATTGTAATTTATATTGTGTAGTGTAATTTTGTAGTATTGGGTATTATGTATTATTTAATGGAAGGTGGTTTGAGATATCTAATGCATGCCCATGCATACATGGCCGAAATTATGTAAGTGTGAGTATGTATGCTCACATTTTAATTGCCTTCTCTTGAGTTTAATTTTGTAAGGGTGACTAGTTGACATTCCCGGAACACTAATTTTTAAAAAGGTAGAAACCTAAATTGGTTAAAAGTCAATAATAAAAATCACATGAAATCATAATTTACATCAAATAGTAAGAATAGTTTCCAATTTCATAGTAGGGTTGAATAGTTTCAATTATTAGCACTCATAACATGGATAATGATGCAAGTAATCTAGGGCTAGGGTAACAACCTGGAGGTCGGTTGTCACAGTTTAATTGCAAATAAAAATAACAGATTCTTTAATGATATGCTTGATAGACTCAGCCTGAAGAATAAAGTAGACAACAGCATAATGATTTAAATTAAAACATCATGCTTAAGGATGACTGGATTTACGCAATCATTTTGGCCTGCACAAAAATTGAGTCCCGACAAAAATTGGATTGAAAATTGATCTTTCACCCATCATGATACAAATCATATAAGCCAAATATTTGAGCCATGTTTGGTGTATTTATGTGTCTTGTGTTTGTGCTAATCTCCTCTGCTGTACGGAAGTACTGACCTGGAGTGATGATCTCCTTTGCTGTACGATAGTACTGACCTGGAGCTCTCATCGGCACATGTTTAAATGGTCATCTCCTTTGTTATACGTGAGTATAGACCTGGAGCTCTCACCATTTTGGTCTAAGTAGTGTCAAATCATCTAAATGATGAATTCATCACAGAATGCAATATTCTGTTCATAACCACCTGCACACTAATGCACACGCCTTGCTCTATAAAGATTGTAACAAAATTCAAGAAATCCTGAGGTTGGGTGAGGGTTTTTGCCAAATGATTGTGGGGTCCTAACATTCTATAGTATTTAGTCGAACCTTAACGAATCATCTGTTGCTTGTTGAAAAATATAAGGCATGAGTTTAAGTGGACAAACATATCAGCAATCGTTATTGATCTGTTTGAGAATTTTAAAAATCATTCAAAGACTATAATTAGATTCAGTTATTAGTGTGATCTCATTGCTTGTCGATGTTTAAATTCATCTTTGTGCTAAAGTATATCTTGAGGATGTGATCTCATCATCGATTCAGTTCTCGGTTATATAAAAAAATTTTATTAATAGATAAAAGCAGAATGTTATAATAAATGTATATAATAAAAAATAAAAAAATTATAACAGAATTTCATTTCAATTTATTTTAGGTCTTCCATATTATGTTGTTTCAATTTTATCATTTTTCATGCATTTCACGGAAATTGTGCATAAACGAACACGGGTTCGCTTGTTTTTCACACACAGATAAACACGGGTTTATTTTGTTAAAATGAAATGATCTAATTAGAAATGTCAAGATTGTGTTTATGATTGTGTTTCAGATTATTGCTTTAAGTGATGGCCGATCATCAGTTAAGCAGTGTACCTGATCAGAGAACCTGTTCCTCAAGTTTGCAGAAAATACTGAGCTAGGAATCCTCCTCCTACATCTTCTGAAGCACTCAAGATTAGAGATTTGGGAAACCTGTTCCAATATCCTTGTAAAGCTTGCACTCGATAAGAGGAGCATATAAATAGAGGGAGCTTTTGAGATGAAAAATCTTTCTCATCAGATTCAGAAAGATTCAAATTAAAGATCTTTCTACTGTTGACTTCTCGATGCTGAATTCGTTTGAAAACGTTGATAATGATAGACTAAGGGGTAGTATTGTTGGAGCTGGAAAAGATAGTCTATATTATCAACACAGTGAAAGTCAACAAAAGTCAACGTCACCGTCAAAGTCAACAAAAGTCAGACCCGACACGTTCGAGACGAGGAACCGAGACGAGACGTTGAAGATTTAGATGACTAGGAGTTATATTGTAATAAATATATTTTGTGTGAACAAAATATATTTTATCTTGTTTTTAGTCATTTTTATGCTTAATATGTAATTTTGTGTTAATTAGCCTAAGTCTATGGAGTTAAGTGCAATTAGTGAATATTAATCTAGACTATAAATAGGTTAATTGTCATTAGTGTTGGTTAATGGTTGCATGACCAATAGATTGAGGGATTTATTTGTAAACAATATTATTAGCAATCAATAGAGATCAAAGGGGTTTTATTGTGATTATCATATTTTGATCTAATTCTTCATGATTTGATTCAAGTTTGATCTTCCTGGATTTACAGACAATTTGGCAAAATTTGCTGAAAAGTCGGATGATGCCATCTTTATTGGATATTCCATTAACTCTAAAGCTTATAGAGTTTATAACATTAAAAATCAATAATTTGAGGAATCTTTCAACATTGTAGTTAATGAGCACACTCCTTGTGTTAGGGGAAATGGTCATGATCATATATTTGATTTAGAATTGTTTCCAAACTATTCTAAACCATCTTGTGAGAATGTTTCAGCTGGAACAGGTGCTCAAAGTGACTCTGATGATGATCAACAGTTTGAGCTTCCCAGACCTATTCCAAGTTCTCCAAGAACTGCAGCAAATCAAGTTCCCACTATTGGCAGATCTGATAGTATAACCATCTCAAGAGATAGTGGAGCTTCAACAAGCGGTTCACCTGTTGACTCTCAAACCTCTTCAGGTGACCCTGCACAACACCAAGCTGATGAAAGCAACATCTTGAAGGAACATGCAACTATTGATGCTGCTTCACAGCAAACAAATGATGATGTTTCTCTTTCATTCAATCAGTCCTCATTGAATGAGTTTGAAACAGCAGCTGGGACCAAGTGTTCAATTTGGATTTATCTTTGTTGCTGGAGGTGATTCCTAGACTTCGGATTCACAACACTCATCCAGCTGAGAACATCATAGGGGAAGTCTCTGAAGGCGTGAGAACAAGAGGACAAACTCACAATGGGAATGTCTTCTTGTACTCATGCTTTTTATCCCAAATGGAACCCAAGAAGGTGGAAGATGCCTTGAAAGATAGTAGCTGGGTTGAATCAATGCAAGAGGAGCTGCTTCAATTCAAAAGACAAAAGGTTTGGAACCTATGTCCGCTACCATCTGGTCAAGTACCTATAGGCACTAAATGGGTTTTCAGAAACAAGAGAGATGATAGAGGCTTGATTATCAAGAACAAGGCAAGACTGGTGGTTCAAAGATACACTCAAGAGGAGGGAATTGATTATACTGATGTCTTTGCATCTGTTGCAAGACTTGAGGCAGTTAGGATCTTCCTTGCTTATGTTGCATCCAAGAATTTCACTGTCTACCAGCTTGATGTCAAGTGTGCCTTTCTATATGGGGATATAGATAGGGAAGTCTATGTATGCCAACCTTCAGGATTTGAAGATCCACAACATCCCAACTATGTGTGCAAATTGGATAAAGCTCTATATGGGCTGCACCAAGCACCTAGGCTGTGGTATGAGACATTGTCTCAGTTTCTCCTAAAGAATGGGTACACTAGAGGTACCATTGATAAGACTCTTTTCATAAGGAATCTGGGAAACACATCTTTCTCGTTCAAGTCTATGTTGATGATATCATATTTGGTTCCTCAAATGACCATATGTGTAAAGACTTTGAGAGCATTATGAAGAAGAAGTTTGAGATGAGTTCCATGGGAAAAATGGACTTTTTCCTTGGAATTCAGGTGAAGCAAATGAAGGAAGGGTTTTTCATCAGTCAATCTAAGTATGTCAATGACATCTTAGAAAGATTTGATATGAAAGATTGTAAGGCAGCAAAACACCTATACCCAGAAACCACAATCTCTGCCCTGAGTCGAATGGGGAGGATACTGATCAACATCAGTATAGAGAAATTATTGGTTCTCTAATGTACCTCACAACAAGTAGACCTAATATCATATTTGCCACTTGTATTTGTGCAAAATATCAGGCTGCTCTAAAGGTGTCTCACCTAGTTGCTGCCAAGAGAATCCTTAGATACCTTAAATGAGCACCTAAACTAGGTCTCTGGTATCCAAGAACTAGTGATTTCAATCTCTATGGTTACTCTGATAGGGATTATGGTGGCTGCAATATCAACAAGAAATCAACATCTGGTGGATGTCAATTTCTTGGTGGAAGGATCATCTCATGGCAATGCAAGAAGCAATCCTGTGTCTCTACATCAACTGCTGAAGCTGAATACATTGCTGCTGCTAGTTGCTGTGCTCAGCTGGTGGATGCATTCAAAACCATATGATAGACTACAGATTCAACTTCATGAGCACTCCTATCCACATTGACAATAACAGTGCTATCTCCATTACTGAAAATCTAGTGAAGCACTCCAAAACTAAACAAATCGATATTAGGTATCATTTCATTTGAGATATTCATGAGAAAAATCTTATCAAGCTAATCAAAGTTGATTCAAATGAACAATATGCTGACTTGTTCACCAAAGCCTTTGATGAACAAAGATTCAAATATCTCATTACAGCTATTGGGATGATAAACCTTGATTAGTCTATCTCATTTAAAAAATATTTAATGTGTAAAGTTTTATGTCAAAACAATCTAAGCCCTGTTACAAAAGGTCTTTCTATAAATTTTTATCTAAGTATGAATTCTTCCGAAGAGGAATTAACCCTCGGAAGATATTTTCCATATCTTTCGAAGCAAATTCCTCCCAAGATAATTTTCTTCTCGGAAGAATTGTTAAGTCTCGGAAGAAGCGATTGATTTCATATCAGATCTACTTCGGAAGCATGTAACATTCTCCATTCGAAAAGCAACATATATTCTCGGAAGTAAAAACTTTACCTTCGGAAGTAAATTTGCCTTTGGAAGTATATTACCTTCGGAAATGCTTTATACTCAGACGAAAGATTTTACTATGTAACGGAAATCTTTTGGGCCCCTCTTTGTAAAAAGTAAAGATTTTGTTAATGATGTCTAATTATTTAAATGGACTAACCTTACCGCCCATGTCACATCATCCACTGAAACCTCCCATCATCTTATCAAAACCTCCTTTAAACCGCCATTCCACCCATTTAAATACATCCGGCTAATCACTTTCATCCTTTTTACCAAAATTACTTCCCTAATAGCTTTCTTCATCTTTAATTTACCCAATTCCGAAACATCTTCTTGTAACTTTCTCAAATGGCACTTAACCCTCAGCACAACCAAGTCGCACTCCTTGACTCTTCAAGGGATGCCGACTTCTCAGATATCATCTCCTTTCTAACCCAATCATCCTACTAGACTGCCCTGACTATTAACCGATTTACTCAAATCATATGTTTGAATTTTGGGCAAACGGTCAGATTGAAACCCTAAATGGGGTTCATGTCATAAGATCGAGCATCTGTGGCAAGGAGTTGGTCATTTCTGAACAAATCATCAGGGAGCATCTAGAGCTTCATGATGAAGGCGCTCCTACAGAATTCCCCAAAGTAGATTTGGACAACACTTATATCCAAATGGGATATGGTGGAGAAGTTAGCAGGTCAAAAGTCTACAAATTCAACTTCTCTTACAACTGGAAGTTCCTGCTGCATGTGGTTCTTCACTGCTTGTCCAACAAATCTGGGGGATGGGATCAAATCCCATATGAACTTGTGTGCCTAGTTCATGGTTTGGTGAGAATCCTCCGCTTCAACTACTCAAGATTTGTGCTGACCAATCTCATGGGAAACCTTCAACGGGACACATTCTTCATGTATCCCAGGTTTTCTCCAGCACATAATCAATTGTGAGCTGGACCTGAGCAAGCTTGTCTGCGCAGCTTCTCTGATTGTTCCTCAAATGAGGCCGACCATCTTCAACTTTAAAGAGAGTGTCCACTAACTTCACCGGAAGAGATACTGCACTTCTTCCAGGTATGATTGAGCCAATGGCTCCTGGTGACATCCCTGTTAACCCCACAGGTGATGAACCCACACCAGCAACTACCCTCACTTTGCCAAATCTACCTTCTCCACCCATTACCATCACTTATCAAAGACGCCCCAAACGAACCCTTGTTCAATCTTCTCTGATTGAACAAGCTCCACATGTTCTACCCAAAAAGGCTAGAGTGGAACAATGGGCTCCCACTCAGCCTGAGGTCCAGCCATCCTTCAAAATTGACCTCAATATGGGTCTTGAGTCTCCTCAGTCTCAGACCCATGAGCCCGAAATCCAAGCTGAAAACCCTCAGGGAGAGTCTTTATACTCCCCTGAGCAGCCAAAAAAGGACAGCCCCATCACAGGCTCAATGCCTTTAGACATTGATCAAAGTCTCGGGTCATTAGGTATTACTTCCATATCCTTTACACCTATTAATCGAAGCTGATGAAGAGATTATGTCTCTTCAGGGCAATAAAGTTGATTCACAACACCTTCTCAAGGATCAACAGAGCCCAGAGAGATCTCTTATCTCTAGCCCCTATCAGCAAACCTTTATTGAGGTGAGTCCCAGTGATGTGGAGGGGACTCATGTAGATTCAGCTGCCACTACTGAAGGAGCCTCAAGGGATCCTCAGGACAGTGGTAACATTACTGAGACTGAATCTAAGACAACCATGCCCTTTGATAACTCTGAAAGAGACGTCATTCAGGAAGGGAAACCAGGGCCCCAAGAAACCACATCTGGTGGTGAGGATGAACATACAAGGTATGTTACCTCATCTCCCCGTGATTCTTTAAAAGAAGATGAGGGAAGACTGCAACTCACCATTGAAGACCTACTTTCTAAAGTTTCGTATCTTGAATCTAAGGTTAGGACATTAGAGGATAGGTCTGCCACTCAGCAACTTGAGATTGAAAATCTCAAGGCCAAACCAGTTGAGAAACAGATTGAGAGGTCTGTTAGGCACGTACCAATTCAGGTCTCTTTGACCTCTTCCTCTAGCTCATCAAGCTCTCAGGATGATGCTATCAAAAATGGGGAGAGTGTTCAGGGACAAAGCCAAAGACCAAAGGAGTCACAAAGTCAAGCTCTCACTTCCCTATGCTCAAAATATCCTATGCAACAAGCTTCAGTTTTTCCTAAGCCTCCTCCAGTTGTAATTCAAATGGATCAAAGGATGCTCCAAGATATCAATAGGTTCTTCAACAAGTTCCTATTGGAATCTCTTATTGAACAGCCAAGTCCTGATTTGTCTTTGATCTACTTTGGAGCTCAAGAGCTTCAGAGGTTAAATGCACCTTCTACCACTATTGAGGAAGTTGGTCAACCTAAGGTCCTAGTGGAACCTAAGATTAACTTCGAAGGGGAAACAAGGACTGATGGCCCAGCAACTGAGACAGTTAGGACAGATAGTGCATTCTCACAGACTTCCGAAGCACAAGTCAAAGCCTCAGAAAAACAATTTCAATCTTCCGAAGCTGAGATTGCAGCTGCGGAAGGACTATTCTCCTTATCTGATGATCTAATAGTCACAAATGCAATCATAGAACTTGCATCTTAGGTTAATAGGGAGGATTTTCTCACCCAACCCCTAGCTCAAACATGAGCATTAAATCCATCTTCCATCTCTACTACTCAACCTGAACCTTCCATCCAAGAACCCCCAAAGTCTAGCACTTCCGAAGACATCAAAGGAAAAAGGAAGATGACTAAGGAAGAGCTTGAGGAGGAAGAAAGGTTAGAAAAACTCAAAAGAAAACGTAGGCTTCTAACTGGAAAACTGCTAGCTACCAGTAGCAAAGCAGCTGTAGCTAACCAGGAGGTAGTCAACAATAGAAGAAGAGTAGAGATCAATGATAGACTTGTCAGTCTAGGAGCTGCGAGTGAAGATGTACTCCTGCTACCACTAGAGGAGTTAGTTGAGTTGGAAAAAGGAAACTTTGCTGCAAAAATAGCAAAGAGAAGAGCAGCAAGGTTGGCCTTAGAAGAAGAAAGGGAGAGGAAAGAAAGAGAAGCTGATCAGCAGCTCAGGAGGGAAAGGATAACTTTCCTAACCGCCAGAGGTTATTTCTCTAGAAGAATTATCTCCAACCACAACAATGATACGATCTTATGGCTCTTAAACAAAGAGCAAGATCAAATGGAGAAATAGAGAAAGAAAGCTGCCAGGGAAAAGCTGATGCTGAAGAAGAAAAAGGAAGAGGAAGCAGGACTAGCTGCTGCCAAGAAGATAGGTGAGAAGGCCTGGATGAAGAGCTATCTCAGGGCTCATGGCTTCTCTGGCAAGTAGGTGGGTCCTATGTCTGAAAAGACCCTCCAGCGACATGTCAGTGACATAAAGGCTGACATTCGCTCGGGGAAGAGGAATGAGATGTACAGAAGGGGAAAGGGGATGATCTTCAAATCAACTACTCAACCCCAACTTCAAACCGAACCACAACCTGAACCAATTCCCTTTCCATTCCCTATCAAAACTGAACCAACCACTGAACCATACACCCCTGAACCTACACCATCACCCTTACCAACCTCTTCACCTCAACCACCTAAACTACCCATCCTCCAACCCAAAACACTAGCCAGAACCCAAACACCTCAACCTACCCAACAACCCCTCAAACCATCCCCTCTGCCTTCTAAACATCTCCCCTTAAAGGAGTTCAAGGCAATTAAGACAAAGCTCATCAATTGCACAACCCTGAGCGACATCTCCTGTAAGGAGGATTTAGTCAATTTAACTTATGTTGATGGATCCTCATGTTCCCTCACTAGAGATCAATTTCTTGATCTGCCCAGAGGAACATTGGACCAAGCTGCAAATCTCCTTGGCCGCAATTTAGACACTTTGAATGAGGAAGAAAAGAAGTAAAGGAGAAGGCTGGTGACTCTATTGGATACCAAGAAAGGTGACCGGGTGCCAAGACAACCTCTTACACCTACGAAGAAGATCATCCAGTAGAGGTTCGAAGACTCTTCTCACAACTTTGTTGTTGAAAGAGAGAATGGAGAGCTCAACAGGCTAAGTGCCTCATCTCTGCTACACTTAAGCAGATTTGATATTGCTGAGTTAGCATAGAAGCCATTCTCCAACCCTTCAAACTCTGATGTAGCTGCTCATATCAGAAATCATCTAGGAAGTCTTCATATGGCCGAGCTAACTGCTAGGACCAAGGTTGAAGACGAGTTGAAACTGAGAGAGGAGGAGAAAAGGAAGGGATCAACAACCAAAGGCAAAGCCTTTCTACAAATGGTTGAAGGTCCTGAACTTGAATCAATAGTTAGATGGGAGTATGACTATAACTCCCGTCAACTAACTCTTTTCAGGGTGACGCAACAGAGGGTACATGTCATTCAGAGTGATAGACTGGATCTCGTATCCACTAATGACTTGTACAAGCTTCTCAGCACCACTTCAGGGAAGAACAAAGAAACAGACAAATATCTTTTGTCCCTGGTGTTGAAAGCTTTGAGAAGCAAAAACAAGTGAGGTTTGGTAGCATCAGCCTAGGGGGAGTTTGTTGGATCTAGAAAGGCTGCTGCTGCAACCAAAACCAAATCACTTAGAATATTTGGTACAACTAATAAAGGACTTCCGAAGCTAAATATGGAACAACCGAAGGAAAAATGAGCTCCTCCGAAGACAAAGTGTAAAACTGACTTCTGAAGGAAAACTCCAACTTTCGAAGACCAAGAACTTACTTCCGAAGATCAAGACTTAGAATGATAGATCAGAAGTCAACTTCCGAAGTATAGAAGTCCTCAAGCCTCAGAAGTATAGAAGCCTCTTCCAAAGTATAAGTGGCTTTGGAAGAACTTCTTCTTCCGAAACCAACTTACCTTCGGAAGACACTACTATTATCCAGTGGACATAAGTATGGTCTCCCTGGCACTCCGCTGCAGACCTCTGAGATACTGCATGGCGTTTTCTCAAAAGCCATGTAGTTGACCATACTTTATTCCATTGTTTACCTTTATAAGTTAGTACAGTTGCCATCTTTAGTTGGTGATAAAAGGTAAGTCATGGACATGTCATGACTACCATATCTTAGATAATACTTTATCTAAGATACCTTAACTTTAGCATTGTAGTATATGCTTTAGTCTTAGGTTTCCAGCTGGTATCAAAGAATATCCGGCTGTAGGATCTAGTATATATAGTTTCTCATTGTAACTCATGTTCTATGCTTGTAAGAATCTTGTAATACTTTGAGTTGAGAAGTAATATATACAAGTGCCTTGAAAATTATTTATGTGTGTTCTTTGTTACCTATTATATTATTATCAACTCTTATAAAAGACTCTACTTCATCTGATTTGAGTGTTATTTAAGTGAGTTGAGAGAAATCCAAGTGTTTAAGTGACAAACCTGATCCTGCACAAAGTCACGTGTTTCAACTGTGGTGAAAAAGGGCACTTCAAACGTGAGTGCGTAAAGCCAAAGAAGACTTGAAATGGAAATCCATTTCCTACATTCAACCGACAAGACATGGATAAGATTGGAGCTTTATCTTCAAGTAAAGAGTCTAAGGCTTTGGTTGCTCAAGGTGATGAAGAACAAGACTTGTCCTTCCGATTCGTTTATGAGGGTGAATCAAACATTGCTTTAGTTGATACATTGGATGATGGATCTGCAAGTAAAGGAGACATCATAGCTGAGCATACACTTTCAGATATCAAAGAAGCTATGGATGTCGTTGATCATTTGGTTGAAGAAAAGCTTAGTGCTACAAACTCAGAATCTCCAGTCACCGAAGAGTCTGACACTGCTTTGATGGCTGATTCGTCTGGTTCTACAATGGTATATTCTAAAGACAAATTATTTGAAAAACATGCATGTACTGAATGTGATAAATTTAGGGAAAGCATTGATTTAAAATTTTCTAGGTTATTAGAACATAATGATAATCTAGTAAATGATTTACAACTCTACACTGAAGCAAATCGTGTTTTAAATCAAAATAAGTGCAGCTTCAAAGAAAAAATAGAACTGTTGGGGAAACAACTAAGGGAAACCGAGGTTGTTGCCTTAAATCAATGAAATGACATCATGTTCTATTTAAATTCTTTGGAGGAAACTAAAAAGGAAAAAGCTGTTTTGCAAGTCGAAGTTGAATCATTAAAACAAAAACTGCATAGTTTGGCAAGTTCTTCTCACATAGTTCAGAACCTAGTGAAAGAACGGAATGACGGGGAAGGTCTGGGTTATAAGGTAGTACCGCCACCACATGCAATCCTTTTGATCACTAAATGTAGACCAGTTAATAATAACCCAGTAAAGGATCATGTGGTGTCTACTCCTCTGGTCAATGATCCAGATTCTACGGGTAAACCTGTGAAATCTGTCACTAAATAGAAGGATTCTACTTTGGGATCAAAAGATAAGATACCTGTTGACGATTTGGGTGATAAAATTGAAAAGCTTAAATTAGGGTCAGGTTCACAAACGTCTATTTCAGAACCTAATAGGTCTAATCCAATGAACTTTAAACGTGTTAATCATCAAAATCCTAATAAAATGAAAGTGAAAGATGTTCAAAATATCAACACAATTAAGTTTGTTAAAGAAGGTGAAACATCTAAAAAGGAAGAGAAACAACCTAACCGGACATATCTCAAACCCCGACCAAACTCAACCCTACATCAAAACTTTCCTCAAACTATCGAAGGGAGATCCCGCTACAGTTGTGGAAAACGAGGACATATCTCTCCAAATTTTCCTTATTATCAGACACCTAAAATTAGATCTAATATTCCTCCAAGATATCAAAGGCCACACAGATTATTAGCTCAAAGTGAGGATGTGTCACCTAAGGTTACACCTAAGATTATTAGTGAACCTAAAGTTCAAACCATAAGCCAGTCGTTTGTTTAACACAAACAGGCCTTACACAAAACTGGTTTATGGAAGAAAAAAAGAAGTTTCGTGTCTGTTAGTGAGAACAAGAAGAAGAAAGATGTGCCCTCATCCTCTGAAGGACAGTGGGTTGTGTTCATGATGTGTGATACCTCTGGGACAACCAAGCCAGTTAAGGCTTGGGTCCCAAACCTGAACTAATCAATTCCTTTGTATGTGCAGGGTGTCCGCTACAACGCTATCACTAATACCTAGATTATTGATATTGGGGCTTCTAGGCACATGACTGGGAATTCGTCTCTCCTTTTCAACGTCAAGGAAATTAAAGGGGGACACATATCATTTGCTGGGAATAAAGGAGGTTACATCACCGCTCAAGGCGAAGTGGGTAACGAGAAAGTGAAGTTTGACAAGGTCACTACATTCAGCAACTTCAAAACAACTTGCTTTCTGTCTCCCAAATTTGTGATAAAGGATTCAAGGTTGTGTTTGACATCAAGAAGTGCTAAATGTTGAAGAAGGACTATGTTATCTAGGAGGATAAAATTCTAATGTCAGCTTCAAGATATAACGATCTGTATGTCTTGAATCTATCATAAGCCTCCACAACTGAGACTACTACCCAGTGCTTCTTGTCAAAGGTAACAGAGAGGGATTCAGTCTCCTAGCATAGGAGAATTGGACACATTAATCCCAGGAAGATGAATCATCTGGTTCAGAATGATTTGGTGAATAGAGTTACAGTCAAGAATTTCCAGCTCCCAGATTTCTACGTAGCGTGTAAGAAAAGGAAACAGACCAAGAAGTCTCACAAAGCAAAGAAAGTTAATTCTATCGACATTCCTCTCGAGCTTCTACACATGGATCTGTTTGGACCAGTCAACACAAAGAACATTGCTGGAGATTGGTACTGCTTTGTAGTAACTGATGATTACTCAAGATTCCCTTGGGTGATGTTTTTGAAAGCCAAGTCAGAGACATTTGAATCATTCAAGCATCTAGTCACTACATTGGAATCACTCTACAAGCTGAAAGTAAGAAAGATTCGATCAGACAACGGAACAGAGTTCAAGAATCAGTGGATGGAGGCAATCCATTGAGAAAAAGAAATTGTTCATCAATTTACTTCTGCCTACACTTCACAGATGAATAGGGTTGCTGAAAGAAAGAATCAAAGCTTGATAGAGACAACAAGGACAATGTTAGCAAACTCTAAACTGCCTATTCAATTCTAGAACGAGGCAGTGGCTAATGCATGCTACACTATCAATCGAGTCTGAGTGGTCAAACGTCATGGAAAAATGTGTTATGAATTGCTCGAGCGACGTAAACCCAACTTGGAGTATCTAGAACCATTTGGAGCACCGTGCATGCTGTTAAAGAAAATTCAGAGTGGGAAGTTTTGTGAGAAGGCAGAAGAAGGTATCTTTCTCGGATATAAAATACCAGATAGAGAGTTTATAACAACTCAACGGGTCAGGTAGAAGTGTGGTGCAATGTTGATGTACAAAGATACACCACCCCCCTTGTTGGCAAAGAACCTTCCTTCTTTGACTATGATGGATTTTTCAAGTCCTTCAAACTTCCTCCTTCTCATCATGATGATGAGTTACCTGCTCGAATGATGTACGATGTTCTGAATACTCCTACATTATACTCGATATCATCGGTTCCATTAGACGATACTTCTAGCCCTTCGGGGGAGAGCTTGAGGTAAGTGAGTCTTCCTCTGATGATGAAGCAGTTGAGACTGCAAATATGGACCAAGAGGAACAGGTTCCCACTACCAAAAGTACATAAGCATCTGATCTTGACGCCACTGGAACTTCTGAACCCCATACTCCAACAACCACAGAAACTGAACCTGGGATTCAAAATCAGGATAATGAGGTAGTTGTTCCCACCACTCTTGGAACTCGAGTTAATATGCATCATCCCCTGGACAACATCATCGGGGATATTCTATCGGGAGTTCAAACACGAAATCAGTTATAGTCAGCTGATTATGCCGCAATCATGGAAAAAGGATATCTACACGATGGTGCTTATCGATGTTTTGTTTCTCAATTTGAGCCAAAATATGTAAGTGAAGCTTTAAACGATGAGGTATGGGTTAGTGCTATGCATGAAAGAACTCCTTCAGTTCAAGAAGTTAGGAGTATGGACACTTGTGGACAGACCAAAAGGTGCAAAGGTGATTGGCACTAAATGGGTACTTAGGTGTAAGAAAGATGACCAAGGGGTTATAATCAGAAACAAGGCTCGGCTTGTCGTTCAAGGGTTTAGACAAGTCGAAGGCGTTGACTACAATGAAGTGTTTGCACCTGTGGCAAGGATGGAAGCAATTCGTATCTTCTTAGCCTATGCATCCTACATGAAAATCAAATTGATATTGGATGTGAAAATGTGCATTCCTTCATGGTGAAATCCGTGAAACGGTGTACGTCAGTCAACCCGAAGGATTTGAGGATCCTTTCATCGGGATAGAGTTTATAAACTGGACAAGGCTCTTTACGGTCTTCATCAAGCCCCTCGAGCCTGGTATGAGAAACTCTCTACTCATCTGCTGAAACATGGTTTTCGCAGAGGGGTTATTGACTGCACGTTGTTCATCAAAGAGAAAGATGGTGATTTACTACTGGTACAGATATATGTGGATGACATAATATTTGGTTCCAAAAATGAAGCATTGTGTAAAGAATTCGAATCCGTGATGAAAGCTAAGTTTGAGATCAGTGCCATGGGAGAGATGAAGTTCTTTCTTGGGTTACAGGTGGATCAGACACCAAATGGAATCTTCCTGTATCAGTCAAAATATGTAGGAGATATCCTTAGTCGGTTCGACATGGAGAATGCAACGGTTGCTGGGAGTCCACTTGCCACGAACCACGATGTGGCACCCGATGAAAATGGTGATATGGTAGATGCCACTATGTACCGAGGAATGATCGGATCTCTGATGTACCTCACAGCCTCTCATCCTCATATTATGTACGCCACATGTCTCTGTTCCAGATTTCAGGCTAAACCAAAAGTGAATAATCTAATTGGGGTAAAAAGGAGCTTTCGTTATCTGAAGGGTACTCCAACACTCCGGTTGTGGTATCCTCATGATGATGACTTTGAGCTTACAGCGTATAGTGACTCAGACTATGGTGGTTGCAAGATGAATTACAAGTCAACATTAGCGGGATGTTAGTTCTTTGGAAGATGCTTAGTCACCTGGTAGTGTAAGAAGCAGACATCTGTTGCTCTGTCAACATGTGAAGCTGAATAAGTTGCTGCTGCAAGTTGCTGTTCACAAATCATTTGGATTAAACAGCAAATACGAGACTACGATTTGAAATTTTCTAACACCCCTATTTTTGTTGATAATTCTGCTGCAAAAGCTGTCACAAAAAATCCGGTCCAACACCCAAAAACTAAACACATCAGTATTAAATATCACTTAATACGTGGCTGTTTTGAAAAGCAATTAATCGATGTTGATAAAATTAATACGGATTTTCAACGCGCCGACCTCTACACAAAAGCTTTTATCAAACCTCGGTTTTTATATCTTTTGGAGGTCAATGGCGTGAAAAAGAAAAGTGCTGTGATTCTAGAAGACTCGAGTTCTTAGTCTGACAAATTTTTCTTATTTTTTAACTTTATTTTCCTGTCTTTCAGAATCCAAAAACACAAAAACATTTTCGGTTTTAGAATTGTAGGGGGAGAATAGTTTAGTTTTGTTGATGCATGTATGTCCCTAGATCAGGATATGAAATGTAATAGATCTTGTTTATCTGATTCTGATGTAATTTGAAATGATTAATGAAATGAGTTTGATTGTTTGTGATTTGTAATGTCTAATATTTCATTAATGAGTCGATATTGAATTGGTTAATTAGGTTTTGATTGTTTGAATGGTTGCACATAATGTTATATTAATTAATACATTCAAACTTAACTTAATGAAGTTCTCATGCGAATGGCCCATGCAAATGGACCATACGCATGAATAACTTCATACGATTGACTCAGTCGCACGACTGAACCAGGAGACTGGATCAGTCGCATGATTGACACATAAGATTGGCTCAGTCGCACGACTGAACACTCAGTCGTGCGGATGAATCAACCGCATGGTTCAATCGCACGACTGAACCATACTTATGGTTCAGTCGCCCGAATGAACAATACTAACCTATCAATACAACCCAATTCGTGGAAAAACGTAAGCATTCATTCCATTACGACTCCAGACGTACCCTAGCCGTCCAGAAGCCTCCCAATTCGTTCTCCAAGTTCACAGAACACATTAGATCGATTCTCAATCGATTTCTAACGTTAGATTCAATTCTTGATTGATTCTTCGTGTGTTCTCACTGATTGGATCGCCAATCAAATAGGATTCCGCACTATTTGATCTGGTTTACACGCTAATCACTCGGTATTTCGTTCAAATACCAGGTCCTAACAAGTGGTATCAGAGCTTTGGCTCTTGATTACGTGTGATTCAATCAAGATTGATAAAAAGTTTGTGTTTTTGTACTAAAAACGCAATCTTTGGTGTCAAAAGTGATCTTGGATGTTCTCTGCTCATCAAAGTTTGGTTTCTACGGACTTAGGCAATTAGACCTTGCGAAATTCGAATTTTTACGGCTAAAACACGTTTAACCTAGAAATTTTCGCAAAACAGCAGCTTCAGTCGCACGAGTGAGCCATTCGCACGACTGGACTCCATTCGCATTGCCCATACGCACGATTGGACCTAGTCGCACCTTCATTCGTACGATTGAACCGTTCGTTCGCATTGTTCATACGCACCAGCTTCATTCGCACGACTGAACCAATCGCTTAGTTCAGCCGCACGATTGAACCAGTCGCATAGTTCATACGCACGGATAGACCAATCGCATCCTTCAGTCGCACCAGTTGACAGTTGTTTGTAGACTTAAAGTTATTCGACATGGAAGATCAAATGTCAGCCTTTACTGCTGGAAGGACTCTAGGATCCAGAACCTGCTGTTACTTGAGAGTGAGGTGGGTAACAACGTTAGATGAGTTTCCCCACTGGAAACAACGTTTTGAGATCTACCTCAATGGAGTGGATCCGAATCTGTGGGAAGCTATCGAGATTGGGTATAGTACTCCGGTGGGAGCTGATGGAGTTAAGCTAACGTTAGGAGGGATGACTGACGCGCAGAAAGTTAAATACAATGCAGAGAAGAGAGTTTATGCATTGATTACACAGTCGATCCCCAAAGACATTTTCCACCAGTACTCAGAGAATAAGCAGTCCAAGAAACTATGGGATGAGCTGGAAAAGAGGTACGACGGGAATGCTTCATTGAAGGCAATCAAGGCTAAGGAGTTAAAGAAGGAATTCGATAACTCTCATCGATGGGGAAACGAGAGTTTAGACGACGTTATAGATAGATTCTACCATCTGATGAGTGAACTGCATACACATGGGGTTACTACTACCATGGAAGAAAAAGTTACTAACTTTGCAGACGGATTGCCGGAAAAGTGGGCTTCATTCGTGTCTAACCTGAGACAGAATGGAATGCTAGCAAAGCTGGATATAAATGACTTCATTCTAAAGTTGCGAGAAGAAGCACTTAGGATGAAGTACAGAGCTCAGAAGTCTTCGTACACTCAAAATCCAGCTTTGTACAATGCCACGCCTCAAGCTAAGACATCTGGAGCACCTCTTCAGACTGCATTTGTGTCTAGCTCATCGGGTCCTTCACATGCTTCTCCTTCAGGATCAGACACGTCGGGGTCTTTGTACCCACTATATTGGATCTGAAGCAAGTGCTACTAAACTGAAGACCGAGAACCTCGGTAATGTGACTGTGGAAGTAGCTCGAGAACACATGGATCTTTTGGCTGCAGTGGTTCATTCTTATGATGGACTTGTTGCTGGGAAGATTGGAAACTGCCATCTGGCAGACGAGGACTACGAGCAGGTGGACGAAATGGAGCTTGAGAGGATGGACATAATGTGGGCCTTAGCTAGTGCTGTCCGGAGGGCGAAGAAGTTTGTTAAAAAGACCGGACAGAACTTGGTAGCTACTAAGGATACCACATTTGGCTTTGACAAGAGCAAAGTGACCTGCTTCAACTGTGGAGAGAAGGGGCACTTCAAAAGAGAATGTGTCAAGCCAAAGAAGACGGGTAACGGGAACCCGTTCTCGTCCTTCACTCGCCAAGACAAGCAAGCTTCTAGTTCTACTTCATCAAGCAAGGATCCAAAAGCCTTGACTGCTCATGATGATGAAGGACAGGATTGGAGCTTTAGGTTTGTCTCTCCAGGGGAATCAAACATTGCAAGTGTAGAAGACATTGACGATGATTCCGCGAGTGAAGGAGATCTAGCAGTTGAGATAGCGATGTCAAATATTGAAGAGACAACTGCAACTGAGGTCAGTTACAAGCCTAAAGAGGAGACTACCACGTCAAAGACAGAAAAGACAGAATCACCAGAACCAGAGACATCTGATGCTGCGTTGATGGCTAACTCTTCTGAACCAACTCAGGTAAGTACCACTGACCAAATGTTTGATAATCATGCTTGTTCTGATTGTGATACTTTTAGAAATAGCATAGATGAAAAATTTGCTAGGTTATTAGATCATAATGATAACTTAGTAAAAGATTTGCAACTGTGCACTGAGGCTAATAGAGTATTAAAACAAAATGAGCATAGTTACAAAGAAAAGATAGACCTTTTGACTAAACAGCTTAGGGAAACCGAAGTAGTTGCATTTAACCAAGCTAATGACATTAGGTACTATCTAAACTCCCTAGAAGACACTAAGAAGCAAAAGGCAGTTCTAGAAGTAGAAGTAAATCATTAAAACAGAAACTGCACAGTTGGACAAGTTCATCACACATTGTCCAACACTTAGTGAGAGAAAGAAACAACGGGGAGGGATTGGGTTACAAAGTGGTTCCACCACCACCTGAGACCTTGATGAACACTAAGACTAGACCAATTAATAATAACCCCATCAAGGATCATGTGGTGTCTACTCCTCTTGTTAGTGATCCAGATTCCTCATGTTCATCTATTGAATCTGGAAACAAACAAAAGGAGGCCACTTCAAAGGCAAAGGGTAAATTGCCTTGTGTTAATCTGGAAAAAGAATTTGAAAAGGTTAACTTAAAGTCAGGGTCAAACAGAGTCAAATCAGAACCTAAAAAGACTTCTAATGTTAATCTTTCACAATGTTTCAAGTCAAAAACCAGTTAACCAAAAGAAAAAGATGTTAAACATGTTAAAACAGTTAACTTTGTTAAACAAGAGAAAACATCAAAAGAACCAGAGTCAAAACCTAAAGTGAGTGATGTTACTAGAGTGTCACACACTTCTCCACAAAGAAAGTTTAATCATAAAGTTGATAGCAGGTCGTGCTACAACTGTGGAGAGTGTGGACACATTGCTTCCTATTGTCCTTATTATCAGACACCTAGGAAGAAGATTGAACTTCAGGACTCAAAACCTAGGTCTTCTAAGAGGAGTTCTTTAACTCCACCTAGAAGAACTAGTGAACCTAAAGTTCAACCCGTTAGCCAGTCGACTGTTTATCACAAACAGGCTTGCACAAATCTGGCTTATGGAAAGAGAAGTCATCCTGCGTGTCTGATAATGATGACAAGAAGGAACCTGAGCTACCCTCACCCTCTAAGGGTCAATGGGTTGAATTCATGATGTGTGATGCCTCTGGGAAACCCAAGCCAGTAAAGGCTTGGGTTCCTAACCTAAACTAATTCTTTACATTGTATGTGCAGGGTGTTCGCTACAGTGCTGAAACTAACACGTGGATTGTAGACAGCGGAGCATCCAGGCACATGACAGGAAACAGGGCTCTTTTATCAAACGTCAAGCAAATAAAAGGAGGGCATGTTTCGTTTGCTGGAAACAAGGGAGGCTATATCACAGCTCAGGGAGAAGTGGGAAATCAGAAAGTTAAGTTTGATAAGGTGAACTACGTTCAACAACTTCAAAATAACTTACTTTCTGTTTCCCAAATCTGTGATAAGGGATTTAAAGTCATCTTCGACAACAAGAAGTGTTACGTGCTAAAGAAAGACTACGTGATCCCAGAGGACCAAGTTCTGATGACTGCTTCAAGATATAAAGACCTTTATGTTTTGGATCTGTCAACAGCTTCTACAACGGATCATGAGGTTCAGTGCTTTCTATCTAAAGCTACTGAGAAGGATTCCATCTCCTGGCATAGGAGAATGGGACACATAGTCAAAGGAAGATGAATCACTTGATTCAGAAGGATCTTGTGAGAGGAGTTAATGTCAAGAACTTTCAGCTTCCTGACTTTTGTGTAGCTTGCAAGAAAGGCAAACAGACGAAGAAGTCTCATAAGGAAAAGAAAGTTCATTCAATAGAACTTCCTCTTGAACTTCTTCACATGGATCTGTTTGGTCCAGTCAGTACAAAGAGCATTGCAGGCGACTTGTACTGTTTTGTGGTCACTGATGACTACTCAAGGTTCTCTTGGGTAATGTTTCTGAAGCCCCAAATCAGAAACAATTGGAGTCATTCAAGGAGTAGTAAACACAATGAAATCTCTCTACAAGAGAAGGTTAGACAAGTACGCTCAGACAACGGGACTTATTCAAGAACCAGTGGATGGAGGCTTACTGCAAGGAAAAGGGAATTGTGCATCAATTCACTTCTGCCTACACGCCTCAGATGAATGGCGTTGCTGAGAGAAAGAACAGAAGCTTGATAGAGACAGCACGGACTATGCTGGCAGACTCGAAACTGCCTATCCAATTCTGGAATGAGGCAGTGGCGAAGCATGTTATACACTGAATCGAGTTCTGATAGTCAAGCGCCACGGAAAGACATGTTACGAGCTACTACAAAGACTTAAACCGAATTTGGAGTATCTCAAACCATTGGCGCGCCGTGCACACTTCTGAAGAAGACACAAGAAGGTAAATTCAGCGAGAAGGCGGATGAAGGAATCTTTTAGGATACAACATACCGAACAAGCAAGTTTACAACAACTCAATGGGTCTAGAAAAGGACCCGCCTACTTTTTCGACTATGATGGATTCTTCAAGTCCTTCAACATCCCTCTCTCTCCTCGGATGACGAGTTAGCTACTAGAATGATGTATGATATCTTGAATACACCATCTAGCTCACAGGGAGAATCATCTACTCAGTCAGGGGGAGTAGTCGATGACAGTGACTCCTCCTCTGAAGATGAAGCTGAAGAAGATGACCAGAACAGTCAGGAGGAACAGGTTCCAGTTCCTGAAAGTCCACAAGCATCTACCAGTGATGCACCTTCGACTTCGGAACCTCAAACTCAAACTACCTCAGATGCAGAACCAAATGTTCATAATCTTGGCTCTGAGGTAGCTGTTCCCACTACTCCAGGATCACGACTAAACGTCTATCATCCCTTAGACAATGTCATTGGGGATGTCAGATCAGGAGTACAAACCCGAAATCAGCTATATTCAGCTGATTACGCCTCGGTTATGGAGAAGGGTTACATTCATGATGGTGCTTATCGGGTTTTGTCTCGCAGTTTGAGCCAAAATATGTCAGTGATGCACTAAATGATGAGGCGTGGGTGAGTGCCATGCAAGAAGAACTTCTTCAGTTCAAGAAGTTAGGTGTATGGACTCTGGTTGATAGACCTAAAGGTGCTAAGGTCATTGGCACCAAATGGGTCTTGAAATGCAAGAAGGATGACCAAGGGGTCATTATCAGGAACAAAGCTCGATTGGTGGTTCAGGGTTTCGCCAAGTCGAGGAATTGACTACAATGAGGTGTTTGCACCCGTGGCAAGGATGGAAGCCATTCGTATCTTCCTTGCCTATGCATCGTACATGAAGATTAAAGTCTACCAATTAGATGTGAAGAGTGCATTCCTTCATGGAGAAATCAGAGAAACAGTCTATGTCAGTCAACCCGAGGGATTTGAAGATCCTTATCATCGGGATAGAGTTTACAACTCGACAAGGCTTTATACGGGCTTCATCAAGCTCCAAGAGCCTGGTATGAGAAACTCTCGACTCATCTTGTGAAACACGGCTTTCGCAGGGGAGTCATTGACTGCACGCTGTTCATCAAAGAAAAAGATGGCGACCTACTGCTCGTACAGATCTATGTCGATGACATAATCTTCGGTTCAAAGAACGAAGAGTTATGCAAAGAGTTTGAAGCAGTTATGAAGAAAGAGTTTGAGATGAGTGCTATGGGGGAGATGAAGTTCTTTCTCGGGTTACAGGTGGATCAGACTCCAAATGGGATCTTTCTACATCAGACCAAGTATGTAGGAGACATTCTCAGTCGTTTGACATGGAGAATGCTTCTGCTGCTGGGACTCCACTTGCTACGAATCACGATATAGCACCTGATGAAAATGGAGATCTAGTGGACGCCACAATGTACCGAGGAATGATTGGATCCCTCATGTATCTCACTGCCTCAAGACCTGATATCATGTATGCTACATGTTTATGTTCTAGATATCAGGCTAAGCCTAAGGTCAACCATCTGATCGGGGTCAAGAGGATTTTCGTTATCTGAAGGGTACACCCACACTTGGGTTGTGGTATCCTCATGATGATGACTTTGAGCTCACGGCGTATAGTGACTCGGATTACGGGGGCTGCAAGATGAACTACAAGTCTACATCAGCAGGGTGTCAATTCTTTGGGAGAAGATTAGTTACCTGGCAGTGTAAGAAGCAGACATCGGTTGCATTGTCAACCTGTGAAGCCGAATATGTTGCTGCTGCAAGTTGCTGTTCACAAATCATCTGGATTCAACAGCAAATGCGGGATTACGGTTTAAAGTTCTCTTCTACTCCTATTTTTGTTGATAACTCTGCTGCAATTGCAGTAACTAAAAATCCGGTCCAACATCCTAAGACCAAACATATCGGTATTAAATACCATTTCATAAGAGACTGTTTTGAAAAGAACTTAATTGATGTGGTAAAATTAATACTGATTTTCAACGCGCTGACCTCTATACTAAAGCCTTTGATAAACCACGTTTTCAATATTTGCTAGAGGTCAACGGCGTTAAAAAGAAAAGTGAGGTTATTCCTGATGATGATCATGTGTAGTCCGATGTAGTTTAGTTAAATTTTCTTTTTTATTTTATTTTATTTTTATTTAGTCTGTTTATTAAACTCATGTTATTTGTGTTATTAAAATCCTAAAATAATTAAACCAGTTATGATTTTAGTATTTAATATTAAACCAGTTATGATTTTAGTATTTTAGGGGGAGAATAAGTCAGCAAGTAACATTAAAAAAAAACGAGGGAGAAGGAGTGGATAGCTGATATAAGGTAGATCGTATCTGTGATACCGATTCAAACCCTTTGGAAAATGATAGTACACAGGAACAAATCAAGAGGGACTTTAAAATTTAATTTAGAAAAGATGCAAAAATTCAAAGTATAAGTCTGTGTAGTCTAAGCAATATAAAAGGAAGATGATAGAAAAATGGTAACTCCTAAGGTAACACAAAGAAAGTAGACCTAGAGGTTGCTAGACCACAAATGATGTCGGTAGATTCAACACAATAGATGATTAGACCTGACTGGTGATCTCAAGATCAAACTAAGTTGTTCAACTGACTGTGGGCTTCCATCTTATCACTGGTTAACACAATCAACAATATTCCAATAAGGGGTAATGAGCATGTAAACGCCACAAATGTGTGCGGATGACCATAAATAGAGCAAAGCAAGAAAAAAATGAAAGACAAATGCTATAAAGCTAATGACTTATGTTGTTGGTGCATTTTGTGCAAAATAAAATTAAGCTGCTCTAACAAGGAGATAGGTTGTGTGCCTCTCTGCTGTGCGATGGCACTGACCTGAGGATAAGCATAACCTAGATATTCTAGAATTCATTGTTGTTTGCCGCCTCTCTGCTGTGCGATGGCACTGACCTGAGGACTGGCTTCTCTTTGAAAGCTCTAAGAATAGTCTCTTCTTGTAATAATACCCGTAGACCGCTCAAAAGCTCCTGAGGAATGTTGATTACCATATAAGTGTGATCCACAAATGTTAGTTGAAATAATTAAACCTAAAACAATCACCAGTTGTGTCAAAAGTCTGTGTATGGATTTAAGTGGACAAACATATTGACAATCATTGTGGCTGCAATTCTTGAAAGTTCAAATCAATGTGGTAATCTAAGAGTTCCAGTATGATTTCCTAAAGTTGCTAACGACTCTGGATGAAAACCAAGAATTGAGCATCAAAAGATTTTGATAACAAGTCCCAAATGATTTGACTTGCCTGTATGATTCCAAAATTGAATTGGTCCAGGTGTGGTCAATCTAAGTTGAAGCTGTCTATTCCGGAACCAAATCCCGTAGATTTCCATCTTAGGATTTATCTCTCTCAAAAAGCCAAAACAAGTTTCTTTTTTTACTTTAGTTAGTTTTTTTCTAATTTATTAGTCTTTTAGTTTGTTTGTTTGTCGGACTACATCATGAAAATCAGTAAGGGATCAACTCACTAAAAGGGTCATGTCTGAGATGACCACATGTGTTTTAAAAGTTTAAAACAGTCACGTCTGAGGTGACAAAGTGTTTAAAAGAGTCACGTCTGAGGTGACTAAATTGTTTAAAAGGATCACGTCTGAGGTGATCAAAAGTTTTCAAGTTAAAATGATCATGTCTGAGATGATCAAATGCTCATAATGTTAATTTCAAAAGTTAAAAGGGTTTTAAATGTAAATTGTTCAAAATGGCAGAAAATTTACTAAGTGTGACCCATTCGCACGATTGGACCATGAGTATGGACCAACCATGCGAATGGCTCCCATTCGCACGACTGGACATGAGATTGAGCCATTCACACGAATGGCTTATCAGAATGACCCATTCGACCGATTGGAAGGGGGCGAATGAGTCAGTCGACCGACTGAGACTCATTCGGTCAACTGAACATGCGAATGAAGGGTACGATGAGTCAGTCGACCGACTGAACCTCAGTCGGTCAACTGCATGCGACTGACTGGGCCAATCGCACGATTGAGCCTCAGTCGCCCGAATGAACTGAGCGAATGAGGCCAGTCGGCCGATTGAACTCAGCTTCAGTATTTAAAGGGCACAGTCGATCGCATTTCACTCATCACACCCAATCGCTCCCAAATCGCACTTCTACCGTTACTCTGCCAAAATTTCATTAGACCTGTTTTCTCATTGCTATTGATTCACTGACGTTCGTTGTTGATTATACAGGTAGATTGAAGTTCTATCTCACCGAAATCAGAAGGATGAACCCTAATTTGGTGTATTCGAATGAAAACAAGAACGACTAAATGACCTAATAACCTACCTAAACTATGCAAAATGTTAAAATTAAGTTTAATAGGTTATTAGTGACTAAATGGCGAGTCTATTGAACCGGTAATCCATGTTAAATCATTGTTTTGATCAAGATTCGAACTACAGGCGACTGAACAGTGGGACATGCGACTGGTCGTCCGGATGAACTCCAATCGCACGATTGAATCTTGCGATTGGGTCAATCGGCCGAATGAACCATGCGAATGAGCTCAGTCGGCCGACTGAACCAATCGCAGACTCAGTCAGCAGATTGAACTCAATCGCATGTCTCATTCACCGAATGAGCTCAGTCGCATGAAAGGACAACCGACTGACTTCAGTCGCATGATTCATTCGCACGAATGAATCAGAATGAATTTAAACATTACACTTAGAACTGAATTTTGATGTATTATGTACTAATGGTTCTGTGTCATGTTTCAGGAAAATGGCTGATAGATGGTCCATTAATCCAAAGCACAACATCTGTGCTCACTTGGATCATACTACTCGGAACGGGGCCGAGTTCACAGAGATTATAGCTTTCCTTAGACGTTCCCGGATACATAAGGCTATATCTACACCATGCACGCCCTACAGATCATTACACCAGGCATTCTGGGAGAATGCCTCCGTGGATCGTTCTCGTGAGCCCTACAGTATTCGGAGCTCTATTCTGGGTCATGATATCGAGGTTACTGCTGCAGACATCCAGAGAGTTCTTGAGTTTGGGGACGATGTGATCACCCACCAGATTACATCCACTGACTGTCCGAGGATGCTTTCTCAGGATCAAGTACGCTGGGGACATAAACTCAGGTGTGCTCAACAAGAGCAACCTGTGCCCCCAGTACAAGTACTTGGCTCATGTGATCCTTAAGTGCATTGCTTCGCGGAGGGGTGGGTTCGACGACCTATCAGACCAGATTCAGAATGCCTACGTGGCACTGGTGCTGAACCACCCTTTCAGCTTTTCTAGTATGATTTTCTCTTATTGGTGGAGAACCTGGAGGCAAAGGGGAAGGAAGGATTTTGTATGTACCCCAGGTTCTTCAGCTGATCTTCAACGAGAAGCTGCCACATCTTCCAAAGGAGAGTCATGATGCAGTGCTTTGGAGATCATGGATGACACGACTTAGGTCGGATGAGGGTGTATAGGGGCAAGCAGGTGAAGCCCCAGGTTAAGAGGTTGATTGGCCACCTGGCCAACGAGAGATATGTGGCGCCGGGGAGACGCAAATGGCGTCATGAGGATAGTGATTCTGATGATGAGAGGCTACTGCTCCCAGAGCATGATTCTGACGATGACGACAGTGGGGACGCTGGGGATGATATGCCTACTCCACCGAGAGGCACAGTTTCTGATGTTATATGACCTCCAGTGTCGCCCCAGCTGGAGACGTAGCCGAGTCAGTTGGATTCCATCAGGACTTTGTTCCTGATGTGGAGGAAGAGGAGTCGGACGAGGAGCCCCTAACGCGAACTGTGGGAAGCAAAGTTGTTCCCACAGAACATGGGCTAAGGGCGGTTGGTGAACGCCCAAGAGACTCAGGAGAGACTGCTACTGATCCGAGTTATGCACCGGGTTCAGCTAGCAGGGTTGTAGGGGGAGCATCCACCTCAACGGGACGAGGAGGAAGAGGATGGCTCAGCCCCATGGTCAGAAGAAGAAGAAGCGACGTTTGACCTTCGTTACCACCACAGCCTCTACTGCTACCACCACCACTACCACTTCCACAGCCAACATCACCACCACAGCCACCACAGCCACCACAGCTACTACTACCACCACCACACCTCCCACCACTGTACAGATTCCATCTACCACCATACATCTTTCACTCCCACATCACCTCCACCATTTCACAGACCCATCTTCACTACAGCCACCACCACCACCACTACCCACCAAGCTGGACCCTCAGCCCATCCCTCTCATACTTATGGATCACCTCTACCTCCAATCGGGGTAGAGGAACAGCTGTCTGCGCTCAACCGGATGGTGATGCGCCTATTAGCTGCAGATGAGGAGAAGGCGGCTCAGATCCGCCAGCTTGCTGACCTGACTGCTGCACAGTCTCACCAGATTGCAGAGCAGGCTCGAGTTATTGAGGAGCAGGCCCAACAGATGGCTGCTCAGAGCCATGAGAAGCCCATAGCCCACTCCAAGCACATAGTGTCACATCTACAAAAGGATAGAGGAGTTGGAGGAGGCGAAGAAGACGATCATGTTAAAGCTAAAGGGATCTAAGGAGGAGCCCTTGAAGATCAAGGAGGGGGACGGAGATGATGGTGATGATGATGATGAAGATGATGATGAGGATGATGAGGATGAGACAGAGGAGGAGGAGGAAACTGAAGGAGAAAGGACAGAGGAGAAGGATGATGATGATGAAGCAGAAGGAGGGGATGCAGCTGCATCGGCCTCTGCTTCAGGTCAAGAGAGGAGGTCAAAGAACAGACAAGACCAACCAGCTTCTTCCTCTGCTCCTCCAAGTGATGAGCCGATGATACAGGACAAAAGTAAAGACTAGATGTTTATGTATTTATTTACTTTTGTATTTGAATCATGTATTGAAAACTATGTATTTAATGTTTATATTAAGTTAATGCATTTCTGTTTTGATTAATTACTAATGGTTGATATGTTGAATGTGTAAATCAAACAGATCCAAATTACCAAAGGGATGAGTTTGATGTTGCTCCCCTTCAGCAGGTCAAGACTCAGCTAACAATGATTCTTGATCTGCCAAGGAGGTCAGTGAGTTATACCCCTGAAGAAGGGGAAATAATTCACGACTTATCAAACGAGCAACTCGCAGAGATCTTCAAGCTCAATCCAGATGAGATAGTGAAGGATGCTCCGACATGCGATTCGACTAGTGACGAAGAGCTCAACGATGTTGATGAAGTCGAGATTGAAGATGTCACTGCCGAGCACTACCCTCAGTACGCTGACAATGAGGGAAATGTGGTCCCCAATCTGGGTGAATCCCTCGTCAGCGATACTTTGAGGTGTTAGACAAGATGGAGCAAGAAACAGAGAAAGCAGAAGGAACAGCCCAAGCCTCAAATGATGATGTCGATATCCGAAAGGCTGAGTGGGCTGCATGTTTTGAAGAAGTTAGAGCCCAACGCGCTGCACCGAAACAGGATGCCTACACCAAACTCTACAGAGTCAAGAAACATCACAAGGTGTCTGGCAGGATCATAGCATGGGCGTATTTTGAGGATCTTAATGTTTATGCAGTTAAGAGGGAACAGGGCATAGAGTACTTCAGATTCCCACATGATCTGAAGACTCTACCAGGTTTTGAGCTCAACCAGCTGGCCAAGCTAAAGCTTTTGTATGCTGACCCGAGGAAGATGTCAGGCTGGTTCGAGGCTGCCCTAAAGAAGGAGTACCACACCAGATGGGTTAACTTCAGACCCCAACAGCCTACTAGGTATATCAGAAGGTCTGAGGTTGATGCCATTACTGGCAAGCCCAAGATAGTGTTGAAGTGGAGTCCTCCGCGCACAATGTCAAGAATCCCACTCAGGGAAATGCCACAGGACTTCACTCCACACTTTAAGTGGTGGTACTACGATTGGAGAACAGCAGAAGCGGTCATAGTCCTAAACAAAGAGGGCCAAATGGATACGATCAGGGTATTCGACCCGATGTGGCTTACAAACTTGTCAGCAAATGATGTCTACACGCTATACAAGTGGCCACTGTTCTATGATACGCAGGATATTGTACAAGCCCTCCAGTTCCAGAACGTTATACGACTCTGCTTCGCGTTTGAGATTCACGCGGGAGTCACAAAAGAGGAGAAGTACAAGAAATACAAGGAGGTTATGCAGAAAACAAGAGATTAGAGAGATCTAGGTCCAAGGGGGAGTTTGTTGATGCATGTATGTCCCTAGATCAGGATATGAAATGTAATAGATCTTGTTATCTGATTCTGATGTAATTTGAAATGATTAATGAAATGAGTTTGATTGTTTGTGATTTGTAATGTCTAATATTTCATTAATGAGTAGATATTGAATTGGTTAATTAGGTTTGTGATTGTTTGAATGGTTACACATAATTTTATATTAATTAATACATTCAAACTTAACTTAATGAAGTTCTCATGCGAATGGCCCATGCGAATGGACCATACGCATGAATAACTTCATACGATTGACTCAGTCGCACGACTGAACCAGGAGACTGGATCAGTCGTATGATTGACACATAAGATTGGCTCAGTCGCACGACTGAACACTCAGTCGTGCGGATGAATCAACCGCATGGTTCAATCGCACGACTGAACCATACTTATGGTCAGTCGCCCGAATGAACAATACTAACCTATAAATACAACCCAATTCGTGGAAAAACGTAAGCATTCATTCCATTACGACTCCAGACGTACCCTAGCCGTCCAGAAGCCTCCCAATTCGTTCTCCAAGTTCACAGAACACATTAGATCGATTCTCAATCGATTTCTAACGTTAGATTCAATTCTTGATTGATTCTTCGTGTGTTCTCACTGATTGGATCGCCAATCAAATAGGATTCCGCACTATTTGATCTGGTTTACACGCTAATCACTCGGTATTTCGTTCAAATACCAGGTCCTAACAGTTTCAATATTAATTACTTAAAAAACTGGGGCGGGCAGATAACCTTAAAGCAAAAAAATCAATCTGTGATATTGATTAAACATTATGGAAAATGATAGTACACAGGGAACTAATTGTTTGGAAATCAAAAGGATTTAAATGATCAAAATGCTATATTAAATTACAAGTCTGAGAAGTCTAAGCAAAATAAAGGGAAATGATAGTAAACTAGCTGCTACTAAGGTAACATAGAGAAAGTAGGCCTAAGGGTTGCTAGTTTATTATAGATGTGTCATAGATTCAACAAAATAAGACACAAAACATAACATGGCAGACTCGAAACTGCCTATCCAATTCTGGAATGAGCATTGGCGAATGCATGTTTATACGTATCGAGTTCTGATAGTCAAGCGCCACGGAAACACATTGTTACGAGCTACTACAAAACTTAAACCGAATTTGGAGTATCTCAAACCATTCGGCTCGCCGTGCACACTTCTGAAGAAGACACAAGAAGGTAAATTCAGCGAGAAGGCGAATGAAGGAATCTTTCTAGATACAACATACGAACAAGCAAGTTTACAACAACTCAATGGGTCTAGCAAAGGACCCGCCTACTTTTTCGACTATGATGGATTCTTCAAGTCCTTCAACATCCCTCTCTCCCTCGGATGACGAGTTAGCTACTAGAATGATGTATGATATCTTGAATACACCATCTAGCTCACAGGGAGAATCATCTACTCAGTCAGGGGGAGTAGTCGATGACAGTGACCTCCTCTGAAGATGAAGCTGAAGAAGATGACCAGAACAGTCAGGAGGAATAGGTTCCAGTTCCTGAAAGTCCACAAGCATCTACCAGTGATGCTCATCGACTTCGGAACCTCAAACTCCAACTACCTCAGATGCTGAACCGAATATTCATAATCTTGGCTCTGAGGTAGCTGTTCCCACTACTCCAGGATCACACCTAAACATCTATCATCCCTTAGACAATGTCATTGGGGATGTCAGATCAGGAGTACAAACCCGAAATCAGCTATATTCAGCTGATTACGCCTCGGTTATGGAGAAGGGTTACATTCATGATGGTGCTATCGGGGTTTTGTCTCGCAGTTTGAGCCAAAATATGTCAGTGATGCACGAAATGATGAGGCGTGGGTGAGTACCATGCAAGAAGAACTTCTGCAGTTCAAGAAGTTAGGTGTATGGACTCTGGTAGATAAACCTAAAGGTGCTAAGGTCATTGGCACAAATGGGTCTTGAAATGCAAGAAGGATGACCTAGGGGTCATTATCAGGAACAAAGCTCGATTGGTGGTTCAGGGTTTTCGCCAAGTAGAGGAAATTGACTACAATGAGGTATTTGCACCCGTGGCAAGGATGGAAGCCATTCGTATCTTCCTTGCCTATGCATCGTACATGAAGATTAAAGTCTACCAATTAGATGTGAAGAGTGCATTCCTTCATGGAGAAATCAGAGAAACAGTCTATGTCAGTCAACCCGAGGGATTTGAAGATCCTTATCATCAGGATAGAGTTTACAAACTCGACAAGGCTTATACGGGCTTCATCAAGCTCCAAGAGCCTGGTATGAGAAAGTCTCGACTCATCTTGTGAAACACGGCTTTCGCAGGGGAGTCATTGACTGCACGCTGTTCATCAAAGAAAAAGATGGCGACCTACTGCTCGTACAGATCTATGTCGATGACATAATCTTCGGTTCAAAGAACGAAGAGTTATGCAAAGAGTTTGAAGCAGTTATGAAGAAAGAGTTTGAGATGAGTGCTATGGGGGAGATGAAGTTCTTTCTCGGGTTACAGGTGGATCAGACTCCAAATGAGATCTTTCTACATCAGACCAAGTATGTAGGAGACATTCTCAGTCGTTTTGAAATGGAGAATGCTTCTGCTACTGGGACCCCACTTGCTACGAATCACGATATAGCACCTGATGAAAATGGAGATCTGGTGGACGCCACAATGTACCAAGGAATGATTGGATCCCTCATGTATCTCACTGCCTCAAGACCTGATATCATGTATGCTACATGTTTATGTTCTAGATATCAGGCTAAGCCTAAGGTCAACCATCTGATCAGGGTCAAGAGGATTTTTCGTTATCTAAAGGGTACACCCACACTTGGGTTGTGGTATCCTCATGATGATGACTTTGAGATCACAGCGTATAGTGACTCGGATTACGGGGGCTGCAAGATGAACTACAAGTCTACATCAGGGTGTCAATTCTTTGGGAGAAGATTAGTTACCTGGCAGTGTAAGAAGCAGACATTGGTTGCATTGTCAACCTGTAAAGCCGAATAGGTTGCTGCTGCAAGTTGTTGTTCACAAATCATCTGGATTCAACAGCAAATGCGGGATTACAGTTTTAAAGTTCTCTTCTACTCCTATTTTTGTTGATAACTCTGCTGCAATTGCAGTAGTAACTAAAAATCCGGTCCAACATCCTAAGACCAAACATATCGGTATTAAATACCATTTCATAAGAGACTGTTTTGAAAAGAACTTAATTGATGTGGTAAAAATTAATACTGATTTTCAACGCGCTGACCTCTATACTAAAGCCTTTGATAAACCACGTTTTCAATATTTGCTAGAGGTCAACGACGTTAAAAAGAAAAGTGAGGTTATTCCTGATGATGATAATGTGTAGTCCGATGTAGTTTAGTAAAGTTTTCTTTATTTTATTTTATTTTTTTATTTTAGTCTGTTTAATTAAACTCATGTTATTTTGCTGTTTATTAAAATCCTAAAATAATTAAACCAGTTATGTTTTAGTATTTTAGGGGGTGACAACCAGTTATGATTTAGTATTTTAGGGGGAGAATATGTCAGCAAGTAACATTAAAAAAAAGAAAAAAAAAAGAGGGAGAAGGAGTGGATAGCTGATATAAGGTAGATCGTATCTGTGATACTTATTCAAACCCTTTGGAAAATGATAGTACACAGGAACAAATCAAGAGGGACTTTAAAATTTAATTTAGAAAAGATGCAAAAATTCAAAGTATAAGTCTGTGTAGTCTAAGCAATATAAAAGGGAAGATGATAGAAAAAACTGGTAACTCCTAAGGTAACACAAGAAAGTAGACCTAGAGGTTGCTAGACCACAAATGATATGTCGGTAGATTCAACACAATAGATGATTAGACCTGACTGGTGATCTCAAGATCAAACTAAGTTGTTCAACTGACTGTGGGCTTCCATCTTATCACTGGTTAACACAATCAACAATATTCCAATAAGGGGTAATGAGCATGTAAACGCCACAAATGTGTGCGGATGACCATAAATAGAGCAAAGCAAGAAAAAAAATGAAAGACAAATGCTATAAAGCTAATGACTTATGTTGTTGGTGCATTTTGTGCAAAATAAAATTAAGCTGCTCTAACAAGGAGATAGGTTGTGTGCCTCTCTGCTGTGCGATGGCACTGACCTGAGGATAAGCATAACCTAGATATTCTAGAATTCATTGTTGTTTGCCGCCTCTTTGCTGTGCGATGGCACTGACCTGAGGACTGGCTTCTCTTTGAAAGCTCTAAGAATAGTCTCTTCTTGTAATAATACCCGTAGACCGCTCAAAAGCTCCTGAGAAATGTTGATTACCATATAAGTGTGGGATCCCACAAATGTTAGTTGAAATAATTAAACCTAAAACAATCACCAGTTTGTGTCAAAAGTCTGTGTATGGATTTAAGTGGACAAACATATTGACAATCATTATGGCTGCAATTCTTGAAAGTTCAAATCAATGTGGTAATCTAACAGTTCCAGTATGATTTCCTAAAGTTGCTAACGACTCTGGATGAAAACCAAGATTGAGCATCAAAAGATTTTGATAACAAGTCCCAAATGATTTGACTTGCCTGTATGATTCAAAAATTGAATTGGTCAAGGTGGGTCAATCTAAGTTGAAGCTGTCTATTCTGGAACCAAATCCCATAGATTTCCATCTTAGGATTTATCTCTCTCAAAAATCCAAAAACAAGTTTCTTTTTTGTACTTTAGTTTAATTTTTTCTAATTTACTTAGTCTTTTAGTTTGTTTGGTTGTCGGACTACATCATGAAAATCAGTAAGGGATCAACTCAACTAAAAGGGTCATGTCTGAGATGACCACATGTGTTTTAAAAGTTTTAAACAGTCACGTCTGAGGTGACAAAGTGCTTAAAAAAGTCACGTCTGAGGTGACTAAATTGTTTAAAAGGATCACGTCTGAGGTGATCAAAAGGTTTTCAAGTTAAAATGATCATATCTGAGATGATCAAATGCTCATAATGTTAATCTCAAAAATTAAAAGGGGTTTAAAATTAAGTTGTTCAAAATGGCAGAAAATTTACTAAGTGTGACCCATTCGCACGATTGGACCATGAGTATGGACCAACCATGCGAATGGCTCCCATTTGCACGACTGGACATGAGATTGAGCCATTCACACGAATGGATTATCAGAATGACCCATTCGACCGATTGGAAGGGGGCGAATGAGTCAGTCGACCGACTGAGACTCATTCGGTCAACTGAACATGCGAATGAAGGGTACGATGAGTCAGTCGACCGACTAAACCTCAGTCGGTCAACTGCATGCGACTGACTGGGCCAATCGCACGATTGAGCCTCAGTCGCCCGAATGAACTGAGCGAATGAGGCCAGTCGGCCGATTGAACTCAGTTCAGTATTTAAAGGGCACAGTCGATCACATTTCACTCATCACACCCAATCGCTCCCAAATCGCACTTCTTCCCGTTACTCTGCCAAAATTTCATTAGACCGTGTTTTCTCATTGCTATTGATTCACTGACGTTCGTTGTTGATTATACAGGTAGTTTGAAGTTCTATCTAACCGAAATCAGAAGGAATGAAACCCTAATTTGGTGTTACTCGAATGAAAACAAGAACTGGACTATAAATGACCTAATAACCTACCTAAACTATGCTAAATGTTAAAATTAAGTTTAATAGGTTATTAGTGACTAAATGGCGAGTCTATTGAACCGGTAATCATGTTAAATCATGTGTTTTGATCAAGATTCGAAACTACAGGCGACTGAACAGTGGGACATGCGAATGGTCGTCTGGATGAACTCCAATCGCACGATTGAATCTTGCGATTGGGTCAATCGGCCGAATGAACCATGCGAATGAGCTCAGTCGGCCGACTGAACCAATCGCAGACTCAGTCAGCAGAATGATCTCAATCGCATGTCTCATTCACACGAATGAGCTCAGTCGCATGAAAGGACAACCGTCTGACTTCAGTCGCATGATTCATTCGCACGAATGAATCGAATGAATTTAAACTTTACACTTGGAACTGAATTTTGATGTATTATGTACTAATGGTTCTGTGTATGTGTCATAGTTTTAAGAACATGTGCAGGAATAGATATTCAGATATGCCGAACACAAAGCTATGTCATCTATCATACTACACTCGAGCTCACGGCCGAGTCACTAGATTCATAGATATCTCCTTAGTCGTTTCCCTACAGCTTTCCGTTCGGATACATAAGGCTATATCACACCATGCACGCCCTACAGATCATTACACCAGGCATTCTGGGAGAATGCCTCCGTGGATCGTTCTCGTGAGCCCTACAGTATTCGGAGCTCTATTCTGGGTCATGATATCGAGGTTACTGCTGCAGACATCCAGAGAGTTCTTGAGTTTGGGGACGATGCTGATCACCCACCAGATTACATCCACTGACTGTCCGAGGATGCTTTCTCAGGATCAAGTACGCTGGGGACATAAACTCAGGTGTGCTCAACAAGAGCAACCTGTGCCCCCAGTACAAGTACTTGGCTCATGTGATCCTTAAGTGCATTGCTTCGCGGAGGGGTGGGTTCGACGACCTATCAGACCAGATTCAGAATGCCTACGTGGCACTGGTGCTGAACCACCCTTTCAGCTTTTCTAGTATGATTTTCTCTTATTTGGGGAGAACCTGGAGGCAAAGGGGAAAAAGGATTTTGTATGTACCCCGGTTCCTCAGCTGATCTTCAACGAGAAGCTGCCACATCTTCCCAAGGAGAGTCATGATGCAGTTGCTTTGGAGATCATGGATGACACGACTTTAGGTCGGATGAGGGTGTATAGGGGCAAGCAGGTGAAGCCTCAGGTTAAGAGGTTGATTGGCCACCTGGCCAACGAGAGATATGTGGCGTCTGAGAGACGCAAATGGCGTCATGAGGATAGTGATTCTGATGATGAGAGGCTACTGCTCCCTGAGCATGATTCTGACGATGACGACAGTGGGGACGCTGGGGATGATATGCCTACTCCACCGAGAGGCACTGTTTCTGATGTTATACCTCCAGTGTCCGCCCCAGCTGGAGACGTAGCCGAGGCAGTTGGATTCCATCAGGACTTTGTTCCTGATGTGGAGGAAGAGGAGTCGGACGAGGAGCCCCTAACGCGAACTGTGGGAAGCAAAGTTGTTCCCACAGAACATGGGCTAAGGGCGGTTGGTGAACGCCCAAGAGACTCAGTAGAGACTGATACCGATCCAAGTTATGCACCGGGTTCAGCTAGCAGGGTTGTAGGGGGAGCATCCACCTCAACGGGGACGAGGAGGAAGAGGATGGCTCAGCCCCATGGTCAGAAGAAGAAGAAGCGACGTTTGACCTTCGTTACCACCACAGCCTCTACTGCTACCACCACCACTACCACTTCCACAGCCATACCATCCACCACTTCCACAGCATACCCCCACCACCAGCCCCCCCACCACAGCTACTACTACCACCACCACACCTCCCATCACTGTACAGATTCCATCTACCACCATATACCTTTCACTCCACATCACCTCCACCATTTCACAGACCCTCTTCACGACAGCCACCACCACCACCAACTTCCCACCAAGTGGACCCTCAGCCTATCCCTCTCATACTTATGGATCACCTCTACCATCAATCGGGTAGAGGAACAGCTGTCTGCGCTTAACCGATGGTGATGCCCTATTGCTGCAGATAAGGAGAAGGCGGCTCAGATCCGCCAGCTTGCTGACCTACTGCTTCACAGTCTCACCAGATTGCAGAGCAGGCTCGAGTTATTGAGTAGCAGGCCCAACAGATGGCTTCTCAGAGCCATGAGATAGCCCAACTCAAAGCACATAGTGTCACATCTACCAAAGGATAGAGGAGTTGGAGGAGGCGAAGAAGACGATCATGTTAAAGTTAAGGGATCTAAGGAGGAGCCCTTGAAGATTAAGGAGGGGGACGGAGATGATGGTGATAATGATGATGAAAATGATGATGAGGATGATGAGGATGAGACAGAGAGGAGGAGGAAACTGAAGGAGAAAGGACAGAGGAGAAGGATGATGATAATGAAGCAGAAGGAGGGGATGCAGCTGCATCGGCCTCTGCTCTGCTTCAGGTCAAGAGAGAAGGTCAAAGAACAGACAAGACCAACAGCTTCTTCCTCTACTCCTCCAAGTGATGAGCCGATGATACAGGACAAAAGTAAGACTAGATGTTTATGTATTTATTTACTTTTGTATTTGAATCATGTATTGAAAACTATGTATTTAATGTTTATATTAAGTTAATGCATTTCTGTTTTGTTCATTACTAATGGTTGATATGTTGAATGTGTAAATCAACAGATCCAAATTACCAAAGGGATGAGTTTGATGTTGCTCCCCTTCAGCAGGTCAAGACTCAGCTAACAATGATTCTTGATCTGCAAGGAGGTCAGTGAGTTATACCCCTGAAGAAGGGGAAATAATTCACGACTTATCAAACGAGCAACTCGCAGAGATCTTCAAGCTCAATCCAGATGAGATAGTGAAGGATGCTCCGACATGCGATTCGACTAGTGACGAAGAGCTCAACGATGTTGATGAAGTCGAGATTGAAGATGTCACTGCCGAGCACTACCCTCAGTACGCTGACAATGAGGGAAATGTTGTCCCCAATCTGGGTGAATCACTCGTCAGCGATACTTTTGAGGTGTTAGACAAGATGGAGCAAGAAACAGAGAAAGTAGAAGGAACAGCCCAAGCCTCAAATGATGATGTCGATATCCGAAAGGCTGAGTGGGCTGCATGTTTTGAAGAATTTAGAGCCCAACACGCTGCACCGAAACAGGATGCCTACACCAAACTCTATGGAGTCAAGAAACACCACAAGGTGTCTGGCAGGATCGTAGCATGGGCGTATTTTGAGGATCTTAATGTTTATGCAGTTAAGAGGGAACATGGCATAGAGTACTTCAGATTCCCACATGATCTGAAGACTCTACCAGGTTTTGAGCTCAACCAGCTGGCCAAGCTAAAGCTTTTGTATGCTGACCCGACGAAGATGTCAGGCTGGTTCGAGGCTGCCCTAAAGAAAGAGTACCACACCAGTGGGTTAACTTCAGACCCCAACAGCCTACTAGGTATATTAGAAGGTCTGAGGTTGATGCCATTACTGGCAAGCCTAAGATAGTGTTAAAGTGGAGTCCTCCGCGCACACTGTCTAGAATCCCACTCAGGGAAATGCCACAGGACTTCACTCCACACTTTAAGTGGTGGTACTACAATTGGAGAACAGCAGAAGCGGTCATAGTTCTAAACAAAGAGGGCCAAATGGATACGATCAGGGTATTCGACCCGATGTGGCTTACAAACTTGTCAGCAAATGATGTCTACACGCTATACAAGTGGCCACTAATCTATGATACGCAGGATATTGTACAAGCCCTCCAGTTCCAGAACGTTATACGACTCTGCTTCGCGTTTGAGATTCACGTGGGAGTCACAAAAGAGGAGAAGTACAAGAAACACAAGGAGGTTATGCAGAAAACAAGAGATTAGAGAGATCTAGGTCCAAGGGGGAGTTTGTTGATGCATGTATGTCCCTAGATCAGGATATGAAATGTAATAGATCTTGTTTATCTGATTCTGATGTAATTTGAAATGATTAATGAAATGAGTTTGATTGTTTGTGATTTGTAATGTCTAATATTTCATTAATGAGTAGATATTGAATTGGTTAATTAGGTTTGTGATTGTTTGAATGGTTACACATAATGTTATATTAATTAATACATTCAAACATAACGTAATGAAGTTCTCATGCGAATGGCCCATGCGAATGGACCATACGCATGAATAACTTCATACGATTGACTCAGTCGCACGACTGAACCAGGAGACTGGATCAGTCGCATGATTGACACATAAGATTGGCTCAGTCGCACGACTGAACACTCAGTCGTGCGGATGAATCAACCGCATGATTCAATCGCACGACTGAACCATACTTATGGTTCAGTTGCCTGAATGAACAATACTAACCTATAAATACAACCCAATTCGTGGAAAAACGTAAGCATTCATTCCATTACGACTCTAGACGTACCCTAGCCGTCTAGAAGCCTCCCAATTCGTTCTCCAAGTTCACAGAACACATTACATCGATTCTCAATCGATTTCTAACATTAGATTCAATTCTTGATTGATTCTTCGTGTGTTCTCACTGATTGGATCGCCAATCAAATAGGATTCCGCACTATTTGATCTGGTTTACACGCTAATCACTCGGTATTTCGTTCAAATACCAGGTCCTAACAAGTTTCAATATTTAATTACTTAAAAAACGGGGGCGGGCAGATAACCTGAAAGCAATAAAATCAAATCTGTGATATTGATTCAAAAATTATGGAAAATGATAGTACACAGGGAACTAATTGTTTGGGAAATCAAAAGGATTTAAATGATCAAAATGCTATATTCAAATTACAAGTCTGAGAAGTCTAAGCAAAATAAAGGAAAATGATAGTAAACTAGTCTGCTACTAAGGTAACATAGAGAAAGTAGGCCTAAGGGTTGCTAGTTTATTATATGATGTGTCGGTAGATTCAACACAATAGACGAGTAGACTTCATTGGTGAATCAAATTAAAACTAATTTGTTCAACTTGCTGTGGGTTTTCATCTAATCCCTGGTTAACACAATCAATGCATTTCCAATAAGGGGTCACGAGCAAAATGAATGCCACAAATGTGTGCGGATGACCATAAAAATGAGCAAAGCACATGGAAAACTATTAAGCGCAATCAAGCTAATGACTAATGTTGTTGGTGCGTTATGTGTAAAAGAAAAAAGTGCTCTAACAAGAAGATAGGTTGTGTGCCTCTCTGCTGTGCGATGGCACTGACCTGAGGATAAACATAACCTAAATATTCTAGAATTCATTGTTGTGTGTACCTCTCAGCTGTGCGATGGCACTGACCTGAGGCTTGGCATCTCTTTGAAAGCTCTTAGAGTAGTTTCTTCTTGTCAAATACCCGTTGACCGCTAAAAAATCTCCTGAGGATTGTTGATTACCATATAAGTGTGGGATCCACAAATGCTTGTTGAAATAATAAAACCTAACTCATCACCAATGTGAGTCAAAAATATGTGTATGGATTTAAGTGGACAAATATTTTGACAATCATCGTGGCTGCAACTCTCGACAGTCAAAATCATTGTGTGCATCTTACAGCTCTAGTATGATTTCCTTCAAATGCTATTGACTCTCAGACAAATAAGAATCTAGTATCCAAGTACATATAAAAAGGGTCCCAAATGATTATGATATACCTGTATGATTACATATGAATCTTTCCAGAAATGATAAAAATAAATTGAAGCTGTTCTGCTCAGGAGGAAAAATCGGTTAGATGATTTTTAAAAAGTTTCAATCCACCTCAAACCAAAAACACAAAAATATGTCTTGTTTTGCTTTAATTCAAGTTGTTTTCTGTTTTCGTTATCTTCTTTGCGTCGATGTCAGACTATATAACTAGATGCACTCTGTGAATCACAAATTAAAAAAGTCACGTCTGAGGTGACCAATCGGCTCTCAATTAAAAGGATTTCTGTTAAAAAAGGTCATGTCTGAGATGATCATTGGTCATAATGTTATATATCAAAAGTTAAATTTTGAGTGTATGGAAATGTATTGTTAGTGCTCTAGAAAGATTAACATGTTGTCTTTATGTGTCTTTTTTATATTTGTAATAGTATAGGGACTAGTTTTGTAATTTTGCTAGTTCCTTCTATTTCATTATAAATAGCTTAGACTTGCATGTAGTAGGTAACGAGATTAGAACGACTGCTTGCTTACTTTGTAATTTGTCTTTGCTTGATATTAATGAAACCATGAATTTTGTTGATATCTTGCTTGATTTGATTACTTTGTTTGGATTTCATTGAATTGTGTTCATACATCATCACAGATTGGTACATTTGATCCTATCAAATGGTATCAGAGCTGTTGGTAAGCAGTTGGTGAGTGATTTTTGAAGTTTGTCGAACTTTCAAACTCAAATCATTTCACTGAATCTGTGATTGATAGACAATTCAATTGAAAATTTGTGGATTTCAGATGTGTTTCATCATCAGAAACATGATTTGAACCACAATAAGCAGTTAAATTCATCAAATTCGAGATAATTTGTTGAATTTGTGTTCGAAAAAGGTTAATATTTTTCGAACTGAAATCACAAAATTGATTGATTTGTTGTTGATATTGAAAGCAATTGATGTTAGAACAATGATTATCGGTATAAAACATGTCTAATTGGAAAGTTTCAATCCAATTCATCAACTTTTGAAGAATTTCAGAAGATTTGAGTTAGTTACATTCATATGAACATGATGAATGTGGCGCATTAGAGTTGAGATTTGCTGAAAAATTGTCTAAGTGTTAGGCGTTTGACTACTGTTTAGTCGCATTAACACTGTCTAAGTGTTAGGCGTTTTCAGTCGAGATAATTTGTTGAGGCGTATTACAACTGTTTAGACGGTTGACAACTGTTGAGGCGCATTACAACTGTGTAGGCGCATTTCAACTATTCAGGCGTTTTACCACTGTTCAGACGCATCAACTTGGGCGTTTTGAAAATTTTTCTAAGGCATTCCCTTAGACGTCTCTCAACTTAGGCGCATTAACTGTTTCGGAGTTTGATCACTGTTCAGGCGTATCACCCTTGACACTTAGATTTTTTTTTAAAAGAAAATTTTTCAAAAACTTTTTCATTTCTTTTCTTAATTCAAAATCAAAGAAAAACAACAAACATATAAGAATGGTGAAATCAGAAGATTCTGAAAATAGAGTTCAAAAACTTAAAAATAGAGCTGATTTCAAAAATTGGTCTCTTAGGCTAAAACAACATTTTAATTCCATTGAAACTGATCTTTGGAAATCTATAGAGAAAGGACCATACATTCCTATAATAACTAATGGACCTGACAGAGGGTTTGTTTATACTAAAGATTCTCCAGAACCCTATCCTGAAGATGGTCTAATGGAATTTCTCTCTCTAGTTTCAAAGGAAATTCATTTGGTCAATTTTTTTCTCTCTCTAGTTTCTCTCTCTAGGAATTTTTCTCTGGGTGATTTTGGCGATTTTGCCTCTCTCGACCTGCTCCTTCCCAATTTGGCTGATCCAATCGGTGATTTTGCTTGTTAGTGATCCAATTCACTTCTAATTGTCTAATGGAACAACAATTAACCGATTCATCATCTCAAATTCATCATTTGAGACCCCCTGATCCACCCGATAGGGAGCGATCGGGGGGAGATTTCACTCCTGATTCTCAAATGGAATTTTCCACTCCCAAATCTACCATGGCTGATCCTGGTAGTGATTCTGAAGCTATTATAGCTGGAATTCATCCTCAATTTATCCCGAGTGATTCTGTGATGGGTTCTATGAACCATGCGGCTTCGGCGAGCTCGGGTAATCCTTTGGTTGACTCTATGCCGACTCGCCTAACTCGTTCTGCTCGTAAGAGATTACAAAAGGGGATTACTACTGAAGATATACATCATGTGAAGCATAATCGGAGATTGAGCACTCCGGTTAACCATAGTAGTAATCGGAAAGTGCATTATCTTATGGATTCAGAGGCTTTGGTTGCAGTTAATACTTCAATTGGTCCTGTAAGTGTTTCTCCTAGAGTTAAACAGATTGCCTTGGCTTTATGTTCTAAGAATAGAAGAGTTGGTAGTCCTGGAACTCCTCTTGTTCCACCTGTTGTTGCTCCTAGTAATGACAATAAGGATGGGATTGCTAATGCTTTAGAGGGTATTGATTTGGTGTTTACTACTGGTGCTGCGGGTAGTGGTAAAAGTCATGATTTGAGAGGTGGTATGGTTAATGAGACTGCTAATAATTCTGGGTTCTCGGATTTGGGTATTCCACATGCTTATAACAATGTTAATATTGCTAACAAAGTTGGTGAACCTGAAGTTGTATTTACTGCTTCTAAGGATGGTGCAGGGGGGGGAGGTTCGAGCATTAAAAACTCTTATTTGGGTGCTGTGAAAGGTAATCAGAATGAAGATAAGAAAGTGAAATTGCATTATGTTCCTCCTGTGATTCTTCCAAATGGGGATAGGGTTGTTAAATTGAAAAAAGGAGCAATTAGCTCCTGCTGTTGCTGCCAATTCTCTTACATTATATGGATATACCATTGGGTCTAAACTTTCTTATGGGGTTGTGAATTATCATTTAATGAGAATGTGGAAAAGTCATGGTATATTGGATGTTGCTTCTTATAGTTCTGGATTTTCTTTATTAGATTTGCTCATGAGGAAGGGCTTATTAAAGTTTTAGAATATGGAACATGGTTGATTAATGGAGTTCCTTTGTGTGTTAAGAGATGGGAAATGAATCTTAGGCTGATGAAGTTAGAACCTAAAAAGATTCCTGTGTGGGCCACTATTAGTGATCTTCCTCAGGAGTTTTGGAGTGAGAAGTGTTTGAGCCCGATTATTAGTTGTATTGGAGAACCTATAATGTTGGATAAGATGACAAATGATAGGTGTACTAATAATAATGGCAGGGCTGGTTTTGCTAGGTTTTTAGTAGAGGTAAAGGCTGATTGTGAATTGGTTGAGTCTGTTAAAATTCATCATCCATCTACGGGTAAAGTGCAGGGAAAGAGTATCTCTCTTAAAGTTTATTATCAATGGAAAACTCCTAGATGTGGCCATTGTTGTGTATTTGGTCATACATTTGAAAAGTGTTTAGTTAGGCCTCTCATGGATGGGGAAAGAGATAAAGAGGTGTTGGAGAGGGGTGCTAAAAGTGGGTTGTGTAGGTATGGTGTTGTGGGTGATGATGATGGGTTTCATGTTGTTGGAAAGAAGAATAAAGTTGTAAAATAGGCTACGGTTCAGGCTGAGAAGATGGGTAGTAGGGTCACTCCTACTAGAACTAGTGTGTTTAATAGATTGGGTAGTATTGCTGAATCTAGTTTGGGAAGATCTGCTGTTAAGGGTAATACTAGAGGAGGTGGAAATGGCAATGGAAGTGACAATGGGGGTAAAGCAAATGTGGGAAAAAATGTGGGTAGTAAAAGTAATCAAGGGAATTCTGATCGCAGTTTTGGTAAAAAGAAGGGTGGCATGAAGTATGTTCCTAAAAAATATGCTATGGCTGATATCTCAAAAAATGAATTTCTCTGTTGCTTCTTATAATGGGGGAAATTCTGATATGGTGAAGAATCAAGTTAATGTGATTGAGGTTGACAAGTGTGATGATAAGGTGAGCAATAAAGGGAAGTCTACTAATGTTAGTGTTTTGAATAATAAGCAGCTGTCTAATAGATTTGATGTCTTGAGAAAGAAGGGATTAGTTGAGGATGATGAGGTTGAGGATATTTATGAAGATTTTGATGAGAAGACTGGGTTGTATTCAGATCAGCGTATTGAAGTTTTGGAGTACATTGATAAAAGAGAATTACCTCCAATTGGAATTCTTGATGGATGGACTGAAATGCAAAAAAAGTTCTTTTATTGGCAGTGTGATCTTCACCAAATTATTACTGAGGAGGTGGAATCAGATGAGGAAGGGACTGCAGGTTTTATGGTTAATGGATCTAAGATGATTGATGATCCTGCTTTAAATGATTCTGAAGCAGGGCCTTCTAATGTTTTTGTTTAATGATGTTGAAGATTGCAGCTTGGAATATTAGAGGTATTAATAAAGCCTCTAATCAAAAGCAGGTAATTGATTTGATTAAAAACCAAAGTCTTAGTGTGTGTTCTCTAGTGGAAACTCATGTTCAGAAGAAGAATATGGATAAGGTTTTTGGGAAAGTTTTAGGGAATTGGGATTGGAGTTCTAATGCTAATAGATGCTTGGGGTATACCAGGATTGTTGTGGGTTGGGATCCAAAGCTTGTTAACATTACTTTTATTAATCAGTCTGCCAGACTATTCTATGTTATATTCAACCTGTTGATGGTTCAAGGGGCTTTTTTCTGCTCTTTTATCTATGGTCACATACGGATGGTGGGTAGAAGACATTTATGGAATGAATTAATTAAGCATAAAGGGGTGATTAAGGATAGGCCTTGGTGTCTTATGGGTGATTTTAATGTGATCTTTGACCCTGCTGAAAGATCTTCTGGGAGTTCTGGGATCACGGCTGCAATGGCTGAATTCAAGGATTGCATTGCTGAGTTAGAGGTTGATGATTTGAATTTGTCTGGTTTTAAATACACTTGGAATCAAACTCCTGGTAAAGCTGTGGGAGTTTTAAAAAAGCTGGACAGAATCATGGGTAACTTGGGTTTTATGACTAAATTCCCTGCTTCCAAAGCTGTGTTCTTGCCTTTTCTTCTTTCAGATCATACTCCGGCTATTTTATCAATTCCTGGAATGGTGAAAGCTAGGCATGTCTCTTTTAAATTTCATAATTATTTGATCAGGAAAGAGGGTTTTCTCTCCATTGTGAAGCAGGGTTGGAGCCTTGATGTGAAAGGTTATTCTATATTTTCTGTGGTTACTAGATTGAAAAGGTTAAAAAGTCCTCTGAGATCTCTTAATTTTAAGCAAGGTAATTTGTTTGAAAAGGTTAAACATTTTAAGGCTGATCTGGAGGATATTCAGAAGAAGATAAATGATGATCCTCATAATGGTGATCTCAGAAGTAGAGAATCTCAATGTTTAAAGAATTACAATGAGGCCCTTGTTGATGAGGAGTTATTTCTTAAGCAAAAGGCTAAGGTGGATTGGTTGAATGAGGGGGACAGGAACTCTAAGTATTTTCACAAGGTGGTTAATGGTAACATTAATAAAAGAAGAATTGAGGTTATTACTGATGCTGAGGGTAAATGTCATTATGGACAACAAATTGGGGAAAAATTTGTAGAATATTTTAAAAGTATTCTGGGTTGCAGTAATCGGGTTCACCAAATTTCTGATGTTGGTAGGTTGTTCACTAGTAAATTGAATACTAGGGATGCTGAGGCCATGGTTGTAAAAGTTTCTGATGAGGAAGTAAGACTGGCATTGTTTGATATTGATGACAATAGGGCTGCTGGTGCAGATGGATTTTCTTCTAAATTCTTCAAGGCTTCTTGGGCTATTATTGGCCCTGATATTTGTAAAGCTATTCAGGAGTTTTTTGAGAATGGCAAGTTGCTCAAAGAAGTTAATGCTACTGTGATTGCCCTTGTTCCTAAAGGTCTTAATGTTCAGCAAGTATCTGAATTTCGTCCTATTTCTTGCTGTAATGTATTATACAAGTGCATTAGCAAGATTTTGGTTAATAGGATGAAAAGTCATCTGGGTAAAATTGTGGATATGAATCAAAGTGCCTTTATTCCTAACAGACAAATCAGTGATAATATTTTATTAACTCAGGAGCTTATGAGAGGGTATCATAGGAATAGAGGTGAACCTAGAGTGGCCTTTAAAGTGCATATTCAGAAAGCCTATGATTCGGTGGAATGGTCTTTTTTGAGGGACTGTCTTATTAATTTTGGTTTTCATAAGTGTATGGTTCATTGGATTATGCAATGTATTTCATCTCCATCTTTTTCTATTTCTGTGAATGGTGATCTTGTGGGTTTTTTTAGGGGAAGAGAGGATTAAGACAAGGGGACCCTCTTTCCCCCTATTTGTTTACTTTGGTAATGGAGGTTCTTAATCTTATTGTCAAAAGGAGAGTGACTTTGAATGAGAATTTTAAGTACCAATGGATGTGTAAAGAGTTAAAAATCACTCACTTATGCTTTGCAGATGACTTGATCATGTTTGCTCATGGGGATGTGGAATCTGTGAGGTGTCTAAAGGATGCTTTGAATGAGTTTAGTGGTGTGTCTGGGCTGTATCCTAACCTTGGAAAAAGTATGTCTTTCTTTGGCAATGTTAATGATACCATCAAGAATGAGATTCTTTTGCTGCTGAATTTTCAAGAAGGCTCCCTCCCAATTAGATATTTGGGAGTTCCCTTATTATCTTCAAGATTATATATTAGGGATTGTGAGTCTTTGATTGATAAGGTGAAAAAAAGGATATTGGATTGGAAAAACAAGTCTTTATCATTTGCTGGTAGATTGCAACTAATAAAGTTTGTGTTGAGTTCTTTGCATATCTTTTGGGCTTCTTTCTTTATTCTTCCTGTTTCTGTGGCCAAAGGTATTGGGAAATTGTGCAGGGGATTCTTGTGGAACCAGGGGGATCTCCAAAATGGCAAAGCAAAGGTGAAATGGGCTGATGTTTGTGTTCCTAAATGGCAAGGAGGGTTAGGGTTAAGAGATCTTAAAACTTGGAATGTTGCTCTTATCACAAAACATATATGGAATATTGTTACCAAGAAATACTCTCTATGGGTGAAATGGATTCATGCTCATAAACTAAAAGGGAGGAGCTTATGGGAAGTCCCTGTCAAGGATGGAGGAGATACTTGGAGTTGGAGAAAGTTGTTACAAAGCAGACATTTGGTCAGAGAACATATGGTCTCTAAATTGGGTGATGGTAAAGGCACCAATGTGTGGTTTGATATGTGGCATGAGTTAAGCCCTTTGGGTGATTTTATCTCTAATCGTGAGTTGTATGAGGCCAGAATCAATAGGAATGCAACAGTGGCTGATATTATTTGCAATGGTAATTGGAGTTCTTTGTTTCCTGGTCTTCAAAATTTTGTTCCTCCTTGTCTTGTTGAGGGTAAGCAAGATAAAATTGGGTGGAGAACTAAGGATAACAAGTTTGTTCCATTTAGTAGTAAAGTTGTTTTTTATGACTTGAGCAATGGGTATGAAGAGGTGAAATGGTGTAAAATGGTGTGGTTCTCTCAATGCATTCCTAGATGTTCTTTTATTTTATGGTTGGCCATTAAAAGGAAATTAAAGACTCAGGATATTATGAATAAATGGGAAAAATTTACTCACAAGGATTTGAAGTGTGTTTTCTGCCAAATGCAACCTGATTCTCATGAGCATTTATTCTTCGAATGCAAATACCCCTTAAGTGTATGGCAGAGTATTAAACATAAAGCTAAGCTGTTTAATTGCCCTGATAATTGGGAGGGGGTGGTGAATTATTTTATAAACATTCCTGCAAACAAAACAATTTGGAGTATTATTAGGAGATTGACTCTTGGAGCTGTGGTTTACTACATTTGGCAAAAGAGAATTCTCAGATCTTTTCAAGATAAAAGAAGGACTGTTGAGGAGCTGTCAAGTGTTATTAAAGAAAATGTGAGGTTGAAATTGATGGGCTTAAAAATGAGAAAATCCATTTTTACTACTGAAGCTGCTTAGGTTTGGAATTGTAGTCTTCATGAGAAGCACAGTTATGATGTTAACAACTATGCTGAGTTTTGATGGTCTTATGGGGTTGCTCTTTTGGTGGATCTCTATTGATGATGGGATGATTTATTTTGGTGGACTCAGAGAGTATTATTCTTGGTGGTTAAATGGGTTAGAGAATTTAAGAGACCAAATGAATTTCCTTTACTATACACTTCCATATATCCTTTTGTTGAGTGAGAGGGTGTCTTGGGGGGGGGGGGTTATGGGTCTTATGGTGAGGACTTTGGGTAATATGGGGGGAGGGTTTGGGGTGTGTAATTTTGTGTTATCTCTATATGAGTGTTGTGAGTAGTGTGAATTTATTTTTGTGATTCTTTTGGGATTTGGGATGGGAATATCATCATTCATGCTGCTGGTCTGTTTTTTGTGTTATTAAGATATGCCGAAGACATTCTGGAATGTTTTGGACCATGCTTGTTGCTAGATTGAATTTTAGCAATTGTTGCTGGTCTTCAGTGTGCATTGATAGAGTGGAGGAAGAGATTATCATGATCCTGCATTGGGAGGGAAGCTATTGCTGCTGTTTCCTGAGAGGCAACATGAGAAAGGTAGCTAAAATTGTTTTAAAGCTGGAGCTAACGACATCAAGATTAGAGCTGATGAAAATTATTCTGTGCTTACTTCCCTATATGGTGTTGAGATTATTATCCATGTTTGGGCCACTTATTCTATGGGCTGCTGCAGTGAAGATTGGCTTATGACATTAACTCAATGGGCTTCTTTGAATGATTATTTGGGCTTTGGCAATAGATGAAGTTTATGTTTTATTAGTTTGTTGCCTCTGTTTGGGCTTTGCTTTTGTGTATTTTTTAAGGATTGATTTGGCTTAGTTCCTATGTTTGGGATGGTACTCTCTTAAATGGGTTTAGCCTTGGTTTGTTTTTTATAAGCTTAGGTGGTTTTCTAGGCTCGAGACTTGTTCGAGACTAGGCCTTTGCTTATTCTTGTATTCTTTTATTTTATTTTATTAATAAATTTTACCGGGGTACTGTCCCCTTTACCCAAAAAAAAAGATGGTCTTCAAGGAGATGATTTGAGAAGAGTAAAGAATGATATCAAAGCATATTCCTTGATGTGTAAAGGACTACCTCTGGAAGTTCTTGCAAGGCTTGATGCATATCAAACTGGATACACCTTATATAAAGCCTTAAAGACCATTTGTGAAGGAGGCAAGGAGATTCAAAATCTCAAGAAACAAAAGTTGAAAAGGCAATTAGAATTGTTTCAACATCTGTCTGGAGAAACCATAAATCAGATGATGAACAGATTTGTTCAACTTACAACTGAGATGTCAACAGCTGGTATTAAGCCTGATCTTGAAGATCTAAATCTTCGACTACTCAATGCTTTACCCTCATCATGGAAACAAACAGTGACCTTACTAAAGCATACTGAGAAGTTCCCTATAGATCTAGATCTACTTATTGCCAAGATAGAGTCAGTAGAGATTGATGAAAGCTCAAGGAATAATGACAGAGCATCATCAATTTCTCAGTATCAGTTTGTTGCTTCTCCTGCAACCACTATTGAAAATGCATTCATGGCAAAAAGAGAGAAAATTACAGAAGAAGAGGGAGATTTATTTGTTGGAGCAGGTCATTTCATTGAGTCATCATTTACTAGTGCTCCTGCCTATACAACTCAATCTCATTCTCAATCTCCTCCTAAATCTCAGTCTCAAACATCTAATGTTCAAACAGAGACTTCTTCATCTAACTCTTCTAAATCACTACATTTATGGCTAGTTTTTAAGCATATCAAGGTAGCCATTTAACTCAATTATACTTTGTTTTGCAGGATTTATTTGAAATGGATCCGGAAGATGTTGAAGAGATGGACTTAAACTGGCAGATGGTGATGATTGCTTACAGGACACAAAAACACTCATATGTCAACAGGAAGTACAAGCCAAGTGCTAACAAGACTGTTGGGTTTGATAAGTCAAAATCAAGGTGTTTTAACTGTAACAGTTATGGACATTTCTCCACAGAATGCAAAGCTCCAAGGAATAATGGAGGAAATGCTCAATCAAGTTCTAGCAATCAAAGGTTTCAACCAGCTTAGAAGACTTTTCAAAAGCCTTATCAAAGTCTTCCTATGCCTGAGCTTAAAGATGAAACAAAATCATCTTATGAAACCAAGAAAGCTTTAGTAGTCAGCATTAAAGATGGTTATGATTGGAGTGCATATGCTGATCAGTTTACTAATGAGTTAACATCAAGTTTATCTCTTGTTGCAGAAATTCAAGGAGAAGATTGGTCAAAAAACAATGATCCAAAGGTGGAAAGTGAGAATGAAGAAGATGACTACGATTGGAGTGACAAATATGATCCTAAAGAGGATACAGATGAAGTAGCTCTAATGGCACAGTCTGGTCAACCTAAGGTTGACACTTCATCTTCCAAATCTGAAACCTTATCTCCAAAATTCCTTGAAATCCCATCTGATGTGAGGGAAAAACTCTGCATAAAATCATGCTATGAACATGTTGAATACTATAGAAACTACTTGTTCAAAATCTGTGAGAAACTAAAACAAGAATAGTCAATGCATAACAAACTAAAAACTGATCATAAAACAGCAGATCAAAAGATTATCTCTCTTCAAACTTCATGGAACAAAACACTAAAAGAATTAGAAATTATTTCTAAACAATTGGAAGAGATGACCAAAAATCCTGAACAGCGCACATGCTGCTACTCAAATGGACCTTGCTAAAGTAAAAAATTCAAAAATGATTGTAGAAAAGCAGGTAAGTGAGAGAAAAGATAAACAGAAAGCAGGGTTAGGTTTCACTCATGACCCTATGCCTGAATCTATTACAAACACTTTACTAAAGAGCTTCAATACACATGATCATTCTCCTGAGAATAAAGCTAAACTTAAAGCTTTTCAAGTCAAAAACAAGAATTCAGAAGAAGAAAAGGAAAATGTACAAGTTTTTGTTGAAAATGATCAAGAAAAGATTAAAAATGGTCATCGAATCAAGATAAAATCTTATGAACCAAAACAAACAAAACAAAATGTTAGGATTTGGTATTTGAACGAAACACCAACTGATTAACGTGTTAACCAAACCAAATAGTGCGGAATCCTATTTGATTGGCGATCCAATCAGTGAGAACGCACGTAGAAACAATAACGTATTGAATCTAACGTCAAGAATCGATGAGGAATCGATCTATAGCGTTCTATGAACTTGGAGTACGAACTTAGAGGCTTCTGGACTGCTAGGGTACGTCTGGAGTCGAATTGAAATGAATGCTTTTTTTTCCACGAATTAGGTGGTATTTATAGGTTAGGGTTGCTCATTCGGGCGACTGAACCATCAGCATGTACGGTTGATCCATTTGCACGACTGATTGTTCAATCGTGCGACTGAGTCAGTCGCATGAGGTTGTTCAGGCGTATGGACTGTTTAGGCGCATGAACACTCAGTCGCATGGCCATTCAGACGCATGTGAACTTTACTTAACCAAGTTTGAATGAATTTATTAATATAACATTATGTGTATCAATTCAAACAATCACAAACCTATATAATCAAGTCAATATCAACTCATTAATGAAATATTAAACATTATAAATCACAACCAAACATTCTCATTTCATTAATAACCTAAGCATTACATAAGTGTAAGACATTCAAGACATATTACACTAAGATCAACATCTAGGTACATATGTATCAACAAACTCCTCGTTGGACCTAGATCTATCTAATGTCTTACCTTCTTCATCACCTCTTCATACTTCTTGTACTTCTCCTCTCTTGTGACTCCTGCGTGTATCTCAAACGCAAAGCAGAGTCGTATCACATTTTGGAATTGGAGGGCTTGTACAATATCTTGCGTGTCATAGAACAGTGGCCACTTGTATAATGTGTATACATCATCAGCAGACAAGTTAGTGAGCCACATCAGGTCAAATACCCTGATGGTATCCATTTTTCCGTCTTTGTTCATAACTATGATCGCCTCCCCTGTTCTTCAATCATAGTACCACCATTTAAAGTGTGGAGTGAAGTCCTGTGGCATTTCCCTGAGAGGAATTGTTGACATTGTTCTTGGGGGACTCCACCTCAGCACTATCTTGGGCTTTCCAGTTATGGGATCAACTTCATAACGTCTGATATACCTCGTAGGTTGTTGAGGTTTGAAGTTGACCCACCTGGTGTGGTACTCTTTCTTCAGGGCAGCCTCAAACCAGCCTGACATTTTCCTCGGGTCAGCATATAGTAGCTTCAATTTAGCCAGCTGGTTGAGCTTAAAACCAGGTAGAGTCTTTAGATCATGTGGGAATCTAAAGTACTTAATACCCTTCTCTCTCTTTATGGCATAAACGTTAAGATCCTCAAAATGTGCCCACGAAATAATCTTGCCTGACACCTTGGGATGTTTCTTCACTTTGTAGAGCTTGGTGTAGACATTCTGTTTAGGAGCAGCACGTTGGGCTCGGATTTCCTCAAAACATGCAGCCCATTCTGCCTTTCTGATATGAACATCGGCGTTTGAGGCTTGGGCTTGTTCTTCAATCTTCTAAGACTCTTGCTCCATCTGATCCAATATCTCGAATGTATCACTGACTAGGGATTCACCCAAATTCGGAACCACATTTTCCACGCTGTCAGCGTACTCAGGATAATGCTCTGATGTGACGTCATAAATCTCTATCTCATCAATGTCATTCAGCTCATCGTCACTGTCTTTTTCAAAAGTTGGAGCGTCTTCTACAATCTCATCGAGATTGAGCTTGAACATTTCTGCCAGTTGCTCATCAGTAAGATCATGAATTATTTCCCCTTCTTCAGGGGTGTAACTCACTATTCTTCTGACAACCCCTTGCAGATCAAGAATCATGGTTACTTGAGTCTTGATCTGTTGGAGGGGAGCAATATCGTGTTCATCCCTTTGATAATTTGGATCTGCTTGATTTAAACATGTAATACACCAACATTAGTAAATACTCAAAGCAAACACTCTTAACATTAAAATAGATATTCATTTCATAAGTTTAATACAAGATTCGAGTACATATGATTTTAATAACATAAATAACTAAGCATTACTCTTATCATGTATCCTCATCTCTTCTACTACTGGGACGGATGTAGAGGCACTCTGATCTTGATTCCTTATGGTCCTCCTTTCGCTTTTAGCTGTGGCACCAGCAGCAGGAAAGTCATCTTCATCATCATCACCATTTGCATCTGTGTCACCCTCATGGTTGTCACCATCATCATCATCACTTTCATCAGCAGTATCATCGTCTTCATCTTCTTCTCCTATCTTTAAGGACTCGTCTTGAGACCTTTGAGCTTTAGCTGCAGAGATTTGTTAGCAGCCTCCAGCTCTTCAATCTTCTTGTCATGATGCTCCTGGAGCCGTGACATCTTCTGAGCCTGCTGATCATCAATCGAGCCTGTTGAGAAAGTTGCTGAGATTGCGCAGTAGTAAGATCCACTAACTGACGAATCTGTGTGGTCTTCTCATCATCGACTGCTAACAGACGCATCACCATACGGTTCAGCGCTGATAGCTGTTCCTCTACCCCAATGGGAGGTAGAGGTGATCCTAATGGATATGGAGAGAAGGAAGATGGTGTAGCAGGATGGCTACTGGTGGTGGTGACAGTGGTGAAGATTGGAGGTGGTATAGATGTAAGGGGTGGTGATGTAGGTGTGAATGATGTGGTGGTGGATGGAAGGGTGGTAGCGGTGTTAGGAGGAATGGTGGTAGGGATGGTGGCTGTGGTGGTGGTTGTGGTGACAGATGGTATGGCAGTAGAGGTGGTAGTGGTGGTGGCTGTGGTGGTGATGAAGGTGAGTCTGCGCTTTTTCTTCTTCATGTCGTGGGGCTGAGCCATCCTCTTCTTCCTCGATCCTGTCGAGGAGGATGCTCCCCCTAGAACACGGCTTGACAGATCTGGAGCATATGTAGGGTCAACAGCAATCTCTGCTGATCCGCCGGGGCGTTCACCAACCGCCCGGAGCCCATGTTCTGTGTGGGACCGACTTTACTTCCTACAGTCCGAGTTAGGGGCTCCTCATCTGACTCTTCCTCTTCCTCACCAGGTATAAAATCCTGGTGGAACCCAGCAGACTCTGCTATCTCTCCAGTGGGGGCAGATACCGGAGATGTACTATCGAAAGTGGTGCCCCTTGGTTGAGTGGGCATGGTATCTCCAGCATCCCCACTATCATCATCATCAGAGTCATGCTCTGGGAGCAGTAGCCTCTCATCATCGGAGTCGTTGTCTACGTGACGCCACTGACGACTACCAGGTGCCACGTACCTCTCATTGGCCAGATGGCCTATCAGTCTCTTTACCCGGGGCTTTACCTGCTTACCCCGGTAAACTCGCATACGACCCAGGGTCGTGTCATCCATGATCTCTAAAGCCACAGCATCGTGGTGCTCCTTTGGAAGTGATGGCAGCTTCTCATTAAAGATCAGCTGCCAGAATCTGGGGTACATGCAAAAACCCTCCTTACCCTTTGCCTCCAGATTCTCCACGAAGTAAGAAAAGATCATGCTCGAGAAGCTGAAGGGGTGGTTCAGCACCAGTGCCATATAGGCATTTTGAATCTGGTCTGAAAGATCATCAAACCCACCCTTCCTGGAAGCAATGCATTTCAGAATGACATGTGCTAAGTACTTGTACTGGGGAAACAAGTTGCTCTTGTTGAGCACACCTGAGTTGATGTCCCCAGCGTACTTAATCCTTAGGAAACATCCTCTCACCATAAGCGGGTGAAGTCTGGTGGGGTGATCAGTATCGTCCCCCAGATCAAGTACTCTCTGAATATCAGCAGCAGTAAACTCAATATCCATGCCACAGATAGAGCTCCGTATGCGAAATGGCTCACGTGAACGATCAACAGAAGCATTCTCCCAGAAGGCCTGATGTAAAGACCTGTAGGGAGTACATGGAGTAGAGATGGCCTTATGGATCCTTGATTGCCTGAGAAAAGCAATGATCTCTGTTAACTCGGCACCATTCCGAGTAGTATGGTCTAGATGAGCACATATATTGTGCTTATGGTGATAGACCATCTATCAGCCTTTGATATGCAACACAAGACACAAAAACATTAGAAAGTCACATACCACAATTCAGTTCTAAGTATCTTGTTTGAAATCATTCTGATTCATTCATGCAAATGAATCATGCGACTGTGGTCAGTCGGTTGTCCTATCATGCGACTGGACTCATTCGGGTGAATGAACAGGTGACTGAGTTCAATCTGTTGGCTGAGCCTGCGACTGGTTCAGTCGGCCGACTGAGCTCATTCGTATATTACATTCGGCCGATTGACCCATTCGCAAGGCTCAATCGTGCGATTGGAGTTCATCCAGACGACCAATCGCATGACCCACTGTTCGGTCGACTGAGGTTCGAATCTTGACCAATTCATGTAATTAAACGTGGTTTAATGGTTCTTTAGACTCGCAATCTCATAACTAATAACCTATTAGACTTATTTTTAACATGTTACTTAGTTTCAGTAGGTTATTGTGTCATTTAAGGTCCGGTTCTTGTTTCAATCGAACATCACAAATTAGGGCACCATTTCTTCTGATTTCTGTGAGATTTCACTTTATTATACCTGTATAAATGCAAACACACGTCAGACGATCAAGAAGAATGTATAATTGAGCTCTAAAGAAATTTGGGCAGCGTAACGGTACGATGTGCGATATAGGGGCGATTGGGAGTGATGAGGAGAATGCGATCGACTATGGGCTTTTAAATACTGAATCTGAGTTCAATCGGCCGACTGGCCTCATTCGCTCAGTTTATTCGGGCGACTGAAGCTCAGTCGAGCGACTGGCTCAGTCGATCACATTCAGTTGGCCGACTGAGGCCCAGTCGGTCGACTGTCTCATTCGCACACTCTCATTCGCACATTCAGTTGGCCGACTGAAGCTCAGTCGGTCAGCTGACTCATTCGCACACTCTCATTTGGTTGAATGGATCAATCTGATAAGCCATTCGGGTGAATGGTTGTCCATTCGGCTATTTAATGCATGAGCATGATCCATTCGCATGATTGGTCCATACTCATGGTCCAGTCGTGCAAATGGGTCATACTTATGACATTTTCTGCCTTCATGACCATTTAACATTTAAACTCTTTTTAACTGTTGAAATAACATTATGAACATTTGATCATCTCAAACATGATCATTTTAACTTGAAAAACTTTTGATCACCTCATACGTGATCCTTTTAAACACTTTTTCACCTAAGACGTGACCAATTTACCTTTTGAAAACACATGTGGTCACCTCAGACATGATCCTTTTAGGTGATTTACTCCCTTACTGAATTCCATGATGTAGTCCGATATCAAACAAACTGTATTGACTAAATAAATAGAAAATTAAACTGAAGTACAAAATTTAAACTTGTTTTTGACTTTTTGTGAGGTGTAAATCCTAAGATAGAAATCTACTGGATTCGGTTCCGGAATAGGCAGCTTCAATTTAGTTTGACCATAACTGGACCAATTCAATTTTGGAATCATACAGGTAAGTCAAATCATTTGGGACATGTTATCAAACCTTTTGATGCTTACTTCTTGGTGTTCATCCAGAGTCGTTAGCAAATTTAGGAAATCATACTGGTACTATTAGATTCCCACATTGATTTGGACTTTCAAGAATTGTAGCCACGATGATTGTCAGTATTTTGTCCTCTTAAATCCATACACAGACTTTTGACACAGATTGGTGACAGTTTAAGGTTTAATTATTTCAATCAACGTTTGTGGATCCCACGCTTAAATGGTAATCAACATTCCTCAGGAGCTTTTGAGCGGTCTACGGGTATTTGACAAGAAGAGACTATTCTTAGAGCTTTCAAAGAGAAGCCAATCCTTAGGTCAGTGCCATCGCACAGCAGAAAGGCGGCAAACAACAATGAATTCCAGAATATCTAGGTTATGCTTATCCTCAGGTCAGTGCCATCGCACGACAGAGAGGCACACAACCTATCTTCTTGTTAGAGCATCTTTATTTTTCTATTGCACATAACGCACCAACAACATAAGTTATTAGCTTGATAGCATTTGCTTTTCATTTTTTTCGTGCTTTGCTCTATTTATGGTCATTCGCTCATATATGTGGCGTTTATTTGCTGTTACCCCTTATGGAATATTGTTGATTGTGTTAACCAGTGATAAGATGGGAGCCCACAGTCAGTTGAACAACTTAGTTTGATCTTGATATCACCAGTCAGGTCTAATCATCTCTTGTGTTGAATCTACCGACATATCATCTGTGGTCTATCAACCTCTAAGTCTACTTTCATTGTGTTACCTTAGTAGTTACCAGTTTTTTATCATATTTCCTTTTATATTGCTCAGACTACACAGACTTATACTTTGAATTTGCATCTTGTCTAAATTAAAATTTTAAAGTCCCACTTGATTTGTTCCTGTGTACTATCATTTTCCAAAGTATTTGAATCGGTATCACAGATACGATCTACCTTCTATCAGCTAGCCTCTCCTTCTCCCTCGTTTTTTTAATGTTACTGGCTGACCTATTCTCCCCCTAAAATTCTAAAACCGTAACCGATTTACGTTTTTTAGGATTTTAATAGACACCTAAATAACATGTATTTAATTTAAATAGAAAATAGAATAAATAAAGGAAATAAAGGAAGATGCGGATGGCTTCCATCTTTGCCACGTGTGCAAACACTTTATTGTAATCAATGCCCTCGACTTGTCGAAATCCCTGAACTACAAGTCGAGCCTTGTTCCTGATAATGACGCCTTGGTCATCCTTCTTGCATTTCAAGACCCATTCGGTGCCAATGACCTTAGCACCTTTAGGTCTATCTACCAGAGTCCATACACCTAACTTCTTGAACTGAAGAAGTTATTCTTGCATGGCACTCACCCATGCCTCATCATTCAGTGCTTCACTGACGTATTTTGGCTCAACCTGCGAGACAAAACAACGATAAGCACCGTCGTGAATGTATCCTTTTTTCCATTACGAGGCATAATCAGCCGAGTACAACTGATTTCTAGTCTGCACTCCTGATCTGACATCCCCAATGACATTGTCTAGGGGATGATTGACATTTAGACGTGATCCTGTAGTGGTAGGAACAACTACCTCAGAGTCAAGATTGTGAACATTAGGTTATGCATCTGAGGTAGTAGGAGTTTGAGGTTCCGAAGTCGAAGAGGCATCACTCTTAGATGCTTGTGGACTTGCAGGAATTGGAACCTGTCCCTCCTGATTGTTTTGGTCATTTTCTTCAGCTTCATCTTCTAAGGAGGAGTCACTTTCTTTGAGTGCTCCCCCTAAGTGGTGAGATGATTCTCCCTGTGAACCCGATGATGCTGAATCTAGTGATGGTGTATTCAAGATATCATACATCATCCTTGTAGCTAACTCTTCGTCAGAAGTGGAGATAGGTATGTTGAAGGACTTGAAGAATCCATCATAGTCGAAAAAATAAGCGGGTCCTTTTCCAGTAGGTGGTGTGGTGTATCTCTGAACATCAACATTACACCACACTTCTACTAAACCCGTTGAGTTGTTGTAAACTCTCTTGTTCGGTATGTTGTATCCTAGGAAAATACCTTCATCAGTCTTCTCGCTGAATTTTCCTTCTTGAGTCTCCTTCAGAAGTGTGCACGGCGCGCCAAATGGTTCGAGATACTCCAGATTAGGTTTACGTCGTTGTAGTAACTCGTAACATGTCTTGCCATGGCGCTTGACTACCAGAACTCGATTTAATGTGTAATATGCATTTGCCACTACCTCATTCAAGAATTGGATAGGCAGTTTCAAGTCTGCTAGCATTGTCCGTGTTGTCTCTATCAAGCTGCGATTCTTTCTCTCAGCAACGCCATTCATCTGAGGCGTGTAGGCAGAAGTGAACTGGTGCACAATTCCCTTTTCCTTGCAGTAAGCCTCCATCCACTGATTCTTGAACTCGGTCCCGTTGTCTGAGCGTACCTGTCTTACCTTCAGCTTGTAGAGAGATTCAGTGTGGTTACTAATTCCTTGAAAGACTCAAATGTTTCTGATTTGGACTTCAGAAACATTACCCAAGAGAATCTTCTTGAGTAGTCATCAGTACCCACATAATAGTACAAGTCACCTGCAATGCTTTTTGTACTGACTGGACCAAACAGATCCATATAAGAAGTGCAAGAGGAAGCTCGATAGAATGAACATTCTTTTCCTTATGAGCCTTCTTTGTCTATTTGCCTTTCTTGCATGCTACACAGAAATCTGGAAGTTGGAAATTTTTGACATTAACTCCACTCACGAGATCCTTCTGGATCAAGTGATTCATCTTCCGTTGATTAATGTGTCCCATTCTCCTATGCCAGGAAATGGAGTTCTTCTAAGTAGCTTTTGATAAGAAGCACTGAACTTCATGATCCGTTGTAGAAGCCGTTGAGAGATCCAAAACATAAAGGACTTTATATCTTGAAGCTATCATCAAAACTTGGTCCTCCGGAATCACATAGTCTTTCTTTAGGACATAACACTTATTGTTGTCAAATATGACCTTAATTTCTTTATCACATATTTGGGAAACAAAAAGTAAGTTGTTTTGAAGTTGTTGAACGTAGTTCACTTTATCAAACTTAACTTTCTGATTTCCAACCTCTCCCTGAGCTGTGATATAACATCCTTTGTTACCAGCAAAAGAAACATGCCTTCCTTTTATTTGTTTGACGTTTGATAAGAGTGCCCTGTTTCCTGTCATGTGCCTGGATGCTCCGCTATCTATAATCCACGTGTTGGTTTCAGAACTGTAGCGAACACCCTGCACATTCAATTTAAAGCATTAGTTTAGGTTAGGAACCCAAGCCTTTACTGGCTTGGGTTTCCCAGAGGCATCACACATCATGAATTCAACCCATTGACCCTTAAAGGTTGAGGGTATCTCAAGTGAATTCTTGTCATCATTATCAGACACAGAGGATGACTTTTCTTTCCATAAGCCAGATTTGTGTAAGGCTTGTTTGTGATAAATAGACGACTGGCTAATGGGTTGAACTTTGGGTTCACTAGTTCTTCTAGGTGGAGTCAATGAACTCCTCTTAGAAGACCTAGGTTTTGAATCCTGAAGTTCAATTTTCTTCCTAGGAGTCTGATAGTAAGGACAATAAGACGCAATGTGTCCACACTCTCCACAGTTGTAGCATGACCTGCTATCAACTTTATGATTAAACTGTCTATGTGGAGATGTGTGTGACAGCCTAGTGACATCATTATGTTTGGGCTTTGACTCTACTTCTTTTGATGTTTTCTCTTGTTTAACAAACTTAATTGTTTTAACATTCTTAATATCTTTTCCATTTTGGTTAACTGGACTTTGACATGAAACTCGTGATATGTTAACATAAACAATCTTTATAGGTTCAGATTTGACTTTGTTTGACCCTGACTTTATATTAACATTTTCAAATTCTTTTTCCCGATTAACACAAGGCATTTTTCCCTTTGCCTTTGAAGTGGCCTCCTTTTGTTTTAGTCCAGATTCATTTGAAGTACATGTGGAATCTGGATCACTTAGAAGAGGAGTAGACACCATATGATCCTTGATTGGATTGTTATTTATTGGTTTACTCTTAGTGTTCATCAAGGTCTTCAGGTGGTGGTGGAACCACTTTATAACCCAAACCCTCCCCATTGTTACGCTCTCTCACTAAGTGTTGGACAATATGAGATGAACTTGTCCAACTGTGCAGTTTTTGCTTTAATGAATTGACTTCTACTTCTAAAACTGCTTTTTGTTTCTTAGCGTCTTCTAGGGAGTTAAGATAGTACCTAATGTCATTTGCTTGGTTAAAGGCTATTACTTCTGTTTCCCTAAGCTGTTTATTCAAAAGGTCTAACTTTTCTTTGTAACTATGCTCATTTTGTTTTAAAACTCTATTTGCCTCAGTGCACAGTTGCAAATCCTTTACTAAGCTAGCGTTATGATCTAATAACATAGCAAATTTCAGATCAATGCTTTCTCTAAATTTATTACAATCAGAACAAGCATGATTTTTGAAAAGTTGGTCAGTAGTACTTACCTGAGGAGGTTCTGATGAATCAGCCATCAACGCAACATCTGATGTCTCTTGTTCTGGTAATTCTGTCTTTGTTGTAGATGTCCCTACTTCAGGCTTGTAGTTAACCTCAGTTGCAGTCTCTTCACTCTTTGACATCTCTAGCTCTACTACAATATCTCCTTCACTCGCGGAATCATCATCTAAGTCTTCCACACTCGCAATATTGGATTCCCCCGGAGAGAAACCGAAAACTCCAGTCCTGTCCTTCATCATCATGAGCATTCAAGGCTTTTGGATCCTTGCTTGATGAAGTAGGACTGCTAGCTTGCTTGTCTTGACGAGTGAAGGACGAGAATGGATTCCCATTTCCAGTCTTCTTTGGCTTCACACACTCTCTTTTGAAGTGCCCCTTTTCTCCACAGTTGAAACAGGTCACCTTGCTCTTATCAAAACCAAAAGTAGTGTCCTTAGTAGCAACCAAGTTTTGTCCGGTCTTCTTCACAAACTTCTTAGCTCTCCGGACAGCACTTGCTAAGGCCCACATGATATCCATCCTTTCCAGCTCTGTCTCATCTACCTGCTCATAGTCCTCGTCTGCCAGATGGCAGTTTCCAATTTTCCCAGCAACAAGTCCATCATAGGAATGGACCACTGCTGCTAAGAGATCCATGTGCTCTCTTGCTACTTCCACCGTCACGTTTCTGAGATTCTCGGTCTTCAGTCTTGTAGCATTTGCTTCAGATCCAATGTATTGGGTACTAGAAGACCCTGACTTTTCTGATCCGGAAGGAGAGGCTTGTGAAGGACCAGATGAGCTTGACACAAAGGCGGTCTGAAGTGGTGCTCCAGACGTCTTAACTTGTGGAGTTGCATTGTACAAAGCTGGATTCTGAGTATACGAAGACTTTTGAGCTCGGTACTTCATCCTTAGTGCTTCTTATCGCAGCTTTAGAATGAAATCATTGATGTCCAACTTTGCTAACATTCCATTCTGTCTCAGATTTGACACAAAAGAAGCCCATTTTTCTGGCAATCCGTCTGCAAAATTCGACACTTTGTCTTCCATGGTAGTTGTGACACCATGTGTGTGCAGCTCGCTCATCAAATGGTAGAATCTATCAATGACATCGTCTAAACTCTCATTTCCCATCGATGAGAAGTTGTCAAATTCTTTCTTCAACTCCATACCTTTAGTGGCCTTCAATGAAGCATTTCCGTCATATCTTTTCTCCAGCTCATCCCATAACTTCTTGGCTTGCTTATTCTCAGAGAATTGATGAAAAATATCCTTAGGGATAGACTGAGTAAGCAATGCATATACTCTTTTTTCGGCATTATATTTGACTTTCTGTGCATCAGTCATGCCTCCTAAAGTAAGTTTCACCCCATCAGCTCCTACTGGCAAACTGTACCCCGTCTCAATAGCTTCCCACATACTAGGATCTACTCCATTTAAGTAGATCTCAAAACGTTGTTTCCATGGGCAAACTCATCTAATGTTATAAGCTTCGGGGGTTTATTGTGATTCCCCGCCTCACTCTCCAGTAGCAGTAAGTTCTGAATACGTGAGTCCTTCCCGGTTGCAAACGCTGAAAAATGATCCTCCGTCTCGATTAACTTTAAGTCTCTTAAACAATCTGTTTCACTAGTGCGAATGGAGCTGTGCGATTGGGCTACGTGTGCGAATGAACGATGCGACTGGTTCAATCATGCGGCTGAACTAAGCGTTTGGTCCAGTCGTGCAAATGAACTATTGCGGATGAACAATGCGAACGGTCTGCTTAGTCATACGAATGAAGATACGACTGAGTCCAATCGTACGTATGAGGGATGCGAAGGAAGTCTAGTCGTGCGATTGAGTCAATCGTGCGACTGAAGCTGCTGAATTTCAAAAATTTCTAGGTTTAACGTGTTTTGGCCGTATAAACCCGAATTTTCACCAACCCTAATCGCCTTATGCCGGAGAAACCAAAACTTTATGAGCAGGGGACGTCCAACACACCGTTTGACACAAAAAGATTGCGTTTTTAGTGAAAACTGGTGGATTTAAAAAACCGCGCGAATTAACTTGGGTTACAGGTGTGGTTCAACTCGTGAACTTAGCCGATAAAAAACACAACTTTTTTATCAAAACCGATTGAATCACACGTAATCAAGAGCCAAAGCTCTGATACCACTTGTTAGGATCTGGTAGTTGAACGAAACACCAACTGATTAACGTGTTAACCAAACCAAATAGTGCGGAATCCAATTTGATTGGCGATCCAATCAGTGAGAACGCACATAGAAACAATAACGTATTGAATCTAACGTCAAGATTCGATGTGGAATCGATCTACAGCGTTCTATGAACTTGGAGTACGAACTTAGAGGCTTCTGGACGGCTAAGATACGTCTGGAGTCGAATTGGAATGAATGCTTTTTTTTCACGAATTAGGTGGTATTTATAAGTTAGGGTTGCTTATTCGGGCGACTGAACCATCAGCATGGTTCATTCGTGGGATTGAGCCATGTGGTTGATCCATTCGCACGACTAAGTGTTCAGTCGTGCGACTGAGTCAGTCGCATGAAGTTGTTTAGGCGAATGGACTGTTTAGGCGCATGAACACTTAGTCGCATGGCCATTCGGACGCATGACCACTGTTGGGGCGCATGGTTCAGTCGGACGCATGTGAACTTCACTTAACCAAGTTTGAATGAATTTATTAATATAACATTATGTGTATCAGTTCAAACAATCACAAACCTATATAATCAAGTCAATATCAACTCATTAATGAAATATTAAATATTATAAATCACAACCAAACATTCTCATTTCATTAATAACCCAAGCATTACATAAGTTTAAGACATTCAAGACATATTACATTAAGATCAACATCTAGGTACATATGTATCAACACAAAACACTTCTGATTAAATTCATGTTGTATTAGAAGAAGTGAATGTTCAAAACAAAGATAAAGATAAACAACAGATAGGGAAATCAGAAGATTAAAACACTATTAATCTGAAACAAGTTCAATCTGAAAAGGAATCTTCTTCTGACGATGTTCAATCTGGAAGTAAACCAAGTTCTTCTAAATCAAAGAATCAAAGAAGAAGAAATAAATCATCAAAAACAACATCTGAACAAAACAGAAGTTCAGAAAAGTTGATCAAAGCAACAAATCAGGCATCAAAACTTAAACCGATAAAATTTGTGTCAGCCGGTTTGTCAAATATGAATTCTCTTCAAAACAACAAGGTAAACACTATGAACAAATCTCACTCTGATCTGAAATCAAGTTCAGATTCTAAGACTTCCGCTGTAGCAAAAAGATTTGTTCCTAATGAATTCAAGAAGGAAGTTCATGTTAAACAGATGCAAAATAATCTGGCACAAAATCAAAATCTGAAAAATAACTATTTGACACCAAAATCAAATATAATGTCAAAAGTTAACAAACAGTTGTTTTTAACTCCACAAAAGTACTGTGAAATATGTGATATGAAAAATCACAATACTGTTGAGTGCTATTTCAACAAGTACTGTCACATATGTGACATGAGAAATCATTCCATAACAGATTGTTATTTTAACAAATACTGTACTTATTATGATGAGAAGACTCACAACACTGCAAATTGTTATTTTAGAAAGAGATCACATACTAGAGGATTTGCAAATTCAAACATGAGCAAAGGTTATGTTAATCCTCAATATATGAGAAATCAAACTGATGGATTTCAAAAATTAAATAATCAACCTTCTTTAGGTTTGAGATACTTTCAAAAGAACAATTATGTGAGATCTAAACAAAATGAGCAAGAACAATTCATACCAAGATCTGTAAGAATGACTAATAAAAACGTTAGTCATCAATACGTGTCATAAATTGATCAATCAAATGGTATGAATGTTCTCCAAAATAACTCAAATAATTTTCAAATCAATTTTCAAAACAATTTCCAAAACAAGATTGGTAAATTCATCAAGAACAAACCTGCAGGACCGGTTAAGGGCTTAACAATTACAACACAACAACACAAAGAGGAGATTAACTAAACTTGATCAAACAGTAAACTGGAGTAACCAAGATAATGATGCAAAGAACACAAGTAATGATAATGAGACAGAACAAGAGATTTGGGTTTCAAGGAGGCAGTATATTGCTTTCTCAAGTTCTATTACAAGTGTTACAAAGCATAAAGAAAGATACTAGAACTTCGAATACTTATACTACAACCTACAACCGGCTATACTTTGAAAGCCAGCCGGATACAATTGACTAGACACAAACAAAATCAATTGTAGAATCAAAAGGCATATCTGCCTTTTGACCTTGTGACTATGACATGCCATAGCTCACATCCTTATCTATTACAAAAAGGATAAAGTACATAAAGTAGAAAGTTACAGACTCAAGACCTCAATGTACAGTTACCAAAAGCATGGACCTTTTCACCAACTCATGTAAGTTGGTGACTTTAAAAGAGATGCAGCGGAAAGGTTTCAAGCTTTATGGAACGGTATATCAGATAAGCATGTTACTAAAAGTCTTCGGAAGAAGTCTGTCTTCATAGAATGAGGCTTCGAAAGACTTTTTCTCTGAGGCTTCGGAAGACTTCATATTTGGCTTCGGAAGATATAGGTCTTGGCTTCAGAAGATTTTACACTTAGAATATTTCTAGTGTATGGTGTAAAACTTCCGAAGCAATTCTTCTTCAGTACTTAGTGCATTACTTGCAGAGAGACATTGGATATTTTGGTTTGCATCAGACTTAAAGGAATCCTTACAAACTCCCCCTAGGTTGACGCTACCAAACCATTTAGAAGATCATCGGATGTTAGTAGTCTTCAGCACAATCATGACCATACCGTTCTTCATTAGATGGTCAGGATCATTCAGACCTTCATAGTATCTTCTCATCTCAAGGAGATCATGCAGAGGTAAGTTGATTATGTCTTGCCATGTATAGACATTCTCAACACCTTGATCTCTGATTACATGCCATCTTTCTGGATTGGTAGAGAAGGTCCAGGATAAGATGGGTGTCTCAACTGCCAGAGGAGCCACTTGCATTGGAGTTGATTAGGCTGCCTCTTCATGCACTACCTCAGGTTGATCAGACTCAGCCTGAGGTGTAGAGGTAGATGATTTAGGCTTCTTCTTCTTAGACTTTGGTTTAGACGCCATCCTCTTCTTCCTCTTAGATGACTTTAACTGAGAAGACTGGTCTGCAGCACCTTGTTGATCATCATTGTCTTTCTCAGTTGGGTGTTCCTCCCTCACAGGTTTAGAAGGAGAGGGAGTTTGACCTTGCTTTGGATCAGAAGATGAAGCTTGCTGAGGCTCAGCAGGAGTTCTGGGTTCAGGGTGTCTAAGGTTGTTCAAACTTAACCTCCACATTAGGTGGGACTTGACTTGGAAGAGAGTGTAAGTCAATCAGTTCACCACTCTTAATCTTCTGCTTGATTACCCTTATATGCTCATCCATTGTGGATAGAGACATAGGGCCAAGTTTCCTTCCGGAGAATCCATATAGCTTTAAAAAGCTCATCATCCTTTGTCTATCAGCAGACTTCTTCATACTCTTTTGGATGATAGCTCTTGACTTTGCAGCTTCTTCCCTTAGCTTCTTCTAGTTGTCTTTCTCTCCTTGACTAACTCAAGCTCAAGTTGTTTTAAGTACTCAAACTCAACAAAGTCATAGGACAAGGGAAGAAGTGCATCTGCCTGATAGAAGCATGTGGCACTCAGGTAGTTGATCATTTTGATCCTATCTTCTTCTTTGTCTACCTGAGGTTCTTATGGAACCACATCTTCTTGTACAGGGCTTTCTTGAACTGGGGAGAGAGTGGGAGCATGCTTGTAGAGTCTTTTCTGTCTCTTCTCCTCTTTGAATTGGAGAAGTAACCTTGCATCCTCTTTTTCTTTCATCTCTCTTGACACTTCCATGTCAGCCAGTTCATTTAGTTGTTCTAAGGGGAGAGAGATGATTTCATCAATGTCATAGTTCCTGGTCTGCAGATAAGTAATCATGACTGCCCTCAACTCATCATCTTGAGTATTTGGTCTGGGGGCAGCCCTGATTGTAGCTTGCATAAAGCCTAAAGACCCAGAGGAACTCTTCTCCCCTAGCTTCCTTTTCCTCTCTCTCTCTCTCTTCCTCCTTAATTTCCTCAGGAGTCAAAATCCTTTTCCCTTTGTCACCCACAGACCTTTGTGACTCAGGGTGGATAGAGGTTTGGCCTTCATTGCTTGGTGTAGCATCCATGCTCTGGCCAAAGAGAGGCTAAGAAACACCTTCACCAGCAAGTGTCTCAGAGGGAGTGTTAATCTCTGCAGTAGTTGATGATGATGAGACAGGGGTCTCAGGTTCTGCCACTAGGCCTTCAGTCAAGGTTTCCCCTATGAAACTAATCTTAAGGTCCACCTCAACATCCAGTTGACCGATGACATTGCCTGATTGCCTAAGTCTCCTTCTTAAGCTGAACTCTGCAAGGATCCTGTCTTGGATTCTTTAAGCCAATCTGTCAGCTTGTCTTGAGTTGCTTGGATTGACAAGTGGCATATTGACTAGATCCAACCTTTCATAGAAGTTCAAGTTTTGAAAGTCAAATACTTCTTGTTGCCCTTGAAGTCTGTGAAGGTTAAGGGCTCTTCTATCAGCATCATACCTCCACCTTATGATGTAGTTTAAAGTTCCTTGAGGTGGGGATGACACAGCCCTTGGTATACCTTCCTCAAAGAGACTCCTGATGATAGAGTCTATAGAGTCCACATTAATGTGAACTTGAGGAAGTTGCTGAGAATGCACAACTGCAACTGAGGATGGTGAGTCCTCTATGTCCATTCTCTGTGAAGAACTCCTAGGTTCTGTGGCTGCAATAACTTTCTCCCCCTTTTTCGTAGCATCACCCACTTGCATAGGTGAGCTGGAGGATAAATCAATCACATCCACAGGTTCTTGTGTTCCTGGTTGAGCTCTTCTTAAAGGTCTCCCAGCTAGTTTGTCCTTAAGATATGAAATCTGAAGTTGCTGATCATTGACCCTGTTTTGTAAGGTAGCCACCTGAGATTCAAGGTGACTGACCTTAGAGACTAAATAGGAGCATGTTTTTGACAGTTTTTGCACCTTTAGTCTCAAATTCCCCTCTTCTTCATCAGAAGAATCATTGGCGGATGAGATGATTGGACCAAAGTTCTCTCTCTCACCACCAGCTTGATGTTCTTGGCTGCTTGTTTTCCTCTGCTCACTAGCAATCTCAGTTGAGATGTCAGTGGGCTGAGTTGCCATGGTTGAGGTCTTAATGATGTAATCACTTGAAGAAGTGAGCCTCTTCCATATGGACATCCTGAACAGGTTCAGAAGTGTCCACCTCAGTAATAGGTGACTGATGTGGGCTAGACTGAGGAGACTCAGAGGTACTCATCTTTCTTTCAGTAGGGGAAGAGAAGAGAGACTCATGATACTCACTGAATCCTAAGTCTTCATCAGTATAGAAGGATAGGTTGGGAATGGGTTGGTTTAGATCTAAAGGCTGGGGATGGTAACTGTCCCCTGAAGGTTGTTCACTTGAGTGTTGAGACTCAGAGTGAAGGCTTAAGTGATAGGATCGGATCTAGTTTGATCAATTAGATTTGAATTTTGCAGCGTAATATAATAGTAATAAGATCGAATTTAAGCAAGATAGGTATGAATATGCAATCACACAATGACGATTATAGAGAGAGAGAACTTTTCTGTTTAAAGGAATAGTTTCATTCACGCGTAATGCTTCAGGTTACAAAACAACTAGGTCAACATTCCTTTTATAGAGGAATGTAACGTCTGCTGATGTCACTTGATAGTGACATCTAACAGAATTATACAAACAACTGAAACTATGCAAACTACTGAAATGTTCTCAACAACTGATCACATCTCAGAGAATGCTAAGTACAATAACATAAAACTACTGACCTAAAACTACTGAAACAATAAACTACTGAAAGGAAAATTACAAGTACTGAAAAGGAAAAACCATCACAACTACTGAAGTTAATAACTTCAGCTGTTGTGACAACTACTGATCACTCTGGTCTTCAGTCTTTGTCTTCAGTACTTCACTTTCAGACTTTGTCTTCAGTTCTTTACTTTCAGACTTTGTCTTCAGACCTTGTAATCAGCTGATGTCTTCAGCTGTTGTGATCTTCTTCAGTAGTTTTAATGTCTGTGGGACTTAGAGGTTTTTCTGATCAGGCTCATTGGTTCTTTTGGTCCAACAAACTCCCCCTGAACCAATGCAACCAAAACCTCTAAGTTTATTGATGATCCCACTTATTCTTTGGCAGAAACACTCTCTTGATCAGCTTCAGAGGTAATCATATAAGCATAGGCCGGAAAAAGGTTTCTAATCTTTTGATTGGCTAAGTACGGAAGGGAAATCTGTCTTGGGGAAACTGGACACAGAGTCTTGTCCCAACCATGAAACCTATTTCCCATTGATGAGTCGTTAAGACTCTCTTGCATAAGCCTCAAGGAGAACAACTTGTTCCTCCTTGGTGAGTTCTTCTGCTTCTCCTTCAAAGAAGAACTCAGGGCCATAATATTCAGACAGATATCTTACTGTCTTCCCATTCTTCAACTCAACAGTTGTGATCTCTCTGTATGCAAATTCATCTGGATGAGAGCCTTCTAGCAACAACTGGAGTTCACTCTTTTGAAGATCTTCAAGTCTCTTGTATAACAGCCCCTTCTTGATCATTTTGTTCTCAAGTATAGATAGAGGGGTTGATTTTGAGGTGTGTGCTCTCTTGAATTTTTCTATAATCTCCCAGGGTGGGACTACCATGGCCAACATAATTGCAGCATTCAAAGTCTTTTTCACTTGGCCATGATATCTACTTGGTATGTTTTTTCTTGTGTATTCGGGAACTTACCCTGGGGTCTGGCCAAATCCTCACTCTTTCTCTTTGATGTTGGAATGTATGCCTAAGAGTGTACAGCCTCAGAGCTTGTTTCTTCATTGCTTGAATGGATGAGGACTGAGGGAAGTCCTTGTCAACCATTTTGAGAAATTGCTCATCATGCTGCTTCTGCTGTTCTTCTTCTTCTATCTTAACTTTAACCATTTGCCTTTGAGTTTCAGGAGTTATTGTTTTTGATTGACTCCTAGGCTCAGGTTTCTTCATTTTGATCACAGTAGAGATTGGCAGACTATCTTCTTCATCATCTTCTTCTTCTTCTTCCATCCTCAACACCCTTCTCTTTCTTTGTGACTTTTTGAAAAAGCTTTGGTTTATCAGAATGAGATGATTGTGGTACAAACTTGGTTTGAAATTCATCTTTCATTTTATGCATTTGCTTCTTAATGATTTTCTCTTTGTTGAATTTTAAACCCTTGTTATACCAGCATTCATCAGTAAGATGATTAAACAAACCACATATTTCACAAGGCTTTCTTTTCATCTTTTGTTGATCAACTGCTGAAGATGATGAAACTACTGAAGATTTGTTCTTCAGTACTTTCTTCCTTTCAGTACTTTTGGGAATTACTGAAGGATTTTCAACAACTGAAGATTTGTTCTTCAGAAGTTTTCTATCAGTACTTTTGAGATTCCTGATAGACTTTTCAGCAGTTGTCAAGCTATGCTTGTTTTCCTCTGATTTGAAATGCTTTTCAGGTGTTGTGTTTTGCCCTTCAGTACTTTGAGTACCTTGTGGAACAACACCTGAATTACTCAGTCTCTTCTTGATCATGTGTTTCGAAGCAGTGGGACCATCAGCAATTTAATTAGCTGAGGTACTCACACTGACTTCATCCTCTGATTTTGAATTATCATTTGAGGATGAGACACATGATGATGTGGCTGGGGAATGACAATCATCCTCAGATTTTACTCCTAACTTGGGAGTAAAATCTGTAGGAGGTATGGTATGATTATACCCAATCCCAAACTTCACATTAGAAGCTGTTTGCTTACTGAGAAGCATTTCAAATCCCTTGCATGATGTTACCCAACGTTCACAATTAACTTGGGTGGCTGCAAGTGTTTCTTTGAGATTCTTGTGATTTTCCAGAATGACCTCTACCTTTGCTTTTTCATCAGTGATTTGACACTTTAGTTTATAAATCTCCTCATCCTTCTCTTTTAAAACAGACTCAAACTCAGCTTTTCTTTTGAAAATTTCTTTTTCTAGGTCAAGGTTTTGATTAATTAAAGCTACATTTGCTTCCCTAATTGAAACAAAAGCAGCTATGCATGACTCATAACATAACTTGGCCTTAGCCTCAGAAGATACCTGTGGTACCTGTGATGATGAAGAATTTCCATCAGTAGACTCCAGGGCCATTAGAGCAAGATTTTCAATAGGGTTTTCACCACCATGTTGACCAGCACCAGCAAATAGTTGTTCAGAATAACCAGAGACATCATCTGGTAAGCTGCTCCAGTCAACAACCTCAGGGCTGAAAAAGCTCTGATGAGATTGAGATTGAGATTGTTGATTTGATTGAGATGGTTGAGGATCAGGTAGAGCATGTGGTTGTTGAGCCATGGGTACAGGAACCTGACGAGACTGAGGCATGTAAAAACATGGATAAGGATATGGCATTGGACTTTGAGGAACAAAGAATGCAGGAGATGATTGATGTTGTGAATGATGATCAGAACTGGTAGAATGTTGCCCTTTGGATTGTGAGCTATTGCTTGGAAAAGTCACAAAGGGTGCAGATGAGCTAGATCCAGATGATCTACACTCTCTAGCAAAATGTCCAAGTCTATGGCACTTGTGACATCTCAACTTGCTCTTATCAAAACCAACTTTGGTTTTGCCTGAGAGACCAGGGAATTTTCTACCTGTTCTTTTGTAAAACTTTTGAGATCTGATATTGATCAATGCCATTTGGCTCAAAATATCCATCTCCTCCATTAGCAATTCCTTTCAAATCATCCATCAGAAAACATAAGTTATCAACACTAAAACCTAAGTTACCCTCAACTCCAACAAAAGCATGATTTCCACTGTTTGAAGAGAAATCAATATGCTCATCATATGAACTTTCAGATGAAGCATATTTAGACTCATGACCAACCAGAGCAGTGTTTCCTGGTACAAAGTCATCAGTGAGCTTTCCAGATGAAGATAGTTTCCTTTTCTGTTCTATCTCTCTCTCTCAAATGTTAAGAGTTTCCCATGAAGTTGGGTGAGAGATAGAGTATCCAGATTTGCGCTGGAGCGTAGGACAATGGTATAAGTGTCCCATCTCTCAGGCAGTGATCTGAGGAATCTGTTATTCATCTGGCTGTTTGTATATTCATGCTGAACCATTTTTAGCTCAGAGATCAAACATGAAAATCGCTCAAACTGTTGAGTCAATGTCTCACCCTTCCTATGAGAGAATGTCTCATATTGCTGGGCAATGATTTCTCTGTTGTTTGCTAAGACCTCATCAGTTCCTCCAAATTGTTCCTTCAGAGCAACCCAGAGATCATGAGCAGTTTCATGATGCATAAGCCCAGAGTAGATTTCATTAGGCAGTGCCATGGCCAGAATTCCATAGGCTTTAGCATCAATCTCAAACAGCTTTAAATCCTCATCAGAATATTGTTCCTTCTTCTTTGGAACCATCTCATTGGTTTCAGGATTACTCACCATAGGCTTGTATGGTCCATGAACCACTGACTTCCAACAACCTGAACTGTTAACAAACAGGTGATGGAGCATTCGGCGTTGCCATATGTTATACTCACTCCTAACAAGCATCGGAGGCTTAGTTGAGGAGCCAGTATTATGAGGATCATTGATTGAAGTAGTCATTTTCACCAATTCAACCAAATTCAATGAGATTAAAATCAGTCTAGTTTAAAAACTCAACAACACAATTTGAATCTCAATTAATTAACCGGAAGCTACAGAAAATCAAACTCTATAATCAGTTCTTGCAAATTTGCTAATTCGATCAAACTTAGCTATCAAAAGAGCAGTTTCAATGATCAATTGTTAAATCGATCAATGATTAACCAGCTCTGATACCATTTGATAGGATCGGATCTAGTTTGATCAATTAGATTTGAATTTTGCAGCGGAATATAATAGAAATAAGATCGAATTCAAGCAAGATAGGTATGAATATGCAATCACACAATGACGATTATAGAGAGAGAGAAATTTTTTGTTTAAAGGAATATTTTCATTCACGCGTAATGCTTCGGGTTACAAAACAACTAGGTCACCATTCCTTTTATAGAGGAATGTGACGTCTGCTGATGTCACTTGATAGTGACATCTAACAGAATTATACAAACAACTGAAACTATGCAAACTACTGAAATGTTCTCAACAACTGATCACATCTCAGAGAATGCTAAGTACAATAACATAAAACTACTGAAACAATAAACTACTGAAAGGAAAATTACAAGTACTGAAAAGGAAAAACCATCACAACTACTGAAGTTAATAACTTCAGCTGTTGTGACAACTACTGATCACTCTGGTCTTCAGTCTTTGTCTTCAGTCTTTCACTTTCAGACTTTGTCTTCAGTTCTTTACTTTCAGTCTTTGTCTTCAGACCTTGTAATCAGCTGATGTCTTCAGCTGTTGTGATCTTCTTCCGTAGTTGTAATGTCTGTGGGACTTAGAGGTTTTTCCGATCAGGCTCATTGGTTCTTTTGTTCCAACATTAAGGCTGTTGGGCTTGTGAGCTCGTCAGGGTGAGCATGAGGAACCTCAGCCCTAATAGGTGAAGAGATGGGAGTGGTTTGCTCCTCAGGCAAAGTGGGAGCTCTAGTGTCCACTTCCTCCTGTAAAGGTGAGTATATGGGGACTTGCACAGACTCAATAGCTTGAGCAGGGGTTCGTTGGATTTTCTTTGGTAGGTGAGGGTATTGAGGCCTTTTAGTGGTAAAGAAGTAGAAAGGTGTGGGTTCAACACTAGCTTGTGTTGCTAGGTTGTCACCCTTGAGCAATAAGCTCTAACATTTTGGGGACAAGGGCTGTTTCTACCCCTGAGAAGCCTACAGTTGGCTTCTTCATGATTTTAAGATGTCGGGCTTCATCTGTCCCAATTTAAGAATATTACCTGTTCCCTCAACTGTGAGCCCAGTTCACAGTTAAGATGTGTTGAACATATCTAGGAAACATGTAATACTCTAAGGAGTCCAAGTTTGCAAGTAAATTGGTATAAACAAATTGAGAGACCTGAACTTGACCCCTTGAACCATTCCATGCACTATGAAGGAGAGATCCTTAGGAATCTGGTCCCACCCTCCATGCTTGTTTGACAAGCTGTGGATAACCACATGGAGTAGGTATTTCCACTGGGATGAGACCTTCCCATTCCTGAAGGTCTTTACAGAAAAATCTCCCTCATAGCCCATCTGCTAAAAGGAACGATTGACAGCTTCTTTTGGGAAGGACAACTCACCTTCTTCATCATCCAAGTGCAAATGATAGTTGATGATGGCCAGAGTGATGAAGATTGTCCTCCCTTGCACTGTGGCAGACAGTGCCTTCTCCCCATCCATAATGACCTCTTGGCTAGGGAGGTGAAATAGTTTGATAGAGTTAAGAATTGGCAAATCTCTGAGAAACTTTCATCTTTCTCATAGCTTAACAGAGCAACCTGGTTGTGTTGCCTTTGAAGTTGCATGGAGAAATCTGGGTTGTTTCTGCGGTTAAGGTTGGCCATTTGAGAAGCTTAAGGTTGAAGAAAGGTAAAAAGCAAGGCGGTTTTGGGAATTAGGTTTGAGGAATAGTGGATTGAGGAAGATAGTGAGGAAGAGGGGGGAACCGTTGGGGTATTATGTGAAAAAGGATTTGAACCAAAGTTAATGAAAGAGGATAAACTTTGAAATCCGAAAGTCGGTCCTACCTCTGAAAATAGTTACTTTTGCTCAAAAAGTAGTTTCTTGGAATTCGAAAAGCTTCCGAAGGTAAAATTATCTTCGGAAGTTTTAATGAAAAAGCTTCCGAAGCTAAAATGACTTCGGAAGATTTCCTGTGAGTCTTGAAAATTTTGCTTCGGAAGAGAAATAAAACACTTGAATGCTTTGTATATGAAAGAAAGAACAAAGCTTCGAGAGTTAATTTTGCTTCGGAAGGAAAAAGCCCTTAAAAACAAATAGGTTCTGAGATAAGAATTTAAGCTTCGAAAGATAGATTTAGGCTTCTTCCGAAGGTAAAATTTCTTAGACAGTTATTTATTTGAAGACATGATTTTCTTCCGAAAGGTAAAAGCATATATCCGAAGGATCAGGAAATTTTCAAAAATCTAATGAAAGTCTTCAAAAAGGATTCTATATCCAAAGAAAACATGAGCTTATGAAAGTGAGAACTAGACAACTTAGGACACACATATTTAAGAAATAATTAGAATTAGTTTAAGAAAAGATCTACTCAAAGTTAATCATCCCAATAGGTGATATTAGATATTAAATCTCTGTTCATCAAAAGCTTTTGTAAACAGATCAGCATAGTGTCATCTGTATGAACTTGACTAGTTTAATTAATCCCTTTTCATAGTTATCTCTTATTAAATGATACCTGATATGATTTTTTGGTCTTGAGTGCTGCACAGGGTTCTCAGTGACAGATAGCACTATTGTTGTCTATGTGGATAGGAGTCTCTTGATGTTAAATCCATAGTCCAGCATCTGATTTGAACCAAAGCACTTGAGCATAGCAGCTTGCATCAGCAATGTATTCAGCCTCAGCAGTTGATGCAGACACACAAGATGTGTTCTTGCATTGCCATGAGACTACCCTTCCACAAAAGAATGGCATTTCCCAGATGTAGACTTGCAGTCATGTTGCAACCACCATAATCACTATCTGTATAAGCAACAGATTGAAGTCAGGATTCTTTGATACCATAAACCAAGTGTTGAGGACCTTTGAGGTATCTTAAAATCCTTTGACAGTGATTAGGTGAGACATCTTAGGGTTGGCTTGATATCTTGCACAAAACATGTAGCAAACATGATATCAGGCCTGCTAGCTGTAAGATACATAAGAGACCCAATCATAGCCTTTTATAAATGTTAATCTACACATTCCCCCTCAAGATCAGGTCCAAGGGAGTGGTTTATGGCTATGGGTGTCTTAGCAATCTTACAATCAGTCATGTTGAACCTCTTGAGTATGTCCTGAACATACTTTGACTGACTTTGAAGATGCCATCTTCAACTTGCTTCACTTGAATCCCAGAAAGAAATTGAGTTCTCCCATTGCACTCATTTCAAATCTATCTTTCATCAGCTTCTCAAAGTCTTTGCAGAGCTTTGGATTAGTTGAACCAAAGATGATGTCATCTACATATACTTGAACTAGCAATAAGTCATTCCCTGTCCTTTGATGAAGAGAGTTCCATCTATAGTACCTCTCATGTATCCATGTTTACAAAGATACTCAGATAATGTCTCATACCACTTCCTGGGTGCCTGATGCAGCCCATAAAGAGCTTTGTCAAGCTTGCAGACATAATCAGGATGATCAGGGTCTACAAAGCCAGGTGGCTGTTTGACATAGACCTCTTCATCAATCACTCCATACAGAAAAGCACACTTTACATCAAGTTGAAAGACCTTGAAGTTCTTGGATGCAACAAATGCCAGGATATCCTAACAGCTTCTAATCTTGCTACAGGAGCAAAGACATCAGTGTAGTCAATCCCTTCTTCTTGTGGGTATCCTTGAACAACTAGTCTTGTCTGTTCTTGATGATAATTGCTCTATCATCCTTCCTATTCCTAAAAACCCATTTGGTCCAATGGTAGTCTTCCATGAGGAAAGAGGACAAAGGTTCCAAACTTTCTGCCTTTTTAATTGAAGTAACTCTTGTTGCATAGCTTTAACCCAACTTCCATCCTTTAGAGCTTCATCAACTTTCTTGGCTCTATCTGGGATAGAAACAAGAGTGAAGACAAACATTGCTTCATGGGTTTGTCCTCTCGTTCTTACCCCTGTAACAACATCTCCAATGATGTTTGTGGTGGGGTGAGACTTGTGGATCCTTAGCTGAGGGATCACAGCAAGTTGGTGAGAAAGATCCAAATTTGAGAAATTTAGATCTGGCATAGATGATTCACCCTCCACATTACCACACTTATCAAGATTAACTTGATCCAATGAGCGTGTGACATCATTGATGTTGTCATCTATGGTGTGGTTATTAGCATCAAGGAATTCCTGATCACTTTCACCATCACCATTGTGTCTTCCACAATTGAGGTATCTTTATCTGGTAGTGGAGCCTCTGAGCTGGAATTTGAAGGAACCCCAGATGTATCAGCTGATGAATTGTCATTGTAGTGCTGATAGAAACCTCATTTGCTGAAGTATTTCCAACTAGAGCTGAAGATGTATGTTTGAGGGTCTTCCTAGCTGAAATCATGGATCAGGATCACCTGTATTTAAATTTTCTGCAGATCCTAAAACCTTCTCACAAGATTGTTAAAACAGTTGGTAACTAAATCAAGATCAAATAGCCAATCAGGACCAGAACCAGCCACACAGGGTGTGTTCATTGAAAGTCACATTGGCTGACTCCTCAACAATTCTAGTTCGTGTTTGAGATTGTATACTCTATAAGCCTAGGCTTGGGAAGAGTATCCAATTAAGTGTCCATCATCTGATTTCTCAGCAAACTTGGCAATTTGATCATTGGTATTCAAGATGGTGCAGGGACATCCAAATGACCTGAGAAAACCAATGAAAGGTTTTCTCTTATGCCAAAGTTCATAAGGAGTCTTACCATGTGTCTTAACTACTAAAACTTTGTTTTGCACATAGCAAGCAGTATTTACTGCCTCTACCCAGAAGGTGATGGGTAGTTTATAGTCAGACAACATAGTTCTTGCAGCTTCAATTAGTGTCCTGTTTCTCCTCTCAGCAACTCCATTTTGCTGAGGAGTCCTGGGAGCACTAATTGTCTTGTAATACCTTTTCCATCACAAAATGTATCAAGGATTTGCTTCTTTCATTCAGTCCCTTGATCACATCTTATGGTTTTGACCTTGTGATCACTTTGATTCTCAATTTTTAAGATGAAATTCTTCAGAATCTCAGGGGTCATCCTTAGTTCTAAGAAAGAAAATCCAAGTGAATCTTGTAAAATCATCTGTGATCACAAAACAATAAGAGGTCCTTCCTAGACTCATTACACTGGTGGGGCCAAAGAGATCCATATGTAATAAGTGTAGGGGAGTAGTGATGGAGTTCTTTTCCTTAGGCTTGTGAGATACCTTATGTTGCTTCCCTTTCAGGCAAGCAACACAATGATCATCACTTGTAAACTCTTTCTTTGGCAGTCCAGTTACCAAATCATGTTTAATTAGTTTATTCATGTTCTTAAAGTTTACATGGCACATTCTTTTATGCCATATGAAAGACTCATCACTATTTGCTTTAGATAGAAAGCATGAAACTTCTCCAGAGGGAGATGTTTCTTGCAAATCCATCTTGTACATGTTCCCTTTCCTGGGGGCTCTGAGCAGGATATGCTCATGAGGAATGACCACTCCATGCTTGAGAACAATGCACTCATGCTTAGTAAAGAGCATGTTATGACTCTGATCACAAAATTGGGATACACTCAAAAGATTGTACCCAAGCTCCTTGACAAAGTTTACCTTTTCAATGCTGAGCTTACCATTTGTGACCTTGCCCCTTCCTGAAATGTAACCACCTTCATCTCCTCCAAAAGCAACTGGTCCTCCATCAATTCTCTCAAAGTTATGGAGTAGTGACCTATTGCCTGTCATGTGCCTGGAACAACCACTATCAATTATGCAGACATTCCTGTTTGTTTTGAGCTGTTCCTGCACAAAGAAAATGATTAGTTACATTTGGAAACCCAAGCCTTACTTGTCTTGGGCTCACTAAGTATAATAGAAGGTAATGCAACAGTAATAGATCCTATGGTTGTGCGAGAGGGATCTTCAGCTGTTGTTGATGGAGAAACTTCAGTCACTTGGTCTTTCTTAGACTTCCACACCACCTTTGGAGTCTTAGACTTGACCTTCAAAACCTTGGAAGCTTTTAGGACTTCACAAGTTTTGATGACTGAACCTTCGGAAGATTCTGCAGTCACTGCAGCAGACTTCAGTGCTTCGGAAGAACTCCTTTCTTCCGAGACCAAATTTTCTTCCAAAGGTAATTTTCCATTTACCTTCTTTGATTTGGAGCTTCTGAAGGAAACAGATTTTCCTTCCGAAGCTTGAATCTACTTGAAACTCTTTGAAGTCTTTGTATTGGTCATATGGACAGTACTTTTAGGATTATATGTACAATCCTTAGCAATGTGAGAGGTACTTTCACACATAACACACAACATTTTCTTCTTCATAAGAGTCTCCTTATTAGAGCAAGACTGTCTTTGGTCACATCCCTTCTCCACCTTCATCTTTGTAGATGCTGAGACAGTTCTTTTGGGCTGTGAACTATTCTTGGAGTTTGATGGTCCAGTCTGTGCAGCAGTGGTACACAACAGATCAGTCTTCTTCTTGGTACTGAGATGATTTGAACAAGAACCAGAACTCTTAGCTGAGAAGTTTTGGTTAATGTCTTCAGTCTTTACTACTTTAAACTCTGTAGAGATAAAAACTTGTTTCTGCTTAGAGTCAAAAGTAGCCTTGATCTCTTGAGCCTTCTTTGCCTTTCTTTTGCTCTTTCAGATCAAGTTCTTTCTCTTTGACTTGGTCATCACAGTAGACTTCTTCTCCTTGGAAGGATAGTGGCCCTTAGTAGAATCCTCCTCTTCACTCTTCTCAGAGGAATTCTTCACTATCTTTCTTCATCCTCTTTACTTATAGGATCTATGAGAGGAAGCTCATCTTCACAAGTTTCACACCTAGGAGATCTTACAGACAAGATTGTGTGTGGAGGAGCTATCTCATTTGATCCAGTCCCTGTCTATTTTGATAACACACTTTGTTATGCAGGGATGAGGATATCATGTTCTTGAAGGTCTCTTCTTCAAGAACACTCTTTTCTGCCCTGGCTTTGCTGATCACAAGCTCAGCCTGGCACTCAGTCAGCTTGGTTATGAGTACTTGGATTTGAGTCCTAAAATCTGTATGTTCATGTTTTAGTACTAAAATGGTTTTCTCTAAGTCCTCTATCTTTAGCTTATAATCATTTTCAGACTTTCTAAAATCAGATTTTAAAATGTTTAAGGACTCAAGATCACATCTCATTTCCAAGTTATAGGACCTATATTTGTTAACTTTAGCAATGCATTTAGGAGTACAGAGATGTTCCAATACCTTGGCTTCATCATGATCTGCCATTAGTGCTTGGTTTGGAGAAGCATCTTCCACCTGAAAGCTCCAGTTAAAGCCTCCTTCTTCAACAGCAACAGCAGCTTGTTGCTTTGGCTTCTGTTGGATCTAGAAAGGCTGTTACAACAAAAACCAAGTCACTTAGAAGATTTTGGTACAACAAACAAAGGACTTCCGAAGCTAAGTATGGAACTTCCGAAGGAAGAAGGAGCTCTTCCGAAGACTAAGTGTAAAATACACTTCCGAAGGAAAACTCCAACTTCCGAAGACAAAGAACCTACTTCCAAAGATCAAGACTTAGAGAGAAAGATCTGAAGTCAACTTCCGAAGTACAACAATTCCTCAAAGCCTCGGAAGCATAGAAGCCTCTTCCGAAGTATAAGTGGCTTCGGAAGAACAAGTTCTTCCGAAGCCAGTTAACCTTCGGAAGACACTCCTATTATCCAGTGGACATAAGTATGGCCTCTCTGACACTCCGCTGCAAATCTCTGAGATACTGCATGGCGTTTTCTCAAAAGCCATGTAGTTGACCATACTTTAATCCACTGTTTACCTTTTTTGTTAGTACAGTTGCCATCTTTAGTTGGTGACAAAAGGTAAGTCATGGACATGTCATGACTACCATATCTTAGATAATACTTTATCTAAGATACCTTAACATTAGCATTGTAGTATATGCTTTAGTCTTAGGTTTCCAGCTGGTATCAAAGTATATCCCGCTGTAGGATCTAGTATATATAGTTTCTCATTGTAACTCTTGTTTCATGCTTGTAAGTCTTGTAATATCTTGAGTTGAGAAGTAATATATACAAGTACCTTGAAAATATATTTTCTGCTTGTTCCTTTGCTACTTATTATATTATTATCAACTCTTGTAAAAGACATTACTTCATCTGATTTGAGTGTTTACATAAGTGAGTTTGAGAGAAATACAAGTGTTTAAGTGACAAACCTGATCCTGCAATTGGTATCAGAGCTTTTTAGGCTCTTGATTGTGAGATCTTACCATCCTAATCAACCAGTTTTTCACTCCTCCTTATACCTCACTCAAAATGGACCTCAACAAATCTGAAGTAGAGATGGGAACGATGACCAAAGCTCCCATCATCGCACCTGAAAACTTCAGGTCTTGGAGCAGAAGAATGGAAGGATTCATCAGGTATCAAGACGGCAAGATATGGCAATCCATTGTCAATGGCCCGTATAAGCCAAAAGTAGCTGGCGGAAACGGTGCCATGATTGAGAAAGCCGTTGAAGATTATTCTGATGAAGACAGGAAGAAGCTTGACATAGTCAGCAATGCTATGACTGTTGTTATGACTGCAATCCCAAACTCTATCATGGTGGGGTTTGAGCATTGTAAGTCTGCCAAAGAACTTTTTGATGCTCTTGCTCAAATGTACTCAAGCTCGAATGATTCCAAGAAGGACTCACTAAAGCAGCAGTTTGAGAACTTCACCTATGTTGGTGGAGAGACTCTTAGCCAGCAATATTTCAGGTACATGGATCTCATCTCTTCCCTTCAATCTGTGGGAATCACTCATGAACTCAGAGACCTTACTAGAAATTTTATGAGTGCTCTACCCAATGAGTGGACATTCTACTGTGTCTCTATCAAGAGAACAGAGAATCTGAATACACTCACCATGACCGAACTCTATGGGATCCTTGATGGATACCGTTTGGAAATGGAAAGCAAGAGGGGTCATCAGACAAGCAGACCCTTGAGTCTTCCTGCTAGCAACGCTTTAATGGTTGCTGAAGGCTCAGGAATCTCCCAGTCTCAGCAATACCTGACCTACACCCAGCAGCCATCTTGTTCTTCTGGGCCTTACATCACATTTCCTGAGACTCCATGGTCTCAACAAGCTCAGCAAAGCTCCTTTCAGGAGGGCTGTGCATTTGTCTCAGGAAGTGAGCACTCAAATGACTATCAATACTGCTTTGATGATCTAGAGTGTTTTAGCCCGGATGACATAGAGTATGTGGACATAGTCCAACAAATGGCTCTTCTAACCTACAGAGCAAAGAGTTCTTTAAGAGAACTGGAAGGCAATTCCATCAGAACCCAATCACCAGCTAATTTGGGTTTGACAAAAGCAAGGCCAAATGTTACAACTGTAACCAACTTGGTCATTTTGGAAGGGAATGCAAGGCTCCCAAGTCCAACACGGGAACCCCACAGGCCTCCACACATCCCTCTACAGCAAAGCCCACCGGAAAGTCAACAGAGACTGCTGCAATGGCTCAAGAAGTTGACTGGAGCTTCATGGTTCAGGATGTGACTCCTGCTCAAGCACTTATGGCCGGAACAGATGAAAACAAGGTATATGAACATCTCTGTACCCCTGCCTGTATTGCTAAGGTTAAACTGTATCAGGACTACAATATGGAAATTAAATCTGATATTGAGTCTTTAAATGTTTTAAAATCTGACTTTAAAAGGGCTGAATCTGACTACCAAAGAAAAATTGAGGAGTTAGAGAAAATTGTGTCCCTCTTAAAACATGAACATACAAACTACAAGACTCAAATCAAGGATTTAATATCCAAATTGACTGAGGCTCAAGCCCAGCTTGTCACTGCTGAGGCTCAAGCCAGGAAGTATGCTATTTCCGAGCAAAACTTCCAAGCCATTCTTGCATCATCCTCTCACTCAAACTTTGTTATCAAAACAAAGGTGGGTTGGGAACCAATGAAATTGCTCCACCACACTCTTATGAGTCTATAAGACAACCAAGGTGTGGTACTGAAGAGCAAGAGGTTCCATCTGCTGACCCACCTTCTCATGAGTCAAAGAATGATGCAACTATGGAGACCATCACAGGGAAGGAACAGGTAATTATGCCCTCCCCAGCCAATGATGATCAAACCCTGACCACCAAAGCCAGAAGAAGCAGAGCTAAGGCAGCCAGAAAAACTGCCAAGAAAGTGGCAGAATCCAAGCTAAAGATAGACCCAAAGCAAAAGGGTATATTCATCTCAGCTGGATTCCAGGTGGTTAGAAATTCTGATTCAGGAAAGGAGTGCAGTACCAGTACTCCTATCCTACCAAAGGATCAGAAATTAAAGGGAAAGGTTGCTGATGAAGAGAAAAAGAACAAGAAACAGCAATCCTCTCATTCCCAGAAAGTTAACATTGCATGCATAATGTGTGGTCTGCAAAACCACATGGCTAAAGATTGTTACTACAATCCTGCTAGCACACATTATGCAAATAATGTTAAAAGAGAAGGAGTCAGGAAGGTTTCTCATTTGGACCATATCAAATGGTTCAAGTGATGAAAAAGGGAAAGCTTGTTTCCGAAGCAAGGCTTCTCTCGGAAGAAAATTCTTCTTCCGAAAGGAAAAAGGCTTCGGAAGTTAAAGCTGTAAAGACTCAGAAAAGCAAAAGAGTCCCCTTGAAACCATCCCAGAAGAAGACTGCTTCGGAAGAAAAGGTGGTGAAGGTCTCTTCCGAAAAGAAAGAAGCTTCGGAAGAATGCCAAGCTACAAAAGCTTCAACAAGCTCATCCTCTATGATCAACCAAGGGATGGAATGGAAGATCAAGGAAGATGCTGTAGCCCAAACCTCTTCTTCAAAGACATCCATTGAACCCCCATGCATAAATTTTGGTTCAATTATGTCATTATCATTGGAAGAACCCAAGACCAATAAGGCTTGGGTTTCCAATCAAAACTAATTATCTCACCTTATGTGCAGGGACATCCATATGACAAGAATAACAACATTTGGATTGTAGATAGTGGATGCTCCAGGCACATGACAGGGAACAGATCTCTCCTTCAACAATTTCAACATTATGATGGAGGTCCTGTCCAGTTTGGAGGTGAGGCCGGAGGATATATTTCTGGCAGAGGAAATATATCCAATGGAAAGTTAAAAGTTGACAAAGTTAATTTTGTTAAACAGCTTGAACATAATCTGTTAAGTGTTTCTCAATTCTGTGATCAAAAGCATCAAATGCTTTTTACAGAACATGAGTGCATTATCCTCAAACCCGGGATGACAATTCCTCAGGAATTGGTGCTTCTTAGATCTCTCAGGAAAGGGGATATGTACAAGCTTGATATGAACAATGCTTCCCCAATGGGAGAAGTATCATGCTTTCTTTCCAAAGCTGATGGTGATGAGTCAACACTATGGCATAAACGAATGTGTCATGTCAATTTTAAGACAATGAATAATTGGCTAAAAATAACTTGGTACATGGTTTGCCTAAAAAGGAACTTTTCTGCAAGATAATTGTGTTGCTTGCCTGAAAGGGAAACAATACAGGTCTTCTCATAAATCCAAAGTTGTTAACTCTATCACCACTCCATTACACTTATTGCACATGGCTATTTGGTCCCACAAGTATAATGAGCATTGGAAGGAAATCATATTGCCTTGTGATTGTTGATGATTTTACTAGATTTACATGGGTATTCTTTTTAAGAACCAAAGATGAAACTGCTGAAACTTTAAAATCTTTTATTCTTAAAATAGAAAATCAAGTTGATCACAAGGTTATTATTAGAAATGATCAAGGGACTGAGTTTAAGAACCTAGTTCTTCACTCATTTTGTAACTCAAAAGGGATTGCCAGACAATATAGTGCTCCTAGAACTCCTCAACAAAATGGCGTTGCTGAGAGGAGAAATAGGACACTTATTGAGGCTGCTCGAACTATGTTAGCTGATTCAAAGCTGCCTCTAACATTCTGGGCAGAGGCAGTCAGCACTGCATGCTATGTGCAGAACAGAGTTCTTGTAGTAAAGCCACATGGAAAACCCCTTTATGAGTTATGGAACAAGAGGCCACCGTTCATTGGCTTTCTAAGGTCCTTTGGCAGCAGGTGTACCATACTTAACACAAAAGACAATTTGGCAAAATTTGCTGAAAAGTCAGATGATGCTATCTTTGTTGGATATTCCTCCTACTCTAAAGCCTATAGAGTTTATAATATTAAAAATCAACAATTTGAGGAATCTTCCAACATTGTAGTTAATGAGCACACTCCTTGTGTTAGGGGGAATGGCCCTGATCATATATTTGATTTAGAATTGTTTCCAAACTATTCTAAACCATCTTGTGAGAATGTTTCAGCTGGAACAGGTGTTCAAAGTAATTCTGATGAAGATCAACTGTTTGAGCTTCCCAGACCTATTCCAAGTTCTCCAAGAGTTGCAGCAAATCAAGTTCCCACTATTGAAAGATCTGACAGTATAACCATTTCAAGAGATAGTGGTACTTCAACAAGGGATTCACCTGCTGATTTTCAAATCTCTTCAGGTGATCCTGCACAACACCAAGCTGATGGAAGCACCATCTTGAAGGAACAGGCAACTGTTAATGATGCTTCACAGCAAAGAAATGATGATGTTTCTCTTTCATTCAATCAGTCCTCATTGAATGAGTTTGAAACAACAGCTGGACCAAGTATTCAAGCTCCTGAGCAAAATATGTCCAACTTGGACTTATCTTTGCAATTGGAGGGGATTCCTAGACTCAGGATTCATAACACTCATCCAGCTAAAAACATCATAGGGGAAGTCTCTGAAGGTGTGAGAACAAGAGGACAAACTCATAATGGGAATGTCTGCTTGTACTCATGCTTTTTATCCCAAATGGAACCCAAGAAGGTGGAAGATGCCTTGAAAGATAGTAGTTGGGTTGAATCAATGCAAGAGGAGCTGCTTCAATTCAAAAGACAAAAGGTTTGGAACCTATGTCCGCTACCATCTGGTCAAGTACCTATAGGCACTAAATGGGTATTCAGAAACAAAAGAGATGATAGAGGCTTGATTATCAAGAACAAGGCAAGACTGGTGGTTCAAGGATACACTCAAGAGGAGGGAATCGATTATACTGATGTCTTTGCACCTGTTGCAAGACTTGAGGCAGTTAGGATCTTCCTTGCTTATGTTGCATCCAAGAATTTCACTGTCTACCAGCTTGATGTCAAGTGTGCCTTTCTATATGGGGATATAGATAGGGAAGTCTATGTATGCCAACCTCCAGGATTTGAAGACCCACAACATCCAAACTATGTGTGCAAGTTGGATAAAGCTCTATATGGGTTGCACCAAGCACCTAGGCTGTGGTATGAGACATTGTCTCAATTTCTCCTGAAGAATGGTTACACTAGAGGTACCATTGATAAGACTCTTTTCATAAGAAAGTCTGGGAAAGACATCTTGCTCGTTCAAGTCTATGTTGATGATATCATATTTGGTTCCTCAAATGACCAAATGTGCAAAGACTTTGAGAGCATTATGAAGAAAAAGTTCGAGATGAGTTCCATGGGAAAAATGGACTTTTTCCTTGGAATTCAGGTAAAGCAATTGAAGGAAGGGTTCTTCATCAATCAATCTAAGTATGTCAATGATATCTTAGAGAGATTTGATATGAAGGAGCAACAAAGACACCTATACCCAGAAACCACAATCTCTGCCCTGACTCTGAGGCGGAGGATACTGATCAACATCAGTACAGAGCAATTATTGGTTCTCTGATGTATCTCACAGCAAGTAGACCTGATATCATGTTTGCAACTTGCATTTGTGCAAGATATCAGGCTGCTCCAAAGGTGTCTCACCTAATTGCTGCCAAGAGAATTCTCAGATACCTCAAAGGAGCACCTAAACTAGGTCTCTGGTATCCAAGAAATAGTGATTTTAATCTCTATGGTTACTCTGACAGCGATTATGGTGGCTGTAACATCAACAAGAAATCAACATCAGGTGGATGTCAATTTCTTGGTGGAAGGATCATCTCATGGCAATGCAAGAAGCAATCCTGTGTCTCTACATCAACTGCTGAAGCTGAATACATCGCTGCTGCTAGTTGTTGTGCTCAGCTGCTGTGGATTCAAAACCAGATGATAGACTATGGATTCAACTTCATGAGCACTCCTATCCACATTGACAACAACAGTGCTATATCCATTACTGAAAATCCAGTGAAGCACTCCAAGACAAAGCACATTGATATCAGTTATCATTTCATTAGAGATATTCATGAGAAAAATCTTATCAAACTAATCAAAGTTGATTCAAATGAACAATATGCTGATTTGTTCACCAAAGCCTTTGATGAACAGAGATTTAAATATCTCATCACAGCTATTGGGATGATAAACATTGATTAGTTAATCTCATGTGAAAAACCTTTTTAATGTGTAAAGTCTCATGTCAAAACAATCTAAGCCCTGTTACAAAAGATCTTTCCCTAAATTTTATCCAAGTATGAATTCTTCCGAAGAGAAATTAACCCTCGGAAGATATCTTGCATATCTTCCGAAGCAAATTTCTCCCAGGATAATTTTCTTCTCGGAAGAAGCGATTGATTTCATATCAGATCTACTTCCGAAGCATTTAACACACTCCACTTGAAAAGCAACATATACTCTCGAAAGTAATCAATTTACCTTCGGAAGTAAATTTGCCTTCGGAAGAATATTACCTTCAGAAATGCATTATACTCGGAAGAAAGATTTTACTGTGTAACGGAAATCTTTTGGGCCCCACACTGTAAAAAGTAAAGATTTTGTTAATGATGTCGGATTATTTAAATGGTCTAACCTTACCGCCCATGTCACATCATCCCCTGAACCCTCACATCATCTTATCCAAAACCCTCTTTAAACCGCCATTTCACCCATTTAAATACTTCCGGTTAATCACTTACATCCTTTTTACCCAAATTACTGCCCTAAAAGCCTTCTTCTTCTCCAATTTACCTTATTCCGAACTATCTTTCTGTCATCTTCTTCAATGGCACTAAACCCTCAGCATAACCAGGTCGCACTCCTTGATTCTTCAAGGGATGTTGACTTCTCAGATATCATTTCTTTTCTGACCCAATCCTCATACTACACGGCTCTGACTGTAAACCCTACAATTTATTCAAACCAACTGTCTGAATTTTGGGCAAATGGTCGGATTGAAACCCTAAATGGGGTTCGTGTTATAAGGTCGAGTATTTGTGGCCAAGAGTTGGTCATCTCTGAACAGATCATCAGGGAGCATCTCGAGCTCCATGATGAGGGCGCTCCAACGAAATTCCCCAAAACAGATTTGGACAGTTCTTACCTCTAAATGGGATACGGTGGAGATGTTAGCAGGTCAACGGTTTACAAATTCAACTTCTCCTACAAATGGAAGTTCCTGCTGCATGTGGTTCTTCACTGCCTGTCTAATAAATCTGGGGGATGGGATCAAATCCCATATGAACTTGGGTGCTTAGTTCATGGGTTGGTACAAAGCCTCCGCTTCAACTATTCAAGGTTTGTGCTGACTAACCTAATGGGAAATCTTCAAAGGGACACATTCTTCATGTATCCCAGGTTTCTCCAGCACATAATCAACTGTGAGCTGGACCAGGGCAAGCTTGTCTGTGCAGCTGCTCTGACTGCTCCTCAAATGAGGCCGACCATCTTCAAGACCTTGAAGAGAGTGTCTACCAACTTCACTGGAAGAGATACTGCACTACTTCCAGGTATGATTGAGCCAATGGCTCCTGGTGACATTCCTGTTAACCCCACACGTGATGAACCCACACCAGCAACTACCCTCACCCTACCAAATCTACCTTCTCCACCCATTACTGTTACATATCAGAGACGTCCCAAACGAACCCTTGTTCAATCTACTCTGATTGAACAAGCTCCTCCTGTTCAATCCAAAAAGGCTAGAGTGGAACAAAGGGCTCCCACTCAGCCTGAGGTCCAACCATCCTTCACAATTGACCTCAATATGGGTCTTGAGTCTCCTCAGTCTCAGACCCATGAGCCCGAAACCCAAGCTGATAGCCCTCAGGGAAGAGTCTCTATACTCCCCTGAGCAGCCACAAAGGGACAGCTCAATGCCTCTAGACATTGATCAAAGTCCCGGGTCATTAGGGTTTAATTCCCTATCTTTTACTGACCTTTTGACGGAGCTGGTGAAGAGATTATGTCTCTTAAAGGCAATGAAGTTGATCCACAACACCCTCTCAAGGATCAACAGAGCCTAGAGAGACCCTTATCTCTAGCCCCCATCAGCAAAGCCTTACTGAGGTGAGTCCCACTGATGTGGAGGGGACTCATGTAGATTCAGCTGCCACTACTGAAGGAGCCTCAATGGATCCTCAGGACAGTGGTAACGAAACTGAGACTGAATCTACGGCAACCGTGCCCTTTGATGACTCTGAAAGAGACATCATTGTGCAAGGGAAACCAGGGCGCCAAGAAACCACATCTGGTGGTGAGGATGAACATACCAGGTATGTTACCTCATCTCCCCATGATTCTTCAAAGAAGATGAGGGAAGTATGCAACTCACCATTCAAGACCTACTTTCTAAAGTCTCAAATCTTGAATCAAAGGTTAGGACTTTAGAGGATAGGTCTGCCACCCAGCAACTTAAGATTGAAACTCTCAAGGCCAAACTAGCTGAGAAACAGATTGAGAGGTCTGTTAGGCATGTAGCAATTCAGGTCTCCTTGACCTCTTCCTCTAGCTCATCAAGGTCTCAGGATGATGCTACCAAAAAGGGAGAGAGTGTTCAGAGACAAAGTCAAAGACAGGAAACCCAAAGTCAAGCTCTCACTTCTTTGAGCTCAAAGTATCCTGTGCAACAAGCTGTTATCTTCCCTGAGCCTCCTCCAGTTGTTTTTCAAGTGGATCAAAGGATGCTCCAGGATCTCAATAGGTTCTTTAACAAGTTCCTATTGGAATCCCTCATAGAACAGCCCAGCCCTGATATGTCTGTGATTTACTTCGGAGCTCAAGAGCTTCATAGGTTGAATGCACCTTCTACCACTATCGAGGAAGTTGGTCAACCTAAGGTCCAAGTGGAACCTGAGATTAACTTCGAAGGGGATACAAGGACTGATGGCCCAGCAACCGAAACAGTTGGGACAGAAAGTGTATTTTCACAGACTTCCGAAGCAAAATTCAAAGCCTCGGAAGAACAAACTCAAACTTCCGAAGCTGAGATTGCTGCTGCGGAAGGACTATTCTCACTATCCGATGATCTAATAGTCACAGATGCAATTCTGGAACTTGCATCTGAGGTTAAATGGGAGGATTTTCTCACCCAACCATTAGCTCTGACATCTGCATTGACTCCAGCTCCCACCTCTACTACCCAACCTGGATCTTCCATCCAAGAACCCCCAAAGTCTAGTACTTCTGAAGACATCAAAGGAAAGAGGAAGATGACTTCGGAAGAGCTTCAGGAGGAAGAAAGGTTGGAGAAGCTTAAAAGGAAAGGTAGGCTTCCAACTGGGAAACTGTTAGCTGCAAGTACCAAAGCAGCTGCAGCCAACCAGGAGGCAGTCAACAACCGAAGAAGAGTAGAGGTCATAGATAGACTTGTTGGTCTAAGGGCTGCAACTGAAGATGTACTCCTGCTACCATTAGAGGAGTTGATAGAGCTTGAAAAGGCAACCTTGCTGCTAAAACAGCAAAAAGAAGAAGCTGCAAGGTTGGCCTTAGAAGAGGAAAGGGAGAGAAAGGAAAGAGAAGCTGATCTGCAGCTCAGGAGAGAAAGGATAACCTTCCTACTATCCAGAGGTTTCTCTCAAGAAGAGTTGTCTCCACATAACAATGATACGATCTTGTGGCTCTTCAACAAAGAGCAAGATCAAATGGAGAAAGAGAGAAAGAGAGCTGCAAGGGGGAAGCTTGTGCAAAAGAAGAAGAAGGAAGAGGAAGCTAAACTGACCGCTGCCAAGAAGATAGGTGAGAAACCCTGGATGAAGAGTTATCTCAAAGCTCATGGCTTCTCTGGCAGGCAGGTGGGTCCCATGTCGGAAAAGACTCTCCAGCGACATGTCAGTGACATCAAGGCTGACATTCGCACGGGAAAAAGGAAGGAGATGTATAGAAGGGGACAGGAATTGACCTTCAAAGCAACCTCTCAACCCAAACTCCAAACTCAACCTCAACCTGAACCTATACCCTTTTCCTTCCTAATCAAAACCGAACCAACCTCTGAACCATTCACACCTGAACCCACACCATCACACCTACCAACATCTTCACCTCAACCACCTAAACTACCTATCCTCCAACCCAAAACCTTAGCCAGAACCCAAACACCTCAACCTACCCATCAACCAATCAAACCATCCCCTCAGCCTTCTAAATATCTCTCCATGGAAGAATTCAAGGCAGTCAAGACAAAGCTCATAAACTGCACCACACTATGTGACATCTCTTGTGAGGAGGATTCAGTCAACTTGACTTATGTTGACGGATCCTCAAGTTCCCTCACAAGAGATCAATTTCTTGATCTGCCTAGAGGAACTTTGGACCAAGCTGCAAACCTCCTTGGCCTCAATTCAGACACGTTGAATGAGGAAGAAAAGAAGCTAAGGAGAAAGCTGGTGACTCTACTCGATACAAAGAAAGGAGACAGGGTACCAAGACAACCTCTTGCACCCAGAAAGAAGATCATCCAGTGGAGGTTCAAAGACTCCTCTCACAACTTTGTTGTTGAAAGAGAGAATGGAGAGCTCAACAGGCTGAGTGCCTCATCTCTGCTACACTTGAGCAGGTTTGACATTGCTGAGTTAGCAGAGAAGCCATTCTCCAACCCTTCAAACTCTGATATAGCTGCCCACATCAAAAATCATCTAGGCAGCCTTCAGATGGCCGAGCTTACTGCTAGAAGCAAGGTTGAAGAGGAGTTGAAACTGAGAGAGAAGGAGGAAAGGAAAGGATCAGCAACCAAAGGCAAAGCCTTTCTACAAATGGTTGAAGGTCCTGAACTTGAGTCCATAGTTAGATGGGAGTATGACTATAACTCCCGTCAACTAACTCTCTTCAGGGGGACACAACAGAGGGTACATGTCATTCAAAGCGATAGACTGGATCTCCTATCCACCAATGACTTGTACAAGCTTCTCAACACTACTTCAGGGAAGAACAAAGAGAAGCAGACAGAAGCAGAAATAGCTTTTGTCCTTGCTGCTGAAGGCTTTGAGAAGCAGAAATAAGTGAAGTTTTGGTAGCATCAGCCTAAGGGGAGTTTGTTGGATCTAGAAAGGCTATTGCAACCAAAACCAAGTCACTTAGAAGATTTTGGTACAACAAACAAAGGACTTCCGAAGCTAAGTATGGAACTTCCGAAGGAAGAAGGTGCTCTTCCGAAGACTAAGTGTAAAATACACTTCCGAAGGAAAACTCCAACTTCCGAAGACAAAGAACCTACTTCCGAAGATCAAGACTTAGAGAGAAAGATCTGAAGTCAACTTCCGAAGTACAAGAAGTCCTCAAAGCCTCGGAAGCATAGAAGCCTTCTTCTTCCGAAGCCAGTTAACCTTCGGAAGACACTCCTATTATCCAGTGGACATAAGTATGGCCTCTCTGACACTCCGCTGCAAATCTCTGAGATACTGCATGGCGTTTTCTCAAAAGCCATGTAGTTGACCATACTTTAATCCACTGTTTACCTTTTTATGTTAGTACAGTTGTCATCTTTAGTTGGTGACAAAAGGTAAGTCATGGACATGTCATGACTACCATATCTTAGATAATACTTTATCTAAGATACCTTAACTTTAGCATTGTAGTATATGCTTTAGTCTTAGGTTTCCAGCTGGTACCAAAGTATATCTGGCTGTAGGATCTAGTATATATAGTTTCGCATTGTAACTCTTGTTTCATGCTTGTAAGTCTTGTAATATCTTGAGTTGAGAAGTAATATATACAAGTACCTTGAAAATATATTTTCTGCTTGTTCCTTTGCTACTTATTATATTATTATCAACTCTTGTAAAAGACATTACTTCATCTGATTTGCGTGTTTACATAAGTGAGTTTGAGAGAAATACAAGTGTTTAAGTGACAAACCCGATCCTGCAGCTTCTCATTCTGAGGGGCTTTGTTAGTGTAGTTTGGTCTGGTTTGTGTTTGGCCACCATTTGTTTTAGGTGCCTTACACTCTCTAGCAAAGTGGCCCATCAAGTTACAATTGTAACACTTGACCTTGCTTTTATCCAAGCCAAACTTTCCACTGGTTGCATTGCTTGGAAACCTCCTTCCAGTTCTCTTGTAGAACTTCTTGGCTCCATGAGTGAGAAGAGCCATCTGCTGAACTATTTCCATATATTCCAGGTCATCAAGATGGATACAATCCAGGTCTTCAAGAGTGAAAAGAGAGTTACCATAACTTTCATCAAAGACACAAAAGCTTGAGAAGAGCTTGTCTCTTGGAATGGGCTTCCTTAAGTGTAGTTCTCCCTGGGTGTCTCTGGGAAGGTGATGAAATGACCCTTTGGTGAGTTGTCTGGGTAGCATATGAGATGATGTTGGAGTTTTATGCTATCCATTCTCATATGAGTTGTCAGGGTAGCATATGAGATGATGAAAGTGTTGAGTCTAGAGACCTGATGAAACCTTCCATTCTCATACACCAGGTATCAAAGTCATCAAGAGTGATCAGTGGGGACTTGTTCATGGTTCCAGTTTCCATATCGGTCTTTGAAATGGATGCCATTTTGAAAGTTTAGTATTTGTGTGTGTGAGGGATCTTAAGATGGTGAGATCTTATATCAAGAGCCTGAAATGCTCTGATACCAATTGCAAGACCGGTTAAGGGCTTAACAATTACAACACAACAACACAAAGAGGAGATTAACTAAACTTGATCATATAGTAAACTGGATTAACCAAGATAATGATGCATAGAACACAAGTAATGATAAAGAGACAGAACAAGAGATTTGGATTTCAAGGAGGCAGTATATTGCTTTCTCAAGTTCTATTACAAGTGTTACAAAGCATAAAGAAAGATACTAGAACTTGGAATACTTATACTACAACCTACAGTCGGCTATACTTTGAAAGCCAGCTGGATACAATTGACTAGACACAAACCAAATCAATTGTAGAATCAAAAGGCATATCTACCTTTTGACCTTGTGACTATGACATGCCATAGCTCACATCCTTATCTATTACAAAAAGGATAAAGTAAATAAAGTAGAAAGTTACAGACTCAAGACCTCAATGTACAGTTACCAAAAGCATGGACCTTTTCACCAACTCATGTAAGTTGGTGACTTTACAGAGATGCAGCGGAAAGGTGTCCAGCTTTATGGAACGGTACATCAGATAAAGCATGTTACTAAAAGTCTTTGGAATAAATCTGTCATCATAGAATGAAGCTTCAGAAGACTTTGTCTCTGAGGCTTTGGAAGACTTCATATTTGGCTTCGGAAGATATTGGTTTTGGCTTCGGAAGATTTTACACTTAGAATATTTCTAGTGTATGGTGTAAAACTTCCGAAGTAATTCTTCTTCAGTACTTAGTGCATTACTTGCAGAGAGACATTGGATGTTTTGGTTTGCATCAGATTTTACACTTACAAAACCTGATTTGAATAATCTTCATTACAAACAATTTACCATTGTTGATAAATTTGGAAAACCCAAGACCATCTCTGCCTTGTTACAAGATTTTAAGTTAAAGGATGGAACACACGTCGCCTTTGGTGGTGATGCTGGAGGAAAAATAACAGGAGAAGGAACAGTATTAAATGGGATAATAAGCTTTGACAAAGTAAACTTTTGTTCACAGTTGAACTTTAATCTTTTAAGTGTATCCCAAATATGTGATAAATCATACTCTGTTCTATTTGATGATTCATTCTATTATGTTTTGAAGCTAGGTTTTCAGATAAGCAAAGATTGGGTAATTGTTACAGCTGAAAGGGATAGAGATGTATACAAGCTGGATATGTCTCAAGTTGATCCTTTAACTGAAACAACATGCCTAATTGCTAAAGCATCAAATGATGAAAGCCAGCTTTCGCATAGACGTCTCGGACATTCAAATTTCAAGAATATTAATAAGCTTGTAGCAGGAAATCATGTCATTGGACATCCATCTAAGAAGTTTGTAACGACTGATCACTGCTCAGCATGTTTGAAGGGAAAGCAACACAGAGCGTCTTATAAGTCCAAGCTCATAAACTCAACTTCCAAACCTCTTCAAGTGTTACATATGGACCTTTTTGAAACAACAAATGTCAAGAGTATTGGACGAAAATCATATTGTTTAGTTATCACTGATGACTATACAAGATTTTCATGGGTTTTCTTTTTGTATGCTAAATCTGAAACGGCTGATTTACTGAAAGAATTTATAATTAAAGTTGAAAAACAATTAGAAAATAAAGTGAAAATAATAAGAAGTGATAATGGAATGGAATTCAAAATTCTAATATTGAAATGTTTTGTGCACAGAAAGGGATAGCTCATCAGTACAGTGCTCTGAACAAAATGGAGTTGCTGAAAGGAAGAATAGAACACTGATTGAAGCTGCTTGTTCTACGTTAGCTGATGCAAAAATTCCTATCACTTTTTGGGATGAAGCTATATCAACTGCGTGCTTCGTTCAGAACAGAATCTTAATTGTGAAAGATAAAATGAAAACTCCATATGAGTTAATGTTTGGCAGAAAACCGAACATAAACTTTCTAAAATCATTTGGTTGTCCTGTTATGATTCTTAATTCAAATGATCAGTTAGGAAAATTTGAATCAAAATCTGATAATGGATTTTTCGTTGGATATTCATCTGTTTCGAAAGCCTATCGAGTGTACAACTCTAGGACAAATATAATCCTTGAAACATTCAATGTTAAATTTCTGGAAAATTCTTTTCCATCAGTTTCAAATGGTCCTGCATGGTTATTTGATTTAGATTCATTATCAAACTCTCTTCAATCTAACTTGTTTAATCAATCAAATTGTCTTGATTCTACATATAAGAAGAACTCGAGAGGAGATCTTGGATCTTTCAGTGAGGATTCAGATTCCGACGACCCAGATGATTCTAGCTCAGACTACCCATTTTTATCATTTGTCAAGGACTCAACAATACGATTCAATGACAATAATCAAGCTAATACAGCTTCAGATCATTCAGTCTCTTTTGATCAGGAAGTATCATAATCAATTCCTAATGATGGTAATGAGTTTGTGCAACCTGAGTCTGGTATATCATCCATCTCTGGTGATGCAGTTGATACTGGTAACTTTGATTACTTTATTAACTCACCCACTCAAGTTCCAAACTTCAATCCACATTCTTCAAATTTGCTACATCAGCTTTCCAACTTAAACCAAACAAATCTGGATGTTAATGTTCAATGTGATGAGATTCCAACATCTCGTATTCACAAGAATCATCCAATTTCTCAGATTATTGGTCCATTGAATGAGAGAACAACAAGGAGAAAATCAGAACAAGCAAACTTGTGCTTTTACTCTTGTTTTCTTTCTCAAATTGTTCCTAAAAATGTTACAGAAGCATTAAAGGACAATGGTTGGATAGAAGCTATGCAAGAAGAATTACTTCAATTTCGCAAACAAGAAGTGTGGAATTTAGTGGATCTACCTGAAGGAGAAAATGCTATAGGCACAAAATGGTTGTTTAGAAATAAGACTGATGATCGTGGTGTAGTAATAAGGAACAAAGCGAGACTTGTTGCACAAGGGTACACTAAGGAAGAAGGGATAGATTATGATGAAGTGTTTGCACTAGTTGCAAGACTTCAATCCATTCGAGTTTTCCTGGCTTATGCTTCATTCATGAAATTTAAGGTGTATCAAATGGATGTAAAGGGTGCATTTCTATATGGTCCTATCACTAACGATGTGTTTGTGAAGCAACCTCCGGGCTTTGAGGATGCAGAATTTCCACATCGAGTATATAAGCTGAGTAAAGCTTTATATGGACTTCATCAAGCCCCTAGAATTTGGTATGCGACATTATCACAACACTTAATCCAACATGGATACACAAGAGGAAAAATTGATCCAACTTTATTCATAAAGAAGGATAATGATGATCTCTTATATGTACAAGTGTACGTTGATGATATCATATTTGGTTCTACCAGTCCAAAATTGTGCAATGAATTTGAAGAAACCATGAAATCTCGGTTCCAAATGAGTTCTATGGGAGAGATTAATTTTTTCCTTGGACTTCAAGTCAAGCAAACTGACGATGGAATTTTCATCAATCAAGAGAAGTTTGTTGACAAGCTCTTGAAGAAATTTAAGTTGCAAGACTGTCAGTCCATACGAACTCCAGCAGATGTTAACACCAAGATTGAACCTGATCCAAAAGGAAAATCTATTGACCAAATGTTATACAGATCAATGATTGGTTCTTTGATGCATCTTACTGCATCTAGACCAGACATTATGTATGCAGTTTGTGTTTGTGCCAGTCAGACCCGAAAGAATCTCACTTAATTGCTATCAAAAGGATATTCAGGTATCTCAAAGGTAAACCAGCTTTAGGGCTTTGGTATCCTTACGAGGGTAACTTTGAATTACATGGATACACAGATAGTAATTATGGTGGATGTTGTCAAGATAGAAAATCTACTTCGGGTGGGTGTCAATTTCTTGGTCCCCGATTAGTCTCGTGGCAATGTAAGAAACAAACAAATATCTTTGTTTCAACTGCAGAAGCTGAGTACATTGCTGCATCAGCAGGATGTTCTCAAATCCTCTGGTTGCAAAATCAACTACTGGATTATGGGTTCAATTTTCTTAAAACACCAATTTACATTGATAACACTGCTGCTATGTTCATTACAGCTAATCCTGTTCAACATTCAAAACCAAAACATATCAAAATTCGATATCATTTTCTCAGATAACTCTGAAAAAGGATTAATCATATTGATTGAAATTGCAATGGAAAAACAGTTAGCAGATCTATTTACTAAAGCCTTCCTATCAGGACGGTTTGAGTATTTAGTGGAATCAATTGGTCTTATTAATCATATGTGAACTCTATAAATCAAAAGATCACCATAAGTGATCCTCTCAACGTTAACTGCCTGTTTGTATTTTGTGTGTGTGTGATTTTTGTTTTCTTAGAAAAACCAAATACAAAAGTATAAATCAAAACTCCAAAAATAGAGTCTTTTTCTTATTGTCAGTTTATTTAAAAAAAAGACTATGTTTATGCAATATGTGAGAAATGATAGTACATTAGTGAGATCAGTTGCATACTTCACTCATTAATAAAGTCTGACATGATCAGATATGATGTGTAGACAATATCATGCTATTATACTGAAAAAGTAAATTCTTGTGATTACACTAAATCTTCATGCTTGTGTGTATTCATCAGAGTACTTTTGAGATGTTTTGGCTTATCATATTGATTGCTTGTTAAGTTACACCACTCACACCTGTTGGTAATGTGATTAATCATGAGATCTGTTACAAAGCATCATATCACTTCTCTGTTATGAGTCATCATAGACCTGAGGTGCTGAGATATCCTTTGTTGTAAGTGATTACAGACCTGGATTCTCTCTTTGATGCAAAAGATGCCAATGTGCACAAACTATTAAAATGAATACTTAGAGCTGATCAAATGGTTATCCATGATCATTCTCTATTAATTTAAGTAACATGAACTCTGATGATACATATGTTTCAGGTAATAAGTTGAATATGTGTTCTTTCTTGCATGTCATGATGATAGTTGAGCTCTCTCAGTCTCTGTATGATGTACATCATGTCATATCTAAATATACCCTAATTAATCCAAGAATTGAAAAAGTAAGTAAGTTGATAACGTGTCAAAAACACTCATTTTCTGTCGTTAGATCTTGTGTCTCCTTTGATGTGATATCACTGACCTGGAACACACTTGATCAGGAGTTATTCATTGTCTATGACTATTCACAATATTTTTTATTTTAATGTGCTGATCTTCATTGATATGATCTCACTGCAGACATTAATTCTTTTGTTTATATTAAATTTTGATTCTGCTTTCATTTTGATTTTATGCATGTTTTCTGTGTGTGAAGGCAATGTAACAATGAGATGGATGATCTTATTATGTCACCTTAGGAAACTTATAAGTTATTAAAACTTAAAAGTTTAGGGGGAGTAATAATGGGAAGAGGTTTTCTTAGAAAATCAAAATCAAAGTTAAGATATTGAATTGAAAGGATGATGCTATATGTTCAAAGTGTATGTGTGTTTGATAATGTAACTATAATATGAACCTATATAAATTTGCAAGTGGAAATGCTTCTTTCAAAAGTTGGAAAATAGATGATACTTGATTTTGTTTTGAGACTAAAATGAAGGGAAAGATAAATAACAAGTGAAGACTTAAAATTGTTAAAAATTAAAAATTGAGTGTGCAAAATGAAAAAAGTTGAAATTTGAGGGACTTAAAGGTAAATTTTGAAAAATTCAAAATTATGCTGAAAATGTTTAAATATTAGTATGAAATATTACTAATATGTTTAAATAGTGTGCATGTGAAGAATTTGGAAAACACAAGTGTAAGACTCATGAAAGTCAACTCATTCGCCTAAATAGTATGCATACGTCTAAATAGGAGCATGGTGAACTTTCAGGGAATTATACAAGTGTTTGGGCGTTTTTCACATTCTCATGCGCCTAAACAATTGCAATAAGTCCATGAGTTTAACCAAGTGTTTGGGCGTTTTACACAAACCTATGCGCCTAAACAGTGATAATGAGTCTGATTTTAACCAAGTGTTTGACATTTTAAATGCCTCATGCGTCTACACAGTGTTGAAATGTTACAAGAGTTACAAGTGTTAGACGTTTCAGGAACTTCATGCGGCTGAACAGTGCAAAAGCGCCTAAACAGTGCTTATGCGTCTGTATAGTTCTCATGCGTCTGAGTCATAACGCACAAACAGTCATGCGTCTTAGTATTTTATGAATTTTAGGGTTTCATACGCACAAACAGTGCTCATGCGTCTAAAATTTCACTTAATATAAATTGAACACTTACACTTGTTTCTCATTCACACTCAAAATTCTCCAAAAACAAATCTCAGAACTATCGACTTTCAAACATCATCGAACTCTCAGATTCTCAGTGATTGCAACAAATCTTGTTGATTGTTAGATATTATTTGGGTCTATAAACGTAAGTTTGTGATTCAAATCAGTAGATTTTGGTTAAAACATGATGATTGGTTGTCACACCCCCGCTAAAAGCGGAAACACGGGGATGTAACGAGATCGGGATCGTCATAACACATGGTAAGCGATAGAGATGCAATATAATAAATGATGACAAGCGTGTCACGACGACACCCGACAACAAGGGGACTTGTGTCGTGTTTAGTCAATATTCACGACAACATAGCCATAAGCATAAACATGTTAATTGATTCACATAGACAAGATAATAACATTGTAAAGTAAATTCCCACAACCCGGGAACAAGTATCAAAAGAATGTAATTGTTTAATCAGACTACAACATTGTATCAAAATGATTGTTTGTCAAATATGTTTAGTCTCAAAAATGCATCCTAGGGTCTCCACTAAGGCAGCACACCTAGATCCTCAATTTGCATGATCACCTGAAAAGATATGCTCAAAATGGTCAAAAAAATTGTTGGTGAGCTCGCAGAATTAAATAGTAAATAAGTAATTGATGCTGTATAGTAAATGATGTGGAATACCGGGTATACAGTTATAAGTAAGTAAAATCACATGACAATGAGCTCTGCAATCAAACCTAATGACGTACACAAAGATCTTGTCGGAATATACTCACCCAAGGGCCCGCCACTGTTGGTACTAACTAGTATACCAACAAACAAGGGTGGGGGTGTCAACCCAGTAGTACTACCAATACCTATCCGTCGGTTCCCACACTGGAATTAAATAGTTGCAAAGAAAGTACCACACAGCGAACTCAAGCATATATCAGATAAGTACTCACAAAACAGTAGCACGTTGATTCCAAGTATGTAAATTGTATGTAAATTGTACAGCATTGAAAATGGGTGAGCATACTTTTCCCCCAAGTTTGTAAATAATTGAAATGTTGTATAAGCATAAAAAGGGGCCACGAAACTCACTTGTTAAGTGGTAAGTATGAATGATCAAAGTTTCCAAATGTTGTACGGTCAAACACCTATTGACAGTTATTGTTAAGCATTAATGATATGTATAAAGCATATAATAATGTTCGGTCGGTTCGGGTTGTATCGGTTGGGTCGCGTAACACACACAAACAGACACACATATTAGATCTTATGTAGATCCAAGTACTAGACATCTTCGCCATTGCTGATGATATTTGTATTGTTATTGAAGAAGTATTTAGTAAACATTAGTAGTTACAGATCGGTTATTGATACTTGTAAAATGTTAAGTTAATTTAATTTGGTATAACATTAGTAAGTTTGATAGCGTTGACTTTAACATTGGGATTAGCATTGGCAATCGTGTCGATGTCACCTAACACCACACGTCTTACACACACCACACATAAGAAGGAAATCACACACAACAACTTCAGTCGCACAACAGGACCAGACGCACGACTCAACACTCCATTCGCACGAATCAACCCTCAATCATACGAATCAGCTTCATTCGTACATTTGAACCTTCATTCGTACGACTGGCATTCAGTCCTACCACACCACTCAATCGCACGACTCAACCTCCATATGCACGAATCAACCTTCATTCGTACGAATCAGCTTCATTCGTACGAGTGAACCTTCATTCGTGCGATTGGCCTTCGGTCGTGCGATACACGCACGATCGCACACATTCATTCGCTCGCATGACTCAATCGCACACATTCAATCACTTGCATGACTCAATCGCACACATACACACAGTCACAAGACACACCTAGTCGCATAACTCAGTCACACGATTGACTCAGACACATGATTCAGTCGCACGACTCACCCAGTCGCACGGCTCAATCGCATGATAGGCTCAGTTGCCTGGACAGAAAGTCGCGACTGCAGGAGGGCTGAGCAGCCTCCGGCTGCTCCGAGCATGGGTTTCACACAACAAGGACTTCCAGAAACACACTACAAACATACACAAACAAGAAGCACACTCAGAAGGACATCACACGCACCCACACGACCTCATGTGTTCGGGTTTAACCCGAACACCCGAAACCCTAGATTGGACAGCCGTGAATAAGTAAGAAAAGGGACAACCAAGGTCGTCTACCTGCAAGGATGGAGTAGACTTGGTTGTAGATGAAGTCTAGACGGTGAAAACGAGACCAAACGGGGCGGTTTTGGTGCAAGGAATGAGATGTAAAGTGAAGAAGAAGAAGATTGAGATGAAGAAGAAGAATAATGAATCTAGGGCTGGAAATAGGGGGTTTTATACCCATCCCAAGTTTGCAAAATGTCAATTTTAGTCCCTGCACTTAGCCCCCGAGTTCCCAGAGTTTGTTTCGGTTGAAAACGACTTTATTAGGTTAGTTATATTAATGATAAAAATGTATTTAATGATATTTTTAACTTAAAAATGGTTTTATTAATGACAATAAATTTATATAAAAATGGTATATTTGGCGGTAATGATGATGAAAGTTTTAAAAAGTTTTTAAAGATAGCACACGATCACAATGAAAGCACAAGCACAAGGATGATAAAGCAAGTATAATATCCACACGAATAGTTTATAAAGATTAGGAATGATCGAGCGAAGAAAAGTTAACGAAATCCACGTTAATTGACGGACCTTTTGGTGACAAATGTCACAGTATCCCCCAGTTGAGAGAATTTCGTCCCGAAATTCAGCTGGAGTTAGGTCCAAGGGTGTCATCCTCGAAGAGATGTGGATATTTGAGTTTCATCTGATTTTCCCTTTCCCATGTAAACTCTGGCCCTCGTTTTGAATTCCACCTTACGCGAACAATAGGTATTCTACTGCGTTTCAATTGCTTGACCTTTCGATCCATGTTCTCATTGGGTTCCTCAACAAAATGAAGCTTTTCGTCAATCTTGGATTCCTCCATTGGTACGTGAAGAGATTCGTCTTCCAAACACTTCTTGAGGTTCGACACGTGGAAAGTATCATGTACACCGCTGAGTTCTTGTGGCAACCTTAATCGGTAAGCCACTTGACCGATTCTTTCTATAATCTCGAATGGTCCTAGATATCTTTGGGCTAACTTCCCTTTCTTTCCAAATCGAACGATTCCTTTCCAAGGAGAGACATTAAGTAAAACTCAATCCCCAATGTTGATTTCTAGAGGCTTCCGACGGTTGTCGGCATAGCTCTTTTGGCGATCTCCGGCAGCTTTTAGTCGGTCTTTGATTTGAAAGATCTTGTCAGTTGGTTCTTGAATGATCTCTGGGCCTGTTAACTGACTTTCACCAATCTCGGCCCAACAAACGGGTGATCTACATTTCCTTCCATATAACGCTTCGAACGGAGCGCATCCAATGCTTGTATGGTAGCTATTGTTGTAAGAGAACTCAATCAGCGGTAGATGAGCGTCCCAACTACCACCAAAGTCGATTACACACGCTCTAAGCATATCTTCTAGAGTTTGCATAGTTCTTTCACTTTGGCCATCTGTCTAAGGGTGATAGGCGGTACTCATATCTACTCGAGTGCCCATCGCTTTCTGTAGTCTCTACCAAAATCGTGAAGTAAATCGGCTGTCACGGTCGGATATGATCGACACTGGTACTCCGTGTCTTGTCACGACCTCCTTGATGTACAATCTCGCCAACTTATCCATTTTGTAGTATTCTCGGATCGGCAAGAAATGAGCTGACTTCGTCATCCGATCCACTACGACCCATATCGAGTCATGCCCGCTGCTTGTTCTTGGGAGTTTGGTGATAAAATCCATAGCTATATTCTCCCATTTCCACTCGGAAATTTCAGGTTGCTGTAATAATCCCGATGGCTTCTAATGTTCAGCTTTAACTTTCGACCATGTTAAACATCTGCTTACGTACATAGCAATGTCTTTCTTCATGCCTGGCCACCACCACAGATCCTTAAGATCGTTGTACATCTTGTCTGCACCAGGATGAATAGAATACCGCGTCTTGTGTGCTTCATCCATGACTAAGGTACGTACACCTCCCCATGTGGGTACCCATATACGATCCATGAAGTATTGTATACCATCATCCTTGCAACTCATTTGTTTATCCAACCCCCGGAATTCTTCTCCCGCAAGGTTTTCCTCTTTCAATGCCTCACTTTGTGCAATTTGGATCTGGGCTTTCAAATTCGTTTGAATAGTCAGTCCCAACGCTCGAGCACGTAGTGGTTTCACGCGTTCTTTGCGGCTTAAAGCATCAGTCACCATGTTAGCTTTCCCCGGATGATACCGGATTTCACAATCGTAGTCACTAAGTAGCTCTACTCAATGTCGCTGATGCATATTAAGTTCCTTCTGATCCAGGATATGTTGGAGGCTCTTATGATCTGTGTAGATGATGCATTTGGTTCCATACAGGTAATGCCTTAATATCTTGAGTGCGAATACTACAGCGCCCAACTCAAGATCATGTGTTGTATGTTCTTTTCGTGCACCTTAAGTTGTCGCGAAGCGTAGGCAATCACCTTATCCATTTGCATTAGTACACATCGTAGTCCTTGATGTGAAGCATCACAGTACACCACAAAATCATCAGTTCCATCTGGGAAGGACAATATAGGTGCGTTGCCCAACTTCTCTTTCAACGTTTGGAACGCTTGTTCTTGTGCATGTCCCCAATCAAACCTCTTGTCTTTCTGAGTCAGCAATGTTAATGGCTGCGCGATCCTTGAAAAATTCGCGATGAAACGACGATAGTAACCGGCCAATCCTTAGAATTGCAGTATTTCTGATGGTGTATAGGGTGCATCCCATTTCTTCACCGCTTCGATCTTGGCGGGATCTACATGAATCCCATCCTTGTTAACCACATGACCTAAACACTTCACTTCTCGCAACCAGAATTCACACTTTGAGAATTTGTCGAAGAGTTTCTCTTCCCGTAGCAGTTCCAGTATTGCCCGAAGATGTTCTTCATGATCTTCTTTCGATCTGGAGTAGATAAGTATATCGTCTATGAATACGATCACAAACTTATCCAAGTAAGGTTTGCACACCCGATTCATTAGGTCCATAAACACAGCTAGTGCGTTAGTTAGCTCGAACGGCATGACCAAGAACTCATAGTGCCCATAACGAGTTCTAAACGCTGTCTTCGGTATGTCGTCCTCCAAAACCCTTAGTTGATGATATCCAGAACGAAGGTCTATCTTGGAGAAATATGAAGCTCCTTGCAGCTGATCAAACAGATCGTCAATCCTGGGGAGAGGATATCGATTCTTCACGGTTAACTTGTTCAACTCACGGTAATCGATGCACATGCGGAACAACCCATCCTTCTTTTTGACAAATAATATCGGTGCTCCCCATGGTGAATGACTCGGTCGAATAAAACCCTTCTCAGTAGTTCTTGTAACTGACTAGATAACTCTTGCATTTCTGATGGTGCTAACCGATATGGCGTCTTTGCTACCGGTGTAGCTCCAGGAACCAACTCTATACCAAACACCACCTGTCGTGGAGGAGGCAAACCAGACAAGTCATCAGGAAATACATCTGGGTACTCCCGTACCACTGGAATATCTACTAGTTTCCTCTCCTCTTCCTTCTTTTCTACCACATGGGCCAGAAAAGTGTAGCACTGCTTTCGTAAACTTCGGCGTGCTTTCATGCAGGAGATAAGCTTTAAGTTCCTTCCCGGTCGTTCTCCTTAAATCTTGAGTACCTCCCCGTTTGACATAGGGATTCGTACTACTTTGTCCCGACAGACAATCTCAGCTTCGTTTTGCGACAACCAATCCATACCCACAATCACGTCGAAACTTCCTAACTCAAAGGGTATCAAGTCTATATCGAAGGCATGGTCCTCCAATATTATCGAGCACTTCCTAATAATCTCATCGGCCTGATCAACCCTACCATTGGCCATTTCTACAGAGTAGCTGGTTTCTAGCCTACTAGGACCCAAATCAAGCAATTGCACAAACTCAGAAGATATAAAGCTATTGTCTGCTCCAGTATCAAATAATATAGATGCGAAGTGATGATTGAGTAAGTGCGTACCCGTGACAACATTCGGGTCCTAACGGGCATCGTTGGCTCCAATTACGAATGCACGTCCCCGAGCTGCATTCCCTTGATTTGCCGGGCCTTGATTTCCAGCTATGGCCATCATTTGCTGCCAGTTGTTTCCTTGTTGACCCGGCGCCCGATTCAGTCTGGGGCACATGTTTCTGTAGTGATCAGGGCTCCCACACTCAGAACAGACCCTGGCATTACCGGCGGGGTTAACCACGTTGACCGGTGCCACAAGATTCGGTGTTGTTCTGCAGTCTCTTGCTAGATGCCCCGGGCGTCTACAGTTCGAGCATACCCGACACTGCATTCCTGGGGGATGATGATAGTTGCACCTGTCACATTTGGGGTGCGGCCCAACATACTCTCTTTTGCCCTGAGTCACGGCCACAAAATTTCTGGTTGTCTTGGCCCTTTTGTCAAATTTCCCGGCACTCGACCGGCTCATTTCCCCAACATCCTTCCTTTTCTCTGCTCCTCTACCCAAAACCCCTGTTCTCGCCATCTCATCAGTTAGAGTGCCAGCCTTCCGAATTGCATTCTGGATTGTAGGAGGAGCAGCAGCTGTTACCATTGCTCTGATTTGAGGCGCAAGTCCCCAAATATACCTCTCAATTCTCTTTGATTCCGGCGTGACCAGATGCGGAACCAATCTTGCCAGCTCATGAAAACGGTCAGTGTAAGCTGCGTGCCCAGCCCCCACCATAGCATGATTCAAGAATTCATGCTCTAGTTTCTACATCTCGTTGAGGGGGAAATATTCCCCGGTGATCAATGCCTTGAATTCATCCCATGACATCTGCATCGCTGATTCTCTTCCTCTAGCTTGAACTTGGGTGTTCCACCAGGTTAGCGCCTTGCCCTGCAGTGAACATGTAGCATACTTGATTTTCTGGCTGTCAAGGCATTCACTGATATCAATCATTGCCTCCATTTTCTCAAGCTATCTGGTCAGGGCTATCGCTCCGCCCTTCCCATCAAATTCCTTCGGTTTACAAGCCACAAATTCCTTGTATGAACACCCCCGTCTAGCATTAACGACTCCAGTCTCATTGCCGGTTGTTCTACCATTCCTGGTCTCCTGATTACTTTCATTCCCAGTCGGGTTCCTATCACCTACTTCAGTTTCAATCCCACCTTGACCTCTTTCACCACCATCCTCATTATCATTGCCACCAACCCCGTGGGGGTGGTGTTGCTGAAGAGCATCGCTCACTTGGGCCACAATAGTCAGAATCAGTGCGGCCAGTTATTGAGCGATCAGAGCTGCCATATCAGAGTCTCCTGTTCCCTGATTATTACTGGTAAAAAATCATTGTTATTGGTGCTCTACCTCTGCCTTTGCCTCTGCCCCTCGGGGCTTCACCTTCCCACTTCCGCCACTAACTAAACTCACATACGGATGGAATTGGGTAGAAGTGTTTCATTTTACATGATTAAATATTTACTAGATTATTTCTTTTAAGGATACAACAAAAAAAACAATTTCAATTTTTATTTGGGACGTCATAGATTTACTTCTCTATTTCCCGAAAACGTATATTTATATAATTGGTTTATCAAAAATTATATTAAATTTTTGGTTTCTTGTCACAAAAATTATTTTGGTAAGTGATCTTTTCTAAAAATTTTAATTTGGACCCTTTTAGCAAAGTCAATGGACATTACTCCCATCCCCACAATTAAATTCACATTGTCCTCAATGTGATTAAAATATTCATGATCGAAAAGGGTAACGAAATAACTCCCCTAAAAATGATGAATTTTTTCACTTGTCTTTGGTTGCCCTCGCATTGTTTAGAATCCTTGGTATCACCTGAAATGTGCACCAATTTATTGAAAGCATTAAATCCTAAGCACACAAAATAAAAATAAAACGACATAAATTAAAAGATAGAGTGGCACAAAATGGAGCAATGATCGCCTTGGGAATTCTGATATACGTGACATCTCTGCTCAAGTCATTGACTCGGGAATTCAGATTTTCGACTCGGTTGAAGGCTCGTTGGGCATATTCAAATGATCGCCTTGCATGGGTTTCGGTGGTTTGGATTGACTCATAAAGGTCTAGCATGGTTGGAAATTCCCTCGTACGTGAACTTGAAGATCCAGCTCCGGCTCCTCTCCGGCTGTATTGGCATGTCGAGATCCATGATAATTTCTTTCTTCGGGATCCGCCGGATCCCAGATTTGTCCTTTCTTATCCATGAATCTTGGCGCCCATTTGGTAAACTTGTCACCATGTACATACTTGTACAGATGCTCAAGTCCAACAGTCCTGGCAGCACTCCTTCGGTTCCCTCAGTGTTATAACCATAGCTTTCATATAAGTTCAAAATCCAGCTTCCTCCAAACATGGGTGTTGGAGCACCTGCAATCGCATTCCTGGCAAAAAGATTACAAAACAAATACCCAATATTACATGGCAACTGATTAACCATACAATATAAAATAAACAAGTCCCTCAAATTAACAACCCCCTCGCTTTGACCACGAGCTGTTATGGAATGGCTGAGTAACCGATGAATGTATCGTAGCAGCGGGTCTCGTATCTGACTGCTTTTTGTTTTGCTCGAGTTGAAACCCTCCGGTTCCAATCCGCTCCCAAAATGCTTTCCTCATTGCAACCACTTTACGCGTCTCTACTTTCCTCGTGCGGGAAGGTATGATACGCCGGCATTCCAGATATAGCCTCCTCCTCCATTTCTTGTTCCGTGTATATACCAATATACACCGAACAAGGCAATGGATTCTTATGCCAATTCCCAGCTAGTCTAATGAAACTGCATTTTTTATCCAAAGGATCGGAGTCTTTCATGCTAAATTTAAAAGTTGCTAAAAATTCAAGAGTCAGTTCATAAACGGAAGATCTATTTTGTGAAATAAACGTTTCCACTGGACACTTAATAAATTATTATATCTTTCTAGCTGTCCGACTGCCGCCAGTGTTTTCTTCATCTGCTTGTAAGTGGGATCTTTCGACCCTTTGTAGCAATCTTTGAAGTCTATCATGACACCATCTCCTCGCGGTTCCCTTCAAAATGTAAGTAGGGATGCTCCATGATCCTGAAATTTAAAAATAAATTAATCTATATAAACAAATTTTCTTAAGCAGTCTTATGATGTTTAGTGAAAATCACATGTTTTTCAAGACATAACATCATAATGATTCAATTCATGTTTCAAAAATAGTTAAGAATTTATCATCCAAGAAAAAAAATTGAACATGGGGGTGCGCTTTATACAACGTGGGGGTGCGGTTAACATGTTTGGGCATGAAATTTTTGACTCGAGCAATCATGGTTCTGTTTGTAAATCATTGATTAAGCATGGGTTTAACATTTTCTTGCTTCAAAAATCAAAGATTATACGTTGAACATTTTAATCATTTGTTAATAATTCAAGATACTCAAAATATATATTGTTTTACATCACTTGAGAATTCTTGTAACTTGAACATGATTAACAAAGGTTTCACCACGAGTTATGAATATAGTCTTGTTAATAATAAAAGAAAACAACTAACTAACCAACTAAACATACTAATATCTAACTAAACACACTAATCAACACTAATCTACTACAAGAATAAACATGAACAAGTAGGTTAAAAGCATTCATCATTCCATAACACGTTTAAGAACAAGTGTTTACACATAATTGCTAGGATTTTGGTTGTTTAGAGACCTAATCACCTAACTACATGTAAGTGACTTTTATAATCAAAGGAATTAGTATGCTAACCTCTTGGCCAAATACTCTTGCAAGAACACTTGAACAAATGAAAGAAAATAGAAAAGAAGAGAGAATTGAAAGTGGATACGACTTTGCAGGCACATTAGCTCGGTTTTTATCATGCAACATTGATTGGAAAAGGACAAAAGGCTGAAAATTGGCAGTGTTGTCAATTTTGTCGAACACGGGGGCGTGCCCCTTTGAATACGGGGTCGTGTTCAAGCACAAATTCGGTTTCAGTCTTTTGTGTTTCGTTTTTTCAGTTTCGTGCGTTGTGTAATTTTCCGGTTAAGAAGTTGTTTTTATCACTTCCAAATTGTCAGGATCAGTGATCACAAGTTCGATGGATTAGAGTGTAATGCAGCGTAATAAGATCAAGAATAAGACAATTATAGCAAAATTTGATATTTGTAAACAAATACGAGAAATATATTTATGTGACAAGGAATGTTTTAGTTATACCAAATATTTCTGCTCAATCATTCACCAATTACAATAAGGTTGACACTCCTTATATAGAGTGCAATCACTGCTATTATCACGGGATAGTGACAACTGGCAGATCTATTACAAAAATAACTAACACTTAACAAACTACTGAAATGTTCACAACTACTGAGACATATCAGAGTGCTAAGTACAAATATAAAACTACTGATAAGAAACTACTGAAACTACAACGACTGAAGAACAAGCTCTTCAGTCGTTTTACAAAACTACTGAAACATAAAACTACTGAAAGTAAACCGTCACAACTACTGAAGAAGTCCTCTTCAGCTGTTATGACAACGTCTGATACTTGGTCTTCAGCACCTGTCTTCAGACTTCTCTTCAGCACTTGTGTCTTCAGACTTTGTCTTCAGCACCTGTCTTCAGACTTTGTCTTCAGCACTTGTCTTCAGACTTGTCTTCAGACACTTGTCTTCAGACTTTGTCTTCAGCATTTGTGTCTTCAGACTTGTCTTCAGCATTGTCTTCAGACTTTGTCTTCAGCACTTGTGTCTTCAGACTTGTCTTCAGCACTTGTCTTCAGTCTTCAGCACTTGTGTCTTCAGACTTTGTCTCAGCAGCACTTGTCTTCAGACTTTGTCTTCAGCTGTTGTGGACTTCAGCGGTAGTTGTGACGTCTGTGGGACTTAAAGGTTTTTCTGATCTGGCTCATTGGTTCTTTGGTCCAACAAACTCCCCCTGAACCAATGCAGCCAAAACCTTTAACTTTATTGAGGTCCCACTTATTGTTGGCAGAAGGTGTTTGGTCTTTTCCTTCTTGATCAGTTGAGAAGATGACCCATATAAGCACTGGCCTGGAAATGAGTCTCTGACGATTTGGTTGGCAATGTATGGATGGGAGCTCTGTATGGGGAATTGGACACTGAGCTGTTCCCCCATCCATGAGACTCACTTCCCATGTATAAGCCTGTAGGATTCTCTGGTGTATGCTCTGAGAACATAATTTTTCTTCCATGGTAAGATTTTCTGGTTCACCATCAAACAATCCTTCACGCCCATACAGCTCTGAAATGTACTTAGCCTGTTTGCCATTTTTGAGCTCAACTGTTGTAATCTGTCTGTATGCAAACTCATCTGGGTGAGTACCTTCAAGTAACAGACTGAGCTTATTTTGTTTGAAGTTCTCAAGCTTCTTGTAGACAAACCCTTTTTTATTACTCTGTTCTCTAACATCTTTTGGGGTGGCTGTTTAGTCTCATAAGCCTTCTTGAAATCTTCTACAATTTCCCAGGGTGATACTACCAGGACCACTGTGATCTCTTCATCTACGATCCTTTTTACTTGGCCCTTGCATCTCGCAGGAATGTCTTTCTTCACAATTTGTGTAAGCCACCCTAGGATCAGGCCATATTCTCACCTTTTCCTTTTGATATTGAAATGTGTTAGCAAGGGTGTACAATCTCAGAGCTTCTTTCTTCATACTGATTATTGATGAAGAAGCAGCATAAGTTTTGTCTATGCTTTTCAGCATCTCATCATCATGAAGCCTTTGCTGCTGTTCTTCTTCTATCTTTACTCTCACCGTTTCCATCTGTGAGGTGGGAGTGATGGGCATAGGTTTGGCTTTAGGCAAAGTTAGGACTGCGGAAAGAGGCAGCCTATCTTCTTCCTCATCATCCTCCTCTTCTTCTTCTTCTTCTAGCCTCAACATCCTTCTCTTCTTCTTCTTGGGTGCATCATCGGCTGTTGGTTTTGAGGGTAAAGGAGTTGGTTTAATGGGTTGTGGTAGTGGTGATTTTGAAGTGGGAAGTTTTGCAGGTTGTTCTAGCATTCTTGTAGTGAGTGAGGCTTTTGAGTGTTTTGCTAGTTCTTTCTGTTCCCAGCACCTGCCTCATTTAGTGCTTCAATCACCAATCCCTTAGTGTATGCTTCAGACGTACAGATCTTGGTGGTTATTGCCAAGATACTGTCCCTGGTCCATGACTTAATCTCGATCAATGATCTCCCAAGGTACTTTGCAATGAATCTGATCATGATCTCCAGTCTTTCTCTTTCTAATGCATCATAACTTGCCCATCTTGAGTTAATTTCTTCAACTTCAAGTCTCCTAATCTCTGAGTCAAGCTGTGCAGTATCGAACCCCTGTCTACAGTTGATCAATAATGGAGTCCATTGATTTACTATGTGTAGCATCCGCCATTTTGATCATCTCATCGAGTTGGAGTTCTTTTTCTTTTCCTTCAACCTTCCTCTTCTTATATGTGATATGAAAGTCTTTGTGACTTTCACCCACTTGATCAATGTGGCTCCCTTCACAAACTCCTCTTCCTTCTCAGTCTCCTTTTCTTTCAGTATGCTCTTCCTCTTTGCTTTCACTACTGACTCTCCCCCCCTTTTTGGTTACATTGGTTGCAAGGGTTTGAGTAGCAGAAAGCCTTGTGCTCACAATCTCCTCCACCAGGGCTTGTATGATTGAGGGAAGCCTCTCATCCATGGTTTTGATCACAATGTCTGTGATCATTGGGGTGATGAGAGGTAGGGATTGCTGAAAGATAGCAGCTATTTGCTCAGAGGGGTTCTGTCCCTGAGAAGCAGTGCCAGAAATAGAGGCTGGTGGGTTGGAAGTTTGAGTGGCTGAGTGTTTGGGAGACCTTCAGTGAAGGTGCCATCTGTGGGTTTATGTTGGTGTCAGATGGACTTGCTTCTTGAGAGAATTGGTCAAGTAGGCTTTGTAGTCTACAGACTTCTTCCTCAAGAATTATGTTCTGGGCCAGAACATCATAAAAGAAGCCCAGGTCATCATCAGCAGATGCTGAATCACCTGACCTCCTGCTTGTAGCAGGATGTACATCCACTAGGTGTAGACCAGTTTTAGCATGTGACCCTTTTTCTTGGAACTGGGGACTTCCAGCCTCAGGACGATGTCCTTCATCAGCTGTTGCCTCTGATGAGGTCTTAGCAATGTTACCAGCCTCAGTCTGATCATGTGCTGATTCAGAAGAGGTGGCAGCCTCACCAGATATTCTGATCTCCATATCTACACCAGGAGACAGAACATTTAAACCCGGTGTTGTGGGTTGTCAGAAGCATGTTGATCCTCTTCCTCAATGGCTGTGGTTGTCCCCTTTGTTGGTGTTTGGTGGGGAGGAGGAGAGGCATGCAGTTGAGTCAGCACGTTGCAATTATAATGGTTGGACTTTGGGGGGCATTTTCATGGGGAGATGGGGTAAAAGCATTATGCACCTGGGGAGAATGGTGCTCATCAATGGCAATCTCCTCAAATGAGGAAGATTCCAGATTAGTGGGTACCCCTTCTTTGGTTGCTGCAGGCTCCTTTTGAGAGGAATCCTGAGCGGCTGTGGCTGGTAGAGTCTCTGATACTCTGGGGGGTTTAAACCAGCAAGTATATCCTGCCTTGGTGGTACAGGAGCATCTTCAGGGGACTCATCTCCCTGAATAGCTGTTTTGGGGCGTTTGGTTTTTGGTTTGGTGGGGACTCTGGATCTGGTGGTGGTGGCTGTGGGTTCCAGCTGCGTGGGTTTGCGCAGCTTGGCAGCCATTTTTAGTGATTGGTCAGAGTTGTGCCGGGAGTATACTTCAGGCAATACAGCCATAGCAGGGACTCCCAGGCCAACAAGTCCCTCAGCTTGAAGCTGGTTTTCAATTATGGCCATTATGAACCGAGGATATAATATCCAACGGTTAGCAAGTTGTTTTTGGGCCATATCCTTGAGCTCTAAAAATAGTATTTCAGAAAAATTTAAAGTTTGTTGCTCAAGGATGGAGTACATTACCTGTTGCCACCTTGTGGACATTTGATCCCATGATGAAGTCTTGGGGCAAGGCAGACATTTACCATATGAAAGATGAGACGTTCGGCATCCTGGAAATGTTTCTTCAATATGGTAGATGCACTCAGGTTACCTTGGTATCCATGGTGGGCAAATGATAGATCTGTTGTGCCCTTTGGATAACCAGTTGGGAAAGTGGCATCATCCAGATTGAGGGTTTGGCGAAGAGTGTCTGGAGTAATGACCACCTTTTGACGATTGACAAACGATTGAAGAGACTCTGTGTCATTCTCCTCAGAGACAAGAGTGACGTTTGTCCAGAATTGGTTAAGAGATTCGGCATATATGGTGGGATTTAACAGAAAAGCCGTTTGGTAAGGTGACTGAACCATTAAATCAATGGCGTTGTGAAACTTGGTCCAGTATGGCGATTTTGTGAGATGTGCGACACAGTTGTGTCGTGGTTTTAGTTGCATGGTCGCCATTGATGAAGAGAGGTTACAGAGTTTTTGAACGTTAGGTTTGAGAGAGAGGAGAGAAAAACTCTGAAGGTGGGATAAGGTATTTAAAGGGTAGGGTTAAAAACGACTGAAGGTTTTGGTGTTAGTCATCATTTGTTGAAACTACTGATGACGTGGTATTAACTTTCAGAGGTTTGAAATGACTGACCGTATTGGTGTGATCATCAGTTGTTATAAAACAACTGAAGACTTGGTTTTAACCGTCAGACGTTGAAACAGCTGAAGTCTCTGATTTAGTCATCAGTAGTTATAAAACTACTGAAGACAGTTTTGACTTCAGGTGGTGAAACAACTGAGGACATGGTGTTTGTCATCAGTAGTTGTGAAACTACTGAAGACAGTGGTTTTGTCATCAGTTGTTGTAAACAATGAAGACTTGGTGTTAGTCTTCAGTTGTTTAGAAACATAGCAGCAGTTGTAGAAACAACTGAGAGAAATTACTCATCAGCTGTTTTCACTGTTCGTCAATTCATAGCTTTTCAGCTGTTTCAGTCTGACCTCCACACTTACTCATCAGACTTAATCTGAGTTTCAGAGGTTTCATTGGTCATCAGTACTTATCTGCATTTCTGACATCAGTAGTTGTAGCTACATCAGCTGTTGTGATTTCATCAGCTGTTGTAACTACATCAGATGTTTTTAACAAATAAAGTACTTCAGTACTTGTGAGGCATGTAGCCTTCAGTAGTTATAAAAACTACTGAGGGTAAAGGAACTCATCAGTACTTATATGTGACATGGTTACCAATGATCATCAGTACTTATTACTGAGATCATCAGTAGTTGTCACTTATTCTAGCTGCAGCATACCAAGCCTTAACACCAGGTTGTGGAAAGTTGAACTATCCAAAGGCTTAGTAAAAATGTCTGCAAGCTCATCAGCACTAGGAACAAATTTTGGATCAATCAGACCTTTTTCAAAACAATCTCTAATAAAATGGTGTCTGATTTCAATATGTTTAGTCCTAGAGTGCTGGACAGGATTCTTGACAATACAAAGAGCTGAAGAGCTGTCCATTAACAATGGGGTCTTAGTCTCTGTTATGCCATAATCCAATAATTGGTTTTGAAGCCAGAGTACCTGAGATGTACAGCTTGCAGCAGCAATGTACTCAGCTTCAGCAGTTGATGTAGCAACTGAGGTTTGTTTCTTACTCTGCCAAGAAATCAAACAGTTGCCTAGGAATTGACATCCACCAGAAGTTGATTTCCTGGTCAACTTACACCCTGCATAGTCACTGTCAGAAAAAGCAACTAATTTACCAGAATGTCTAGTAGAATACCATAAACCTAGAGATGGAGTGCCTTGCAGATATCTAAAGATCCTCTTGACTGCAATCAAATGAGACTCCTTAGGTGCAGCCTGAAATCTAGCACAAACACATGTAGCAAACATAATATCTGGTCTAGAAGCTGTTAAGTACATCAGGGACCCAATCATACATCTGTAAAGTGTTTCATCAACCACTTTACCTTTCTGATCTGTATCCAGTTGTGTGGTGTTGCACATGGGAGTAGAACAGGGCTTACAGTTTTGTAAATCAAATTTTTCCAAAAGATTTTTTGTGTATTTGGACTGATGAATGAAAATTCCATCAGCCTTTTGTTTGATTTGCAAACCCAGAAAGAATTGTAATTCTCCCATGGCACTCATTTCAAACTTTTGTTGCATCAACTTTGTAAGGCATCACACAACTGTGGATCAGAGGATGCAAAAATAATATCATCTACATAAATTTGAACAAGTAGATTATGCTGCCCAGCTTTCTTAATGAATAAAGTTTTATCTATGGAGCCTCTAGTGAAATTATTTTCCAGAAGAAAGTTTGATAATGTCTCATACCAGGCTCTAGGAGCTTGTTTCAACCCATAAAGAGCCTTATCAAGCTTATACACCCAATTAGGATGTTTATTGTCCTCAAAACCTGGTGGTTGACATACATAAACCTCTTCTTTAATTTTCCCATACAAAAATGCACTTTTGACATCCATTTGAAAAACTTTAAGATTTTGATAAGCAGCATAAGCTAAAAACAATCGAATTGCTTCCAGTCTGGCTACAGGGGCAAAGGTTTCATCATAATCAATACCTTCTTCTTGTGCAAACCCCTGAACACCAGTCTGGCCTTGTTCTTAACAATAAGCCCATTTTCATCAGTTTTGTTCCTAAACACCCATTTAGTGCCTATTGCACACTTACCTGGAGGTAGAGGAACCAGTTCCCACACTTGCTGTTTCTTGAACTGAAGAAGCTCAAGCTGCATGGCATCAACCCATCCATTGTCCTTTAAAGCAATGTGATAATTCTTTGGCTCTTGCTGGCTGATGAAGAGAGCATAGAAGCAGAAATTTGACAATTGACTTCTTGTTGATACGCCAGCAGTGATATCACCAATGATTTGAGACATAGGGTGATTCTTCAGATCTTGGTACACAATGAGATCAGTGCAAGTGTTTGTAGCAGGCTCAGCAGCAACAGATGGTGATGGTGAAGCATTTCCTTGAAACCAATCAGTAGATGGTAATTCAAAGGAAGTTGAAGTTGTAGAAATCTCATCAGCATTTGTTGTGGATTGTGCTGCTGGAGCTACAGGAACATCAGGTCTAGCTGAATCAGGCAGTTGATCACTAAACTTGAAGAGGTGAGTACTACTATCATCATCATCATCACACAGCAGTACCACCAGGTGGTGAACTGTTGACAGGAGCAACAGCAGGAGTTTGATAAGGAACATATTGCAGTATGTCCAAATCAAATATCTCCACAGGGCTTTGTGGAATCTTGTCCTTTGGAGATTCATTAAACTTAACATGTAGAGTCTCTTTCAACCATCTTTGTTCTACAGTTGAAGACTCTGTATGCTTTGCAAGTTGATGAATAACCAACAAAGTACCCTGCATCCACCTTAGGATCAAATTTTTGGAGTTGATCCCGTGTGTTGAGAATGAAACAAGGACATCCAAAGCTCTGAAGAATGAAATTAGAGGGGCCAAATGATGAAGAACTTCATATGGAGTCTTCATCAACCTCTGATTTACTAGAGCTCTATTTTGTACATAGCAAGCTGTATTGACAGCTTCAGCCCAAAAAGTCATTGGCAGTCCAGAATCAGCCAACATGGACCTTGCAGCTTCAATAAGGGTCCTGTTCTTTCTCTCCACTACTCCATTTTGTTCAGGAGTTCTTGGAATGCTAAAATGCCTCTTGATTCCTTTTGAGAGGTAGAACTCATCAAGTGTATTGTTTCTGTTCTTATCATTATCTTCTAATACACTTGACTGAGAGGGAATACTGCTTCTCAACATACAACACAAAGTTGATAATCTTCTGAGCTGCCTCATCCTTTGAATGCAAGAAGAAAGTCCATACAAATCTGGAGTAATCATCCACAATTACCAGACAGTATTTCTTCTTAGCCATACTCATCACTCTCACAGGACCAAAGAGATCCATGTGAAGAAGCTGTAAGCAAGCAGTGGACTTAGGTTCTTCTATGGAGGGAAATGAAGCTTTGTGTGTTTTCCTTTTAAACAAGCAGTGCAGTTATCTTCACATTTGAACTCCTTCATAGGCAGTCCCCTTACTAAACCATGGTTTATCAGCTGATTTATGTTTTTGAGATTAACATGACCCAGCCTTCTATGCCATAGAGTAGATTCTTGAGGGGAAGCCTTGGAAAATAGGCAAGGATGGCCTTTGAGATCTATTTTCTTGGAAAGATCTAAGGCATACACTCTTCCTGTCCTGTTGGCCTTTAGGAGAGTGTATTCATCCAACACCTTATCAATCAAACTTAGAACTTTGGATGACAGAATCCGACAGTTCTGACTGGTGAAAAGAGCAACATGGCCTTTGTCACACATTTGACTGACACTCAAGAGGTTGTACTTGAGATTTTCCACATGGTTAACATCATCAAACTTTATTTCCCCATTGGAAACAAAGCCTTTGCCGATGATGTAACCCTTTGCATCATTGCCAAATGACACAAACCCCTTCCTTCCTTGAGAGTAGTCATTAAGAAGTGATCTGTTTCCTGTCATATGCATGGATCCTCCACTGTCTACATACCAGATGCCTCTGTGGCATGTTGAAGAACCCTGCAAAACAAAACAAATTAGTTAGATTTTGAGACCCAAACCTTTTTGGTTTTGGGCCTGTTCACATCAACAGATGGTAGACTAACAGGTTTGTTGGAAACAACAGCCTGAGAGGAAGAAGATGGTGAAAAAGAGGAATCCTTTGGCTTGGACCTCCTTTTCTGTGGTTTCAACATAGGAACATCTAATTGGTTAACTCTTCCCAATAGATGTTGAACCATCATAACCAGCTGTGTCTGATTTTGTGATAAAGCTTTCAGCTCTTCAGACACATTAGCATTGGAGTTTGATAAGTTCCTATGTTGCACCTTCTTCTTTTGAGCTATCTCAGCTGTTACCTGTTTAACCCCTTCTTTTTGGATTTCCTTTTGGACTTAAGGGTTACAGGATTTGATGTTGCTGGTACAAATGTGGCTTCAAACTCAGTTTTCATTTTAACCATTTTCTCTTTAATTTCCTCTTTATGTTTGAGTTTGGATCCTCTTTTGTACCAACAGTCATCTGTAAGATGATTGAACAAACCACATACTTCACATGGTTTCTTCTTCATCTTATGTTGATCATCAACTAAAGAGGATGAAACTACTGAAGACTTGCTCTTCAGTACTTTGGAAAGCATTATTTGCTTTCTTGACTTCCTCTTTAGTAGTCTTCAAACTCTTTCTACTGACAGTTTTCTTCTCTTCAGTGCTGACAGTAGTTGGAGTTTGAACTTCAGGTGTTAAATCTTGCTCTCCAGTCCTTTCAGGACTTCCAGAAATAACTCCTGAGTTGATCAACTCTTTGATCATGTGAGTGTCAGCAATGGAACCATCAACATCAGCTGATTGGTTCTGAGAGGGCTTAGTGCTGACTTCACTTACTTTGATGATGCTCTATCAAAAAGTGAATCACATGATGAGGTGGATTGGTTATTGCTTTCTCCATCAGATTTCACTTCTTCTGCTCTTGAAGCAAAATCTGTAGGAGGAGCAGTGTGATTATAACCAATGCCAAACTTCACATTGGAAGCTGATTGCTTACTAAGAAGCATTTCAAAACCTTTGCATGATTGTACCCATCGATCACACTCTACTTGGGTGACTGCAAGGGTTTCTTTGAGACTTCTCTGGTCTTCCAGAATAACCTCTAGCTTGGCCTTTTCATCATTTAATTGGCATTTAAGCTTATAAATCTCATCACTTTTATTATTAAGAGCAGACTCATACTCAGCTTTTCTTTTGGAAATGGTTTTCTCAAACTCAAGTTTTTGATTTATTAATGCTACATTTGCCTCTCTAATAGAGACAAAGGCAGCTATGCATGATTCAGAACATAACTTGGCTTTAGCCTCTGAAGATACCTGAGTTACCTGTGAAGATGATGCATTTGAGCAGGAACCCTCAGTAGACTCCAGAGCCATAAGTGCCAGATTCCCAAAAGGACTGTCACCACCATGTTGATCAGCACCTGTGAACAGTTGTTCATGACCAGACATGTCATCTGGCAAACTGCTCCAGTCAACAACTTCAGGGGTGAAGAAGCTATGTTGTTGAGGTTGAGGAGGTTGATGAGATGGTTGAGGTTCTGGTAGTGCATGAGGTTGTGATACCATAGGAGCTTGAACTTGACTGGTTTGTGGCATGTAATAACAAGGGTAAGGGTATGGCATTTGACCCTGAGGAACAAAATATGCAGGAGATTGTGGTTGAGAATGATGACTAGAATTGACAGGATGTTGCCCTTTGTTTTGTTGACTATTGCCAGGGAAAGTCACAAAAGGTGCAGAGGAATTAGATCCAGATAATCTACATTCTCTAGCAAAGTGTCCAAGCCTTTGGCATTTGTGACACCTCAACTTACTCTTGTCAAAACCAACTTTGGTTTTGCCAGAGAGTCCTGGGAACTTTCTTCCAGTTCTTTTGTAGAACTTCTGAGATCTGATATTTATCAAGGCCATTTGGCTCAAAATATCCATCTCTTCTAAGTCATCATCAGCAATCCCCTTGAGATCATCCATGATGAAGCATAGATTGTCATTATTACACCTCGTAAACTGACTATCAACACTCACAAATGCAGAATCAGAAATGTTTGAAGAGAAATCAATATGCTCATCATACTGGCATTCAGATGAAGCATATTCTGACTCATGACTAACCAAGGCAGTGTTGCCTGGTACAAAGTCTTCAGTGAGCTTACCAGATGAAGACAGTTTTCGTTTTTGTTCTATCTCTCTCAAATGTGAGCAATTTCCCATGGAGTTGGGTGAGAGATAGTTTGTCCAAATTTGCACTGGAGCGTAGGACAATAGTATATGTGTCCCATCTCTCAGGCAGTGATCTGAGAAATCTGTTATTCATCTGGATATTGGTGTACTCATGTTTGACCATTTTTAATTCAGAGATCAAACAAGAGAACCGCTCAAACTGTTGAGTCAGTGTCTCACCCTTCCTATGAGAGAATGTCTCATATTGTTGGGCAAGGATCTCTCTATTATTTGCCAAAACCTCATCTGTTCCTCCAAATTGTTCTTTCAAGGCATTCCAGAGGTCATGGGCAGATTCATAATGCATTAGCCCAGAATAGATTTCATTGGGTAGTGCCATGGCCAGAATTCCATGGGCTTTTGCATCAATCTCAAACAATTTCTTATCCTCATCTGAGTATTGATCCTTCCTCTTCGGAACCATTTGATTGGTTTCCGGGTTATTCACCATAGGCTTGTGTGGACCATGTACCACTGATGTCCAACAACCTGAGCTGTTAACAGACAGGTGATGGAGCATACGTCGTTGCCATATGTTATACTCATTCCTAACCAGCATTGGAGGCTTGGTTGAGGAACCAGTATTGTGAGGATCATTGGAAGGAGTAGTCATTTTAGGTCCAAATACAATTTAATTCAAGCTTTTAAAAGATTTTACACAGACCACAACAGACTCAATGAAAACCAAGAATAAATCTCAGGATGAATGACCAAAAACACAGAAATTCAATCTCTATAACCGTTTCTTGCAAAAATGCTAATTCAATCAAACTTGGATCTTGAATAGCAGTTTCAATGATCAATTATTAGATCGATCAATGATTAACCTGCTCTGATACCATTTGTCAGGATCAGTGATCACAAGTTTGATGGATTAGAGTGTAATGCAGCGGAATAAGATCAAGAATTAGACAAATTATAGCAAGAATTTGATATTTGTAAACAAATACGAGAGAATATATTTATGTGACAAGGAATGTTTTAGTTATACCAAATATTTCTGCTCAATCATTCACCAATACAATAAGGTTGACACTCCTTATATAGAGTGCAATCACTGCTATTATCACGGGATAGTGACAACTGGCAGATCTATTACAAAAATAACTAACACTTAACAAACTACTGAAATGTTCACAACTACTGAGAGCATATCAGAATGCTAAGTACAAAATATAAAACTACTGATAAGAAACTACTGAAACTACAACGACTGAAGAACAAGCTCTTCAGTCGTTTTACAAAACTACTGAAAACATAAAACTACTGAAAGTAAACCGTCACAACTACTGAAGAAGTCCTCTTCAGCTGTTATGACAACGTCTGATACTTGGTCTTCAGCACCTGTCTTCAGACTTTGTCTTCAGCACTTGTGTCTTCAGACTTTTTCTTCAGCACCTGTCTTCAGACTTTGTCTTCAGCACTTGTGTCTTCAGACTTTGTCTTCAGCACTTGTCTTCAGACTTTGTCTTCAGCACTTGTGTCTTCAGACTTTGTCTTCTGCACTTGTCTTCAGACTTTGTCTTCAGCACTTGTGTCTTCAGACTTTGTTCTTCAGCACTGTCTTCAGACTTTGTCTTCAGCACTTGTGTCTTCAGACTTTGTCTTCAGCACTTGTCTTCAGACTTTGTCTTCAGCTGTTGTGGACTTCAGCGGTTGTTTGTGACGTCTGTGGGGACTTAAAGGTTTTTCTGATCTGGCTCATTGGTTCTTTTGGTCCAACACAAATCATCAGAAAGATACGAAAATAGTCCTATAGTTAAATAACACAAGCCAAATGAAAATTACATTCCCTAGAATCCTACATTACATGATACGTTAAAAGCCGAGAATCTGAAACAGTAAAAAACCAGACTCTTTAACGCGCAACACGCACTTAACACATCACGGAATGTTTCTAAAAAGAAACCTCCACACATTTCGTGTCGAAGGTTTGGCATGGGATAGTGAGAAGTGCGGTTGCTCAATTCCGCGAGCTGCTGGTTAATGGAAATGAGTTCCTCGCTCATCTGCTGAACTTTTTGGATTAGTTCAGCCAAGTGTGGGGAAGCAACGAGGTTCATTTCTCTCAATTGCTTGATCAGTTCATGCATTTTGAAGAAATACTCTTGAGTTGTCGGCTCTCGCGTTTCGGAACGCGGTTTCTTCGCAGGATTCCAGTTTTGAGCTTCCGTGACTTGATTCTTTCATTTTTTTTTTCGTTTTTGAGCAGGAATGAGTGTGATGAAAGAATAGAACAAGTGTGGTATTTATACACAGGTCAGGAAGAGTGAACACAGGGGCGTGCTTAGCTAGGCACGGCCCCGTGCTTGTCAGAAGTCGTCTTAAATTCAACCTGCAACGTTCCAGAGTCGTCAGCGGAGATCGTGGAAAATTTTGTCAGAGGCACGGGGGCGTGCTTGATGAGGCATGGCCCCGTGTTTGTGCTTGTGAAGTCCTAAAAATTTTCTAAAAAGTGAGAGAAAAAAAATGTATGTACAGGTGCCGCGCGTTTAAGTTTCGGGTCTTCGGCACGACCCTTCCCCACACTTAGTTTTCATTGGGGTGGAGGTTTAATTCCTCCGAAGAAATCTTGGTTGGTCCATCGTTATACGGTTTCAAACGATGACCATTTACTTTGAAACTTAAACCTGCATGGTTGTAAATTTCAATGACACCATTCATAAACACGTTTTTGATTGTATAAGGTCCAGACCAACGTGATTTCAGTTTTCCAGGAAATAAACGTAAACGAGAGTTATACAGTAAGACACGTTCTCCAACATGAAATTGTTTTGTGCTCTTTAATCGAGCATCGTGGAATTTCCTTGTCTTTTCTTTGTAAACCCTAGCGTTTTCGTACGCTTGTTCCCTCAATTCCTCCAATTCGTGAATTTGTAGGAATCGATTCTTCTTGCAAGGTCTTGGTCCAGGTTTCCTGCTTTAAGTGCCCAAAAGGCCTTATGCTCTAGTTCTACAGGTAGGTAGACACCGACTTCCCATAAACTAGTTTAAACGGTGTTGTGCCGATGGGAGTCTTATAGGCTGTTCGAAAAGCCCATAATGCGTCATCTAACTTGATAGACCAGTCCTTGTGATTTTGACCTACAGTTTTCTCAAGGATTCGTTTGATACCTCGGTTAATGACTTCGACCTGTCCATTCGCTTGTGGATGGTAAGCAGTTGTAAAGCGATGGTGAACTCCATAACGTGCCATTACTCTTTCAAGCTGATTGTTATAGAAATGAGTTCCTCGGTCACTAATCAGAGCTTTGGGGTACCAAAACGAGAAAATAGTTTCTTAAGGAATTTGACAACGTTCCTGGCATCATTAGTAGGCAGGGCTTGAGCTTCAGCCCATTTTGAAACGTAATCAACTACTACCAAGATGTAACGATTGCCAAATGACACTGGGAATGGCCCCATGAAATCAATACCCCATATATCAAATATCTTGCATACTTGAACTGGTTTCTGAGGCATCTCATCCTGTGTCGAGATATTGGTTGCTCTTTGACATGCATCACAGGTGCGTACCATGTTATGAGCATCTTTGAAGATCGTGGGCCAGTAAAATCCAGAGTCGAATACTTTCTTGGCTGTTAAGGTTGCTCCATGGTGTCCTCCTGTGGGTCCTTCATGACAGTGCCTTAGAATTTGTTCTACTTCACTTCCATGTACGCATCTTCGAATGAGTTGGTCTGCACCGATTCTGAACAGATACGGATCCTCCCAATAGTAATGTTTGATATCAGTAAAGAACTTCTTCTTTTGCTGATAAGTCATTCCTTTGAGAAGGATTCCGCTTGCTAAGTAATTCGCAAAATCGGCGAACCAAGGGTGTTCATCGATTGAGGATTGAATGTGCATAAGGAATTCATGAGGAAAATTGTCGTTTATTTTTGGTTTCCTTAGTTTGTGAAGGACTTGAGTCCTCAAGACGCAAGAGATGATCAGCCGCTAGATTTTCCGCTCCTTTCTTATCACGAATTTCGATATCAAATTCTTGAAGCAGAAGAATCCAACGAATCAATCTCGGCTTTGCATCTTATTTGTTGAACAAAAACGAAGGGCTGCATGATCGGTGTAAACAATTGTCTTTGAAAGGATGAGATACGAGTGGAATTTATCGAACGCGAAAACTACCGCAAGAAGTTCTTTTTCGGTTGTAGTGTAGTTTTCCTGTGCGTCGTTCAGGGTTTTGCTCGCATAATGAATTGGGTGAAATTGCTTGTCTTTCCTTTGTCCTAATACAGCTCCCACCGCGAAGTCGCTTGCATCGCACATGAGCTCAAATGGTATTGTCCAATATGGGGAAACCATGATTGGAGCAGTTACCAATCTCTCCTTAAGCAATTTGAATGCACTAATGCATTCATCAGAAAATACGAATTGCGCGTCTTTCTCCAAGAGTTGAGTCATTGGTCGAGCGATTTTTGAGAAATCTTTAATGAAACGACGGTAGAATCCTGCATGTCCTAGGAAACTTCTGATGTCTTTCACGATTGTGGGATGCGAAAGTTTAGAAATAGTATCGACTTTGGCTTGATCGACTTCAAGACCCGCTCGAGAGATCTTGTGTCCTAACACTATTCCTTCGTAACCATGAAGTGGCACTTTTCCCAATTTAAAACAAGGTTGGAGTCTTAACATCTAACCAGCATCTTTTCCAAGTTTTCAAGACATTGCTCAAATGAGTTTCCGAAGATGGAGAAATCAACCATGAAAACTTCCATTGAGTGTTCAATCATGTCATGAAAAATTGCTACCATGCATCTTTGAAATGTAGCAGGAGCATTACACAAGCCAAAGGGCATTCGCCGATAAGCAAATGTGCCATATGGACAGGTGAATGTTGTCTTTTCTTAATCTTCGGGAGCAATAGGAATTTGAAAATAACCTGAGAAACCATCCAGAAAACAATAGAACATTTTTCCAGACAATCTCTCAAGAGGAAGAGGATGACCCAACCCCATGGAAGGAAGGGTAAGAGGCAGAGGATTACTTTGATCAGTTCTTCCACCACGACAACCACTGCCACCACCACTGTTCCCCACACCACCACCACTGTTCTCCACACCACCACCACTGTTCCCCACACTAACATCACTACTGCCACCTCTAATGCCGCTGACACTCCCACCACCAATCATACATTTACACCTACCTCACCCATAATACCCAAATCAATTCGACCACAATGCACTTCCATTCCTACTCCCATCTACACCACATCCACCACTATACCCACTACTTCCTAAGCTGGAATATCCACCCAATTCCCACCTAATTCCCACCTACACAGGGCTCTACTCTACCCACTGTTGGGTTAGAGAAATAGTTGGCGAGCCTAAACAGACTGGTGCTCAAACTGCTAGCGACAGATGATCTGAGAGCCAACCAAATGAATCAGCTGATGGCGGTCAATACCGCACAAGGCAAGCAGATAGCTCGGCAAGTCTTGTAACACTGAGTTGAGAAGTAATATATACAAGTATCTTGAAAAACCATTCTTGTGCTCATCAACTTATTATATTATTTGTCATCTCAGAAGAGATTCTGCTTCATCTACTAAGTGAGATTATGTTAGTTTGTGAGATAAAGTTATGTTGTGAGACCAACACGATCCTCCATAAAGCTCATCTTAAGATATTGTTGGGTTACATAAGGCTGGTACAACCAAAACAAGAATTAGAAGAATTTTGGTGTAACTAAAGAAAGTCTTGTGAAGCTAATCTGCACTTCCGAAGTCAAGTTGAAGAACTTCCAAAGCTCAAACAAGAACTTCTGTAGAGAAACTAAGTCTTCCGAGACTAAGTAATTTCTCTTCCGAAGCTAAACACTTAGAATTTTCAAGACAAAGACTTTCAAAGAATAAATTCTTGAAGACCAGCAAAAGTCTCGGAAGAAGATGATTCTTCTAAAGTATAAGTGGCTTCGGAAGAACGTATTCTTCCGAAGCCAATTAACCTTCGGAAGAACCAACTATGAACCAGTGGACATAGGGATGGTCGGTCTGACAACCGCTGCCACCTCTGATATACTGCATGGCGCTTTCCCACACCCATGTAGTTGACCATACTTTATTCCACTATTCATCTTTTATCAGTTAGTATAGTTAAAACATTTAGTTGGTGATAAAAGGTAAGTCATGGACCTGTCATGTCTACCTAGTCTAGGATAGTATTTTATCTTAGCTGCTTTACTTTTAGCAATGTAGTATTCGTCTAGTAGTAAGTTCCAGCTGGTAATCTATGTATTACCGGCTGTAGATAGTAGTATATGTAATTTCTGATTGTAGCTCAGTTAGTATGCTTGTTAGGGTCTTGTAAACTTTGAGTTGAGAAGTAATATATACAAGTATCTTGAAAATCAATTCTTGTGTTCATTAACTTTTTTATATTATTATCAAAACTTTCAAGGATTCTACATCATCATATAGTCGGCCATACTTTGAAGGCCAGCTATAAATACTAATCTAGACAACAAGATCAATATAGAGTCAAAAGTCAAATTGCCTTTCAACTACTGACTTTAACATGCCATAACTCACATCCTTATCTATTACAAAAAGGAGAAAAGTACAAGAGAAGAAAGTAACAGACAAAAGACCGTAGTCTACAACAAAAGTAATGACTTTTCACCAACTCGTATAAGTTGATGAGTCTTCGGAAGTGGCAGCGAAAAATAGTTTAGTTTTTGTCAAAAGGTGATTTAGAAAAAGCATGTCTTCCCTGTCTTCGAAAGAAATTAGTCTTTGGCTTCGGAAGACTTCGTTTTTGAAGCTTCGGAAGACTTCGTTTTTGGCTTCGGAATATTTTTGGTCTTTTGGTTTTGGAAGATTTGATGCTTATCATAATTCACTGAGTTGTATAAAATCATCTGATGTAACTTCCTTGTACTTCACATGTGCATGCTGAGAGCTCTTTGGTTGTTTTTTGGTTGCATCAGACTCTAAGTGTAATCCTTACAATGGTGCATGGACATCCAAACGATCTGAGGAAACCAATGAAAGGTCTCCTTTTATGTCACAATTCATAAGGAGTCTTATCATAAGTTTTGACTACTAAAACTTTGTTATGCACATAGCAGGCAGTGTTGACTACCTCTGCCCAGAAGTTGATGGGCAGTTTAGAGTCAGAGAGCATGGTCCTTGTAGCCTCAATAAGTGTCATGTTTCTCCTCTCATCAACACCATTTTGCTGAGTAGTCCTGGGAGCACTATACTATCTTCTAATACTTTTTTCATAATAAAATGTATCTAAGGATTTGGTTTTTGAATCTAGTTCCTTGATCACATCTTATGATCTTGACCTTATGATCAAATTGATTCTCAATTTTCAGAATGAAGTTCTTCAAGATTTCAAGGGTCTAATCCTTTTTTCTAAAAAAGAATACCCAAGTATATCTTGTGAAGCCATTATGATGACCAGGCAATATAAAGTTCTTCCTAGACTCATTACACTAGTGGGGCCAAAGAGATCCGTATGTAATAAGTGTAGGGGAGTAGTGATGGAGTTTTTTTCCTTTGGCTTGTGAGACACTTTGTGTTGCGTTCCTTTTAGACATGCAATACAATGGTAATCACTTGTAAACTCTTTCTTTGGCATTCGAGTTACCAAATCATTTTTAAGAAATTTATTCATGTTCTTAAAGTTTACATGGCATATTCTTTTATGCAAGAGTAAATACTCATCACAATTGACTTTATATAGAAAGCAAGTAACTTCTCCAGATGCAAAGGTTTTCTACAAATCCATCTTATACATATTCCCTTTTCTAGGGGCTATGAGCAGAAAATGTTGTTTAGGAATGACCAGCCTGGGCTTGAGAACAATGCAGTCATGCTCAGTGAAAGCATGTTATGTCTCTGGTAACAAAATTGAGATACACTCAGGATATTGTATCTATGCTCTTTAACATAGTTTAATTTATCAATGTTGAGCCTACCATTTATGACCCTGCCCCTTCCTGTGATATAATCACCTGATTCTCCTCCAAAAGCAACTGGGCCTGCATCAATTTTCTCAAAGTTTGAAGTAATAAGCCATCACTTGTCATGTGCCTTCAACAACCACTATCAATGATCCATACATTTCTTTTGGTCTGTAGTTGTTCCTTCACATAATAAAAGAAGATTAGTTATATTTGGAAACCCAAGCCTTGTTGATCTTGGACTCATCAAAGTACACTAAAGATAGTTCAACAGACATTGATCCTATATTCAAGCTTTGAGAATCCTTGGTTGTTGTTGATGATGAAACTTCCATCCATGTCCTTCGTTTATCTTCAACACCATCTTTGGAAGATTAGATTTGGCCTTCAAAACATTGAAAGATTTGATGACTTCGGGAGTATTAGAGACTGAACCTTTGAAAGCTTTCACATCCACGACAATAGACTTTGGTGCTTTGGAAGTATTCCTTTCTTTTGAGACCAAATTTTCTTCCAAATGCAATTTTCTACCTATCTTCTTCTTTGTCACCTTGGAGCTTTAAAAGAAAGTGATTTTCATTTCGAGGATATCTTCTTCTTCTTCTCAGAAGCCTTCTTCTTGTTCATGTGAATGGTACTCTTGGGATTACAGATGCAATCCTTAGCAAACTGAGTAGCACAACCACACATGAAGCATTAAACTTGCATACTATTGAGGGTCTTCTTCTAGGGAGAAGGTTGAGCTTGATCTCTTTCCACTTCCTTCTTCATATTCATACATGATGCGATAAGCTTTTGAGGGTAAGGCGTGCTTTTGGAACTGGATGGTTCAAGCTATGCAAAAGTGGTGCACATTTGATCAACCTTATTCTTTTGACTAGGATGTTTGAACTTGAACTAGCACCCCTTGTACTACAGTCCATAGTTTAGTCTTCAGTCTTCACCACTTCAAATCCAGCAGAAATAAAGACTTGTTTTTGCTTGGAGTTGAAAGTGGCCTTGATCTCTTGGGCTTTCTTTGATTTTTTTTGGCTGCTCTGATCAAATTCTTCCTAGCTGACTTGGCCATCCTTGGTTCTTTCTTCTCTCGAGGAGGATAATGACCCTTCTTAGGATGATCCTTCTCACTCACTACAAATTGATTCTTCACTATCTCCTCTTCATCTTCATCATCTTCTTGTATAGGGTCAATGAGGGAAGCTCAGTTTGACTAGTTCCACACCTTAGAGATCTTAGAGATAGGATATGTGTGGAGGAGCTATCTCACTTTAACCCAATCCCTACTGTTCTGTCAAAAAATATTTGAATGCAAGGATGATGTTATGATGTTCTTGAAGGTTTCCTCTTCAAGAACACACTTTTTTGCCCTGGCTTTACTTATCATAAGCTAAGCCTGGTCTTCAGTTAACTTGGTAATGAGATCTGTGATTTGAGTCCTGTAATTTGTGTGCTCATGCTTAAGAGTTGAAATTGTTCTCTAAATCTTCTATTTTAAGTTTCTAGTCATTTTCAACTCTTTTGAATTCAGGTTTTAAAATATTCAAAGACTCAAGGTCAGATCTCACTTCCAGGTTATAGGACTTATACATGTTTACTTTAGTAATGGATTCAGGTGTATAGAGATGTTCTACTACCTTGGCTTTTTTATGGTCAGCCATCAGTGCTTGATTTAGAGAAACATCCTCTACCTAAAAGCTCAAGTCAAAGATTCATTCTGCAACAACAACAGTAGCTTGTTGTTTTGGTTAGCTTGGCTTCTCATATTTTAGAGCTACATTAGTGTAGCTTGTTCTAGATATGTTTGGCTACCATTTGTCCTTGGTGTCATGCATTCCTTAGCAAAGTGTCCTACCTTATTATAGTTGTAACACTTCATTTTTCTTTCATCCATACTAAACATTCCACTTGTGTCGTTGCTGGAAACTTTCTTCTAGTTCTCTTCTAGAACTTCTTGGCTTTATGAGTGAGAAGAGCCATTTGCTAGACTCTCTTTACATACTCCAGATCATCTAGATAGATAAAATCAAAGTTTTTAAGAGTGAAGAGAAAGTTGCCATAACTTTCAATATGATGTTCATACATATGAATTATACTAATTACAATAATAATATGAAATACTCAAAGACAAATAAACATCAAGATGCATATCATATTTCATTAAGTAGTCACATTACATATGTGTAAGAAATGAAAGACTTTTACATTTAAGAACATAAACTAAGAACATGATGTATCAACAAACATTAAGGGTGACCATAGTTTATAAACTTGATCATCTCACTTGTGTTCTTTGTCTCGTCCACCTATACACCAAGGTGTATGGATTTTATGGAGTCATAAACATGAGTGGATTATAATAATTATATGAACAAGGTACAAGGAAAGTAAGATTAAAAACATAAAACTTAAAACCTACCTTTTAAGAACCCTAAAAGATTTTTAAAATTTTAAAATCTCTTGAGATGCTTGGAGAGAGGAACAAATTTTTTTTTCTCTTGAAAGGTGTAGAGGAAAGGTGCAAGGAACAAGTGTGACATCCGTCACTTTAAGGTCCGTCAATTGACGCGTTTGACCGTTATCTATTCTATGTTTAGTCATTCCTCATCATTATTTGACTCATTATGTGGATATCATGTGTGCAATATTATCATTGTGTGTGCATTCGTTATAACCGGTGTGTGAACCTTAAAAAGACCTTTAAAACTTTCACTTTTGAAAACGCTAAAATATATCATTTTATAAATGTAATGAATGTTTTAATATAACCATTTCTTAAGTCATGACAACATTAAATGAACTTTTACAATTAATATAAAACACCTAACGAAGTCGTTTTTCAACCGAACAAAATTTGGGAAAACTCGGGGTTAAGTGCAGGGACTAAACTTGTAATTTTGGAAACTTGGGCTGGGTATAAATACCCCATTTCCAGCCCTAAACCCCCATTTTTATCATCTCTTCATCTTCATCTCCTCTTCACACACTAAATCACCATTTTAGCACCAAATCCGACCCGAGAGGTCTCGTTTTCTTCGTCTTGACATCATCTACAACATAGACTACCCCTCTCTAGCAGGTAGTTGTCTTTGGTTGTCCATTTCTTAGCCTTTTCACGGCTGTCCAAACTAGGGTTTCGGGTGTTCGGGTTCAACCCGAACACACAAGGTCGTATGGGTGCGTGTGAGGTCTCTTTGCTTGTGTTTTTATGCTTGTATATGTTTGTTGAGTGTTTCTGGAAGTCCTTGTGGTGTAAAACCCGTGTTTAGAGTGGCTCGGGGGCTGCTCCTCCCGACCACAGTCGCGATTCTGCAGATTGGGCGACTGGGTCATCCATGCGATTCAGCCGTGCGACTGAGTGGGTCGTGCGACTGGATCATGCGTCTGAGTCAATCGCGCGACTGAGTTGTGCGACTAGGCATGTCGTGCGACTGAGTTGTGCGACTGAGTGTCTGTGTGCGATTGATGAGTCATGCGTGCGAATGAGTGTATGCGAATGAGTCATGCGATTGAGTGTTTGTGTGCGATTGAGTCAGGTGACCGACTGAATGTGTGCGAATGAACGTGATTCACACGACTGGGGTCCAATCGCACGAATGAAGGTTCAGTCGTACGAAAGTAGCTAATTCGCACGATTGAAGGTTGATTCGTGCGCATGGAAGTTGAGTCGTGCGATTGGGTGTTGTGTGGTACGACTAAAGGCCAATCATACGAATGAAGGCTCAATCGTACGAATGAAGCTGATTCGCACGATTGAGGGTTGATTCGCACGAATGGAGGTTGAGTCGTGCGTCTGGTGTATGCGACTCAAATTGTTGTGTTTGACCCCTTGTGCGTGGCGTGGTATGTCGTGTGGTGTCGTGTGGTAACACTAACACAATAATGTCATTGTTTGGCCACAAATATTAGAGTCAACGAGAAAGGGCAGAAAGGGCACAGAAACTACTTTGAGCAAATTAAACTAACGCTTTATGAACGACTAAATAGACTTATAACTATCGACATTTATTCAATATTCTTTCGATTAACAACGATACTTTTACTTAAATAACATCATTAGTGGCAACAATGTCTTGTACTTGGATCTACATAAGATCTAGTACGTGTGTCGGTCTGTGTTGTTGAACGCGACCCATCCGATACGACCCGAACCGACCCATCATTATTGCGCGCTTATACATATATCATATCATTAATGCTATACAATAACTGTCAATAGGTGTTTGACTGTTTATTTGCATTCAACATTTGGGATTACATCCGCTCATACATACTTCCCACCTAACAAGTAGTTTCTTGCCCCTTTTCACATTTATACATATTTCAATCATTTTCCTTGGGGGAAAGTATGCTTCACATTTTTATGTTGTACACTTACAGACATTTTACATACAAGGAATCAACGTGATACTGTGTTGCAAGTACTATTTGATACATTCTTGGTCTGCTGTGTGGTTCTACTATCTTTGCAACTATTTTAATTCCAGTGTTGGAACCGACTTAGGTATTGTATACTACTGGGTTGACACCCCCCCCCTCGTTCGTGGTATACTGTTGGTACCATCAGTGGCCAGGAACGGGCCCTTGGGTGAATATATCCGACAATTTCTTAGTGTACGTCGCTAGTTTGTTTCAAACTCATGTCATGTGATATTTACTTGTGTAATAACTGTCTCACGGTATTCCGACGCGCTATATATACAGCATCACTTACATTTTTAATTACATAAACCTGCGAGCTCACCAACAATTATGTTGACCGTTTTAAGCATATCTTTTCAGGTGAACATGCAAGTCCAGGAATCTAGGTGTCTGCCTGCTAGTGGAGACCCTAGGATGCATTTTTGGACTTAGCTCATGTTTGATAAACAATATTTTGAACAATGTTATCGCATGTAAACAATTATCAACTTTTGAAACTTGTTCCCCGGTTGTGGAATTAACATTTACATTTTCATCTTATGTGAATATGTGTTATCATTATCATGTTGCTTATGGCTATGTGTTGTGGACATTGACTGAACACGACACAAGCCCCCTGTTGTCGGGGTCGTCATGAACACGCATGTCATCATTTATTTATATTGCTCTCTATCGCTTACCACTGTGTTTATGACGATCCCGGTCTCGTTACATCCCCGTGTTTCCGCTTTTAGCGGGGGTGTGACAGATTGGTATCAGAGCCATTGGTTATAGAGAATTAGGCAATACGCTTGACCTAGACTATAACCTAGGAACCCTCATGTAGATTTGCATGCTAGGACTCAGTATGCATATTATATCTCGTGTATGTGTTCCTCGCTGCTTGATTTATTCATCTATATGTTATGTGATCTTCTACCCTATGAGGGAGCCCTTGTGCTCACCCTTTTATGGAATGCTTCTATTGAATCTTCCGTTCCCTCTGCGCGCCGAGTTAGTTATCAGATCTGGGTATTAACCCGAAGAGACCATCACAGATCACGTTATTGCGCTTGACCTTGGACATTGAGATAATTCTGAGGAGGTATATGTCCGAAACCTCGAGAGATGAGGAAGTAGACAACCTCCGCTAGACTAAACGTGATTGTATACATGGACTTACAACTGTTATGATGGATATTATGGATATGATGTAAAGGAAAGTCGGATGTCATGTAACCGGATCAGGCATCATTCTCGGTACATCGTGGGTGTGGTGGGAACGCTGCGGGGAACCCTATATATAAACATCACCGGTATACCGAGAATATGCTTGAAATGGGCTGCATGGTGGTCTTGACTGACCTGAACATGAATATGGGAACTTGATAAGTGGAATACATTTGTATCTTATGGTGACTAAAGCTGATATGTTACCTCTTTTATGATTAGAATATGCCGCCTCGAAGAGTCACCCGTAGCAGTAGTGGCGGGAGTGAAGCCCCAAGGGGCAGAGGCCGAGGCAGAGGCAGAGCACCAAGAACAAACGATGCTCCTGCCAGTAACAGTCAAGGAACAGGGAACGCCGACATGGCAGCCCTGATCGCTCAGCAATTGGCCGCACTGATTCCTACTATCGTGGCCCAAGTGAGCGACGCACTTCAACAACACCACCCTCACGGGGATGGTGGCAACGATGATGGAGCCCAAGGTGGGATAGAAACTGAAACGGGAAACGGGAACCCGACTGGAAACGAGAGCAACCAGGAAACCGGAAACGGTGGCACTGGCGGTATCGAAGCCGGGGTGGTTAATACTCGTCGGGGATGCTCGTACAAGGAGTTCGTGGCTTGTAAGCCAAGGGAATTCGATGGAAAGGTGGGGCGATAGCCCTAACCAGGTGGTTGGAAAAGATGGAGGCGGTGATCGACATCAGTGAATGCCTCGACAGCCAGAGGATCAAGTATGCTACTTGTTCTTTACAGGGTAAAGCCCTAACCTGGTGGAACACCCAGATTCAAGCAAGAGGAAGAGAGTCTGCGATGCAAATGTCGTGGGACGAGTTCAAAGCCTTGATTACCGAGGAATACTGCCCTCTCAACGAGATGCAGAAGCTGGAGCAAGAGTTCTGGAATCATGCTATGGTGGGGGCAGGGCATGCAGCTTATACTGATCGTTTTCATGAGCTGGCAAGGTTGGTTCCGCATCTGGTAACGCCGGAATCAAAGAGGATTGAAAGGTTATTTGGGGACTCGCGCCTCAAATTAGGGCGATGGTTACAGCAGCCGCTCCTCCTACTATTCAGAGCGTGATTCTGAAAGCTGGCGCTTTGACTGATGAGATGGTTAGAAACAGGGGTATTGGGCCGAGGGCCGAGAAGAGGAAGATGTTGGGGAGTCGAGCCGGCCGAGTGCAGGAAGGTTTGAAAGAGGTCTAAGCCGACCAGGAATTTTGTGGCCGTGTCTCAGGCCAGAAGAGAGTATGTGGGGCCGCACCCCAATGTGACAGGTGCAATTATCATCATCCCCCAGGGACGCAGTGCCGGGTGTGCGCTAACTGTAAGCGCCCGGGTCATTTGGCAAGAGATTGCAGGACGGCACCGAATCTTGTAGCACCCGTCAACGCGGTTAACCCCGCCGGGAATGCAAGGGCTTGCTTTGAGTGTGGGAGCCCCGATCACTACAGGAACATGTGCCCCAGGCTGAATCGGGCACCAGGTCAACAGGGGAACAACCAGCAACAGGTGTTGGCTATCGCTGGGAATCAAGGCCCGGCTACTCAGGGGAATGCAGCTCGGGGACGTGCATTCGTCATTGGAGCTAATGATGCTCGTCAGGACCCGAATGTTGTCACGGGTACGCACTTACTCAATCATCACTTCGCATCTATATTATTTGATACTGGAGCAGACAATAGTTTTATTTCTTCCGAGTTTGTGCAATTGCTTGATTTGAGTCCTAGTAGGCTAGAAACTAGCTACTCTGTAGAAATGGCCAATGGTAGGTTGCTCAGGCCGATGAGATTATTAGGAAGTGTTCGTTGACGTTGGAGGGTCATACATTCGACATAGATTTAATACCCTTCGAGTTAGGAAGCTTCGATGTGATTGTGGGTATGGATTGGTTGTCGCAGAATGGAGCAGAGATTGTCTGTCGAGACAAGGTAGTACGTATCCCTATGCCAAACGGGGAAGTACTCAAGGTTCAGGGAGAACGACCGGGTAAGAGCTTAAAGATTATTTCCTGCATGAAAGCACGCCAGAGTCTACGAAAGCAGTGCTACGCTTTTCTGGCTCATGTAGTTGAAAAGAAAGACGAGGAAAGGAAGCTGGTGGATATTCCAGTGGTACGGGATTACCCAGAAGTATTTCCGAGGACTTGTCTGGTTTACCCCCTCCACGACAGGTGGAATTCCGTATTGAGTTGGTTCCTGGAGCTACGCCGGTAGCGAAACACCTTATCGACTAGCGCCATCCGAGATGCAAGAGTTGTCTAGTCAGTTACAGGAACTACTGGAGAAAGGTTTTATTCGACCAAGTCATTCACCGTGGGAGCACCGGTACTATTTGTCAAGAAGAAGGACGGATCGTTCCGTATGTGCATCGATTACCGTGAACTGAACAAGTTGACGGTGAAGAACGATATCCTCTCCCCAGAATCGACGATTTATTTGATCAGCTGCAAGGAGCTTCGTATTTTTCAAAGATCGATCTTCGTTCTGGTTATCATCAGCTAAGGGTTTTCGAGGACGACATACCGAAGACTGCGTTCAGAACTCGTTATGGGCACTATGAGTTCTTGGTCATGCCGTTTGGGTTGACCAACGCACCAGCTGTGTTCATGGATCTAATGAATCGGGTGTGCAAACCATACTTGGATAAGTTCGTGATCGTGTTCATAGACGATATACTTATCTATTCCCGATCAAAGGAGGATCATGTAGAACATCTTCGGGCAATTCTGGAGCTGCTACGCGAAGAGAAACTTTTCGCCAAGTTCTCAAAGTGTGAGTTTTGGCTGCGGGAAGTAAGGTTTTTGGGTCATGTGGTTAACAGGACGGGATTCACGTAGATCCCGGCAAAATCGAAGCGGTGAAGAAATGGGATACGCCCCAGACACCATCAGAAATACGGCAATTCTTAGGATTGGCCGGTTATTATCGTCGCTTCATCGCGAATTTCTCAAAGATTGCGCAACCGTTAACCCTGCTTACTCAGAAAGACAAGAAGTTTGACTGGGGATTTGCACAAGAGCAAGCATTCCAAACGTTGAAAGAGAAGCTGTGCAACGCGCCTATACTGTCTCTCCCAGACGGAACAGATGATTTTGTGGTTTACTGCGATGCGTCACATCAAGGACTGGGATGTGCTAATGCAGAAGGACAAGGTGATTGCCTACGCTTCGCGACAACTTAAAGTGCACGAAAAGAACTACACCACTCATGATCTTGAGTTGGGCGCTGTAGTATTTGCACTCAAAATTTGGAGGCATTACTTGTATGGCACCAAATGCATCATCTTCACTGACATAAGAGCCTTCAACCATTCTGGATCAGAAGGAACTCAACATGCGCCAACGACGTTGGGTAGAGCTTCTTAGCGACTACGACTGTGAAATCCGGTATCATCCGGGGAAAGCTAACGTGGTGGCTGATGCCTTAAGCCGTAAAGAACGTGTGAAACCACTACGTGCACGAGCGTTGGGATTGACCATCCAAACCAACTTGAAAGCTCAGATTCAGATTGCACAGAGTGAGGCATTGAAAGAAGAGAACCTTGCGGGAGAAGAGTTCCGGGGTTAGATAAACAGATGATTCGCAAGGATGACGGTATTCAATACTTCATGGATCGCATATGGGTACCCAAATGGGGAGGTGTTCGTACCTTAGTCATGGATGAAGCCCACAAGACGCGATATTCTATTCATCCTGGTGCAGACAAGATGTATCATGATCTTAAGGATCTATACTGGTGGCCAGGCATGAAGAAAGACATTGCCTTATACGTCAGCCGATGCCTGACGTGTTCGAAAGTCAAAGCTGAACATCAGAAACCATCGGGATTATTACAACAACCTGAAATTCCCGAGTGGAAATGGGAGACCATAGCTATGGATTTCATTACCAAACTCCCTAGAACAAACAGCGGTCATGACTCGATATGGGTCATTATTGATCGAATGACGAAATCAGCACACTTCTTGCCTATCCGAGAAGATTACAAGATGGATAAGTTGGCGAGATTGTACATCAAAGAGGTGGTGACACGGCACGGGGTGCCGGTGTCAATCATATCTGACCGAGACAGCAGATTCACTTCACGTTTTTGGCAGACGCTACAGAAAGCGATGGGTACTCGGTTAGACATGAGTACAGCCTATCACCCTCAAACAGATGGCCAAAGTGAACGCACTATACAGACGCTAGAAGACATGTTGAGAGCGTGTGTAATCGATTTTGGTGGTAGTTGGGATGCTCATCTGCCGTTGATTGAGTTCTCCTACAACAATAGCTACCATACAAGCATTGGATGTGCTCCATTTGAAGCGTTGTATGGAAGGAAATGCAGATCTCCCGTTTGTTGGGCCGAAATTGGTGAAAGTCAGCTGACAGGCCCAGAAATCATCCAAGAAACAACAGACAAGATTTTCCAAATCAAAGATCGACTTAAAGCCGCGCGAGATCGCCAAAAGAGCTATGCCGACAATCGTCGGAAGCCTCTAGAATTCAATGTTGGGGATCGTGTATTACTCAAAGTTTCCCCTTGGAAAGGAGTCGTTCGATTCGGAAAGAAAGGGAAGTTAGCCCCAAGATACGTTGGACCATTTGAGATCACTGAAAGGATCGGTCCAGTGGCTTACCGGTTGAGGTTGCCACAAGAACTTAGCGGTGTGCATGATACTTTTCACGTGTCCAACCTCAAGAAATGTTTGGCCGATGAATCCCTTCACGTGCCAATTGAGGAAATCAAGATTGATGACAAGCTTCATTTTGTTGAAGAACCCATTGAGATCATGGATCGAAAGGTCAAGCAACTGAAGCGCAGTAGGATACCTATTGTTCGCGTAAGGTGGAATTCAAAACGAGGGCCAGAGTTTACATGGGAACGTGAAGATCAGATGAAACTCAAATATCCACATCTTTTCGAGGATGACACTCTTGGACCTAACTCCAGCTGAATTTCGGGACGAAATTCTCTCAACTGGGGGATACTGTGACATCCGTCACTTTAAGGTCCGTCAATTGACGCGTTTGACCGTTATCTATTCTATGTTTAGTCATTCCTCATCATTATTTGACTCATTATGTGGATATCATGTGTGCAATATTATCATTGTGTGTGCATTCGTTATAACCGTGTGTGAACCTTAAAAGACCTTTAAAACTTTCACTTTTGAAAACGCTAAAATATATCATTTTATAAATGTAATGAATGTTTTAATATAACCATTTCTTAAGTCATGACAACATTAAATGAACTTTACAATTAATATAAAACACCTAACGAAGTCGTTTTTCAACCGAACAAAATTTGGGAAAACTCGGGGGTTAAGTGCAGGGACTAAACTTGTAATTTTGGAAACTTGGGCTGGGTATAAATACCCCATTTCCAGCCCTAAACCCCCATTTTTATCATCTTCTTCATCTTCATCTCATCTCCTCTCACACACTAAATCACCATTTTAGCACCAAATCCGACCCGAGAGGTCTCGTTTTCTTCGTCTTGACACATCTACAACATAGACTACCCCTCTCTCTAGCAGGTAGTTGTCTTTGGTTGTCCATTTCTTAGCCTTTTCACGGCTGTCCAAACTAGGGTTTCGGGTGTTCGGGTTCAACCCGAACACACAAGGTCGTATGGGTGCGTGTGAGGTCTCTTTGCTTGTGTTTTATGCTTGTATGTGTTTGTTGAGTGTTTCTGGAAGTCCTTGTGGTGTAAAACCCGTGTTTAGAGTGGCTCGGGGGCTGCTCCTCCCGACCACAGTCGCGATTCTGCAGATTGGGCGACTGGGTCATCCATGCGATTGAGCCGTGCGACTGAGTGGGTCGTGCGACTGGATCATGCGTCTGAGTCAATCGCGCGACTGAGTTGTGCGACTAGGCATGTCGTGCGACTGAGTTGTGCGACTGAGTGTCTGTGTGCGATTGAGTCATGCGTGCGAATGAGTGTATGCGAATGAGTCATGCGATTGAGTGTTTGTGTGCGATTGAGTCAGGTGACCGACTGAATGTGTGCGAATGAACGTGATTCACACGACTGGGGTCCAATCGCACGAATGAAGGTTCAGTCGTACGAAAGTAGCTAATTCGCACGATTGAAGGTTGATTCGTGCGCATGGAAGTTGAGTCGTGCGATTGGGTGTTGTGTGGTACGACTGAAGGCCAATCATACGAATGAAGGCTCAATCGTACGAATGAAGCTGATTCGCACGATTGAGGGTTGATTCGCACGAATGGAGGTTGAGTCGTGCGTCTGGCCTTGTATGCGACTCAAATTGTCGTGTTTGACCCCTTGTGCGTGGCGTGAGTATGTCGTGTGGTGTCGAGGTAACACTAACACAATAATGTCATTGTTTGGCCACAAATATTAGAGTCAACGCGAGAAAGGGCACAGAAACTACTTTGAGCAAATTAAACTAACGCTTTATGAACGACTAAATAGACTTATAACTATCGACATTTATTCATATTCTTTCGATTAACAACGATACTTTTACTTAATAACATCATTAGTGGCAACAATGTCTTGTACTTGGATCTACATAAGATCTAGTACGTGTGTCGGTCTGTGTGTGTTGAACGCGACCCATCCGATACGACCCGAACCGACCCATCATTATTGCGCGCTTATACATATATCATATCATTAATGCTATACAATAACTGTCAATAGGTGTTTGACTGTTTATTTGCATTCAACATTTGGGATTACATCGCTCATACATACTTACCACCTAACAAGTGAGTTTCGTGGCCCCTTTTCACATTTATACAATATTTCAATCATTTACAAATTGGGGGAAAAGTATGCTTACACATTTTTATGCTGTACACTTACATACATTTTACATACAAGGAATCAACGTGATACTATGTTGCAAGTACTATTTGATACATGCTTGGGTCTGCTGTGTGGTTCTATCTTTGCAACTATTTAATTCCAGTGTGGGAACCGACGGTTAGGTATTGGTAGTACTACTACTGGTTTGACACCCCCACCCTCGTTCGATGGTATACTAGTTGGTACCATCAGTGGCCAGGAACGGGCCCTTGGGTGAATATATGCCGACAATTTCTTAGTGTACGTCGCTAGGTTTGGTTGCAAAGCTCATGTCATGTGATATTTACTTGTGTAATAACTGTATTCACGGTATTCCGACGCGCTATTATATACAGCATCACTTACATTTTTATTACATAAACCTGCGAGCTCACCAACAATTATGTTGACCGTTTTAAGCATATCTTTTCAGGTGAACATGCAAGTCCAGGAATCTAGGTGTGCTGCCTTAGTGGAGACCCTAGGATGCATTTTTGGGACTTAGCTCATGTTTGATAAACAATATTTTGAACAATGTTATCGCATGTAAACAATTATCAACTTTTGAAACTTGTTCCCGGGTTGTGGGAATTAACATTTACATTTTCATCTTATGTGAATATGTGTTATCATTATCATGTTGCTTATGGCTATGTGTTGTGGACATTGACTGAACACGACACAAGCCCCCTTGTTGTCGGGTGTCGTCATGACACGCATGTCATCATTTATTTATATTGCTCTCTCTATCGCTTACCATGTGTTATGACGATCCCGGTCTCGTTACATCCCCGTGTTTCCGCTTTTAGCGGGGGTGTGACAACAAGAGAGGGGAACCCTTGTATTTATAGTGAGATTTAGAGGTCTTAAACATGGTAAGTAAAAATGAGGGGGAATTTTTAAAATGGTTTGGGGGGAAGACTTGTGAAAACTTTTTAAATTATATCACACACATATTTTTAATGTGTTACAAAATAAAAGTAGGGTAGGATAATTCATGTAACATGTTGTGTGATAATTAAATTAATATAAGGTTATTACAAATACTTTTAGGCCAGAAAATAAATTAATTAAGGTTCAAATAAATAATTTAAATGCTATAATAAGCATGTATTATATAAAGTATAACTTCAAATAGTGAAAGAATGCGACAACTTTCACATGTGAACTTTTTGTTGTTTAGAGAAATATGTAATCGTGTTATGATAATGTTATACATGAATAGACGTTATAGGAAATCTTATTGATATATATAGAAACTATAAGTACAAAAGTCATGGATGTTACAGAATCAAATAACAAAATCATACATAACATCTTACTTGTGACATGTTGCTGCTAAATCATTCTCTGATTTGTTTTTTTCTGTTGCTATGATGTAGACACCAACTAAGACTGGCATGCCATCTAATAATCCATGTAACATCTATTACTTATACTTTTATATACTTCCAGTCATGATTATAATAGTCAAATATCAGACTTGAATCAAAACTTAAGTTACTACTATTAAAAGTTGTTGTGAATTCAACGATCACGTGAAACTGTTTTTTATAAGACCGAATAAGTAACTACTAAGTGAAACCATTAAAATAAAAGATCCCTAAGAAAACAAAGTAACCGTATCCTTTACAGTATCTACAAAGAATGTAGAATGAGGTCTCAAGCTGCCACTTCAACAACAAATTAAAATGGGAAAATTTCTCCCATTCGCAACATCCTTTTGGTTGAAAGCAAACCAAGCACTGCAAAGATGAAAACTAATAATAAATAATTCCCACTACAAAACACATAAATTCATTGAAAATCAACTTGATGTATAAAAAACAAATAATTCAATTGGAGAAAGTTGTAATCCAAAAATTGAAGTATAGACACAAAGTTGTTCAAAACACATGCAAAACATTCGAAAATAAAGGTTACTATTTCAAATCTTTAGATTACATATAATCACAAATTATAACATATACATATGAAATTCAATATTGCAAGTAAAGATTCTCTATCACAAAGTTCAAATAACTTTCATATTTTTTTAGTTATTGTAAAGATGCAGTCCATGTACACTGTTTAGGTGTGGTTGTATAGTAATCGACGTGCTTTATAAGTTTCCATAAAGAACATATATTCAAATATATACGGCATAAAAAAACATTATTATTATAAACCCGATCGTCTCCATGGACTGCGTCGTGTGGAAGCTATATCAAGAATTGTATGAAGCCTTTCATCTACAGCCAAAAGTTGTTCAATGTGTCAAAAGTTGTATAAACTTACATACAACATTAGGATTTGTGATCTATCAAAAATTTAGTTAAGATTTGGACTGAATCAAAATACCTCACTATATACAGCTGATACAAGCAAATAGAGGTCTTCAGGTTAGAAGCAAACCATTACATTTCCACTTGAACCTGAAGCAATGTAACATGAGTGTATGGGTTTGTTCTGAAGTCTCAATTATAACATCATGATCACAAGTTGAAGTAACAAAGAAAGAAGGAGAAAGATGAGTAAATTTGAAGCGATCTGTCTAAACCTCACCGTCTCCAAATGAAGCCCTGTTGTCGCCGGAACCTCATCCCAAACCCAAAATCAAATTCTCAATACGATTAGAATTAACAAAGATCAAAATGCGAATGTACCTTACTATTAAACGCTAACGTTTGGAACACAGTTATGGCTTCTTCGTCACTGTCATAAAAACCTAGTTAACCGTCGCTTTCTCATTCTCAAAACACCATCATTGTTGTCGCCAAAGTCGGTCTAAGGTGACCGGCCGGAAACTAAGGCGGGATTCTCCTTCAACATTGCTTCTTTCTCTTTCTCTTTCTCGTTCTTTCTGTGATTCTATGTATTTCATACCTGATTTCTTTCTTTGCAAATATGGGAAAGAAGTAAAAAGGACCGATGGGCATACAATGGGCGGGAAATTAAAACTTTGGGGTTTTTGAAAATTGGTGTGCGTTAAGAGTTGTACATTATGCTTATGTACTTGTAAAACTCTTAATTTTAAGGGTTTTGAGTAAAAGACAATTTTACCCTTTCAATATGCTTATTAATATAGTATAGATAGGGGAGGGATTCAATGAAAATCATAAAATAATTGAAAACTGAGAAAACTAATTGATAGTCATTGATATTTTTTATCTATGGTTAAGATTGTTTAGTGGCATTATTGTAATTAATTGGTGCTTAAAGCATTTAGTATAAATGTTATAGGAGTATGGTAGGTAAAACACATACAAATGATATGGAATTCTTTTTTGAATTGATAACCTAAAATCACTCATTATCACTCATCTCTCTCTGTTTATATATTAAAACCATTCATTCTCTCTTCTATATTATTTCACTAATATTTTTTAAATTTTGGATATATATAATCGAATATAAATGGAGTATGAACAAAAACACACATGTTTAACCATGTTAGATATGATTTAACGGTAAAACATAACATTGTGTTACGTATACATAATAGTTTTCTATGTATATGAAACATTGTGTTGCGTATATATAACACAATCAAACTTCATTTTAACCATCAAATCCAATCTTAAATCATTTGACCATCTAAACCACGTTGATTAATCTTGCTACATATATTTACATATTTGTAAGTATAACACATATAACAAGTACAAAACTTTGTATTAAACTTGAAAATTTGCACATATTTAGAAGTGGTTTATATAATTAAATATATACAAGTTAAATATGTTATAATTAATGAAAATAAAATTAAATATCACCAAAACATAACAAGATATTAAATAAACTAACATTCTTAAATAATCGTAACAATATTATTAAATATAGGTAACAGTTTTGTTAGATCTAGTTCCAATAAGTCTAGATTCATTATATAGGCTTAAAACTTTAATCATGATTTGTAATAAACTCATGTACATCTTTCTTGTTTTGTATGTAATGAATGTATAAAGGTTAACCCTATTATATATTGATTTATGTGTGATTGCAGGAACAATAGTATACTTAGTCAATTGTAAGAACTATATACGGATGAATATTTTGTACTTCCGTAGATGTTCTGCACAACAACAAAGGATTTGTGCATCCAATGATCTTTTACGGAAGAATAGTTTGTTGCGGATGAAGTCAAGGGATTCCTACGGAAGACCAAAGATCTGCAGTAGACCAAATCTTCTACTGAAGAACCAAAGTTCTACGAAAGACCAAGTCCTATAGAAAACCAAGACACTTGTATGTACATGACCAAGTACATCATTTCAACAAGTCAAACACTAAGTGACCTTATAATGTCAACTCCTGCGGACGACTTTAACTTAGTCAGAGAATGTCATATCATGACATTCTCTGAGTAACTTTCTTACCTCGATAAGAAAGTTACTGTTACCCTAACAGTAAATCACAGAGCCTATAAATACAAGGCATAGGTACACACTTTTAGGCATCTATCACTACATCCATCAATCACAAAAACCCTAATTGCTAATGATCATAACCGTAGAATCAAACCCTAGCAACAACAACAACACTTGCACTAAATCATCAATAGATTCATAGAAATCAACAACAACAATTAATATTTGTTACAATTGTAATCGTTAAACAGTTTTAATAAAATACTTTTGAATCAATCGTGATTGTTCATTTATTATGATTCATTTGTTTTGTTCTTCATTAATTAATATTACAATTGATATTTCATAATCAATCAATTAAAAAACGAATAGTTTTATTTCCGCGATCACTATTAGATTCAATCTAACCTGATAATTCCTAATTGCGATCTTTGGATTTACAAGTTTTGTTACGTATATGTAACAACAACATTACACACACACACACACACACACACACACAAATATATATATATATATATAGTAGATATTAGATAGATAGATATAGAGATAGAGAGATAGATTATTAGATATATATATATATATATATATATATATATATGTATATGTATGTCTATCTATATATATATCTATATATATATATCTCTATAGAGATTGTATATATATCTCTGTATATCTGTCTATCTATGTCTATATATATCTAACTCTATCTATCCTCTATATCTATATCTATATATCTGTATATATATCTCTCTATCTACATCCCTATCATCTATCTATATCTATCTATAGATCTAGATCTTCTATATCTATCTATCTCCCTCTAGATCTATCTCTATATCCTTCTCTCTCCATCTCTACATCTCTATATATATATATGTATCTCTATCTCTATCTCTATATATATCTATCTATACATAAGATACATATATCTATCTATGTATCTGTATCTATCTGTCCTATATACATATCTATAGATATCTGTATCTATATATCTACCTCATATATATACATATAGATACATATATATATCTATATGTGGATATATATATATGGATATAGAGATATATACATATATATATATATGTATAGATATATATATATGTACATAGATATATAGGTAGATATATAGATAGGACATAGGATATATATATATATAGAAGATAGACCTATAGATATATATATATATACATATATATATATATATATATATAATATATATATATATATATATATATATATATATATATATATATGTATACATATGTATATATGTACATATATATCTATATATACATACATATACATATATATATATATAGGGTTAGGTTCTTTACAAGACTTAGTTTCAATTGAGAACTCGTAGGACTAGTATAACCATAGATTGTTTTGATCAATGGCTATAATTAAATAAGATCAAAAATGTAAACTAATATATCATTTAATGTTTTTAGATTAAGGAAAGGCGTATAATAGTAATCTCTCAAAATTTTCTCTCTCCAATTATATGATTAATTAATTAAAAATCTCTATTTACATTCTCTTTCTACAATTTTGTATCTTACGTATTATAACTGAATCTTTTTTTTATAATTTTTTATATATGTAATATGTAAAATAAATATATTATAATATTAACCAACATCAGTTTGAAAGTTATATGTATGTAATCATATATAAAAAAATAATAGAGTCAAAAGTTTCAACAATATAAACTACTTACATATGTGTAAATTTAACAATATAAAACATAAACAATTCAAAAGTATGCATGAAAATATATTAAATTTAAAAGGTTATCTAAATCTATGTTAAGAATTGTTTAGGGAACATAATAATTTTTTTGAACATTTTCAAATTCAAACTATTCCAATATTAAATTAGATGTTTAATCTATACAAACATGTTTTTACACAATTCCCTTTTTTCATTAAATTTTATACAAACATGTTTTTACACAGATAAAATAAAACAACATTCAAAAAATTTGTATTAAATACAAAATAAACACTAAGATTACAAAACAAATTAAATGGAAGATAAATATACATCTATTATAATCGGACTTCTTCTAGATGGTTATGGCTTTTTGGTTTTTCAGTTTTATTTACACATGAAAATAATTAATTTACATATACATATAAAAATAAAGATATGTAGTAGCTAATGTACATGAAATAATCAATTTACATATACGTAAAAAAAATAAAGATATGTAGTAGCTAATTTACGTGCATGTAATGTTTATTTTACACATGTAAAACAAGGATTAGTTGAAATAACGAAATTCATAAACTGAAATTAAACAAATTCAATTCTCATTTTAAAAAGATAAGAACTTAATTCATAAACTTAGGAAAAGAAAATAAGTGGAATAGTTTGCAGGGAAACTTAGGAAAATTAATAGAAAAAACAGTTTGTAGGGAAGCTTAAGAAAGGTAATAAAAAAAATTTGCAGGTAAGTTCAGTGCAAACATCTACAGCGTTAATCCATTGAAAAACATTAAAGAAGTATCTCATGCTTGAACAAATCGTTTAAGGTTTAAACAAATGGTTAATTGTTTGGTAAATTCGAATGAAACTTATTGTTTGTGCGATTTCCAAAATTACTGAAATAATCATCTATGTGATTTTGAAATTAGTATTGTTAAAAATAAAAAAAGGCTCCATACACAAAGGAACAAAATAGTTTAAACATAATAACTAAAACCACTATGCTTATCTAATATCTACTATCTTTTTCCAATCACATTAATGCTAAACACTTTCAAGTAAAAAATCTACACATAATAACTTATTCATACATTTAAATCAAATGGAAAGAATATTTATATAGATCAAGATCTATGTGATGTTTTTAATAGACATTGATACAATTTTCTCACAGTTGATAATTATATAATTTTTTTCAAAATTCTAAAATCTAGTTGACGTTTAAAACTTTCTTTTATACAAAATTATCAAAAACATCAAAAGTGAAGTAAACATTCATATCAAATATAAACAAACCTGGTTGACTAATCTGTGTGATTTTAAAATAAAAAATCATATGTGATCATCATTCATTGTTTCTTCATGATTGACTTTTTCTTCATTACAAATCATAATCGTGAATGATTTTTTCCTTGTCAAAAATTTTAAAAAAGGAAATAACCAATGGAAATTATATTGATTTTAGGATTACATGAAATGAAAATAACCAAAAATACAATGAAACTGCTATAATTAAGAAGGAAAAAGAAAAATCATATGTAAAAATACATTTTTACCCTTAATGATAGAATAAATATAAAATATGATCAATATTAATCAATGGCTATTATTAGTTCTCGTAGTTCTCACGATCTTTATAAGTCCTGAAAAGATCCTGAACCTATATATATATATATATATATATATATATATATATATATATATATATATATATATATATATATATATATATATATATATATATATATATATATGTATATATATATATATATATGTATATATATATATATATATATATATATATATATATATGTAATATGTATATATATATATGTATATATATATATATATTGTAAGGCCCCGTTCCCAGAAAACCTCACAGTTGGTTAATTATAGCATAAAATCATTTTTTATAATCAAAACATTGCAGCGGAATTAAATAGACATTCATTTAAAACTTGAAAATCATATTGTACTCATGCATTTGTCTTTAAATAGAATTAAAAAAAAGTGCATTTTTTGAAAATACAATAATGATCTCATAAACAGGAATGGCATCCATTGCTCTCCAAGTAGCTCCATGGTGCCATCCCCAGCATCAGCGTTTACCTGCCAACTATTATGCATAAAAGTCAGCTTTCCTGAGTGAGTTCTAGTTTTAAATAATATAAGAAAAAATAAACTTTATCCTTCATATAATGACCATGCATACAACATAGTACATAACATTACTTGCATCATAATAAGCATGTTCATTATCATTCATTCTTTCATTATCTTTCACTTTCATCATAAATGAGATTGCACAAAGCAAGAGCTCCATGTTGATCGACAACAAATGTGTAAGGATTCCTTTAAGTCTGATGCAAACCAAAACATCCAAAGTCTCTCTGCAAGCAATGCACTAAAGAACTGAAGTAGAATTGCTTCGGAAGTTTTACACCATGCACTAGAAATATTCTAAGTGTAAAATCTTTCGAAGCCAAGACCAATATCTTCCGAAGCCAAATATGAAGTCTTCCGAAGCCTCAGAAACAAAGTCTTCCGAAGCTTCATCCTATGAAGATAGATTTCTTCTAAAGACTTTTAGTAACATGCTTTATCTGATGTACGGTTCCATAAAGCTGGACACCTTTCCGCTGCATCTCTGAAAAGTCACCAACTTACATGAGTTGGTGAAAAGGTCCATGCTTTTGGTAACTGTACATGGAGGTCTTGAGTCTGTAACTTTCTACTTTATGTACTTTATCCTTTTTGTAATAGATAAGGATGTGAGCTATGGCATGTCATAGTCACAAGGTCAAAAGGCAGATATGCCTTTTGATTCTACAATTGATTTTGTTTGTGTCTAGTCAATTGTATCCAGCTGGCTTTCAAAGTATAGCCGGCTGTAGGTTGTAATATAAGTATTCCATGTTCTAGTATCTTTCTTTATGCTTTGTAACACTTGTAATAGAACTTGAGAAAGCAATATACTACATCCTTGAAACCCAAATCTCTTGTTTTGTCTCTTTATTATTACTTGTGTTCTTTGTATCATTATTGTGGTTAATCCAGTTTACTGTTTGATCAAGTTTGGTTAATCTACTCTTTGTGTTGTTGTGTTGAAATTGTTAAGCCCTTCACCGGTCTTGCAATTGGTATCAGAGCATTTCAGGCTCTTGATATAAGATCTCACCATCTTAAGATCCCTCACACACATAAATACTAAACTTTCAAAATGGCATCGATTTCAAAGACCGATATGGAAACTGGAACCATGAACAAGTCCCCACTGATCACTCTTGATGACTTTGATACCTGGTGTATGAGAATGGAAGGTTTCATCAGGTCTCTAGATTCAAGAATGTGGGAATCTGTTGAAAATGGACCTTTCATGCCCAGCACTCCTTCTGCTACTGGTGCTGGTATGATCCCCAAAGATGTGGCTAACAACTCTGATGAAGATAGGAAGAGAGTAGAGATTGATAGAAACGCCATGACTGCTCTTCAAACTACCCTTCCAAACTCTGTGTACAAACGTTTCAAGAAGTGCAAAACAGCTAAACAGCTGTGGGATGCACTAAAACTGATGTATGAAGGCTCCTCTGAAGCCAAGGAGAATAAGAAGGATCTCCTGAAGCAGCAGTTTGAAAACTTCACCTTCAAAACAGGTGAAACCATGACTCAACAATACTTTAGGTATGTTGAGATAGTCGATACCCATGTGGATGGAGGAGTTCCTCTTGAAAACAGAGACATTGTAAGGAAGTTTATGTCCTCACTTGCTAGGCAATGGACACACTACTGTGTGGTGATCAAGAGGACTGAAAATATCAAAACTCTTACTCTGACAGAGTTATATGGGATTCTCAGTGGCTACCAGATGGAGATGAACATGCAAGGTTCATCTGGCAACCCCAACAATCAATTGGGTTCAGCCCTGCATGTTGTTGAAAGGGATAGCATAGAACCCCAACATCATCTCATATGCTACCCTGACAACTCACCAAAAGGTACTTTCATCACCTTCCCAGAGACACCCAGGGAGAACTACACTCAAGGAAGCCCATTCCAAGAGACAAGCTCTTCTCAAGCCTTTGTGTCTTCTGATGAAAGTTGTGGCAACTCTCTTTTCACTCTTGAAGACCTAGATTGTATCCATCCAGATGACCTGGAATATATGGAAATAGTCCAGCAGATGGCTCTTCTCACTCATAGAGCCAAGAAGTTCTACAAGAGAACTGGAAGGAGGTTTCCAAGCAATGCAACCAGTGGAAAGTTTGGCTTGGATAAAAGCAAAGTCAAGTGTTAGAACTGTAACTTAATGGGCCACTTTGCTAGAGAGTGTAAGGCACCTAAAACAAATGGTGGCCAAGCACAAACCAGACCAAACTACACTAACAAAGCCCCTCAGAATGAGAAGCCAAAGCAACAAGCTGCTGTTGCTATTGAAGAAGGAGGCTTTGACTGGAGCTTTCAGGTGGAAGATGCTTCTCCAAACCAAGCACTAATGGCAGATCATGATGAAGCCAAGGTATTGGAACATCTTTGTACTCCTGAATGCATTACTAAACTTAACAGATACAGGTCCTATAACTTGGAAATGAGATCTGATCTTGAGTCCTTAAACATTTTAAAATCTGATTTTAGAAAGTCTGAAAATGATTATAAACTAAAGATAGAGGACATAGAAAAAACCATTTCAGTTCTAAAACATGAGCGTACAAATTTTAGGACTCAAATCCAAGATCTCATAACCAAGCTGACTGAGTGCCATGCTGAGCTTGTGATCAGCAAAGCCAGGGCAGAAAAGAGTGTTCTTGAAGAAGAGACCTTCAAGAACATGATATCCTCATCCCTGCACAACAAGGTGTGTTATCAAAATAGACAAGGACTGGGATCAAATGAGATAGCTCCTCCACACACAATCTTGTCTGTAAGATCTCCTAGGTGTGGAACTTGTGAAAATGAGCTTCCTCTCATAGATCCTATAAGTGAAGAGGATGAAGAAGAGATAGTGAAGAATTCCTATGAGAAGAGTGAAGAGGAGGATTCTACTAAGGGCCACTATCCTTCTGAGGAGAAGAAGACTGCTGTGATGACCAAGTCAATGAGAAAGAACTTGATCAGGAAGAGCAAAAGAAAAGCAAAGAAGGCTCAAGAGATCAAGGCTACTTTTAACTCTAAGCAGAAACAAGTTTTTATCTCTGCAGGGTTTGAAGTAGTAAAGACTGAAGACATCAACCAAAACTCTTCAGCTAAGAATTTTGGTTCTTGTTCAAATCATCTGAGTACCAAGAAGAAGACTGATCTGCTGTGTACCACTGCTGCACAGCCTGGACCATGAAACTCCAAGAACAGTTCACAGCCCAAAAGAACTGTCTCAACATCTACAAATATGAGGGTGGAGAAGGGATGTGACCAAAGACATTCTTGCTCTCATAAGGAGACTCTTGTGAAGAAGAAAATGTAGTGTGTCATGTGTGAAAGTACCTCTCACATTGCTAAGGATTGTCCAAACAATCCTAAAAGTACTGTCCATATGACCAAGACAAAGACTTCAAAGAGTTTCAAGAAGATTCAAGGTTCGGAAGGAAAATCTGTTTCCTTTGGAAGCTCCAAATCAAAGAAGAAGGTAAATGGAAAATTACCTTCGGAAGAAAAGTTGGTCTCGGAAGAAAGGAATTCTTCCAAAGCACTGAAGTCTGCTGCAGTGACTGTAGAATCTTCCGAAGGTTCAGTCATCAAAACTTCTGAAGTCCCAAAAGCTTCCGAGGTTTTGAAGGTCAAGTCCAAGACTCCAAAGGTGGTGTGGAAGTCTAAGAAAGACCAAGTGACTGAATTTTCTCCATCAACAACAGCTCAAGATCCCTCTAGCACAACCATAGGATCTATTACTGTTGCATTACCTTCTATTATACTTAGTGAGCCCAAGACAAGTAAGTCTTGGGTTTCCAAATGTAACTAATCATTTTCTTTGTGCTGGAACAGCTCAAGACAAACAAGAATGTCTGGATCATTGATAGTGGCTGTTCCAGGCACATGACAGGCAATAGGTCACTACTCCATAACTTTGAGAGGATTGATGGAGGACCAGTTGCTTTTGGAGGAGATGAAGGTGGTTACATTTCTGGAAGGGGCAAGGTCACAAATGGTAAGCTCAGCATTGAAAAGGTAAACTTTGTCAAGGAGCTTGGGTACAATCTTTTGAGTGTATCCCAATTTTGTGATCAGAGTCATAACATGCTCTTTACTGAGCATGAGTGCATTGTTCTCAAGCCTGGAGTGGTCATTCCTCATGAGCACATCCTGCTTAGAGCCCCCAAAAAAGGGAACATGTACAAGATGGATTTGCAAGAAACATCTCCCTCTGGAGAAGTTTTATGCTTTCTATCTAAAGCAAATAGTGATGAGTCTTTCCTATGGCATAAAAGAATGTGCAATGTAAACTTTAAGAACATGAATAAACTAATTAAACATGATTTGGTAACTGGAATGCCAAAGAAAGAGTTTACAAGTGATGATCATTGTGTTGAATGCCTGAAAGGGAAGCAACATAAGGTATCTCACAAGCCTAAGGAAAAGAACTCCATCACTACTCCCTTACACTTATTACATATGGATCACTTTGGCCCTACCAATGTAATGAGTTTAGGAAGGACCTCTTATTGTTTTGTGATCACAGATGATTTTACAAGATTCACTTGGGTTTTCTTTCTTAGAACTAAGGATGAAACCCCTGAGATTCTGAAGAATTTCATCTTAAAAATTGAGAATCAAAGTGATCACAAGGTCAAAACCATAAGATGTGATCAAGGGACTGAATTCAAGAATCAAATCCTTGATACATTTTGTGATGAAAAAGGTATTACAAGACCATATAGTGCTCCTAGGACTCCTAAGCAAAATGGTGTTGCTGAGAGGAGAAACAGGACACTAACTGATGTTGCAAGAACTATGTTGTCTCACTCTAAACTGCCCATCACCTTCTGGGCAGAGGCAGTAAACACTTCCTGCTATGTACAAAACAGAGTTTTAGTAGTTAAGACACATGGTAAGACTCCTTATGAACTTTGGCACAAGAGAAAACCTTTTATTGGCTTTCTCAGGTCATTTGGATGTCCTTACACCATCTTGAATACCAAAGATCAAATTGCCAAATTTGCTGAGAAATCAGATGATGGACACTTCATTGGATACTCTTCCCAAGCTAAGGCTTATAGAGTATACAATCTCAGAACTAGAACTGTTGAGGAGTCATCCAATGTGACTTTCAATGAACACACACCCTGTGTGGCTGGTTCTGGTCCTGATTGGCTATTTGATCTTGATTTAGTTACCAACTGTTTTAACAAATCTTGTGAGAATGTTTCAGGATCTGTAGAAAATTTAAATACAGGTGATCCTGATCCAAGATTTGAGCTAGGAAGATCTTCAACTCATACATCTTCAGCTCCAGTTGAAACTACTTCAACAAATGAGGTTTCTATCAGCACTACAATGACAAATTCAGCTGATACATCTGGGGTGCCTTCAAATTCCAGCTCAGAGGTTCCACAACTAGATAACGATACCTCAATTGTGGAAGATAACAATGGTGATGGTGAAAGTGATCAGGAATTCTTTGATGCTAATAACCACACCATAGATGACAACATCAATAATGTCACAAACTCATTGGATCATGTTAATCTTGATAAGTGTGGTGCTGTGGAGGGTGAATCATCTATGCCAGATCTAAATTTGTCAAATTTGGATCTTTCTCAGCAACTTGCTGTGATCCCTCAGCTAAGGATCCACAAGTCTCACCCCACCACAAACATCATTGGAGATGTTGTCACAGGGGTAAGAACAAGAGGACAAACCCATGAAGCAAATGTTTGTCTTCACTCTTGTTTCTTATCCCAGATAGAGCCAAAGAAAGTTGATGAAGCTCTAAAGGATGGAAGTTGGGTTGAAGCTATGCAATAAGAGTTGCTTCAATTCAAAAGGCAAAAGTTTGGAACCTTTGTCCTCTTCCTCATGGGAAGACTACCATTGGAACCAAATGGGTGTTTAGGAATAAGAAGGATGATAGAGGCATTATCATCAAGAACAAGGCAAGACTAGTTGTTCAAGGATACACGCAAGAAGAAGGGATTGACTACACTGATGTCTTTGCTCCTGTAGCAAGATTAGAAGCTGTTAGGATATTCCTGGCATTTGCTGCATCCAAGAACTTCAAGGTCTTTCAACTTGATGTAAAGTGTGCTTTTCTGTATGGAGTGATTGATGAAGAGGTTTATGTCAAACAGCCACCTGGTTTTGTAGATCCTGATCATCCTGATTATGTCTGCAAGCTTGACAAAGCTCTTTATGGGATGCATCAGGCACCCAGGAAGTGGTATGAGACATTGTCTGAGTATCTTTGTAAACATGGATACAGGAGAGTTACTATAGATGGAACTCTCTTCATCAAAGGAAAGGGAAACGACTTACTGCTAGTTCAAGTGTATGTAGATGACATCATATTTGGTTCAACTAATCCAAAGCTCTGCAAAGACTTTGAGAAGCTGATGAAAGACAGATTTGAAATGAGTGCAATAGGAGAACTTAATTTCTTTCTGGGAATTCAAGTGAAGCAAGTTGAAGATGGCATTTTCATAAGTCAGTCAAAGTATGTTCAGGACATACTCAAGAGGTTCAACATGACTGATTGTAAGATTGCTAAGACACTCATAGCCAGAAACCACTCCCTTGGACCTGATCTTGAGGGGGAGTGTGTAGATGAACATTTATACAGGGCTATGATTGGGTCTCTTATGTATCTTAAAGCTAGCAGGCCTGATATCATGTTTGCTACATGTATTTGTGCAAAATATCAACCCAACCCTAAGATGTCTCACCTCATCACTGTCAAAAGGATTTTAAGATACCTCAAAGGTGCTTCAACACTTGGTTTATGGTATCCAAAGAATCCTGACTTCAATCTGTATGCTTATACAGATAGTGATTATAGTGGTTGCAACATGACTGCAAAGTCTACATCTGGGGGATGTCAATTCCTTGGTGGAAGGGTTGTCTCATGGCAATGCAAGAAACAATCCTGTGTGTCTGCATCAACTGCTGAGGCTGAATACATTGTTGCTGCAAGTTGCTATGCTTAAGTGCTTTGGATTCAAATTAGATGCTAGACTATGGATTTAACTTCAAGGAGACTCCTATTCACATAAACAACAATAGTGTTATTTCTATCACTGAGAACCCTGTGCAGCACTTAAGGACCAAACACATCAATATCAGGTACCATTTAATAAGAGATAACTATGAAAGAGATTAATTAAACTAGTCAAAGTTCATACAGATGAACAATATGCTGATCTGTTTACAAAAGCTTTTGATGAACAGAGATTTAAATATCTAATATCAGCTATTGGGATGATTAACTTTGAGTAGATCTTTTCTTAAAACTAATTCTAATTATTTCTTAAAATATGTGTGTCCTAAGTTGTCTAGTTCATCACTTTCATAAGCTCATGTTTTCTTTGGATATCAAATCCTTTTTGAAGACTTTCCTTAGATTCTTGAAAATTTTCTGATCCTTCGGAAGATATATTTTTTTCTTCGGAAGAAAATCATGTCTTCAAAATAAATAACTGTCTAAGAAATTTTACCTTCGGAAGAAGTCTAAATTTATCTTCCGAAGCTTAAATACTTGTCTCAGACACTTATTTGTTTTTAAGGACTTTTTCCTTCCGAAGCAAAATTAACTCTCGGAAGCTTTGTTGTTTTATATACAAAGCATTCAAGTGTTTATTTCTCTTCTGAAGCAAAATTTTCAAGACTCTCAGGAAATTCTTCCGAAGTCATTTTAGCTTCGGAAGCTTTTTCATTAAAACGTCCGAAGATAATTTACCTTCGGAAGCTTTTCGAATTTCAAGAAAACTACTTTTTGAGCAAAAGTAAACTACTTTTTCAGAGGTGGGACCGACTTTCGGATTTCAAAGTTTATCCTCTTTCATTAACTTTGGTTCAAATCCCTTTTCACATAAATACCCAACGGTTCCCCCTCTTCCTCACTATCTTCTTCAATTCCACTATTCCTCAAACCTAATTCCCAAAACCGCCTTTGCTTTTTACCTTTCTTCAACCTTAAGCTTCTCAAATGGCCAACCTTAACCGCAGAAACAACCCAGATTTCTCCATGCTACTTCACAGGCAACACAACCAGGTTGCTCCATTAAGCTCTGAGAAAGATGAAAGTTTCTCAGAGATTTGCCAATTCTTAATTCTATCAAATTACTTCACCTCCCTAACCATTGATCCTACTCTGTATGAGGATTATCTGCTTGAATTTTGGAAGACCTGCCAAGAGGTCATCATGGATGGGGAGAATGCACTGTCTGCCACAGTGCAAGGGAGGACAATCTTCATCATTCGGCCATCATCAACACTCATTTGCAGCTGGATGATGAAGAAGGTGAGTTGTCCTTCCCAAAGGAAGCTGTCAATCATTCCTTTGAGCAGATGGGCTATGAGGGAGATTTCTCTGTAAAGACCTTCAGGAAAGGGAAGGTCTCATCCCAGTGGAAATACCTACTCCATGTGGTTATCCACAGCTTGTCAAACAAGCATGGAGGGTGGGACCAGATTCCTGAGGATCTCTCGTTCATAGTGCATGGAATGGTTCAAGGGGTCAAGTTCAGGTACTCTCAATTTGTCTATACCAATTTACTTGCTAACTTGGACTCCTTAGAGTATTATATGTTTCCTAGATATGTTCAACACATTCTCAACTGTGAACTGGGCTCACAGTTGAGGGAAACAGATAATATTCTTAAATAGCCTGGCATCTTTAAAATCATGAAGAAGCCAACTGTAGGCTTCTCAGGGGTAGAAACAGCCCTTGTCCCCAAAATGTTAGAGCTCATTGCTCAAGGTGACAACCTAGCAACACAAGCTAGTGTTGAACCCACACCTTCTACCTCTCTAACACTAAAAAGGCCTCAAGTAACCCTCACCTACCAAAGAAAATCCAAACGAACCCCTGCTCAAGCTATTGAGTCTGTGCAGGTCCCCATATACTCACCTTTACAGGAGGAAGTGGACACTAGAGCTCCCACTTCCCCTGAGGAGCAAACCACTCCCATCTCTTCAACTATCAAGGCTGAGGTTCCTCATGCTCACCCTGATGAGCTCACAAGCCCAACAGCCTTAAGCCTTCACTCTGAGTCTCAACACTCAAGTGAACAACCTTCAGGGGACAGTTACCATCCCCAGCCTTTAGATCTAAATCAACCCATTCCCAACCTATCCTTCTATACTGATGAAGACTTAGGATTCAGTGAGTACCATAAGTCTCTTTTCTCTTCCCCTACTCAAAGAGAGATGAGTACTCCTGAGTCTTCTCAGTCTAGCCCACATCAGTCACCTATAACTGAGATGGACACTTCTGAACCTGTTCAGGATGTCCATATGGAAGAAGCTCTCACTTCTGCAAGTGATTACATCATTAAGACCTCAACCATGGCAACTCAGCCCATTGACATCTCAACTGAGATTGCCAGTGAGCAGACGAAAACCAGCAGCCAAGAACCTCTAGCTGGTGGTGAGAGAGAGGACTTTGGTCCAATCATCTCATCCCCCAATGATTCTTCTAATGAAGAAGAGGGGAATCTGAGACTAATGGTGCACAAATTGTCTAAAACATGCACTTACCTAGTCTCAAAGGTCAATCACCTTGAATCTCAGGTGACTACATTACACAACAGGGTCAATGATCAACAACTTGAGATTTCATATCTTAAGGAAAAACTAGCTGGGAGACCATTAAGAAGAGCTCAACCAGGAAAACAAGAACCTGTGGATGTGATTGATTTATCCTCCAGCTCACCTATGCAAGTGGGTGATGCTACCAAAAAGGGGGAGAAAGTCACTGCAGCCACAGAACCTGGGAGTTCTTCACAGAGAATGGACATAGAGGACTCACCATCCTCACTTGCAATTGTGCATTCTCAGCAACTTCCTCAAGTTCACATTAATGTGGACTCTATAGACTCTATCATTAGGAGTCTTTTTGAGGAAGGTATACCAAGGGCTGTGTCATCCCCACCTCAAGGAACTTCAAACTACATCATAAGGTGGAGGTATGATGCTGATAGAAGTGCCCTTATTCTTCACAGAGTTCAAGGGCAACAAGAAGTATTTGACTTTCAAAATTTGAACTTCTATGAAGGTCTGGATCTAGTCAATATGCCACTTGTCAACCCAACAACTCAAGACAAGCTGACAGATTGGCTCAAAATCCAAGACAGGATCACTACAGAGTTTAGCTTAAGAAGGAGACTTAGGCAATCAGGTAATGCCATCGGTCAACTGGATGTTGAGGTGGACCCTAAGATTAGTTTGATAGGGGAAACCATGACTAAAGGCCCAGTGGCAGAACCTGAGACCCCTGTCTCATCATCATCAACTGCTGCAGAGATCCATATTCCATCTGAGACACCTGCTGGTGCAGGTGTTTCTCAGCCTCTCTTTGGCCAGAGCATGGATGCTACACCAAGCAATGAAGGCCAAACCTCTATCCACTCTGAGTCACAAAGATCTGTGGGTGACAAAGGAAAAAGGATTTTGACTCCTGAGGAAATTGAGGAGGAAGAGAGAGAGAGGAAGAGGAAGCTAAGGGGAGAAAGTTCCTCTGGGTTTGCAAGTTTTATGCAAGCTGCAATCAGGGCTGCCCCTAGACCAAATACTCAAGATGAGGAGTTGAGGGCAGTCAGGATTACTTACCTGCAGACCAGGAACTATGACATTGATGAAATCATTTCTCTCCCCTTAGAACAACTAATGAACTGGCTGACATGGAAGTGTCAAGAGAGATGAAAGAAAAAGAGGATGCAAGGTTACTTCTCCAATTCAAAGAGGAGAAGAGACATAAAAGACTCTACAAGCATGCTCCTACTCTCTCCCCAGATCAAGAAAGCCTTGTACAAGAAGATGTGGTTCAACAAGAACCTCAGGTATAAAAAGAAGAAGATAGGATCAAAATGATCAACTACCTGAGTGCTACAGGCTTCTATCAGGCAGATGCACTTCTTCCCTTGTCCTATGACTTTGTTGAGTTTGCGTACTTAAAAGAACTTGAGCTTGAGTTAGTCAAGGAGAGAAAGACAACTAAGAAGAAGCTAAGGGAAGAAGCTGCAAAGTCAAGAGCCATCATCCAAAAGAGTATGAAGAAGTCTGCTGACAGACAAAGGATGATGAGCTTCATGAAGCTGTATGGATTCTCTGGAAGGAGACTTGGCCCTTTGTCTCTATCCACAATGGATGAGCATATAAGAGTAATCAAGCAGAAGATCAAGAGTGGAGAACTGATTGACTTGCACTCTCTTCCAAGTCAAGTGCCACCTGAAGTGGAGGTTAAGGTTGAACAACCTGAGACAACACAACCCGGACCTCCTGCTGAGCCTCAGCAAGCTTCATCTTCTGATCCACAGCAGGGTCAAACTCCCTCTCCTTCTGAATCTGTGAGGGATGAACACCAAACTGAGAAAGACAAGGATGATCAACAAGGTGCTGCAGACCAGTCTTCTCAGATAAAGTCATCTAAGAGGAAGAAGAGGATGGCTTCTAAACCAAAGTCTAAGAAGAAGAAGCCAAAATCATCTACCTCTACACCTCAGACTGAGTCAAGTCAACCTGAGGAAGTGCATGAAGAGGCAGCCCAATCAACTCCAATACAAGTGGCTCCTCTTGCAGCTGAGACACCCATCCTATCCTGGACATTCTCTACCAATCCAGAAAGATGGCATGTACTCAAAGATCAAGGTGTTGAGAATGTCTATACATGGCAAGACATAATCAACTTACCTCTGCATGATCTCTTTGAGATGAAAAGATACTATGAAGGTCTGAATGATCCTGACCATCTAATGAAGAAGGGTATGGTCATGATTGTGCTGAAGACTACTAACATATTGAAGATCTTCTAAATGTTTTGGTAGCATCACCCTAGGGGGAGCTCGTAAGGATTCCTTTAAGTCTGATGCAAACCAAAACATCCAAAGTCTCTCTGCAAGCAATGCACTAAAGAACTGAAGTAGAATTGCTTCGGAAGTTTTACACCATGCACTAGAAATATTCTAAGTGTAAAATCTTCCGAAGCCAAGACCAATATTTTCCGAAGCCAAATATGAAGTCTTCCGAAGCCTCAGAGACAAAGTCTTCCGAAGCTTCATCCAATGAAGAGAGATTTCTTCCGAAGACTTTTAGTAACATGCTTTACTTGATGTACTGTTCCATAAAGCTGGACACCTTTCCGCTGCATCTCTGAAAAGTCACCAATTTACATGAGTTGGTGAAAAGGTCCATGCTTTTGGTAACTGTACATTGAGGTCTTGAGTCTGTAACTTTCTACTTTATGTACTTTATCCTTTTTGTAATAGATAAGGATGTGAGCTATCGCATGACATAGTCACAAGGTCAAATGGCAGATATGCCTTTTGATTCCACAATTGATTTTGTTTGTGTCTAGTCAATTGTATCCAGCTGGCTTTCAAAGTATAGCCGGCGGTAGGTTGTAGTATAAGTATTCCATGTTCTAGTATCTTTCTTCATGCTTTGTAACACTTGTAATAGAACTTGAGAAAGCAATATACTGCATCATTGAAACCCAAATCTCTTGTTCTGTCTCTTTATTATTACTTGTGTTCTTCGTATCATTATTGTGGTTATTCCAGATTACTGTTTGATCAAGTTTGGTTAATCTCCTCTTTGTGTTGTTGTGTTGAAATTGTTAAGCCCTTCACTGGTCCTGCAAAATGCCGATCCCTGTCGGTACACATGAAAACGATAGCTAACCCCCGATAGTTGATCCACACTGCAAGGCACATAGCCCGCTCATGAATACGGATCCATCATCATACATCAGACTCACATAAGTGAAGTCTATCATAGTGCTTGTAAGACTTTTCATCATCAAATGGGCCCGGGGGTAACATTCATTAAGTTTCGCTTTTCATTAATATCATCTTCCATTTTAATATATAACACTTAACTTATTAATTACACAACAATCAAAGTACTAGTCATCATATAACATAACCGACCCTCCGCGGGACAGCGGGGGTTCGGGGGCGGCAGCCCCTGATAGCGGGGTCCTAGGGACAGCAGGCCCTAGTGGGGTCCAAGGGGCAACGCCCCTGGCCGGGGCCAGGCTGACCTGTTAAAACCCCTTAAAATCTTGGTCATTTAAAAACGTATATTTAGTATGCATAATAGCCCCAAAACATGGAAAAACTTATAAATAAGGGATCTAGAACTCACCTGGATACCGCGAATAACTTCTAGACTAAGCTTTCTAGGTTAGGATCACACTACACAGCCTGCAGACAAGTTAACTGTTGATACATGTATGTCCCTAGATCAGGATTTGAATGTAATAGATCTTCTTTGTCTGATTATGATGTAATGTTTGAAATGATTAATGAAATGATATTGATTGTTTGTGATTGATAATGTTTAATATTTCATTAATGAGTCGATGATGAATTGGTTAATTAGATTTGTGGTTGGTTGAATGGTTACACTTAATGTTATATAAATTTATACATTCAAACTTAACACAATGAAGTTCTCATGCGAATGGCCCATGCGAATGGACCACACGCATGAATAACTTCATACGATTGACTCAGTCGCACGACTGAACCAGGAGACTGGATCAGTCGTATGACTGTAACATAAGATTGGCTCAGTCGCACGACTGAACACTCAGTCGTGCGGATGAATCAACCGCATGGTTCAATCGCACGACTGAACCATACTTATCGTCCAGTCGCACGAATGAACAATACTAACCTATAAATACAACCCAATTCGTGGAAAAACGTAAGCATTCATTCTATTTCGACTCCAGACGTACCCTAGCCGTCCAGAAGCCTCCCAATTCGTTCTCCAAGTTCATAGAACACATTAGATCGATTCCCAATCGATTCTTAATGTTAGATTCAATACTTTATTGATTCTTCGTGTGTTCTCACTGATTGGATTGCCAATCAAATAGGATTCCGCACTATTTGATCTGGTTTACACGCTAATCACTCGGTATTTCGTTCAAATACCAGGTCCTAACAAGTGGTATCAGAGCTTTGTCTCTTGATTACGTGTGATTCAATCAAGATTGATAAAAAGTTTGTGTTTTTACACTAAAAACGCAATCTTTTGTGTCAAAAGTGATCTTAGACGTTTCCTGCTCATCAAAGTTTGGTTTCTACGGACTTAGGCGATTAGAGTTTGCAAAATTTCGAATTTTTACGGCTAAAACACGTTTAACCTAGAAATTTTCGCAAAACAGCAGCTTCAGTCACACGAGTGAGCCATTCGCACGACTGGACTTCATTCACATTGCCCAGACGCACGATTGGACCTAGGTGCATCTCCATTCGTACGATTGAACCGTTCGTTCGCAGTGTTCATACACATCAGCTTCATTCGCACGACTGAACCAATCGCTTACTTCAGCCGCACGATTGAACCAGTGGCATAGTTCATTCGCACGGATAGCCCAATCATATCCTTCAGTCGCACCAGTTGACAGTTTGTTTTAGTAGACTTAAAGTTATTCGACATGGAAGATCAAATGTCAGCCTTTACTGCTGGAAAGGACTCAAGGATCCAGAACCTGCTGTTACTTGAGAGTGAGGTGGGTAATCATAATAAACCACCAAAGCTCATGACGTTAGATGAGTTTCCCCACTGGAAACAACGTTTTGAGATCTACCTTAATGGAGTGGATCCAAATCTGTGGGAAGCTATCGAGATTGGGTATAGTACGCCGGTGGGAGCCGATGGAGTAAAGCTTACTTTAGGAGGGATGACAGACGCGCAGAAGGTTAAGTATAATGCAGAAAAGAGAGTCTATGCATTGATCACATAGTCTATTCCTAAAGACATTTTCCAACAGTACTCAGAGAATAAGCAGTCCAAGAAACTATGGGATGAGCTGGAAAAGAGGTACGACGGGAATGCTTCGCTGAAGGCAATCAAGGCTAAGGAGTTAAAGAAGGAATTTGATAACTTCTCATCAATGGGAAACGAGAGTTTGGACGATGTTATAGATAGATTCTACCATCTGATGAGTGAACTGCATACACATGGGGTTGCTACTACCATGGAAGAAAAGTTACTAACTTTGCAGACGGATTGCCTGAAAAGTAGGCTTCATTTGTGTCTAACCTGAGACAGAATGTGTCATACCCCGGGCCCAGAGAGGCGGGACGTAACGGTTGGTAAACAACAACCAAAATGCAGCGGAAACTAAATGGTTTAATATAATGCATCTCACAATATTTACATTAGGATATGGGTTTAGTTTCAGTTTACAAGGTGCCTCAAACTACAATCCATGGGTATCATGACCTATCCCTTTGTCAATATTTCTTGAGGCTTCAGTAACTAAGGCTTCTAGGCTCGACCTTTTTCCTTCAACACCTACCCTCACTTCTTGCTTCGGATTTGGATATCTTCTATAGCTCGGCTAATCTACCTAGCTGTACCTGAAAGACATGCTCAAAAGATTTTGTGTCAACATAAAGTTGGTGAATTCAAGTGCTTAAAGTTTAAAAACAAAAAGAATTTAACAAATCCTCATTTGATAAAAATGAATGAATCATAGTTTCAACTTCGTGAGAGAAAAATCATAATCAACCCTGCACTCAATCCCGGTTGGCCTCTTCTAAAGTTGTGTTTCCCGAAGGAAGAACTGAGCCCCAAACCAGTGAACCCTACCTGCCCGGATGGTTCACCATAGTTTCTTAACAAAACCTGTTACATGCCATAAACGACCCCTTAGGATCTCATTGGGGTACCCTTCCTGGAACGGAAGCCACTGTGTGTGGGGGATTCCCCAAATAGATCTATCCATATAAAACATGCGGTTCAAGAAAGAATTAATGATCATGATATAAGTATCAGCAGGTAACCACAAATCCCACATACAATCATCAAGTAAAGCACAATTATAGTTCAAAAATAACAGAGCATGCTTCACCCCAAAACAGTAGTAAAAAGGGGAATCACTAGAACTCACCTGGTATCCTTATATAAATTCTGATCTCGGTAAAGAAATGTGAAGGTCACCAACAAAGCAATCCTAATTAGAATTTATGATATTCATGTTTAGAATTAACACGATGTCATTACATGCGTGCGGTTGAGCTCTTTAGTTAGCTTAAAGTTAACGATTAGTATCATTGATGTAGATTAGCTTCTTGTGAAATTATCAATTGTTATGAACTCACTCGTGCATATTAGGTTAATTAATGCCTTTATCCGATAAATGATTCTTTGCATAAAGAGTGTAGCCATAAACGGTTGATATCAAGGATTTCCAATCTTTATAGATAGTTTTTAATGATGAAGTAAGTAATCTATAATGTTCCAAATGATGTTTATAATGCTTACACTTATATCATAATGTTAAATTTTATTGATGCTAGAGTAATCCAAATATTGATAATAGTTGTCGATATATTTAATAAAAGGGGTGATACAAATAATATTATTCCAATAATAATTAGATGATCGACTATGAATAGTAACAAGATGATGGATTATTATAGTAAATTCAAGTCTTTTATCTTAAATAAAAACGTGTAGATGTCGGTTAACCCATGTATTTATTGTATATGTATATGCACAATCGTATTTGTATGTATTTTACATCTCGAAGCCTTGTATGGATTTAGTGTGACATGGGATCAAATTGAGTTGTATCGTCATTAACATGTTATAATCCTTCTTATATTGTAATGATACATATATTTCTATCTAGGTTGATTTCTTGTAAATATCGTTGCTACTTAAGTCTCATGTTAGAACTATCCATTTAAATCAGATAATTATCTCAAGTGGCGATCGCTTTCGTTTTATAACTTATGTATTTTACATAATTAGAGCTCAAGTAACACGCATATAAATTATAATTAAATTTCAAATGTGTTGCGCGTGCGATTATACCTTTCACTCGGTTCACGTTCGCTAACCCACTCGTATTGCTCTTGATCTCATCATGATCTTGTTGTTGACTACCCGTGCCCTCAATTGACCATCAGCTTAGATCATGGCTTAACATCACCATACACTTCGGTTATGACTTTTACCACCAATATCGACCGCATGTAGCCACTGTCTGCTATGAACCGCCTTTGTTACTGCTAGAACCTCCTAGTCGGCTAGAATCCTCACTGAAATTAACCCAACGTCACCGAATCCCCGAATCTTGCCTAGCATCTAACATGAAACCAAAATCACAGCCCTAGCTTACCACTACTAGCCTTTACCGACATCACCACCATCATTACATCCACCATCCTCACCATCGTTACCCGACAACCATTACCACAATCACCATCACCATCGGCCCATCACCTGCTGTGGCAGCCCTCCTTCGGCAATCACTAAACGACACCACCACCGCGACCGGTAACATCCACCGCCAATATCACAGCCACAATGACAACCGCCAACCGCAACCGGCTACCGCCAGTAACCCGACAACCATAGCTCACAGCCAACTATCACAGCTGCCATCGCCACAACTGCCACCTTCGGGAACCACCGATCGACCACCGCTGCCCACAACATCAGCCACAGCCGCGACAGCCACCTTTATTGCCAAAACCCTTATGCCGTCATCTTCAAATGCCCATAACTTTCAAACCGTTAAGAGTTAGGCAACGCCGCTACCACCGTTGGAAAGATCTCGTCGAGACGAAGAAGAACATGGGTGGCACTTGCTGCCACTCGCTGCTAGTCGCCGGCGCCGGCGGCCTGAAAACTCGCTGGAACCCTAGCTGCCGCTGCCTTCTTTCTTCCATATCTTCCAAACCGTTGCGAATTAGAATAAACCGCCACCGCCATCGTGATTAGGAGGTCGAGATTAGGGGGGTAGGCCAAGACTTGGCCGGAAACCGCCACGCCGCCGCCGCACCGCCGCCGTGCCACCGTGCCGCCGCCTGCTCCGGCGATGTCGGCCATGCAGCCTCTTGAGAGCATTTTTGCTGGGTTTTTAGGGTTTCAAATGAGAAATGAGGGATTAGATAGCTTATATACCTAGGGTTTTTGAGTGGGCTTTATTTAAAAATCGCGTATACGTCCCGACAACTTCGTTATCGCGTATTGAACGGTCTCTTGGATAAAACCTCGTTAGAAAACCAATAATAGATTTATCTAATTACTTCAGCTTGAAATAAAACAATTCGGTATATTCATGGTCAAACTCTCGGGTTTGACCTTTTCGCAGGCCGGTCCACGCTTCAGTCGCGACTCGAACCACATTGCTCCTGGATAACCGTCTCACTCTCTAATTTAGAATATGATAATAATTATATAATAATTAGATAAATATTTATGACGTTATAGGGCTTGGTTTTCGTATCAGATGTCCGTTAAATGCCGGAGTATCCGGTATTCGCGTTTTTCCGACGTATCATAGCTGATTATACACGTTTGGTTAGGATCTTTTAGCAAATACTGTTTGCAGTATGCATCATGATTAACAATGATTTTAAAAAATATAACCCATTATAAGTACGTTCCGATGTAAATTAGATGTTAGTACGCGTTAGATTACCGGACTTTACACGGTATAGGTTTTGAATCTGTTTTGGTTTGGATTCTTATCGTAGTTGCTTCGAATTACAATTTAATTTATTATCTTATGATCACTTATTTAATTAGATGGTAAATGGGTATTGGGCCTTAAATGGGCCTTGTTTATAAGTTTGGGCCCTTATTGGGCCTATTGGGCCTAAAAAGGCTAGTTTCTTTTCCAAGCTTTCTTTGGTAAGCCCAATTCAATCCGGACCTTTATTGGGTCCTATAATACATTAAGTTTTCTAATTGGGCTAGATTTCAGAGGTGTTACATTCTCCCCTCCTTAAAGAAATTTCGTCCTCGAAATTTTAGTATCGTTAATATTGTTTCCGAGTGTGATGCACTCGTAGTATGAGTCTTGAGGATTTTAAAGTTATTCAGCTGAGCATTCCAAGACGAAAGTTGTCGATTAGGCATCAAACAACCGGGTTTGATTTAGATTCAAGTAGTTATCCCAACGTTAGAACAGGTTTGACAAGATCAGTGAGTCGTTTCATGAATAGATTTTTGGCTTCACAATCAGGTCATTTAACATTTGAACAAAATTAACAAGAAGAGATTCTCCACTGAGGTTCAATGCACAATCCTATTAGGTAGATCTAGCAAGGAAACAAATACTAAAAATCCTGGCAATATCATTGTCCTCACGGAGGGTCTTACGAAAGGTTGTGAAGTATCAGATGTTGGTGTGAATGCCTTCAATTAGACTTAATAGTCAAGTCGGCTACACGTCACTATTAACTCCCTAGAACCATATGGTACTAGGTCATAAGATGTTATAGATTAAAGTCTTCAGATCAAGGAGGATGTGGGCTCCCCAAGGAGTATAGATTAACATTTAGGAACCGCATGATTATTCCCATAAAGCTAAAACTGAGAAGTTTTCACGATTAATAGGAACGAAGAGGTTAGGTCACACAAAAGGGTCACTACTTTTCCAGCCTTCCTACTCCAGAACGATACTGCATGCGATAATTCTAGTCTTCGAGTAGTTCCACCTATCTTAACTTACATATGTCGAGAGTTTTCCCATACAGGATGTGCCATAAGCTCTTGTGAACTGACGTTGGAAGAATTCGCAAGTTTACGATGTGATACGGGTGAAGTCAGTAGAAGAAAAGCCTAATTGCAAGCTATCCGCATCCATCGATGCGGGTAAGTAGAGACAAACACGGCCAAGACTTGTTCTTTCACATTTAGAAATGCGAGCGTCTTAGGACAAATGCGGATGACGACCTCCTATCCGCACTTGTCAATGCGGTTGATCTTACCGATTGATGATCACCCTATGGTGTTTGAACTAGTATTCTAATGGGTAGTCGGGAGAGTAGTACAGCTAATGTATCCGAATGCATATTTTGTTTTGTAAAAGTCGCGCCCCATAGTTCCAGTTTCTGTATAATGTAACTCTTCACTTGTTTCTTAAATTGTCGGGCGGCTAGAAGCTTGTCTTGTATCATTGCACCAACACACATCTGAAGCCTTCTAATCCATGTCCAAACGGATTTGGCATATTACTGGGATTACGACGCCAGTTGTATAGCTGCACGAGTGAAGCTTTTATTGATCCTCCTAAAATTTTCGCTTAACCCTAAACGTTGACATAACTCAATGAGTTTTTACTACTTCTCGGACTTAGATAGTCACAAATTTTAGCGAATTGTCTCAAATTTCATGCTTACTAGCAATGTCGAGATAACAAGCATGCCTAAGTATGACTTACTGAATTCCATTCATCAGGCTCATGAATACCGTGGGTGTGTGAGCCAGCCCAAACAAGCTTGAATGTGATTTTCCTATTGACTCTAATGTATTTTAAATGCAATCCTTGGTAACGTCTTTATCACTTATATACCCGGCTGATAGCATTAGAAGTGTAGTCAGTACCTTACAACTGATTAAGCAGGTTAACAATTCTGGAAAAGGGGTTATCATTTCTTCAAGGTAAATTTATTCAACTCTTGATAGTTTTTCCATATTAAGAGCATTCCATTCCACTTCCCACAAAGTGTATTAGGGTTCTTCAAGGTGACACACTAGGTCTTATGAACCGTTTATCTAATAGTTGTCAGATCTCCCTTCCTTCCACGAGCTTCTTATCATATTTCGAATTTCATACCACCATACATTACTACTCCTCTCCGATTCACCTTCCTTTAGGGCAACTCCAGCTGTCATCTTATCTACACAATCGTTGTATATTCTTCCACTAATTCCCTTGTAGTGCTTCCCAATCAAGGTCAACCTTCTAGATGACCTCTTTCTCGCTTCCCTTTCTCCAAAGTAACCGTACCCTGTAGGGGGTCCATTCGTGCAACAAGTAACCTCATCTAAAACCTAGTTACTTATAGGCCTATCAAATTGGTTCCACTGAAATATGATAGTAAGCCTTCTGGCTCGGATTTCATCGTACGGAGTTTACTAGGGTATGCTATTGGTGAATTGCTCTATAAAAGGTTTAGAAATTTAGAGGGGAAAATATTTAATGCCTACGACTGGTGATTGTTGTGTTGGTCTTTCTCGCCTACTATCTTCTGCATGTTCATTACTACATCGTAGTTGGACCTCAAGTGATTTAACACATGAGATTTCTTGTAGCTGATCTTCTATGCTTCTTAATACATCTTTTGGAGCAACACATTCCTCTCAGCTCCAACTGAGAGTCTTCCCGCATGAATTATTTGTTACTACCGGCATCTTGACTTGATAGGGTTCTAAAACTTCGTTAAGGTGCTTATTAGTAGAGAGGGAACTATCTACCACTCTATTAACCTCTTATATAACATTAGGATTGTAATCTAACTTTGTGATCTTTGCTCTTGCTTCACGAATTCATCGCTCAAATAGTAGAGCTCTCGAGGTAGAGATGACTCGCGGATTCATCACCATTCATTAGTCCAAGAGTTTAATAAAGAATAAGTCCGGAACAAAATGTGTGAAAACAGGGAATTCACCAACATTGTAGACTCAAATTTTTGCTTCGAAGGCTCGAAGATCAGATTTTCTCGACAAATAACTTTGGCACTCGGGCTATTTATCTTTGCGGAAATCGGGGCTATAGGATGAGGTTTCATTTCCTACATATTCTGGCACTCGAAAGGTTACCAAAAACACGGCCAGTTAAAAGCATGGTCAAAATAGTTCAACTTATGTTACGATCGAAGTTTGTCACCGGGTGACTAACGGTTGAGGATGATGAAGGATTTCCAAGCATAGTAGTATGAAAAACGATGGTTAATTACTATCGAAGCTGATATTAAGAATAGTGCTTGGGTTAAGGGGTTCTATTACCATGAATAGATGTAGAGAAGTTATATTCATCAAGGACTTTAAGAAAAAGATCAGAGGCATTCTAGACTCCAGAATGTCCTATGAAGTGTGAGCTACTAGGGAAGAAGAAGTGACATGTCCTCTATGCCATTGATCACAATAGGTGCTTCTCATAAATCTGTTACTCCGGTATATTCTCGGCTGCAACCATTATGTTAGAGGGTCCCTTACTATGTTGAGGAAGTTTTTGTCGAGTTCTATGTTAGGTAGGAAGAAATTTTCAGACATCGCGAAAAATAGCGCGGCTAAAGTACACAGACAACTTAGGTGAAGTGCCATACTTTCGGCACCAACTGGATGGGTTTGAAACAACATTTGATGTTCTCCTGGGTTGGATAGTTGTATCATTATACTTTTGTTAGGAGAGCAGAACAAAGAAAGAGAGAGAAAGAAAAGGGATAATTACTACAATATCGTCCTTGGTAGCTCTTCAAGAGTTAAATGGTTTCTCTCAGCATGGAAGTTTTAAAGCTGTAATTGTTGAATATATATTGGATATTGGTGTTTAATCTGGTATGTACTAGTTCCTTGAGTGTTATACCTTGACATTAGTTTGCATGACAGGGCCCACCAGAAAGGGTACCTGTAAATTCACCATTACGTGTGCACCCGTAATCGTCAATTTACCTTACACTATCATTCTAGTTGTTCCCATCATAAGTTTCAAGTTTTGTGTAATTAGGTCCTGAAGTTAAAATTTTTCATTTGGTCATCATCTGCAATTAAGCACATTTAGATTCTAGTTACGCTAACATTCTTGCTAACCCAACCATTTTCAAAGTACAATTCAACAAACCAGGTAACGAGTAATCAGGTACAAGCTATAATAGGGAGCAGATCAAACAAAAAGGCATCATGGTTGCTATCCTATCATTGTATTCCAACAAGTATCATCATATGAATGAAGCATATAAACAAGTATCACTAAAGCAGTTGTCTCATGTAACGACACAAGTCGTATCAAGTATTCAACTAATAGCAGTTGTTTCATATAACGACACAAGGTCGTATCAAGTATAAAAATAATAGCTGTTGTTACATATAATGTCAAAAGTCAGTTGTGCAATCAGATAAGTATCTCCCCAGAATTTAAGTCTTAATATACTTGCACATCTTTGATTCATAATATATCTAGTCCCAGTGCTCAGGGGTCCTAGTAGTCAACTCCAGAAGATTCCAAATATTCTTAGTTTTACTCGGGTGCACCTAGGTAGTACCCTAATGCAACAAGGTTTCTTATAGGGTAGGGAATTCTTAATAGTATCTATCCCATGAGGTATACAGATTAGAGACGAGTGTCCCTAATGGAATCTATTATGTTGTAAGCTTTAGATCACTAATTCATGGAAACAACCTACCAGGCTGGTCCTATTTATGGTTGTAGCTTAGGTGTCTCAAAGTAAACCCACTTTCCTATAACCTTGGCTTAACTAAACTCGGAAAAGTCTTCTTACAAAGGTGGTCCTATAAGGTTCATATGGTTGTAGTTTAGGTCTCGCGAAGCAGACCTACTTCTCTACAACCTTTGGCTCTGATACCAATCTGTCACACCCCGGGCCCAGAGAGGCGGGACGTAACGGTTGGTAAACAACAACCAAAATGCAGCGGAAACTAAATGGTTTAATATAATGCATCTCACAATAATTACATTAGGATATGGGTTTAGATTCAGTTTACAAGGTGCCTCAAACTACAATCCATGGGTATCATGACCTATCCCTTTGTCAATATTTCTTGAGGCTTCAGTAACTAAGGCTTCTAGGCTCGACCTTTTTCCTTCAACACCTACCCTCACTTCTTGCTTCGGATTTGGATATCTTCTATAGCTCGGCTAATCTACCTAGCTGTACCTGAAAGACATGCTCAAAAGATTTTGTGTCAACATAAAGTTGGTGAGTTCAAGTGCTTAAAGTTTAAAAACAAAAAGAATTTAACAAATCCTCATTTGATAAAAATGAATGAATCATAGTTTCAACTTCGTGGGAGAAAAATGTGTTTGGCCTCTTCTAAAGTTGTGTTTAACCGGATATTCCCGAAGGAAGAACTGAGCCCTAAACCAGTGAACCCTACCTGCCTGGATGGTTCACCATAGTTTCTTAACAAAACTTGTTACATGCCACAAACGACCCCTTAGGATCTCAGTGGGGTACCCTTCCTGGAACGGAAGCCACTGTGTGTGGGGGATTCCCCAAATAGATCTATCCATATAAAACAAGCGGTTCACGAAAGAATTAATGATCATGATATAAGTATCAGCAGGTAACCACAAATCCCACATACAATCATCAAGTAAAGCACAATTATAGTTCAAAAATAACAGAGCATGCTTCACCCCAAAACAGTAGTAAAAAGGGGAATCACTAGAACTTACCTGGTATCCTTATATAAATTCTGATCTCGGTAAAGAAATGTGAAGGTCACCAACAAAGCAATCCTAATTAGAATATATGAGATTCATGTTTAGAATTAGCACGATGTCATTACATGCGTGCGGTTGAGCTCTTTAGTTAGCTTAAAGTTAACGATTAGTATTATTGATGTAGATTAGCTTCTTGTGAAATTATCAATTGTTATGCACTCACTCGTGCATATTAGGTTAATTAATGCCTTTATCCGATAAATGATTCTTTGCATAAAGAGTGTAGCCATAAACGGTTGATATCAAGGATTTCCAATCTTTATAGATAGTTTTTAATGATGAAGTAAGTATTCTATAATGTTCCAAATGATGTTTATAATGCTTACACTTATATCATAATGTTAAATTTGATTGATGCTAGAGTAATCCAAATATTGATAATAGTTGTCGATATATTTAATAAAAGGGGTGATACAAATAATATTATTCCAATAATAATTAGATGATCGACTATGAATAGTAACAAGATGATAGATTATTATAGTATATTCAAGTCTTTTATCTTAAATAAAAACGTGTAGATGTCAGTTAACCCATGTATTTATTGTATATGTATATGCACAATCGTATTTGTATGTATTTTACATCTCGAAGCCTTGTATGGATTTAGTGTAACATGGGATCAAATTGAGTTGTATCGTCATTAACATGTTATAATCCTTCTTATATTGTAACGATACATATATTTCTATCTAGGTTGATTTCTGATAAATATCGTTGCTACTTAAGTCTCATGTTAGAAATATCCATTTAAATCAGATAATTATCTCAAGTGGAGATCGCTTTCGTTTTATAACTTATGTATTTTACATAATTAGAGCTCAAGTAACACGCATATAAATTATAATTAAATTTCAAATGTGTTGCGCGTGCGATTATACCTTTCACTCGGTTCACGTTCGCTAACCCACTCGTATTGCTCTTGATCTCATCATGATCTTGTTGTTGACTACCCGTGCCCTCAATTGACCATCAGCTTAGATCATGGCTTAACATCACCATACACTTCGGTTATGACTTTTACCACCAATATCGACCGCATGTAGCCACTGTCCGCTATGAACCGTCTTTGTCACTGCTAGAACCTCCTAGTCGGCTAGAATCCTCACTGAAATTAACCCAACGTCACCGAATCCCCGAATCTTGCCTAGCATCTAACATGAAACCAAAATCACAGCCCTAGCTTACCACTACTAGCCTTTACCGACATCACCACCATCATTACATCCACCATCCTCACCATCGTTACCCGACAACCATTACCACAATCACCATCACCATCGGCCCGTCACCCGCTGTGGCAGCCCTCCTTCGGCAATCACTAAACGACACCACCACCGCGACCGGTAACATCCACCGCCAATATCACAGCCACAATGACAACCGCCAACCGCAACCGGCTACCGCCAGTAACCCGACAACCATAGCTCACAGCCAACTATCATAGCTGCCATCGCCACAACTGCCACCTTCGGGTCCCACCGATCGACCACCGCTGCCCACAACATCAGCCACAGCCGCGACAGCCACCTTTATTGCCAAAACCCTTCTGCTGTCATCTTCAAATGCCCATAACTTTCAAACCGTTAAGAGTTAGGCAACGCCGCTACCACCGTTGGAAAGATCTCGTCGAGACGAAGAAGAGCATGGGTGGCACTTACCACCACTCGCCGCCAGTCGCCGGCGCCGGCGGCCTGAAAACTCACCGGAACCCTAACCGCCGCTGCCTTCTTTCTTCCATATCTTCCAAACCGTTGTGAATTAGAAGAAGCCGCCACCGCCATCGTGATCAGGAGGTCGAGATTAGGGGGGTAGGCCAAGACTTGGCCGGAAACCGCCGCGCCGCCGCCGTGCCGCCGCCGTGCCGCCGCCTTCTCCGGCGAAGTCGGCCATGCAGCCTCTTGAGAGCATTTTTGCTGGGTTTTTAGGGTTTCAAATGAGAAATGAGGGGTTAGATAGCTTATATACCTAGGGTTTTTGAGTGGGCTTTATTTAAAAATCGCGTATACGTCCCGAAAACTTCGTTATCGCGTATTGAACGGTCTCTTGGATAAAACCTCGTTAGAAAACCAATAATAGATTTATCTAATTACTTCAGCTTGAAATAAAACAATTCGGTATATTTATGGTCAAACTCTCGGGTTTGACCTTTTCGCAGGCCGGTCCACGCTTCAGTCGTGACTCGAACCACATTGCTCATGGATAACCGTCTCACTCTCTAATTTAGAATATGATAATAATTATATAATAATTAGATAAATATTTATGACGTTATAGGGCTTGGTTGTCGTATCAGATGTCCGTTAAATGCCGGAGTATCAGGTATTCGCGTTTTTCCGACGTATCATAGCTGATTATACACGTTTGGTTAGGATCTTTTAGCAAATACTGTTTACAGTATGCATCATGATTAAAAATGATTTTAAAAGAATATAACCCATTATAAGTACGTTCCGATGTAAATTAGACGTTAGTACGCGTTAGATTACCGGACTTTACACGGTATAGGTTTTGAATCTGTTTTTGGTTTGGATTCTTATCGTAGTTGCTTCGAATTACAATTTAATTTATTATCTTATGATCACTTATTTAATTAGATGGTAAATGGGTATTGGGCCTTAAATGGGCCTTGTTTATAAGTTTGGGCCCTTATTGGGCCTATTGGGCCTAAAAAGGCTAGTTTCTTTTCCAAGCTTTCTTTGGTAAGCCCAATTCAATCCGGACCTTTATTGGGTCCTATAATACATTAAGTTTTCTAATTGGGCTAGATTTCAGAGGTGTTACAGAATGAAATGCTGGCAAAGCTGGATATCAATGACTTCATTCTAAAGTTGCGAGAAGAAGCACTTAGGATGAAGTACAGAGCTCAGAAGTCTTCGTACACTCAGAATCCAGCTTTGTACAATGCCATGCCTCAAGCTAAGACATCTGGAGCACCTCTCCAGACTGCATTTGTGTCTAGCTCATCGGGTCCTTCACATGCTTCTCCTTCAGGATCAGACACGTCGGGGTCTTCTTGTACCCACTATATTGGATCTGAAGCGAATGCTACTAGACTAAAGACCGAGAACCTCGGTAATGTGACTGTGGAAGTAGCTCGAGAACACATGGATCTTTTGGCTGCAGTGGTTCATTCTTATGATGGACTTGTTGCTGGGAAGATTGGAAACTGCCATCTGGCAGACGAGGACTACGAGCAGGTGGACGAGATAGAGCTGGAGAGAATGGATATTATGTGGGCCTTAGCTAGTGCTGTCCGGAGGGCGAAGAAGTTTGTGAAAAAGACCGGACAGAATTTGGTTGCTACTAAGGATACCACATTTGGCTTGGACAAGAGTAAAGTGACCTGCTTTAACTGTGGAGAGAAGGGGCACTTTAAGAGAGAATGTGTTAAGCCAAAGAAGACGGGTAACGGGAACCCATTCTCGTCCTTCACTCGTCAAGACAAGCAAGCTACTAGTTCTACTTCATCAAGCAAGGATCCAAAAGCCTTGACTGCTCATGATGATGAAGGGCAGGACTGGAGCTTTAGGTTTGTCTCTCCAGGGGAATCAAACATTGCAAGTGTAGAAGACATAGACGATGATTCCGCGAGTGAGGGAGATATAGCAGTTGAGATAGCGATGTCAAATAGTGAAGAAGCAACTGCAACTGAGGTCAGCTACAAGCCTGAAGAAGGGACTTCCACAACAAAGACAGAATCGACAGAATCACCAGAACCAGAGACATCTGATGCTGCGTTGATGGCTAACTCTTCTGAACCTCCTCAGGTAAGTACCACTGACCAAATGTTTAATAATCATGCTTGTTCTGATTGTGATACTTTTAGAAATAGCATAGATGAAAAATTTGCTAGGTTATTAGGTCATAATGATAACTTAGTAAAAGATTTGCAACTGTGCACTGAGGCTAATAGAGTATTAAAACAAAATGAGCATAGTTACAAAGAAAAGATAGACCTTTTGACTAAACAGCTTAGGGAAACTGAAGTAGTTGCATTTAACCAAGATAATGACATTAGGTACTATCTTAACTCCCTAGAAGACACTAAGAAGCAAAAGGCTATTCTAGAAGTAGAAGTAAATTCATTAAAACAGAAACTGCACAGTTGGACAAGTTCATCACACATTGTCCAACACTTAGTGAGAGAAAAAAACAATGGGGAGGGTTTGGGTTACAAAGTGGTTGCACCACCACCTGAGACCTTGATGAACACAAAGAGTAGACCAATAAATAATAACCCCATCAAGGATCATGTGGTGTCTACCCCTCTTGTTAGTGATCCAGATTCCACATGTTCATCGATTGAATCTGGAACCAAACAAAAGGAGGCCACTTCAACGGCAAAGGGTAAAATGCCTTGCGTTAATCTGGAAAAAGAATTTGAAAAGGTTAACTTAAAGTCAGGGTCAAACAGAGTCAAATCAGAACCTAAAAAGACTTCTAATGTTAATCATTCACAAGTTTCAAGTCAAAAAACAGTTAACCAAAAAGAAAAGGATGTTAAACATGTTAGAACAATTAATTTTGTTAAACAAGAGAAAACATCAAAAGAACAAGAGTCAAAACCTAAATTGAGTGATGTTACTAGAGTGTCACACACATCTCCACAAAGAAAGTTTAATCATAAAGTTGATAGCAGGTCGTGCTACAACTGTGGAGAATGTGGACACATTGCTTCCTTTTGTCCTTACTATCAGACACCTAGGAAGAAGATTGAACTTCAGGACTCAAAACCTAGGTCTTCTAAGAGGAGTTCTTTAACTCCACCTAGAAGAACTAGTGAACCTAAAGTTCAACCCGTTAGCCAGTCGATTGTTTATCACAAACAGGCCTTGCACAAATCTGGCTTATAGAAAGAGAAGTCATCCTCTGTGTCTGATAATGATGACAAAAAGGAACCTGAGCTACCCTCACCCTCTAAGGGTCAATGGGTTGAATTCATGATGTGTGATGCCTCTGGGAAACCCAAACCAGTAAAGGCTTGGGTTCCTAACCTAAACTAATCCTTTACATTGTATGTGCAGGGTGTTCGCTATAGTGTTGAAACTAACACGTGGATTGTAGACAGCGGAGCATCCAGGCACATGACAGGAAACATGGCTCTTTTATCAAACATCAAGCAAATAAAAGGAGGGCATGTTTCGTTTGCTGGAAACAAGGGAGGCTATATCACAGCTCAGGGAGAAGTGGGAAATCAGAAAGTTAAGTTTGATAAGGTGAATTACGTTCAACAACTTCAAAACAACATACTTTCTGTTTCCCAAATCTGTGATAAGGGATTTAAGGTCATCTTCGACAAAAAGAAGTGTTACGTGCTCAAGAAAGACTACGTGATCCCGGAGGACCAAGTTCTGATGACCGCTTCAAGATATAAAGACCTTTATGTTTTGGATCGGTCAACAGCTTCTACAACGGATCATGAGGTTCAGTGCTTTCTATCTAAAGCTACTGAGAAGGATTCCATCTCTTGGCATAGGAGACTGGGACACATTAATCAAAGGAAGATGAATCACTTGATCCAGAAGGATCTCGTGAGAGGAGTCAATGTCAAGAATTTCCAGCTTCCTGATTTTTGTGTAGCTTGCAAGAAAGGCAAACAGACGAAGAAGTCTCATAAGGAAAAGAAAGTTCATTCAATAGAACTTCCTCTTGAACTTCTTCACATGGATCTGTTTGGTCCAGTCAGTACAAAGAGCATTGCAGGCGACTTGTACTGTTTTGTGGTTACTGATGACTACTCAAGGTTCTCTTGGGTAATGTTTCTGAAGTCCAAATCAGAAACATTTGAGTCATTCAAGGAGTTAGTAACCACACTGGAATCTCTCTACAAGCTGAAAGTGAGACAAGTATTATCAGACAACGGAACTGAATTCAAGAATCAGTGGATGGAGGCTTACTACAAGGAAAAGGGAATTGTGCATCAATTCACTTCTGCCTACACGCCTCAGATGAATGGTGTTGCTGAGAGAAAGAACAGAAGCTTAATAGAGACAGCACGGACTATGCTGGCAGACTCGAAACTGCCTACCCAATTCTGGAATGAGGCAGTAGCTAATGCATGTTATACACTGAATCGAGTTCTGATAGTCAAGCGCCACGGAAAGACATGTTACGAGCTACTACAAAGACGCAAACCGAATTTGGAGTATCTCGAACCATTTGGAGCGCCGTGCACACTTCTGAAGAAGACTCAAGAAGGTAAATTCAGCGAGAAGGCTGATGAAGGGATCTTTCTAGGATACAACATACCGAACAAGAGAGTTTACAACAACTCAACGGGTCTAGTAGAAGTGTGGTGTAATGTTGACGTTCAGAGATATACCACACCACCTACTTGAAAAGGACTTGCCTACTTTTTCGACTATGATGGATTCTTCAAGTCCTTCAACATCCCTATCTCTCCTTCGGATGATGAGTTAGCTACTCGGATGATGTATGATATCTTGAATACACCATCTCAGGATTCAATATCCTCTAGCTCACAGGGAGAATCATCTACTCAGTCAGGGGGAGTGTTCGACGATAGTGACTCCTCCTCTGAAGATGAAGTTGAAGAAGATGATCAGAATAGTCAGGAGGAACAGGTTCCAGCTCCTGAAAGTCCACAAGCATCTACCAGTGATGCACCTTCGACTTCGGAACCTCAAACTCCAACTACCTCAGATGCAGAACCAAATGTTCACAATCTTGGCTCTGAGGTAGCTGTTCCTACTACTCCAGGATCACGACTAAACGTCTATCATCCCTTAGACAATGTCATTGGGGATGTCAGATCAAGAGTACAAACCCGAAATCAGCTATACTCAGCTGATTACGCCTTGGTTATGGAGAAGGGATACATTCATGATGGTGCTTATCGGTGTTTTGTCTCGCAGTTTGAGCCAAAATACGTCAGTGATGCACTAAATGATGTGGCGTGGGTGAGTGTCATGCAAGAAGAACTTCTTCAGTTCAAAAAGTTAGGTGTATGGACTCTGGTAGATAGACCTAAAGGTGCTAAGGTCATTGGCACCAAATGGGTCTTGAAATGCAAGAAAGATGATCAAGGGGTCATTATCAGGAACAAGGCTCGACTGGTGGTTCAAGGATTTCGCCAAGTCGAGGGAATTGACTACAATGAAGTGTTTGCACCCGTGGCAAGGATGGAAGCTATTCGTTTCTTCCTTGCCTATGCATCATACATGAAGATTAAAGTCTACCAATTAGATGTGAAGAGTGCATTCCTTCATGGGGAAATCAGAGAAACAGTCTATGTCAGTCAACCCGAGGGATTTGAAGATCCTTATCATCGGGATAGAGTTTACAAACTTGACAAGGCTTTATACGGGCTTCATCAAGCTCCAAGAGCGTGGTATGAGAAACTCTCGACTCATCTTGTGAAACACGACTTTCGCAGGGGAGTCATTGACTGCACGCTGTTCATCAAAGAAAAAGATGGCGACCTACTGCTCGTACAGACTATGCCGATGACATAATCTTCGGTTCAAAGAATGAAGAGTTATGCAAAGAGTTTGAAGCAGTTATGAAGAAAGAGTTTGAGATGAGTGCTATGGGGGAGATGAAGTTCTTTCTCGGGTTACAGGTGGATCAGACACCAAATGGGATCTTTCTACATCAAACCAAGTATGTAGGAGACATTCTCAGTCGTTTTGACATGGAGAATGCTTTTGCTGCTGGGACTCCACTTGCTACGAATCATGATATAGCACCTGATGAAATTGGAGATCTAGTGGACGCCACAATGTACCGAGAAATGATTGGATCCCTCATGTACCTCACTGCCTCAAGACCTGATATCATGTATGCTACATGTTTATGTTCTAGATATCAGGCTAAGCCTAAGGTGAACCATCTGATCGGGGTCAAGAGGATATTTTGTTATCTGAAGGGTACACCCACACTTGGGTTGTGGTATCCTCATGATGATGACTTTGAGCTCACAGCGTATAGTGACTCGGATTACGGGGGATGCAAGATGAACTACAAGTCTACATCAGCAGGGTGTCAAATCTTTGGGAGGAGGTTAGTTACCTGGCAGTGTAAGAAGCAGACATCGGTTGCATTGTCAACCTGTGAAGCCGAATACGTTGCTGCTGCAAGTTGCTGTTCACAAATCATCTGGATTCAACAGCAAATGCGGGATTACGGTTTAAAGTTTTCTTCTACTCCTATTTTTGTTGATAACTCTGCTGCAATTGCAGTAACTAAAAATCCGGTCCAACATCCAAAGACCAAACATATCGGTATTAAATACCATTTCATAAGAGACTGTTTTGAAAAGAACTTAATTGATGTGGTAAAAATTAATACTTATTTTCAACGTGCTGACCTCTATACTAAAGCCTTTGATAAACCACGTTTTCAATATTTGCTAGAGGTCAACGACGTTAAAAAGAAAAGTGATGTTATTCCTGTGATGATCATGTGTAGTCCGATGCGTTTTTAGTTAAATTTTTTTATTTTTATTTTATTTTTAATTTTATTTTCTTTAGTTAGTTTAGTCTGTTTAAATTAAATTTATGTTATTTCACTGTTTATTAAAATCCTAAAATAATTAAACCAGTTATGATTTTAGTATTTTAGGGGGAGAATAAGTCAGCCAATAACATTAAAAACAACGAGGGAGAAGGAGTGGAAAGCTGATATAAGGTAGATCGTATCTGTGATACCGATTCAAACCCTTTGGAAAATGATAGTACACAGGAACAAATCAAGAGGGACTTTAAAAATTTAATTTAGAAAAGATGCAAAAATTCAAAGTATAAGTCTGTGTAGTCTAATCAATATAAAAGGGAAGATGATAGAAAAACTGGTAACTCCTAAGGTAACACAACGAGAGTAGACCTAGAGGTTGCTAGACCACAAATGATATGTCGGTAGATTCAACACAATAGATGATTAGACCTGACTGGTGATCTCAAGATCAAACTAAGTTGTTCAACTGACTGTGGGCTTGAAGATCATGTATAGGTTGGACTCACCTTAGTATAGTTGTTTACTTTACTTGTAATAGGACTTTTGTTAGTTTCCTTTTGTATGTTCTTTGTATTGTGTATTTTTGGCAGTCCAGCGAAACTGTGAGCGAATCTGTACATTCGCTCACAGTTTGCTGTTCTAGTTTACCCGGCGAACTTGTGTTCTGCCGGGCGAAACTATAGTTTCGGCATGACAGTTTGTCTGCGAAACTACAACTGCTATATATACTTTTGTCAATTCTCATTGTAAGGTAAGCTTGCAAAACCCTAATCGTGGATCATTGTTGCAAGTTACCTATTCCAAGCAGTTTTTACACAGAAATATTATGTGCTTCATGTTATTGATTGTTATTGTTCATTTTGTTATCAAATATGTGTAAGAATTGTATTCTATCTTCTCAATTGTTATTGTTTAGCATGGATGTTAGATATTGAGCAATTCATCAATTCATTTGCACTGTTTTACGATCACATGGACCAACAATATGGTATCAGAGCCTTAGTGCTCTTGATTTGTTGAGTTTTTTGTGGTTTTTTGTTCAATATCTAGTTTCAATCAATTTTCATTAGGTTATAAGGTGTTTTTGACATGGAAATCGATTGAATTATGCTCGTTTTTGATTGAGGAAGATTCTACAATCATCAGATCTCAAATTCATTGAGTTTTGGATGATTTTAGATTGATTTTGAGGTGAAAAAGGGTTTTGAGATCGATCAGCGAAATTGGTGTTCTTCCAGCGAAACTGTCGTCATCTTTCAGCGAAACTATGAGCTATTTTGCATCAGAAGTTGTTTTCTAGAGATTCTGCGAAACTAATCTCTTGAACGAAAGTTCATCAGTGTTTATGAACAATCAACAAGCGAAATTGCTGTCGAATTTGTTTTTTGAACGAAAGTTCAAGCTTGTTTCGTGCGAAGTTAGCAGCGAAACTAAGCCAGTGGTGTCTTTGGTATAGCGAAAGTGCTGCTGAAATTGCTAGCGAAAGTGTCATCTTCAGCGAAATTGTCAGCGAAAGTAATTCTTCAGCGAAATTGTCATTCAAGTCATCTTTTTCTGCGAATTTGTCAGCGAAATTATCAACCTTTCTGCCGAAACTACAATGTCGAAATTAACTACTCTCACACTTGCTGATCTTGAAAGTGTTGCTCCTAATAGACCTCCAAGACTCATTAATGGAGATAATTTTGAAGATTGGAAGAGATGTCTCAAAGCTTTCTTCTTCTACACTGATCATAATCAATGGGAATCGATTACTTCTGGTCCTCACATACCAACGGTTACTGTTGGTGATGTTGTTTCTCAGAACAAGGACCCATCTTCCTATATTGAAAGAGATCTGAAATTGATTGATCGTGATCAAAAGGCTTTTGGTGCTCTAACTCTCTGTTTAGCTCCAGACATCTACAACCGTTTTGCAGAGCATAAAAATGCTAAATCTCTTTACGATGCTTTATGTGAATTTTATGATGGTAATGCAGACTTGGTAAAAGATAAGAGTATTCAGGCTGAAAAAGAGTTCAATTCATTTGTGGGATACAAGAATGAGAGTCGGACAGATCTTACAAACCGTTTCTTAACTGTCTCAAGCACTTTAAAGAAATATGATGAAAGGCTCTCCAACAGTGAACAAGTTAACATGCTTCTCGATTCTCTTCCACCACAGTGGAGTCTTCAAGTGAGAATGCTTAAAGAAGAAAGAGGGTTCACAGATTACAAGCTGATGGATATCATCAATAAGTTGAAATCTTTTGAGTTGGATATGAAAAGAAGGGAATTTAACCAGACTATGATGCCCACATCTGGTTTTTCTCAAAATGTTGCTTTGTTGTCATCCGCTGCAAACTCTCAAATACAAAATCCAATTCAAGGAGGGAGCAATACAAGTAATTTATCAAGTTGGAATAGTCATGTTGGAAGAGATTTGGGTAATTCTAAGGTCAATGCTGAAACTCCAATTCCATCAGAAGCAATGGCTCTTTTTGGAATGTTTGTTCAGAGCTATGAAGCTCTTGTTGCTGGAGAACTGAAAGGTAAAGGAATGACTATGGAGGACATGTATCAGGTTGATCCTGATGATCTTGAATAAACTGATATTCAATGGCAAATGGCGATGTTAACTTTGAGAGCTCGGAGATTTATGGAAAGAACAGGACGAAAGAACTTTGGTGGTCAATCATCTACTTCAAAATTGGGATTTGATATGTCAAAATTGAGGTGCTTTAATTGTAAACAATTGGGACATTTCAAACGTGAATGTCCATTACCAATTGTCACAGATCCTAGTAATTCTGGAGTACCAAGACTGACAGCAGAGAAAGAAAAGGAAGAAGTCAATCTAAAAAAGGAGTCGGCTTTGATTTCGAACTTTGACTGGAGTGCAGAGGTGGAAGAAACAAGAACTAAGATCAATCACGCGTTAGTTGCTGAGTTTGTGGAAAGTAATGAAGAGGTAGATGGTGAAGATGGATTTGTGCTGTTCAAGGAATTCAAAAGAGAAAATGAGTCATTTGTAAATGGGAAAGAAGAAAAAGCTGATGGAAAAGGGAAAGATGAAACTGCAGGCTTAAGTGAGAAAAGAAATTCAAGAGATGAGATAGGAAAGGAGAAGGATGATGTTGCTGCTACTGTTGAGGAAAAGAAATCAAGTACTCCAGTATGCGTGTGTGACAAAGCTTTAGCTGCTGAAAGGATGGTAATGGGACTTCCGTATGAGGTAATACAGGATATTTGTTCACCTACTTGTAAAATTAGATTATTTGGGATTTATAAGGCTAACCGTTTGTTAATTGATAATGAAAAGGATTTAAAGCGAATTAATGATGAACTTAAAATGAATGAATCAAAATATTTTGTGAAATTAAATGAGGCTTTAAAAGAAAATGATCATTTAAAAAGAATCGTTTTGGAAAGAAATGTCGAGATTAATACTTTGACTGAAAGGGTTGCTCTTGCTGAATTTGAAGCAAGCAAACTTCAGTCAAAGTTAGATAAATGGACTATTTCTGGAATGAAACATGATGATCTTTGTAAATCTCAACGGGGAGCAAGAATTAAAACAGGTTTGGGTTATGAAAATGTACAGGTTTATCCTCCACCTAGTACATATTGTTATTCTCCTATGCCTGTTCCTCATCCTTCTAATGATTTAATCAAAACAGATACTGACAGTATGTAAGGATTCCTGAAGTCTGATGCAACCCCAAACAGCTTAAGTGTCTCAGCAACATGCACTAAGTACTGAAGTGAAGAATGCTTCGGAAGTTTTACACAAAGCATTAGAAAATACTCTAAGTGTAAAATCTTCCGAAGCCAAGACCAATATCTTCCGAAGCCAAACATGAAGTCTTCCGAAGCTTCAGAGACAAAGTCTTCCGAAGCCTCATCCTATGAAGACATTTCTTCCGAAGACTTTTAGTACACATGCTTTATCTGATGTACTGTTCCATAAAGCACCTTTTCCGCTGCATCTCTGTAAAGTCACCAACTTACATGAGTTGGTGAAAAGGGTCTTGCTTTTGGTAACTGTACATTGAGGTCTTGAGTCTTCAACTTTCCACTTTATGTACTTTATCCTTTTTGTATTGTATAAGGATGTGAGCTATGGCATGTCATAGTCACAAGGTCAAAAGGCAGATATGCCTTTTGATCCTACAATTGATTTTGTTAGTGTCTAGTCAATTGTATCCAGCTGGCTTTCAAAGTATGGCCGGCTGTAGGTTGTAGTATAAGTATTTCAAGTTCTTGTATCTTTTCTTTATGCTTTGTAACACTTGTAAAGAACTTGAGAAAGCAATATACTGCCTCCTTGAAACCCACTCTCTTGTTCTGTCTCTTTACTTTACTTGTGTTCTTTGTATCACTTTGGTTACCCAGTTCACTGTTTGATTAGAGCTAGTTAGTTATCTCCTCATTGTGTTGTTGTGTTGTAATTGTGTTAAGCCCTTAAACGGTCCTGCAATTGGTATCAGAGCTTTCCAGGCTCTTGATATAAGATCTAACCATCTTAAGATCCCTCACACACACAAAAGCTAAACTCTTCAAATGGCTGCCATCTCTAAGACTGATATGGAGACTGGAACCATGAACAAATCCCCACTGATCACTCTTGATGATTTTGACACCTGGTGCATGAGGATGGAAGGCTTCATCAGGTCTCTTGATTCAAGAATGTGGGAATCTGTTGAGAATGGACCTTTCATACCCAGCACCCCCTCTGCTACTGGTGCTGGTATGATTCCTAAAGATGTGGCCAACTACTCAGATGAAGATAGAAAAAGAGTAGAGATTGACAGGAAGGCCATGACTGCTCTTCAGACTGCTCTCCCAAACTCTGTATACAGAGGCTTCAAGAAGTGCAAGACAGCCAAACAGCTGTGGGATGCACTGAAGCTGATGTATGAAGGCTCCTCTGAAGCCAAGGAGAACAAGAAGATCTTCTGAAGCAGCAGTTTGAAAATTTCACCTTCAAAGCAGGTGAGACCATGACTCAACAATACTTCAGGTATGTTGAGATTGTGGATACCCTAGTGGATGGAGGAGTTCCTCTTGAGAACAGGGACATTGTAAGGAAGTTCATGTCCTCACTTCCTAGGCAATGGACACACTATTGTGTGGTGATCAAGAGGACTGAGAACCTTAAGACTCTTACTCTTACAGAGTTGTATGGGATTCTCAGTGGATACCAGATGGAGATGAACATGCAAGGTTCATCTGGCAACTCCAACAATCAAATGGGTTCAGCCCTTCATGTGGTTGAAAGGGACAGCATAGAACCTCAGCATCATCTCTTATGCTACCCTGACAACTCACAAAAGGGTCCTTTCATCACCTTCCCGGAGACACCAAGGGAGAACTTTACTCAAGGAAGCCCATTCCAAGAGACAAGTTCTTCTCAAGCCTTTGTGTCTGCAGATGAAAGCTGTGGGAATTATCTCTTCACTCTTGAAGACCTGGACTGTATCCATCCAGATGACCTGGAATACATGGAGATAGTTCAGCAGATGGCTCTCCTCACTCACAGAGCCAAGAAGTTCTACAAGAGGACAGGAAGAAGATTTCCAAGCAATGCTACCAGCAGCAAGTTTGGGCTGGATAAAAGCAAAGTTAAGTGTTACAACTGTAACCTTATGGGTCACTTTGCCAGGGAGTGTAAGGCACCTAAAGCAAATGGGGGCCAAACACAACCCAGACCAAACTTTGCTGACAAAGCTCCTCAAGCTGAGAAGACAAAGCAACATGCTGCTGTTGCTGTTGAAGAAGGAGGCTTTGACTGGAGTTTTCAGGTGGAGGATGCTTCTCCAAACCAAGCACTGATGGCTGACCATGATGAAGCCAAGGTATTGGAACATCTTTGCTCCCCTGAATGCATTGCTAAAGTAAATAGATACAGGTCCTATAACCTAGAGATGAGATCTGATCTTGAGTCATTAAACATATTAAAATCTGATTTTAGAAAGTCTGAAAATGATTACAAGTTAAAGATAGAAGACTTGGAGAAAACCATTTCAGTACTAAAACATGAACATACAGATTTCAGAACTCAGATCCAAGATCTCATCACTAAGTTAACTGAGTGCCAGGCTGAGCTTGTGATCAGCAAAGCCAAGGCAGAGAAAAGTGTTCTTGAAGAAGAGACCTTCAAGAACATGATATCCTCATCCCTGCACAACAAGGTTTGTTATCAAAATAGACAGGGACTAGGATCAAATGAGATAGCTCCTCCACACACAATCTTGTCTGTAAGATCTCCTAGGTGTGGAACTTGTGAAGATGAGCTTCCTCTCATAGATCCTGTAAGTGAGGATGATGAAGAAGTGATAGTGAAGAATTCCTCTGAGAAGAGTGAAGAAGAGGATTCTTCCAAGGGCCACTATCCTTCTGAGGAGAAGAAATCAACTGTGATGACCAAGTCCAAAAGAAAGAACTTGATCAGAAAGAGCAAAAGAAAGGCAAAGAAGGCTCAAGAAATCAAGGCTACTTTTGATGCTAAGCAGAAACAAGTTTTTATCTCTGCAGGTTTCAAAGTAGTAAGGACTGAAGACATCAACCAAGACTCCTTAGCTAAGAGTCATGGTTCTTGTTCAAATCATCTCAGTGCCAAGAAGAAGACTGAGCTGCTGTGTACCACTGCTGCACAGCCTGGACCATCAAACTCCAAGAACAGTTCACAGCCCAAGGAACTGTCTCAGCATCTACCAAGATGAAGATGGAGAGGGATGTGACCAAAGTCAGTCTTGTTCTCAAAGGGAGACTTCTTTGAAGAAGATAATGTTATGTGTTATGTGTGAAAGTACTTCTCACATTGCTAAGGATTGCCCATACAATCCTAAAAGTACTGTCCACATGACTAAAACAAAGACTTCAAAGAGTCTCAAGAAATCTCAAGCTTCGGAAGGAAAGTCTGTTTCCTTCGGAAGCTCCAAATCAAAGAAGGAGGTAAGTGGAAAATTACCTTCGGAAGCAAAGTTGGTCTCGGAAGAAAGGAATTCTTCCGAAGCACTAAAGTCTGCTGCAGTGACTGTAGACTCTTCCGAAGGATCAGTCATCAAAACTTATGAAGTTCTAAAAGCTTCTAAGGTTTTGAAGGTCAAGTCCAAGACTCCAAAGGTGGTGTGGAAGTCTAAGAAAGACCAAATGACTGAGGTTTCTCCATCAACAACAGCTGAAGATCCCCATAGTACAACCATAGGATCTATTACTGTTGCATTACCTTCTTTTACTGTTAATGAGCCCAAGACAAGTAAGGCTTGGGTTTCCAAATGTAACTAATCATCTTCTCTGTGCAGGAACAGCTCAAGACCAACAGGAATGTCTGGATAATTGACAGTGGCTGTTCCAGGCACATGACTGGCAATAGGTCTCTACTCCATAATTTTGAGAGGATTGATGGAGGACCAGTTGCTTTTGGAGGAGATGAAGGTGGTTACATTTCTGGAAGGGGCAAGGTCACAAATGGTAAGCTCAGCATTGAGAAGGTAAACTTTGTTAAGGAGCTTGGGTACAATCTTCTGAGTGTATCCCAATTTTGTGATCAGAGTCATAACATGCTCTTTACTGAGCATGAGTGCATTGTTCTCAAACCTGGTGTGGTCATTCCTCATGAGCATATCCTGCTCAGAGCCCCCAGGAAAGGGAACATGTACAAGATGGATTTGCAAGAAACATCTCCCTCAGGAGAAGTTTCATGCTTTCTATCTAAAGCAAATAGTGATGAGTCTTTCCTATGGCATAAAAGAATGTGCCATGTAAACTTTAAGAACATGAATAAATTAATTAAACATGATTTGGTAACTGGAATGCCAAAGAAAGAGTTTACTAGTGATGATCATTGTGTGGCATGCCTGAAAGGGAAGCAACACAAAGTATCTCACAAGCCTAAGGAAAAGAACTCCATCACTACTCCCCTACACTTGTTACATATGGATCTCTTTGGCCCCACCAGTGTAATGAGTTTAGGAAGGACCTCTTACTGTCTGGTGATCACAGATGATTTTACAAGATTCACTTGGGTCTTCTTCCTTAGAACTAAGGATGAAACCCCTGAGATTCTGAAGAATTTCATCTTAAAAGTTGAGAATCAATGTGATCACAAGGTCAAAACCATAAGATGTGATCAAGGAACTGAATTCAAGAACCAAATCCTTGATGCATTTTGTGATGAAAAAGGTATTACAAGACAATATAGTGCTCCCAGGACTCCTCAGCAAAATGGAGTTGCTGAAAGGAGAAACAGGACACTTATTGAAGCTGCAAGAACTATGTTGTCTGACTCTAAACTGCCTATCACCTTCTGGGCAGAGGCAGTCAATACTGCTTGCTATGTGCAAAACAGAGTTTTAGTAGTTAAGACACATGGTAAGACTCCTTATGAACTTTGGCACAAGAGGAAACCTTTCATTGGTTTTCTCAGGTCATTTGGATGTCCCTGCACCATCTTGAATACCAAAGATCAAATTGCCAAGTTTGCTGAGAAATCAGATGATGGACATTTCATTGGATACTCTTCTCAAGCTAAAGCTTATAGAGTATACAATCTCAGAACTAGAATTGTTGAGGAGTCAGCCAATGTGACTTTCAATGAGCACACTCCCTGTGTGGCTGGTTCTGGTCCGGATTGGCTGTTTGATCTTGATTTAGTTACCAACTGTTTTAACAAATCTTGTGAGCATGTTTCAGGATCTGCAGAAAATCTAAATACAGGTGATCCTGATCCAAGATTTGAGCTAGGAAGATCTTCAACTCATACATCTTCAGCTCCAGTTGGAACTACTTCAGCAAATGAGGTTTCTATCAGCACAACAATGACAAATTCAGCTGATACATCTGGCATGCCTTCAAATTCCAGCTCAGAGGCCTCTCAACCAGATAAAGACACCTCACTTGTAGAAGACAACAATGGTGATGGTGATAGTGATCAGGAATTCCTTGATGCTAATAACCACACCATAGATGACAACATCAATGATGTCTCACACTCATTGGATCAAGTTAATCTTGATAAGTGTGATAATGTGGAGGGTGAATCTTCAGGACCAGATTTAAATTTCTCAAATTTAGATCTTTCTCCAGCAACTTGCTGTGATCCCTCAGCTAAGGATCCACAAGTCTCACCCCACCACAAACATCATTGGAGATGTTGTCACAGGGGTAAGAACAAGAGGACAAACCCATGAAGCAAATGTTTGTCTTCACTCTTGTTTCTTATCTCAGATAGAGCCCAAGAAAGTTGATGAAGCTCTAAAGGATGGAAGTTGGGTTGAAGCTATGCAACAAGAGCTGCTTCAATTCAAAAGGCAGAAAGTTTGGAACCTTTGTCCTCTTCCTCATGGGAAGACTACCATTGGAACCAAATGGGTTTTTAGAAACAAGAAGGATGATAGGGGAATCATCATCAAGAACAAGGCAAGACTAGTTGTTCAAGGATACACACAAGAAGAAGGGATTGACTACACTGATGTCTTTGCTCCTGTAGCAAGACTAGAAGCTGTTAGGATATTCCTGGCATTTGCTGCATCCAAGAACTTCAAGGTCTACCAACTTGATGTAAAGTGTGCTTTCTTATATGGAGTGATTGATGAGGAGGTTTATGTCAAACAGCCACCTGGTTTTGTAGACCCTGATCATCCTGATTATGTCTGCAAGCTTGACAAAGCTCTTTATGGGCTGCATCAGGCACCCAGAAAGTGGTATGAGACACTATCTAAGTATCTCTGCAAGCATGGATACAGAAGAGGTACTATAGATGGAACCCTCTTCATCAAAGGACAGGGAAATGACTTATTGCTGGTTCAAGTATATGTTGATGACATCATCTTTGGTTCAACTAATCCAAAGCTCTGCAAAGACTTTGAGAAGCTGATGAAGGACAGATTTGAGATGAGTTCAATGGGAGAACTCAACTTCTTTCTGGGAATTCAAGTGAAGCAAGTTGAAGATGGCATCTTCATAAGTCAGTCAAAGTATGTTCAAGACATACTCAAGAGGTTCAATATGACTGATTGTAAGATTGCTAAGACACCCATAGCCAGAAACCACTCCCTTGGTCCAGATCTTGAGGGGGAGTGTGTAGATGAGCACTTATACAGGGCTATGATTGGGTCTCTTATGTATCTTACAGCTAGCAGGCCTGATATCATGTTTGCTACATGTATTTGTGCAAGATATCAAGCCAACCCTAAGATGTCTCACTTAATCACTGTGAAAAGGATTTTAAGATACCTCAAAGGTGCTTCAACACTTGGTCTATGGTATCCAAAGAATCCAAATTTCAATCTGTATGCCTATACAGATAGTGATTATGGTGGTTGCAATATGACTGCAAAGTCTACATCTGGGGGATGTCAATTCCTTGGTGGAAGGGTGGTCTCATGGCAATGCAAGAAACAATCCTGTGTGTCTGCATCAACTGCTGAGGCTGAATACATTGCTGCTGCAAGCTGCTGTGCTCAAGTGCTTTGGATTCAAAATCAGATGCTGGACTATGGATTTAACTTCAAGAGACTCCTATCCACATAGACAACAATAGTGCTATCTCTATCACTGAGAACCCTGTGCAGCACTCAAGGACCAAACACATCAACATCAGGTATCATTTAATAAGAGATAACTATGAAAAAGGATTAATTAAACTAGTCAAAGTTCATACAGATGAACAATATGCTGATCTGTTCACCAAAGCTTTTGATGAACAGAGATTTAAGTATCTGATATCAGCTATTGGGATGATTAACTTTGAGTAGACTTTTTATTAAAACTAATTCTAATTATTTCTTCTTAAAATATGTGTGTCCTAAGTTGTCTAGTTCATCACTTTCATAAGCTCATGTTTTCTTTGGATGTAAAATTCTTTTTGAAGACTTTCCTTAGATTCTTGAAAATTTCTGATACTTCGGAAGATAAAGATTTTATCTTCGGAAGAAAAACATGTCTTTAAAATAAATAACTGTCTAAGAGATTTTACCTTCGGAAGAAGTAAAGTTCATCTTCCGAAGCTTAAAATTCTTATCTCAGACACTTATCTATTTTTAAGAACCTTTTCCTTCCGAAGCAAAATTAACCTTCGGAAGCTTTGTTTATTTTCATACAAAGCATTCAAAGGTTTATTTCTCTTCCGAAGCATAAATTATCAAGACTCTCAGGAAAATCTTCCGAAGCCATTTTAGCTTCGGAAGCTTTTTAAATCAAAACTTCCGAAGACAAATAAACTTCGGAAGCTTTTCGAATTCCAAGAAAACTACTTTTTGAGCAAAAGTAAACTACTTTTTCAGAGGTGGGACCGACTTTCGGATTTCAAAGTTTATCCTCTTTCATTAACTTTGGTTCAAATCCTTTTCATATAAATACCCAACGGTTCCCCCTCTTTCCCACTATCTTCCTCAATTCTACTGTTTCTCTAACCTAATTCTCTAAACCGCCTTTGCTTTCTACCTTTCTTCACCCTTAAGCTTCTAAATGGCCAACCTTAACCGCAGAAACAACCCTGATTTCTCCATGCAACTACACAGGCAACATAATCAAGTTGCTCTGTTAAGCTCTGAGAAAGATGCAAGTTTCTCAGAGATTTGCCAATTCTTGACTCTATCTAACTACTTCACCTCCCTGACCATTGATCCTCCTCTATATGAGGATCAGTTGCTTGAATTCTGGAAGACCTGCCAAGAGGTCATTATGGATGGGGAGAAGGCACTGTCTGCCACAGTGCAAGGGAGGACAGTCTTCATCACTCCGGCCATCATTAACCAACATCTACAGCTGGATGATGAAGAAGGTGAGGTGTCCTTCCCAAAAGAAGCTGTAATCATTCTTTTGAGCAGATGGGCTATGAGGGAGATTTCTCTGTAAAGACCTTTAGGAAAGGGAAGGTCTCATCCCAATGGAAATTCCTGCTCCATGTGGTTATCCACAGCTTGTCAAACAAGCATGGTGGATGGGACCAGATTCCTGAGGATCTCTCCTTCATTGTTCATGGAATGGTTCAAGGGGTCAAGTTCAGGTATTCACAATTTGTTTATACTAATTTACTTGCAAACTTAGACTCCTTAGAGTATTACATGTTTCCTAGATATGTTCAACACATTCTCAACTGTGAACTGGGCTCACAGTTGAGGGAAACAGGTAATATTCTTAAATTGGGACAGATGAAGCCCGGCATCTTTAAAATAATGAAGAAGCCAACTGTAGGCTTCTCTGGGGTAGAAACAGCCCTAGTCCCAAAAATGTTAGAGCTCATTGCTCAAGGTGACAACCTAGCAACACAAGCTAGTGTTGAACCCACACCTCTTTTGTCCCTACCATTAAAAAGACCAGAAATCACCCTCACCTACCAAAGAAAATCCAAACGAACCCCTGCTCAGACTATTGAGTCTGTGCAGGCCCCCAAATACTCAACCTTACAGGAAGAAGTGGACACTAGAGCTCCCACTTCTCCTGAGGAGCAAACCACTCCCATTACTTCACCTATCAGGGCTGAGGTTCCTCAAGCTCACCCTGATGAGCTCAATAGCCCAACAACCTTAAGCCTTCACTCTGAGTCTCAACACTCAAGTGGACAACCTTCAGGGGACAGCTACCATCCCCAGCCTTTGGATCTCAACCAACCAATTCCCAACCTATCCTTTTACACTGATGAAGACTTAGGATTCAGTGAGTACCATGAGTCTCTCTTCTCCTCCCCTACTCAAAGAGAGATGAGTACCTCTGACTCTCCTCAGTCTATCCCCCATCAGTCACCTGTTACTGAGGTGGACACTTCTGAACCTGTTCAGGATGTCCATATGGAAGAGGCTCTCACTTTTGAAAGTGATTACATCATTAAGACCTCAACCATGGCAACTCAGCCCATTGGCATCTCAACTGAGGCTGCCAGTGAGCAGAGGAAAACCAGCAGCCAAGAAACTCAAGCTGGTGGTGAGAGAGAGGACTTTGGTCCAATCATCTCATCCCCCAATGAATCTTCTGATGAAGATGAGGGGAATTTGAGACTAAAGGTGCAAAAACTGTCAAAAACATGCACCTATTTAGTCTCTAAGGTTAGTCACTTGGAATCTCAGGTGACTACCTTACAAAACAGGGTCAATGATCAGCAACTCCAGATTTCATATCTGCAGGAAAAACTAGCTGGGAGACCTTTAAGGAGAGCTCAACCAGGAACACAAGAACCTGTGGAAGTGATTGACTTATCCTCCAGCTCACCTATGCAAGTGGGTGATGCTACCAAAAAGGGGGAGAAAGTTGTTACAACCACAGAACCTGGGAGTTCTTCAGAGAGAATGGACATAGAGGACTCACCATCCTCACTTGCTGTTGTGCATTCTCAGCAACTTCCTCAAGTTCACATTAATGTGGACTCTATAGACTCTCTCATCAGGAGTCTCTTTGAGGAAGGCATACCAAGGGCTGTCTCATCTCCACCACTGGGAACTAACAATCAAATCATAAGGTGGAGGTATGATGATGACAGAAGAGCCCTCATACTTCAAAGAGTTCAAGGCCAACAAGAAGTTTTTCAATTCCAAAGCCTGAGCTTTATGAAAGACTGGATTTAGTCAACCTGCCACTTGTCAATCCAAGCAATTCAAGACAAGCTGACAGGCTGGCTCAAAGAATCCAAGACAGGATCATGGCAGAGTTCTCTCTAAGAAGGAGACTTAGGGAATCAGGCAATGTCATCGGTCAACTGGATGTTGAGGTGGACCCTAAGATTAGTTTCATAGGGGAAACCTTGACTGAAGGCCCAGTGACAGAACCTGAGACCCCTGTCTCATCATCAACAACTGCTGCTGAGGTCCAAACTCCATCTGAGACACCTGCTGGTGAAGGTGTTTCTCAGCCTCTCTCTGGCCAGAGCATGGAAGCTACTCCAAGCAATGAAGGCCAAGCCTCAATCCACCCTGAGTCACAAAGGTCTGTTGGTGACAAAGGGAAAAGGATAATGACTCCTGAGGAAATTGAGGAGGAAGAGAGAGAGAGGAAAAGGAGACTAAGGGGAGAAAGTTCCACTGGGTCATCTAGCTTCATGCAAGCTGCAATCAGGGCTGCCCCCAGACCAAATACTCAGGATGATGAGTTAAGGGCAGTCAGGATTACCTACTTACAGACCAGGAACTATGATATTGATGAGATCATCTCCCTCCCCTTAGAAGAACTGAATGAACTGGCTGACAGAGAAGTGTCAAGAGAGTTGAAGGAGAAAGAGGATGCAATGATACTTCTCCAACTCAAAGAGGAGAAGAGACAGAAAAGACTTTACAAGCATGCTCCTACTCTCTCACCAGTTCAAGAAAGTCCTGCACAGGAAGATGTGGCTCCACAAGAACCTCAGGTAGATAAAGAGGAAGATAGGATCAAAATGATCAACTACCTGAGTGCCACAGGCTTCTATCAGGCAGATGCACTTCTCCCTTTGTCCTATGACTTCATTGAGTTCGAGTATCTAAAGCAACTTGAACTTGAGTTAGTCAAGGAAAGAAAGACAACCAAAAGGAAACTAAGGGAAGAAGCTGCAAAGTCAAGGGCCACCATTCAAAAGAATGCAAAGAAGTCTGCTGACAGACAAAGAATGGTGAGCTTCTTGAAGCTGTATGGATTCTCCGGAAGGAGACTTGGCCCCATGTCTCTATCCACTATGGATGAGCATATTAGGGTGATCAAGCAGAAGATTAAGAGTGGAGAACTTATTGACTTGCACTCTCTTCCAAGTCAAGTCCCACCTGAAGTGGAGGTCAAGTTTGAACAACCAGAGACACCTCAACCAGCACCTCCAGCTGAGCCCCAGCAAGCTTCATCTTCTGATCCTAGGCAGGGTCAAACTCCCTCTCCTTCTGAACCTGTGAGGGAGGAACACCCAACTGAGAAAGACACTGATGATCAACATGGTGCTGCAGACCAGTCTTCTCAGTTAAAGACAACCAAGAGGAAGAAGAGGATGGCTTCTAAACCAAAGACAAAGAAGAAGAAGCCAAAGTCATCTACCTCTGCACCTCAGGCTGAATCAGATCAACCTGAGGAAGTGCATGATGAGGCAGCCCAATCAACTCCTATTCAAGTGGCTCCTCTAACTAGTGAGACACCCATCTTGTCCTGGACTTACTCTACCAATCCAGAGAGATGGACTGTTATCAGAGATCAAGGTGTTGAGAATGTCTACTCATGGCAAGACATAATCAACTTACCTCTGCATGATCTCTTTGAGATGAGAAGATACTATGAAAGTCTTGATGATCCTGACCATCTCATGAAGAAAGGAATGGTCCTGATTGTACTGAAGACTACCAACATTTGAAGATCTTCTAAGTGTTTTGGTAGCATCAGCCTAGGGGGAGTTTGTAAGGATTCCTGAAGTCTGATGCAACCCAAAACAGCTTAAGTGTCTCAGCAAACATGCACTAAGTACTGAAGTGAAGAATGCTTCGGAAGTTTTACACAAAGCATTAGAAAATACTCTAAGTGTAAAATCTTCCGAAGCCAAGACCAATATCTTCCGAAGCCAAACATGAAGTCTTCCGAAGCTTCAGAGACAAAGTCTTCCGAAGCCTCATCCTATGAAGACAGATTTCTTCCGAAGACTTTTAGTACACATGCTTTATCTGATGTACTGTTCCATAAAGCACCTTTTCCGCTGCATCTCTGTAAAGTCACCAACTTACATGAGTTGGTGAAAAGGGTCATGCTTTTGGTAACTGTACATTGAGGTCTTGAGTATTCAACTTTCCACTTTATGTACTTTATCCTTTTTGTATTGTAAAAGGATGTGAGCTATGGCATGTCATAGTCACAAGGTCAAAAGGCAGATATGCCTTTTGATCCTACAATTGATTTTGTTAGTGTCTAGTCAATTGTATCCAGCTGGCCTTCAAAGTATGGCCGGCTGTAGGTTGTAGTATAAGTATTTCAAGTTCTTGTATCTTTTCTTTATGCTTTGTAACACTTGTAAGAGAACTTGAGAAAGCAATATACTGCCTCCTTGAAACCCAACTCTCTTGTTCTGTCTCTTTACTTACTTGTGTTCTTTGTATCACTTTGGTTACCCAGTTCACTGTTTGATTAGAGCTTAGTTATTCTCCTCATTGTGTTGTTGTGTTGTAATTGTAGTTAAGCCCTTAAACGGTCCTGCAAAAAGGGAAGGAAGGATTTTGTATGTACCCCAGGTTTCTTCAGCTGATCTTCAACGAGAAGCTGCCTCTACTTCCCAAGGAGAGCCATGATGTTGTGGCACTGGAGATTATGGATGACACGACCTTGGGTCGGATGAGAGTGTATAGGGGCAAGCAGGTAAAGCCCCAGGTTAAGAGGTTGATTGGCCATTTGGCCAATGAGAGATATGTGGCGCCGGGGAGACGCAAATGGCGTCATGATGATAGTGATTCAGATGACGAGAGGCTACTGCTCCCAGAGCATGCTTCTGATGATGACGATAGTGGGGACGCTGGGGATGATATGCCTACTCCACCGAGAGGCACAGTTTCCGATGTTATACCTCCAGTGTCTGCCCCAGCTGGGGACATAGCCGAGTCTGCTGGATTCCATCAGGACTTTGTTCCTGGTGCGGAGGAAGAGGAGTCGGACGAGGAGCCCTTGACACGAACTGTGGGAAGCAAGGTGGTTCCCACAGAATATGGGCTAAGGGCGGTTGGTGAACGCCCAAGAGACTCAGGAGAGACAGCTACTGATCAGAGTTATGCACCGGAGTCAGCTAGCCGGGTTGTAGGGGGAGCATCCACCTAGACGGGAACGAGGAGGAAAAGGATGGCTCAGCCCCACGGGCAAAAGAAGAAGAAGAGACGTTTGACCTTCGTTACCACCACAGCCACTACCGCTACCACCACCACTACCACTTCCACAGCCACACCATCCACCACCACAGCCACCATAGCCACCACAGCCACCACAGCTACCACAGCCACCACCACACCTCCCACCACTGTACAGATTGCATCTACCACCATATCTTTCACTCCCACATCACTTCCACCATTTCACAGACCCAGCCCCATCTTCACTACAGCCACCACCACCACCACTTCCCACCAAGCTGGACCCTCAGCCCATCCCTCTCATACTTATGGATCACCTCTACCTCCAATTGGGGTAGAGGAACAGTTGTCTGTGCTCAACAGGATGGTGATGCGCTTATTAGCTGCTGACGAGGAGAAGTCAGCTCAGATCCGCCAGCTTGCTGACCTTACTGCTACACAGTCTCACCAGATCGCAGAGCAGGCTCGAGTGATAGAGGAGCAGGCCCAACAGATGGTTGCTCAGAGCATGAGATAGCCCAACTCCAAGCACATAGTGTCACATCAAACAAGAAGATAGAGGAGTTGGAGGAGGCGAAGAAGACAATCATGTTAAAGTTGAAGGGATCTAAGGAGGAGCACCTGAAGATCAAAGAGGGAGACGGAGATGATGGGGATGATGATGATGATGAAGATGATGATGAGGATGATGAAGATGAGACTGAGGAGGATGAGGGGACTGAAGAAGATAGGACAGAGGAGAAGGATGAAGATGATGATGCAGAAGGAGGAGATGCAGCTGCATCGGCCTCTGCTTCAGGTCAGGAGAGGAGATCCAAGAATCGACAAGACCAACCAGCTTCTTCCTCTGCTCCACCAAGTGACGAGCCGATGATCCAGGACAAAAGTAAAGATTAGATGTTTATGTATTTAATTACTTTTGTATTTGAATCATGTATTTAAACCTATGTATTCAATGTTTATATTAAGTTTAATGCATTTCTGTTTTGATTAATTACTAATGGTTGATGTGTTAAATGTTTAAATCAAACAGATCCAAATTACCAAAGGGATGAGTTTGATGTTGCTCCCCTTCAGCAGGTCAAGACTCAGCTAACAATGATTCTTGATCTGCAAGGGATCGTAAGGAGGTCGGTGAGTTATACCCCTGAAGAAGGGGAAATAATTCATGACCTATCAAACGAGCAACTCGCAGAGATCTTCAAGCTCAATCCAGATGAGATAGTGAAAGATGCTCCGACATGCGACTCGACCAGTGACGAAGAGCTCAACGATGTTGATGAAATCGAGATTGAAGATGTCACTGCCGAGCACTACCCTCAGTATGCTGACAATGAGGGAAATGTGGTCCCCAATCTGGGTGAATCCCTCGTCAACGATACCTTTGAGGTGTTAGACAAGATGGAGCAACAGTCAGAGAAGGTAGAGGAAACGGCCCAAGCCTCAAATGATGATGTCGATATCCGAAAGGCTGAGTGGGCTGCGTGTTTTGAAGAAGTTAGAGCCCAACGCGCTGCACCTAAACAGGATGCCTACACCAAACTCTACAGAGTCAAGAAACATCATAAGGTGTCTGGCAGGATCATAGCGTGGGCGTATTTTGAGGATCTTAATGTATATGCAGTTAAGAGGGAAAAGGGCATAGAGTACTTCAGATTCCCATATGATCTGAAGACTCTACCAGGTTTTTAGCTCAACCAGCTGGCCAAACTAAAGCTTTTGTATGCTGACCAGAGAAAGATGTCAGGCTGGTTTGAGGCTGCCCTAAGGAAGGAGTACCACAACAGGTGGGTTAACTTCAGACCCCAATAGCCGACAAGGTATATCAGAAGGTCTGAGGTTGATGCCATTACTGGAAAGCCAAAGATAGTGCTAAAGTGGAGTCTTCCGCGCACAATGTCAAGAATCCCACTCAGGGAAATGCCACAGGACTTCACTCCACACTTTAAGTGGTGGTACTACGATTGGAGAACAGCAGAAGCGGTCATAGTTCTAAACAAAGAGGGCCAAATGGATACTATCAGGGTATTCGACCCAATGTGGCTTACCAACTTGTCGGCTAATGATGTCTATACTTTATACAAGTGGCCACTGTTCTATGATACGCAAGATATTGTACAAGCCCTCCAGTTCCAGAACGTCATTCGACTCTGCTTCGCGTTTGAGATTCACGCGGGAGTCACAAAAGAGGACAAGTACAAGAAATATGAGGAGGTGATGCAGAAAACAAGACATTAGAGAGATCTAGGTCCAAAGGGGAGTTTGTTGATACATGTATGTCCCTAGATCATGATATGAAATGTAATAGATCTTGTTTGTCTGATTCTGATGTAATTTGAAATGTTTAATGAAATGATATAGATTGTTTGTGATTTGTAATGTCTAATATTTCATTAATGAGTCGATATTGAATTGGTTAATTAGATTTGTGGTTGGTTGAATGGTTACACATAATGTTATATTAATTAATACATTCAAACTTAACATAATGAAGTTCTCATGCGAATGGACCACACGCATGAATAACTTCATACGATTGACTCAGTCGCACGACTGAACCAGGAGACTGGATTAGTCGTATGATTGACACATAAGATTGGCTCAGTCGCACGACTGAACACTTAGTCGTGCGGATGAATCAGCCGCATGGTTCAATCGCACGACTGAACCATACTTATGGTCCAGTCGCCCGAATGAACAATACTAACCTCTAAATACAACCCAATTCGTGGAAAAACGTAAGCATTCATTCTATTTCGACTCCAGACGTACCCTAGCCGTCCAGAAGCCTCCCAATTCGTTCTCCAAGTTCATAGAACACATTAGATCGATTCCTAATCGATTTCTAACGTTAGATTCAATTTTTTATTGATTCTTCGTGTGTTCTCACTGATTGGATCGCCAATCAAATAGGATTCCGCACTATTTTATCTGGTTTACACGCTAATCACTCGGTATTTCGTTCAAATACCAGGTCCTAACAATTAAAATTATTGTTTTATTTCAAAATTATAATACTTAATTTATAATTATTTTTTACATATAGGCTTGTGTTTATTGGCCGCTGGTTATTGTCTTTGGCCTTCTAGAGATATGCTATTAGCAATGCTTTTATGACCAGTCCAACCGAAATTCGGTTGGGTTACCGATTCGATACACCGCAAATTGTTTCCTTCTTTAAGAACCGGCGGTTCGAACCAGTTCGGTGGTTGGACCGGAAATAGGTTTGGACCGGAATTTTAATTTTTTTTATTTTAATGGGTTTAACGGGGAGGTCGGATGATAAATTTCAGTGTTGGATGTTTAACTATTGTTGAATTTTATATATAACTATAAAATATACATTTAAAATACTTATATTGAATTATATATATATATATATATATATATATATATATATATATATATATATATATATATATATATGTATAGGGGATGGTTCCTGAGAAAACCAATAATTATGTGAAAACCAAAGAAAACCAAGGAAAACAATTACATAATTCAATAATTTTATGTTATTTTAATTGTTAAAAGGTTATTTAAGCATTTTTTTACGTATATGTTGAACATAAATACGAGAATGAAGAGTCTTACGTATACGTAACACTATGTCGAATGAAAAATGGTTACATATACGTAACCTACATATGACGTATGTGTAAAACCATGGTACGATTTTTCATTTGATCCATACCCTTGTTTACATATACACACACACATATATAAGAGGTAGTGATAAAAAAAGTATAAGTTATGTGACTGATTTTATTGGTTTTCTCTAGTTTTCACATAACTTTGTGGTTTTCTTAGGATCCCTCCTCTCTCTCTCTCTCTCTCTCTCTCTCTCTCTCTCTCTCGCTCTCTCTATATAGATATATAGATATATATAGAGATATATATATATATATAGATATATATATATATAGAGATATAGATAGAGATATATATAGATATATATATATATATATCTATATATATCTATATATATATATATATCTCTAGATCTCTCTCTATCTCTCTCTCTCTCTCTCTATATATATATATATATATATATATATATATATATATATATATATATATATATATATATATATATATATATATAATTATGACGTCATCCAGTTCATAAATCCAGTCCGACCAATCACCCAATAAGATGAGCGGTTCGTTGTCCGATCATGTTCTGAGAACATTGGCTATTAGGCTATTGTTGATGTTTGTGTGAAGATCCAAAGAAGATCCTGAGAGAGCCATTTTGTCTCTAAAATATTTGCAGGTCTCTTCAATCCATAAGGCTCAAGTCATTCTTGATGGATCTAATATTGTGGAGCGCTAATAGCTGGTTTTGGGCTGACTAGATAATTTTTATCCCATATTCTCTATGAATCACTCTCTCTTGTATCTTTCATTTTTTTTTGTTATTTGGAGTTATGAGCTTGGTTGCACATCTAACGTACACATCCCCGGGGGCGTTGCGTGTGCTGATTCTTGTGGGTCCCAAAATTATAAAACCGATTTTTGGGGAAAAAATGGGTATGTTTATGAGACGAGTGAGACTATGATAGCTAAACCTGACAATTATTCTCTTTTGGGTTGAAATGGGCAGCATCATCATATAGATGGTTTGTCATTAGCGTTGTCTGTATTCGCAAAACGTATGTAACCTTTCGCCGATAAATTGACCCAATTGATCGAACTCAAAATATTCTTCGGAAGCCAAACGTGTGTTTGTGGATGGAAAAAGTATGATTTTTAATTTTTATACGGATGACGACAAGCAACAATGGATGGGGAAGGATGCGATGCACGTGTACGATGTGGCCCCCCATGGTGCAGACATAAATTGTCCTTCAACCAATCACATTTAGACAACGTTTTCCACATTACCACCTACCTTTTATAATACCACCCTTCAATACCACCTTACCCTAGTAAAAACATTTCAAATCTCACGTACTAATCAGTATCCTCTTTTCTTTTTCTACATCATATATCTACATCCATTATTAAGTTACAAAACTATATAATATATGTATGTCTTTAGGTATAAAAGAATTTACATGTAACCATTGTGTTAAACAACTCAAAATCTATATCAAAACAGTAATGTAATTTCTGTTTTATTTTTAACTTTTTCTTTTGTGATGAAAATTTAGTTTTACGTACTTTAAATAACTAGGTGTTAATTAATCCTTAATAGATGAGTTGGCATAAACAGCCTAAATTTAAGCAAAATGAGTGCACGTAGAAAATAAAAACTAATGTATACTAAATATAAATCAATACATAGTAAGACTACATATATCAAACTTAGGTTCTCTTCAACCTTTTCGAACCGACGCATGTGGAAGTGTATAGCACCACGTATTCACCGTAAATCTTTCAAAATGGGTATTTTTCAAAATTAATTTATAATGTAGATAATTATGTAATCATATTAAAGATAGATATTTATTTAGATAATCTTAACATTGAAGTCATAACGAAAATGACATATATTAAGATTCCCCTTATGTGGAGTAGAATTATCAAAATCACAAAGGGTTATGTGGATGGTTGAAACAACCAGTAGCTAACTACTCATATAATCTCCCAAACTTGTTAGTAAACATATTCCACCACCATCAACGAAAACAATAACAATAACAGTAACAGTATATCTATCGTGTGGTGGATGAATGGGGAGGGGAAGGGTGACTTTGAAGAGGATCGAGAACAAGATCAATCGGCAGGTGACTTTCTGCAAACGGAGGTCTGGATTGTTGAAAAAGGCTCGTGAGATCTCCGTGTTATGTGACGTTGATGTGGCACTCGTCGTCTTCTCCGCTGAAGGGAAGCTCTCAGAATATGCTACTGATGCTTCGTATGATCTCTATCTATATATCTCTCTCTCTAGATCTCTTTCTCTATCATTACTTTATCCTTGATTTCTGCAGATCTTACTATAATAATGTTGCTTTGAAATATATGCAACTTACAACATGTAGAATATTGGACAGAAACTTTGTTTCAAACACAATATTTGCTGTTTCTGAACACATAAAATTAACCATTTTTAATCATAGGTCTTTAAAACATATATGGGTTGGAGAAGTGGGGGTGCATATATTGATTGAACTACTGTTTTAACTTATAGTGACCATTTTAGGGCAAATCACTGTGTGTAGTTCCATCAGTTGTTAATACCCATCAGACCATATTTTGTTATCATATCATTTCTTATCATATATTTCATGTGTACTACGTACAAAAGAATCTTGCATTTTAACTCATCGAGTTAAAGTTATACTCTTAATATATGTGTACATTATGGCATATAATATGCCCTTCATGCTTAGTTTGAGATATATCTAATTGTACAACATGTTTTAGTTTGTTTACACACCCGGTTACAAACACTTTTACAACATTTTTTAAAAAATCAATATTGCTAGTTTGAAAATATGTTTCTTTTTTCGATATGTATACTTACCTTACAATATGAAAATATATTTGTTTTGTTGTCTCATGAAACAATTAATACTTGAACTAGTTAAATCTTTTATTAATAGCAACATGAAGCTCTATATTCTGTTTGTTTTCTTAAAGATGTAGAAACGGTTCGCTTGTGTTTTGTTTCTCCAATCCTTCCAGAAATAGCAAACCCATGTCACTACCCTCTTGAATCTTGCTTAGCCACGTTAACCAATCATAATATGCCGTTAAAATTTACACACAAAACAAGGATTAAGAAAACTACAAATGTTATCGGTATAGCATTATCTGACTTCTCATACCAACTAGTATCGACTGATTTGCTAGAAGGATGTGATAAATTAGTTTTTTTTTTGTTGTATGAGTGAAGACTTACCATGAGGTCGGCTATACAATAATAACTATCGTGCAAACACACTTAACGATGTAACTCTCCTCTTATACCATAATATAATTTCTCCTTTTACCATGAGGCATTTCTTATGAAAAGATCCTTTTTTCTGTCTGTGGATGATGTGAGATTTTCTTACGGAACCTACATCTCTCCGGTCACAACAGATGTGGGACTTGTCTAAGATAATTGCCCCCTTATGAGCTCATCATCCTTTATGAGATCTACCGGACACCACCTACAACATAGAAGTGGATTTGATGACATTTGTGTTATCGGCCCTTCATAACAATAAACTGTAGACTTAACTCACAAAGAGCTCATAAGTTTGTTTTTTTCGCTCGAGTGGAGACTACCCTAAATGTCACACATCCTAGAGCTACTCCCGCTATGCATACTTAGTGTGAAGTTTTTCTCTCATATATGACCAATGTACGTAAAATGAGTTGATAATATTTAAGACATGGTATTTATTATGAACTCATATGAATCACGTCCACAATTGATGTAGGATTTTCCTATGATGTTACAGTACTTCTCAACCTTTATGAGGCTTGCCCAATCATTCTAATCACAAATGTGAGATTCACCTAATTGTCTCACTAAACACCTCGTTGACTTATCGTCATCGATGACGTTAGTCCCACCATCTCAAATGACATAAGATTGATTCTGATACAATTGATAACATTTGGCGTCTTATACCAACCAATATTGTTTGTTTTCCTTAAGAGCTTATGTATTTGTTTTTGTTTGCCCGAGAGAGAGGACGTGTCATCCTAGATTACTCTCACTTTTAACTATGAAGTTTTCTTCTTTTCCACCATCAATACATCCAAACTTGTAACCATATTCATATTAGGTGTATCGCTTAATGGGACACTACTACCTTTTCTCCTTATAATAGTTAAGGAATTAGATCATAAATACACATTCAATGAGTGGGTAGTACCTATTTCAACAAAATAACATGGAATTGAAATACTAATAATCTACAAATTTAAGAGAGGAAAGTATAGAACGAGATAGAAAACGCTTGGGTGAAGCACGTTATGTGCAATCTTTAGGGAGAAAATGCCGCATTGTAGAACTTTTCATGTACCATTAGTTATTTCTCAACCGGTTAAGACCAAATACTCAAAACCTTAAATTGTATAAGAGCTAAAGGTAGCTTGCTTTCTTCTCTTTTTCTCCATTGAAGGTTATGAAATAATAATCTTTATTAGTAGGTATTGTTAATTAGGAGTAGATATAAGAAAACTTGGGAGTTAATGGAAATATAGAAACTCATTTTTTTCATTAATTAGTACATAAATTTTAATTAAAATGCATTAACATAAGTAACAAGGAAATTAGTTCATACTTTAGGTTACTAATATATATTATGTGGTTGTTTTCTAATAAACTTTAATACTTGGGCACAAACAAATTTCATGATGGTTTTTCCTTTAGTTAAGTTTTACTTGAATAGAACACATTTTGTTGGATATTAAACGTACACCATGTGGGTAAAGTTGGTTAGAGCATAAATTAACGACTCATGTATGGTTGTAAAGAGAAGCAACAAATGAAAGTTGAAACTAATTTCTTAATGTACAAAAACTCTGTTGTAGAGACTTCTTCTTCAGTGACATTTAAAAATTTAAATAAAAAATAAAAATAAAAAACACCACACACGCACTAATGACTTATGATCACAAATTAAACTTAACCCATAAAACATAATTAATCATATTTCCTTCAAAAAGTATTACCACATGTATGAATTTTGTGATTGCTGATGGCGAGATCAAACCGTGTTCTTGCAAATGGTAGTAGCATTACCGATTATATTGATTGATGACCTATGAATCACCAATAGAATAACAGCTTCATTATTCTTTGTGTTTATAATCGTATTAGATTTTCTTATTAGGAATCTCGAGATATAGTTATAACGCTAGCATCGGCTTCCTACATATTTCTTTAAAACCATGGATATATAGAAATATATAATCAAGGGGAGGGATCCTTTCTTAACCCTTTGTTATTGCTATAACATATGTTAACCCGTAAAAATAAATTAAAAATAATTATATTTTTTTTACTTTAATAACATTACATTATGATATTTTTATGCATATGTGTTGGAATCAATCGGATCAAATAGACAACAAACAGGATGATTTTGTGGAACTCACACGACTCTTTTAATATTATAAACTCAAATAAAAACTTGAATCAAGAAATTATAATACCCTACCCATCTATTTATACTAAAACTATAACTAACACTCATAATTAGACTTAAACTAAGAAACCAACTCAAACAAATAATAAAATATTCTAAACATTATCCTAATCAAATTAAACTTTAAAAAATAAACTAATAGTTATCAAGATTAATTCATCATTCTTCCCCTTAATCTTGATATGTTCCTTCAAGATCTTGAATTCTCAACAATACTTGTAACTCTTCAACTTTTATTCTTGGACTAGATCCACTTCTCATTTGGTTTGTCCTTAAAGATTCGCTCATGATTTCATGGTTCATCCTCCTTGATTCGGCCATGAAATCAAACCCGAAACAATTAATGTTGTCTTCTTGCTTTAACAACCCTACCTCTTTTAATATCATCGTGATAACTACAACCATTATTTGCATCTTTTCTTATTACTTTTCTTTTCATTTCATGCAATGAATATCCAAAAGCAAAACTTCTACCTCAACAAATTTAAATCCCTTAAAAAATTTTCCCTTTTGCGACTCGAACTTACAAGTCAACGAAACAAAAAAAAATCTTCTTTATTTTTTCACATGAACAAAAGCACCAAATTTCTTGCCGACACCAATAACCTCCTAGTCTCCTATTATGCCAATCGAAAGAACTACTCTTGTTCTTTTTTGGAAATCTTATCATACGTCATACAGTTGTGATTAATACTTAGTCGAATGATCAAACTACACCAGTTGATCCGCTGTTCTCGACTATAAACTCATGTTTGGCGTTGGTATAAATGGTTTGTGGTAGCAAAGGGTTTCTAACACGGTAGAAACTCCACACAATACCAACCGATGTGACTGATCTTGACGGATTTGATCACTCCTTGATCAAATTACAAGATTACAAAATTCTTTGACCGGAATTAACTCGAATCTGATATACTCTAACAAGTATGGTCTTCATTTACAAGAACTTGTTCCACAGGTCTTGAACTTCACCGTCTTCAACCAATCAATCTTCTCCTTGCTCTGATACCAATTGTTGGAATCAACCGGATCAAATAGACAACAAACACGATGATTTTGTGGAAGTCTCACGACTCTTTTAATATTACAAACTTAAACAAAGACTTGAACCAAGAAATTACAATACCCTACCCATGTATTTATACTAAAACTATAACTAACACTCCTAATTAGACTCAAACTAAGAAACCAACTTAAACAAATAACAAAAAATTCTAAACATTCTACTAATCAAATTAAACTTTAAATAGATAAACTAATAGTTATCAAAATTAACTCATCCGTATGTGTAAATTCAATTGTAAAAGTTAATAATGTGTAAGTTACTCCTGCGAAGATATGTAGGTGTAAGTGTAACTTACGCCTATCATAAATATTTTACATTTGTGAATGTGCACATATAAATAAAAGAATACAATGATTTACATGTGTAATAATTTTATTCCAATAACAAATTAAAATTCTAAAAGTATTTAGGCAAGTTATCGTAATAATGTTATTCCAACAATAATAATAATGATTACAATTTTAACTAAACAACTGCAATAATCACATAAATAGTTATATTTATTGGTATCTATACTAATATATAATACATATTAGAGGGATAATATGGTAATTTCATTCAAAATGTAATACAACTATACAACATATTAAGCATAGGATACAAGTGCATTATGCAATAAATTCACTTTTGCTCCTATCTAATTAACTTTTTCTAATTATTGTATTATTTAATACACATTATATATACTACAAAAAGCAAATTGACGGGAGGATTAATAGGGTTACGGCGGTAACTATTAATTAACCTACGGCGGCAACATAACTGACTACGACAACATTACTACCGTCTGCGGCGGTTTACGACAAACGGCAAACCTCACAACGGCGTTAAACGATTATTACATCGATTCAAGACACCCTTATATCAAGGATTGTTGCAAGCATATCAAAGAACATAAATCATTTACATAACATATGAAACCCATAATCAAAAATCAAATAGTGAAAAAAACCTATCACCTTGGTTGAATGAAATAAAACAAAAACAATAGTGTGGAAATAATCGGTTCCTGAAACAAAATCAAACATATCGAGTTCGTATGAAACAAATCAAAGATAACGGGGTTGGTAAGAAATCAAATTTAACATAAACAAAACCCGTATTGAACAAATCGAAGATGAAAAACTAGAAATCGAAGATGAGTGTAAACAAATCGAAGATGAAAAACCTGAAATCGAAGATGACGATAAACAAAACGACAGACGACAATTTAGGAGACGAAATGACTATTCCTCAATTCCATAAAATAAAGAAGTCTCTTGCATCGGTTTAACACTTTTAAAATTAAAGGTTCAATTTCTATCATATGTAGTTTTGATGGATTTAAGAGTAGTTGAATATGAGTAGATTAAGAAGCATAAAAAATTCTAAACATATTAATATCATGATAAAATACTTTATATTAAACATATTATAACAAGCATATTTTGCGTATCTTTACTTTTAAAATCCTTAGTAAATACATTTAATCACATCAGAGTCTCCGCCACAACGTGCGGCAACGCAAACTAGTTATTAATACATTATTTGATAATGTGATGTTATTTAATTCACTTAATTAAATTTTATTTTATTTATAATAATATAAATTAACATTTAAATTTATAGTTACTAATCATATTTCTATAACTAATTACTATTTAACTTAAGTATTATTTTATTTAAATATTGAAGTATATAACTTATATATATCTTCATATTTATAATAACTATAATACTAATATTTTTCTAAGGGTATATTATGAATTTAATAATTTTAATATTTATCTATATCTTTTATAATAAAAGTAAAAGGATGATAGAATGACAATTTTACATGTAGATTAAGACACCGATATAAAAGATAATGCTTAAATTTCAAAAAGAACTAACCATTTTATTTCATTTATGCCCTTACAATAAAGTATAACATATGATACTTATAGTATAAATGCTAAAGCATATACACGTGGTCAAACAAAACCGCGATTTACTTTCAATGTTGTTTACTCATTGCGATTGAGCACTAATCCCTCTTTCTCTTTCCCTTGTTGGTTGTTAACAGCTTAATAACAATCAAGATGGTAATTTGTAATAACAATTTCTTCATTAACTTTCTTTGGTTTATGCAAATCACCACTGATAGCTGCCTTCGATAATCATAAAACTCTAACATACATTCATAAAACGAAACCCCACCCCCTAAAAATTTAGGTAATAAGTGATTTCCGATCACAAATACTACTCAACATTTCACTAATCTTGTTGGGATAATATAGTTGTATTAAAGACTTTTATAATATACGTAATTGTTTTCTTTCATTCAATTTTATAATATAGTTGCATAATTATAGACGTATATATCTATTGTGGATTAATGTTAGTTGGCCACTCTATTTTAGTTATAGATATATAGATTAACTGTAAGTGTGTAATTAAACTAGTTAGTATCGAGTATTTAATTATTTTGATTCTCATTAGGATTAATGTTAGTTGGCCCCCTAAGTTTTAGATTTTCTGTATAGTTTAATATGGTATCATTTAAAGCCAAACTAACATGAATGCTCAACCTATAACATGGATCTAACCTTAAAACATAATGTTTGATTATATACATCCGTTAATGTGGTGCTAGCCTATTTGGTAGAGGCTTTGGCCTCTTAGAGGAGAGGTCTTAAATTCAAACCCAGACATTATGTAATATGAAGTAATTAAGAGCAGAAGTATAATATATTTATCTTTAAAAAAAGGCTATAGACATCCATTTGCTCTCAAATTTCAAGCTATTACACAAGCCCTAGTTTTGGTTTGAATCATGATACTTCTCTTTGTTTTTCACATATTGACAAACGCTCATACTTGACTCATTTCTAAGATTATCCTTTATTTTAGATAACATCTAGCCTTAAGAACTTAGATAAGACTTTAGTAGAAACTAATTTGGGATATGCATACTTCAACAAAAACGTTCTTCTACTCCAAGTTCCAACTTTTGTTCATGAATATAAGCATGTCCCACCTAGCTTATTTTTTAAGTAAATACTCTATAAATCCAATTGATTTGTACAAATAATTAGAAAAAGCGTAAAACCCTCATTTCTGTGAGACTTCATCAAATGATAAATTTGGTCCTTGACTTGCTTTCTTGGCATAAGATCTCATTTTCCATTAAATTAAACATGATTAGCATTTTCCACTAGATTCTATCTAGTTCTATGTAGTCTTAGGTATGCACCTGGTATAATGCAACAAAAATGTCTTGTGCTCATCAAGGCGCACGTGTGCATAAAAGTTGTTGAAACAAGCAAAAAAATTTGTTAGAACCCGTCTAAATTAGTTTAAAATAATCTAAACATGCCTAAACAATCTAAACTGATGTAAGCTAGTTTAAAACATGTCTGAAACAACTAAAACAACCTAAATGTGTGTCTTGTGGTCCTAAACCCTCTTTCAAGTAGCTTGCGTTTAGGCATTTTGCTCACCCTTTGTGCCCTTGAGTACATCTTGAGCCTTTGATTGCCCAGTTCTAGTCCTGAATAATATATTCTATCTAACACTCCTCTTAAATTGAAGCTAAAGGGAATCAGATGTTCAACCAGAGGAAAAAAACACCTTTAAGACCATAGGAGCAACAAGAGGCACAACTATATAGCTATGATGGGACTAGCTATGATTGTGACGGCAGAAACTATGATCATGACGACATGACGAAGATAATTAAAATAAATAAAATCCATACGATATACATCAACAATGGATTCCCTAGGACGAAAAGAAAACGAAAATTAATAAATGATATTGCCATACAAAGAGGACAATGATGAAGATGGTTGTCGTCCAAAACAAGATCCAGTGGTAGTGGCGCCAGAGATAAATACGAAGGAGAAAAAAAGAAGGAAAACGTCTTGATGATCTAATACCATATAAAATAATGAAAATCCATGTAGGTATTTTATATTATTGACTAACTTTCTATAAAAGTATATTTAACGTCATATAAAAGAATAAAAACCTATAAAATAACTACAAGAAATATCTGATTTAAGATAACTGCTAATAATGATAACACATCTTTTCATTTCTCTTCATCTCATCTTTAAACCATGTTGGTGAAGGAAGCAGTTCGATGAGGAAGTAATTCTAAAGTGTAACCACACTTTTATTTTTTATGCACACTATAATGTAAAATATTTGTCTAGAATGTAACTGCATCTCCCTTCATGCACACTTGACACTTAATGTTTGTTAACCAGGCAAAACATACTAGCTACCACATAGTATTAAGTGCCTATTTTAAATATACTTATTAGGTTTTTATGTCCACGCAACCTTTTCTACCAAGTAAAAAAAATACAAAAATAAATAATAAATATGCTAGTAAACTTACCTACTAGAATCTCACACATGACTAAAGCTATTGGTTGGGTCTAGGAAGAGTGAGAGAAATCAAACATGTTATCTTGGTGGTCGTGTCATCTACCTAGCTATTTTGATGAAATTGTATTTAATGATATAATCAAAGAAGAAATCATAAGAAACATCAAACAAGTTGATAAGTATGCAGTGCACACTTTGTTTGATGATCTTATAATTTCTAGTGCTATAACCCCGTTATGGTATCAAGGTAACGAAGCCCATTGAACAACAAGTCCAGCGATAATGTTCCTGTTTAGCAGGGTCGTGAGGGTGGTAGCTAGTGTTAAGCTGTTAGGTTAGCTTGGAAAAAACTAATTTGACACGTTTATCATGCATCAAAAGTTGATTTTGGAAGTGATTTGCTGTGTTTCGGAAGCAAAACCATAGTCACATGGTTCGCCGTACGCTTCGGTACGGGTACGTGGTACGGGATCGCAATTCGCTAGGTTCTCAAAATTCGGCACGACCGGGGGTAGGCTCATTTCTGTTCGCTCCGGTACGATGTACCATGTAATATGGTACGATTTACAAGTTAAACCGTGTACTAGTTTTCTTCATTAAAATTTAAGTAAGAAAAGTAGTCAGTTTATTTATTATTACAACCTACTGTAAATGGTCTATTTAAATATTAAGTATTGAGTAGCAACAAATAAACATAAATAATAAGAATTCTGAAAGTAGGCTATTAAGTCGGTCCCTTACACAATTAAACATAAATAATAGACTCTATTTATCTATTATTACAAGCTACTGTTAGTGGGGCTACCCCCTTAAGTCGGTCAAAAAGTAGCCAAAAAGTAGCCGCTACCGTTATACCCTTAAGTCGGTCACAGTGAATACAAAGGTCAATAAAAAGGAAGCTAATTGAAATCGGTCCGCACCAGTTTCTTATAAATGGAGTTCACGTTCCAATCCGTTACAGGGTCACTCGAATTGAACTTTTGGTTCGCCAATTTGAAGAACCAAATCGCGATCCGGTGCGAACCGGGATCGCGTTCGTACCGCGTTTCGGTACGTCCGATCCAGAACGAAGTTCGTGGGGTATCCAGCTAATTATGTGACTATGAGCAAAACTATTCTTCATAAGTAGCAGTATTTCTTAAAAGTAAATTTGTTCTTCCGAAGCAAGTTTATTCATTGGAAATGAGTGGTCTACTTTCAATACTTTAAAAGAAATCTATACTTCGGAAGGAAGGCGTTTACTTTTGAAATAGTTATGCGAAACCGTAATGATTGAGTTCCCCAAAATAAAAAAAAGGTAATCATTGGTCATCATATACAAATATTCAGATACATTTATTTGTTCTTGAATCTCTGATCTAATTTGATTAATTACTAAGCACCACAAAATAATTCAATTTGAAAACGAACTTCACCCGGTCATCAAAAAATCTAGGCGATCGACGAAGTCTCAAAACTTAAACAATTATCACATGATCATAAAGAGGCTAAAAATTATATATTATAGATTGTAGATAACATATAGAAAATCTAGGCTATCGACAAAGTCTCAAAACTTACATAATTATCACATGATCATCGAATGGCTAAAAATTATAAATTATAGATTGCAGGTAACATATAGTAATACATTGTAAATAAGAAACAAAACAAAAGTAAGTATTAATAGTAGCCAACTACAAACGGATAGGAAGGAGCTAGGACATACTAATAACTAAAAGCTAAGTTAAACTAGTATACTTCCTTAGAACTCTAAAACATTCATAAATCTTAGGTTCTCAAGAAGTCCGGCCTATCATCGATCATGTTCTTAGATAGGTGCACATCTTGTAAATCTTGCAAGATTTACTCATTCTAAGTTAGTTTCAGCATGTCTTTGCTCCTCATTCCCACCACTATGAAGGTTTAACGATTCTAATTGATGTCATCATTTGTCTCCTTGCACGCATGCCCAAACCATCTAAGCTGCCTCTCTTTGATATTATTTGAAATTCATTACATCTCTATTTTTCTTTAAAAACTTTATTTTTATGTGACTAACCTCGTACGCCCACACATCCACTCAACATCATTAATTAAGCGACCTTTAACTTTCACGTTTGTGTTTTCTTTATAGACAAGAAAGTACCACAATTCACCTTTAATCTTGTTTTCACACAAAACTATTGAAGTTTCCCTCCACTTGTGCCAACATGACTTAACGCATTGTGCTACGTCACAATCTATGTCATTATCACTCTGATGAACGATCCTAAATACCTAACTTGGTCATCTACAAACTTGTCCTATAGTAGCTATTAATGTGTCCTTGTTAGCCCCAGTGAAGTTAAAATATAGGTGATCCATTTTAAAACGATTTCTTCGTAAGTGCTCTAAGGCTGCTCTCCACTTCTTAAGTCCTTACTCACTATCACAAACACAAATCATCTGCGAAAAGCATGCACCATGAGATTGCCTCCTACACTGAATTCTACTAGTCACAAAAATACTGTAAATACATATGAACTCGACACAAATCCTTGGTGAAGACCCATGTCTACAAGAAATGAATCCGTATCCCCCAACTGGCGTCCGTACACTTGTAACAAGCATACATAATCCTAATATCTCAATATACTTCCTAGGAGGTACTATATAAAAAGTAATTCATGCAAGAACCCACACAAGAATAAAATAATCTAGTTACATTCTATATCCACTAAATTTTTACCCATATCACTTGAGGAGGAACATTATCATAAGCCTTTTAAAGGTATATGTACACCAAAGTCATCAATATCCTAAGAATGTATATCGGTTCCATAGTAACCCAAAACCTCCCTTGCATGAAACCAAATTGGTTTCTATAACTTGAATTTCTCGTCTAATTCTAGTCTTATCTTATAGTATGCATTTGGAGCTTTATTCGTTAATAGTTACCACAGCATCGGGTGTCTCATTTGTTCTTGTAAAGAGGGACTAAGACAGGTACTCCTCTGTTGATCATGCATTTTCCTATTTTCATAAAACAATATAACCATTAAACTACTTCCTCTGTCAAACACTTCAACACCTCAATGGAATGTTGTTTGGAAGAACTGTTGTGGTTCTTCCCATCTTCGTAAAGGCTCGCTTCAGCTCTTCTGGTGTGATAGTACGCCAATAATAATTATTTTAGTTTTGTTGTTAGGTAGCGGGGTGCTCACTATTTTCTTAACGATTCATTGCTCCGTGACTAAACCTATCCATCTTTGCCTTTATTTAACTTTATGACTCTTTGAGCTTGCGTCCTCCGCTTCTTAGCTTTGACAAATTTGAACATCTGATGCTTCCCTTCTTTAGTCTCCAATCGCTTATACATCTCCCCAAAGGCTATGTTCTTTGAGGCATTTCCTTCTTCTCATCTATCGTGGCCACTCTATATCTCTCACTCAATCTCGCTTTGTTTATCTCGTCAATACATCTAAAGAACTCCCTAAAATCTCATTGCGTGTCCGTTACTTTTTCATGCACGTCCTCATTCCACCACCAGATTTCTCATGCTCCCCCCCCCCCCCAAAACTAAGAAAGGACCTTACATAGGTGTTCTCCATGCTTCATCAGGAAATAATCAATTTAAGTGTCCCACCCGTACTACTAGAAATGATCAAATGAGAATACATCCTCTTAAAGAACAAATTCAGAATACCAAAGTAATAAGGCAAACCAAAGTAATAAAAGATCCATTCCACCCTTATTTCAAGCTCCATAACCAAAACCACCGACCATGCACCGATGGGAAGTCATCCTATACGTACCAGTGTGGCCATTAAAATGGCCTCCCATATAGCTATATCATAATCATGTAATATAACTGTGTCATGACATAATTATATCATGTCATTGTCATGTCCTAATCATATAGAAAACAAGTATATAAAACTCTAGATACAAAATTCTTGATATAAAAAATATTGATTCCGCTATTTGTAAACATTTTTGTACACCTTGTGAGCATCTACATTGAACCCACTCATAATATCACCTTGGCACATATACACACAATAAGCTATATTTAATAACTAAGACATAGGAATTGAAAACCATGGAAAACTATAAACAACAAAAGCCAGACCATGTACCACTCCCATAAAGAAAAGTATGTGTCCATAGATATATTCTATGTAAAATCGATAACCAAATATAGATATCACATGCATATGAGTTAGAACTCCAGTTGTAAATTAGGGAGGTTCTAATGAATTAAAAAAAAAAACATATGAAAACCTTATATGTCCTTGGGATGAGTTTAGTTCATTTGACCATACTTTGCAACACAGAAATGAACAAAGCTCGCCATGACTGTGGTCTTACACTCCACCAAGAGCGTGTGGGTGGTTTTGACATAACATGACATGACCATGGACAACTAAGCCACAAGACCATGTGCTTATCAACTTGCAGATGGTAATTTTATGATCCTTCGAGTAAATTGATGATTTTATTTTTGTTTTTCTTTCATGAACCCCTTGAAAGTTAAAATATCATAATTTCAGATGGAATTTGATTGTTCAAAGTGGGCCACAAAAATATTGTAGTAATCAACATTACAATTTTGCTTACAATGTCAAGGGAATTCTCAAAGATGATATATAAAATATAACTCAAAGCGATAGACAAGTAAATGGGTCAAAATTATCTTCCGTAGCCAACTGGTTGTACGTCGAGGTTTGACACTTGCTTTTAAGATGTGCTTAGAGATTTACACAAATTATTGATAACAGAATGGCAAGGATCCTTGAGAGGTATAAAAGACACTCATGCACAGAAAGGGAGCTTAATAGTACCACTCATCAATCTCAGGTACATCATGGTTATATGTTATATCGCTTGTTATTACAAGTTGCAACATTTCTTTTCTTGCCAACATTATGTTACTTATAAGACGAGTTAAAATTGATATGCGAAATAATTTCAGGCAAGCTGGAGTTTAGAACATGCAAATTTGAAGGCTAGAATAGAGCTCTTGCAGAAAAACCAGAGGTATGTACCTAGAAGGTTCAAAACTAGAGGTGTATAATCATAATATGTAGTATGTGAGAATGCACCTTTGAAAGGTAGCAAACGGGTCAAATAAAAAAAATTGAGAAGTGAATGTATCAATTGGGTCAAAAATGGTTTTCTAATTTAATTAATGCATTAGTTGTTTAGGAAAAAATATAAAGGTCAAAATTGTATTTTGACCAACGGTCCCGTCCCAGTTGGTACAAATAAGCAACTGTTTTACTATTTTGGCCCGTTACTCAAACCGTTTGGTTAGTCAATCTTGCCACCTCTAGTTTCTTGTTATGAAAAAAGTACTCCATAAAAGATGCATATCATGTTTGGTCATCATAGGACTTTCATGGGAGAAGACCTCGATTCCTTGAGTCTCAAGGAACTTCAGAACATAGAGCAGCAACTTGGAACGGCTCTTAGACGCCTTAGATTGAGAAAGGTACAAATATTTCATCTGTAAGGGGGTGTTTGGGATTTCTTATTAAAACTGTTGATTGCTCATCTGATTATTTGAAAACTTGGTTCATTATAAAACAATCGATGAATAATCCCAAACATCCCCTTAAAAAGTCTTAAAGGTAAGTTTACGTACCTGAAATTAAAATGTGTATTTATCTGCAGAACCAGTTGATGCTAGAATCAATTTCTGAGCTACAACAGCAGGTATGCCAATTTTCTAGAAACATATTCAGATTCCGTAATCAGACTTGACTTAATACATGTAATCAAATCCGCTTATGTGGGAACTTAAGGGCACTTCAGTAAATTCCTACACTTTTCACGCTACTATAAAAGTACACTAAATCAGAACTAAATGTGTAATTTGAACCTTAAGGGGGTGGCGCAATGGTAAGAGCTCAGGTTCAAATCCAGCTTCCACTAGTTTGTGCCTATAACACCTTAAAGGCCCTACTGGTGACAGGTTCTCATGGTTAATAAAAAAAATGTGTCATTTGCATCAAAATGGGGCTAACATGATAATATGATTTTTGACCAAAATAAAAATACCCACAGGACAAGACTTTGCAGGATCAAAATAGATTGCTCTTGAAGGAGGTAACAATACTTGCCCTTTAACTATTCAAATAAATTACAGTGTTTTCTGCATTACCTGTTAACTAATTCCAGGGAAATGATGACTGTGTGCTTGTTAATACTAAGCAGATTAAAGAAAAGGAGGAAGAACTAACCCGGCAACATCTTGTGGACCAACAAACTCACGAGAACATGTCCTCATTTCAATTAAACCTTGGGTTAGCCTCTGATCTCACTCCCAAATTTTTTAGCCAAACCTTGATAGCATCTTACAATAGTAGTTTATAACGAACACATGCTACGATAAATGAATCAGCAAGTTGTGTACATACAAATTATGTCATCAAAGTGTAATGTAGGTTCTTAAGATTAATTCATCATAGTGGCCTTTATTCTAGATCAGTAGATCTTACTGGTATAAAAGTTGCTGTTTAAATTAGAACTGTGGCTAGATCCTTATGTAAAAAAGTAGATGGGAAAGTAGATGAATGATTAATATCTGCCACGCCGAGTCTCAACTTTTTGATGTTAATTATCATAACCTAATGATGAAATATGGAGTGAAAAGAAAATCACCAGATCAAAAATATAAAAATCACCCTGATCAAAATCCCTCACCTCGCCTCACATGGCCATAGGTGCACCTTATTTGAGGCGCGGTCACCTCATAGGTGTGCGCGCTTTTGGCTACATAACTTTGTACAACTTTCAACCTGTTCTCTATTTAGTTTTTATTTTTTTAATTTGACCTTTTTGAGATCAAACATACCATTGGTTGATCTATTCATAAGAAAATGGGTCGAAACCGACAACTCTAGTACAAAGGGATAATGCATTAACTATAGTAACACATTTCTACCTAGTCAGTCGCGGCATGTAGGATTTAAGTAACAGCTGAAAATTTATTTACCAGACTGTTGATAGTTGACACCCACTGAATGCAAAAGAAAAAAAGCAACATATTTCTCAAACAGTATTTGATGATATCCATATTGCAATGCAGTGAGATGTACCAGGCAGGAGGTGATGAAGAAATAGATGAAACACAGAGACAAAATCAACTGTTGACTGGCATGCCTCGTTGGATGTTTCGGTGCATGAACCAGTAGATCATATATATGAAATTCTATACATTAAAAGAAGGTTTTTGGGTGGATGCATAGATGTATAATGGCAGGCATGATTTCACCAAGAACAGGTTAAATTAAGGTATTTCCAGAAGTAGATGAAAAGTCGTATTGTATTGCGTGTTCAGGTGTATATAAGTTGTAATAATGTCACGCAATTTACATTTTGGACCATCCATGGAGTCTATTACCTTACTGAATCTGCTTCTGTTTGGTTGATGGTGTCTGTTATTGAAATTGGTCATTTCAGCAACAAAACTTTCAAAGGTTGCTATTAAGAAGACAACATGTGTCTTGTCAAGATGGCTTTTGAAGCTTAAAAGATTTATTGTGAAAGCAAAACAAGTAGCATTTACAAACTGTAATGGATGACAATAAAAAGTTAGAAAATAAATGTTAAATTGATTTGCTTATGACATACGAGAATGATTGTTGGATACTAGTAGTGAACTATATACCAGTTTCTACAAATTTTCAAGAAGTTTGGCTTATATTATCTTAAATTCGTTACACTGTTTTCTTTCCCTATACTAGAAAATCTATATATGCCGATCATTGATAACATCAAACACTATAACTGTTAAAACCACATTTTCTGCATTTGCATGCATACATACACACATATGTACACACACAAACATTATTCACTCGTAATAATATAATACAAAAGAGCAGATATCTGGACAAATACCCAAGAAAACACAACTACACAAACGAGGCCTCATGATGGATGTGAGCCATGACAAAGATGGATAGAATGGACTTTTGGACGCAGTAGTTAGGATAAGAGGCAAATTCCATATAAACTATTGTGACAAAATTTTCATTCAATATAGGTATGCAGATGATATGCAAGTTATATTCTTGCAATATGAGTGACACGTTAGGTTTTTCAGTTTCAGATGACAACAGAACAACATAATAAACACAAATACATTGTTGGTGATTTAGCGTTATCAACGTATTTTAATGTAATTAGATTTGTAAATAAGACCAAAGGGATTCAAGTTATGTTAATAATACAAGCTAGAGATATGGAGTACATGCTTGTATAGTTGTATGTTTAGAATGTTGTGTACCTTTTTACTAATAAGCACCAAAACATGTTAGACGATCAACATTGTACAGATTTATTGCTCAGTGTGAACAAAAAGTCTGATATTTCCAAGAAGGTTTTACACTAGCCCTATATGTTGACATGTTGTTAAGTCTTAACTTATGTTCAAGTTTGATGTAAGTTCAGTAAAACAGTTATAACGTAGATATAGCCACAGTTGTGATAATTATCACTATCTTTCCCACTAAAAGAAAAAAGGAAAAAAAAAGTTCATATTTTTCTATTTGAAGGATGTAAATAACTGTCACTGATTGAAAAGGTCCATTAGTTAAGTATGTATACTATTTCTTCTTCTTGAGTAGCTACAGAAAACACGTAAGTCAATCAAAACACATAACATATCTTGCAATTTATCTTTCCGAGTTTTCACTTAAAAGTTATCATCATATACTTAAGTGTTAGTTTCAACTTTCACGTATCATCCAAAAGTTGATTTCGTGCAACCGAGACAGTATAGGATTAAAATACTACTTATGGAAAGTTATTTCCATACATGATTACCTTGCTAAGACTAATTGCCCATCTACATAACTATAATATTTTTTGTACATATCTCACATAATATGCAATTTTCCTTCACATTTAAGCTTTGATTAATATATCACCTTAGGCACATACTAAAAGATCACAATATCATCAGAGACAGAAATGAAGGTCTCAAATACCATCAAACACACAAACATTACCACAAGCGCTCATTTTTCTAGCGATCTTCTCTGCAAATGTTTCAATGTTCACATCATCCTTATGGAATCAGCCGTATAACTAATAATAACAATGTAACTTATTATTATTTGTTAACATAACATACAAGCAGTAATAAACGTCCAACTGAAAATCAAAATAAGTTGTACATAACTGTTCTATGTACGAACTTTAGTTACTTCTCTACCAAAAGTTTCAAGTTTTTTGACGACCGTGATTCCAGTTATTTGAACCAGAGACGCTAACTCCAGTGCTTTGACAAAAATCAAAATGTAAGAATGGGACAACCATTTTACGGTTATAAATCGGATGTGAATGTTCTTCAGGGATCTCAATTTTGGGGATCCATGAGTCAGTAACATATACGAACTCCCAAGGTTCTTGGGAGTTATGGATGTATGAATGAGTAATAACAGGCATAATTTCACAAGTAACAGGTTAAATTAAGATGTTCCAAGAAGTAGATGCAAGTCATATCACTTTTGTTGAGGTGTATATAAATTGTAATTGCGATGAACAAGAACAACTCTTGGAGACGAGTAGTGAATTATACACCATTCCTACAAATCTTCAAGATTTTTGGCTTATATTATCACAATTTTCCACTCATTTTTCAAAGAGCAAGCATCTCACTCTACACTGTTTTCATTCCCTAACCTACAAATCATCTATATATGCAGAGCATCGAATAACATCAAGCACTATAACCAGTAGAACCACATTTCGTTTCATATGCATACATGCATATGGACGTGTGTACTCACACAAACCTAATTCACTAGTAATAATTAAATACACAATATCCTATATCATCTCAAATAAATTTCACGTAACCAAGACAGTAGAGGGTCAAAATACTACTTACGGAAAGTGATTTTCATACATTATTACCCTTGCATAAGACTAATTCCCCAACATACATCTACAAAAGTAACAAAACCATATAACTTTTTGTATATATCTCATCTAATATAAAATTGTTATTCAAATTTAAGCTTTAACAAATACATGACCACAGAGAGAAATGAAGGTCTCAAATACAGTTACACACACTTACATTAGCACATTACCACAAGCACACATTTCTCTGGTGATGATCGTAACTGCATACGTTTGGATGTTCTTGATGAATAAACTGTTCTATACCTTCTATTCCATAGGTTCCAGTGTGTTTAACACCTGCGATTCCAGTTTCTCCGAACCAGAGACGCTAATTCCAGCGGTTTTAACGGATTGTAACAACGGGGCGATCATTTTGCGGTAACGAATCGGAAGCGAATGTTGTTCGATTTCGATGTGGGAGATACCGATGTTGTTGAGACGGAGCCCTAGCTTTTGGCCGATTGTGGAGGCGATATTGGCGTCCCAAAGCCTGTGGGGTCGGGGAAACGTGGTGAGTTTGGATCGGTAGTGAGGGATGAACTCTTGTTCGGAGGATGAGGCCATCGCCACGATGGAGTCGCTGCCGGAGTTGGTCACCTGAGCGGTCAGTTTCCGGCAGGATACAGATAACCGGAGAAGGTGGCGGTGATTGGTGGAACTCATCGGTGACCTTCAAACTGTTTTCTTTTGTCCTTTAATGGCGAGGGTTTAGTAAGGTGTTAGCGGTTCGGTTCGATTTTTCGCTCCCACCTAACCGATAACCAACCGACCGTCGGTTATTGCCAAACCAATAACCGAAACCGTAACCGAGATTCGGTTTCGGTTTGGTTTTTGATTCGGTTTCGGTTAATTATCCAACATATTTATTTTTTTTATTTTTTTTGTTTCGGCTCGGTTTCAGTTCGTTGTTTTATCAAGCGGCCATAAATTTTAAAGATACAATTATTATCTTTCTACATTTCTATATCAAAAAATCTTATTAAATAACAAGTAAATGAGTAAGTTCAGAAAGAATTTAAATTATTGCATTATTTTTTTATTGATGATTAAAAATGCTAACTATATTAAAGTGTATTAACTATTACAAACATTGTAAATGTAAAAATCTAAACTTTATTCAACCTTAATATAATAGTAGATTTGGAACTAAAAACTAATTATGTAAAAGAGATGGTTTTAATTTTAAATATTACCCAAAAATATTTCTAACATATAACATTTCAAGGTATTCAAGGTATAAAACTAGAAATACATGAAAATATGTAGGAAAAACTTGAAAATATGAATGGTTCGGTTCGGTTTCGGTTAATTCGGTTAACCAAGGGTACAAAACCGAAACCGAACCGATTTTCGGTTAATTTGGTTTTCGGTTAATTCGGTTTTCGGTTAATTTCGGTTCGGTTTCGTCGGTTAACCGGTTAATGTTTCGGTTTTTTTTGCTCACCCCTATTTAGTAGGGTAAAAAGAAAGAAAAATAGAAGCTAGTGGGAGTAGAAGTTAAAAGTTTTAGGAACAATGTGATTAAAACCAGAGAGATGATGAAACGCTCGTGTTATCGGAGTGTTGATCGGACTGGTCGGATCGGTATAATAACCAGATGATTTTTATTATAGATTATTTTCATATTTACTTATATAAATTATATATAGTGTATTTGTATATTTACTTAAGCAAGCGGCTCATAAATGTCAAATCAGGTTGCTTGGAGTGTTGATTCCGGTCTAACTAGTAGGACCGGGCGGTCCGATCAACCTTGTTTACAAGGTTAAATTGAATGAGTCAAGATGGTGTTGGTTTTGATATGTCATTTCTTTCTTTCTTTTTTTTTTTTAATATTCGTTTTCTTGCCCTTTGATAGTTTAAGTATGAAGACCGTAGCTAATAGCCTTTGACTTCTTTAAATAATGCCATCACAAACCTTGTTGTTGGAGAAAATTATATTATTTTTGGCCTTTCACAAAACCAGTGGGATGTTTAAATGATGGATTGCACCATTTTAGATTTGAAGGAGTTGGTCCTTATGAGCTTTTGTATCTCGAAAAGATCTCTCGTCAAAAAGACTAATAGAAAAGGGACCCACCCAATAGGAACTTTCCTTTTATGATGTATTTATCCAAAACTGAATTTGGGATGGAGGGGCACGACCTTGAGGAATAATGAATTTGCAATGATGACACTCCTGCATTACATAGATGTGTTTTTTTAGTTTTGAACCTCCAACACCATTTTCTTAACAAAACAAACTTAAAATCCTTCCTTTATAGAATTTTGAAGATTTGAAGACTTTAGCCCCTGTAAAACCTTCAAACTTCTAACAATTAAATCTCCCTGCTTTTTTTTAATTAAGTTGTGACGATAACATTCCTTCATAGAAGTTTAAAGGCTTTGGCCCCGAGTTTATTAATGAAAGAAAAGAAAAAAAAATGTACTAAAGAAGAGAATAGAAAAAAAGAAAAGAGAAATATTATATAATTCGTGTTCTAGGTTAGAAACTAAGAAAATGAAATTAAAGATATTATATTTTTTCTAGTTGAAAAAGAAAAAGAAAAAAGAAAATTACAACTTTACAACACGACCTTTGATATTAGTTTCCAAACACATAATAAACATATAGAAAGGTGCTCTTTTTATTGGTTCTCATTTGTCTTGAGACATTCTTTATATATTTTCATGGAGAAACTTAAAATGCAACCATACATACATACCTATATGTTTCGGTTGTGGTGGTGGTGGTGGATCGGATCATGGGTCTAGACATGTGTCAGTTCACAGATTAAATAAAATCATTTCATTTCTTAAATGTATGAAAACAAAATAACTCTCCCACAAGGAATGAAAATCATTAGAATGAAAGGAATCACATTCCTTATACAATGCTCCATTCCACTCCTATGTGATTATATAACATGTTTTTTTTTTCATTCCAACGAAATAACCCGTTCCTTTCCACCTTACACGCTAGTTTCAAATATAATGGTTCAAAAATGCTTGTCACTTGACACTTTCACTTGAAACAGCTATCTAATCTTATGGATTTTAGGAGAGTAAGTTGATCTAATTATAAGAGATGGCAACATGAGGAGGTCAGGTAACAGGTCAAAACTCCTTTCCATATCCAGGTCGACCCGGTTGAATTTCACACCAGACAACTTCTTAACACAAAAGATTGCAGATGCAACCTAGCATTGGCGGCTATATCAATCGCCTCTTCGTCCTGCTTCTCTTTTAGAGCTGCAATGGCAGCCTTGTAAGCTTCTTCAGCCTCTTCCATTTTGCTCATTTCCAACTCATCAATATCATCCTGCATATTATACACCAGATTAAATAAAGTACAAATTTTTGCATCGACTTTGAACCAATGGAGATGCTACAGGTGGCATACAACTTACTATTTCAGGAAGGTGACCGCCATGCGGGGTGACATCATAGCAGTCTTGGTGCGAAAGGGTATGATTGTCAGTTGATAAACCTTCTAATAGCAGTGTATATGATGACGTCTCTCCTTGAACGGCACTCAAATCTTCCTGGAGTTTCTCTATCTTTTTATTGTAAGTCATTGCTTCCCACTGTAATTTCTCTAAAGATGCTTGCTTATCAGCAAGTTTAATCTGTGATAATAAAAAAAAGGCGATCAGAAACAAAATCTACATATTCGGTATCAGGTACCTAAAACCCATCAATAAAAGCAGATAAAGAGATCATGCGCACCCAAGCTATCAATGTATATGTAATGATGATAATTTGCAAATAGCAAATTTAGCCAACTTTTTAGGTAACCATGAGAACTCGCCACTGCCACCGGTGTGTTTTTAGTGGGAAACTCCTAAAGCCCCACCAATTTCCTGGTGGAACCAGGTAAAGTGCAGCTCGCACTGGGCAGGTGGTCCTTAGGGGCTAAGGCAGAAACCAGTGAAAGCTATATTACTTCTGCTAGAGGTGAATTAGGCACTTACCGCTTACCACAGTGCAGGTTATTTGAACTCTAACTTGAACTACTTTTATTCCCATTTTACAAATTAAATCTCTTTGTTTCATAAAAATATAACTTTTAGTCATTTTATCTATTCACATTATAAAACATCATATTTAGCCAACTACTCAAACATCTTCTTTATTAGAACTTCAGACAACAAAAGCATGTCCAAACACTATTTACTACACCTTGTTTACTAACAGTTGATCATCAAATTCTCGCTATTCAAAATCACATCATCTCTTCCAAAACAATCCCGTAAATACATACCTTTACATCGGCTAATTCTGCTCGAGTAGACTGCAATAAACCATCCTTTTCCAACACCTGTTTTTTCACTTGATCTAGCACGCTATGAACAGAATCAACTTCACTTTTTGAAGCTTCTGATGACTTCAAGATTTCATCTTTCTCCAACAATTGTTTCTGCAAATCCTCCACTTTCTGCCTCAATTCACACAATTCTTCCCTTTCTTTTCTCAAAGTATCACTTGAGGATAACACGGAGAACCCATCACCACCACCTTCCTCCTCATTTCCACCGTTTTCCCTGAGCTTTTTCCCAGTAACCGATTGAGCATTCATCTATAAACACATCAAGATTTTGTCATAAAGTTTGCAACTTATGGAGATGTGATAATCCAAGCCAATGAACGCATAACTTATGGACAATGCAAGTTAATCTAATCCCATATGAGAAGAATTACCTTACTAGAGATTGATTCTCTCGGCGGTTTCTTGGTGTAGATCATCGACCCCCTACGAGTGTACGAACTACTTGCCTTTTGATCCTACAACAAAAACACACCCCATTTCAAATTTAGGGTTCAACAAATTAGGGGAAAACCAATTCCAATCCTAATTGAATCAAAGTACACATAACCACATAACAAAATACGAAACATAACAAACCCTAATACAATTGAAGCACACACAGAACCCAACAGAAACCCCAAATTCAAAATACGAATAAACATACAATCAACGACTGAACGAGAGGAACGATCTGCACGAGGTCATTGTACAGAAGGCGGTCGACGTTGTTTGCGGTGGAGTTTGAGGATGCAGGAGGATTACGGTGGTCGGAAGGCGACGGCGGGCGGAGGTCTTCGCCGGAAAGCCATGATGTGGGTTCTCCGCCACTAAAGCTCATGACAGCATTGTGGTTCTTCAAATCGAAATGCTCAAATGAGTGATGATGCATTGATGGATCTTCGTTCTCGTGATTTATACTAGATTCGTGAGTTTGAGATAGGGTTTGGATCAATGAAAGGGTTTCAGACACTGAAATTGAAATCAAGATTGATTTTGAAAGGGGAGAACGAAAGAGGGAAAGGGTTTAAAGAGGGATGAAGTTTTTGAAAGGAAGATTTTAAAAGGGTCCCGCTGGAATATCGTAAAAGTTTTTAGAAGAAACCGGACCTAACTGTCATGTTTTCGTCAAAATGTGACGGTTTGAAGACCTAGAGGTCATGGTTTGGTCAAAATGTCACGGTTTGACTGACTCCTGACAAAAATACACTGATAAAGATGCACGGGTCTGAAACAAAAGGTAACGGTTTGGCCAAACCGTGACGGTTTCTCGTCCATTTTTTTATAAGAATGTTGATTTTTTATAAAAAATGTAGAATACTATACTCAAAATCATACATAGTTATAACACAAAAGTAAAACTATACTATAGATATTAATATATAAAAAATATAGAATACTATACTAGTTTGTGTTATCTGCAATCGACATTGCTACTGTAAAAAAAAGTACCTACTATTAACATTTTTAAAAATATACTGCAAACTTAAAGCTTAACATCAAATCTGAGAATAAAAAAAGACATCACGTGGTTTTTATGTTTGATGTTAGGCTTTAAGTTTGCAGTATATTTTTAAAAATGTTAATAGTAGGTACTTTTTTTACAGTAGCAATGTCAATTGGAGATAACACAAACTAGTATAGTATTATATATTTTTTTATAATATTAATATCTATAATATAGTTTTACTTTTATGTTATAACTATGTATGATTTTAAGTATAGTATTCTATACTTTCTTTATAAAAAATCAACATTTTTATAAAAAAAATTGGACGAGAAACCGTCGCGGTTTGGCCTAACCGTGACGTTTTGTTTCAGACCCGTGTATCTTTATCAGTGTACTTGTGTCAGGAGTCTGGCAAACCGTGACACTTTAACCAAACCGTGACCTCTAGGTCTTCAACCGTCACATTTTGGCCAAAACGTGACGGTAAGGTCCGGTTTCTTCTAAATTTCTTACAGTGCGCCTAAAATTTACCTTTTAAAATCAAGATTGGTGATCTGTTGTCGTCTCCTGAGTCCAACACAATGATCAGACCGGTTCAGTCATAGAACCAATCTGGTTATGCGTATTTGAATCGTTTTTAGTTGAACTAGACGGTAACAAGTCGGATTGGTGAACCGATTGAACCAGACCAAAACACATTTTTAGTTCTCTTGAGTAAAATAACCAAAATACCATTGTAGCTAACGGAACTAATTTAACGGTATTAGTATGTTGGAGTTAATTGAGACGAATTGCAAATTACAGTAAGTAAAATCAAGATTTTTAAACCTTTGGATGTAAACGTTATTTTAACCAAACATGGAAAGCAAAAATGAAGTTTACTCTGTCTTAATAATTTAACATCAAAATATAAAAAGCCATAGTAGATTGGTAATATACCAATTCGCTATACATACCATATCCTAACCAACTTCCACCCTTCCCTCTCACGTCACAAAGAATTTATAGAAAATCAAAGTTTCTCAAATCACTGTATATTATTGTTAGGTTTTGATCATCTTCATATCTATGTTTCTCTCTCTTTAATTTTGTATATCTATACTGACGGGTCTAGCCCAAACTTCAGCGGTATCCCAACAAAAAAAATTGTGAAACAATCATTCAGAAAAAAAACAAGACTATAAATATAGTTAATCAAGTACCTAATAGATCTGTCATCTTCTTGTTTTTATCACTTGAAATCGATCCATTACATCTTCCACTATTACTTTATCAATTGTTTCTCTTTCAACCGCACAAACAAGAGCATTATTCAGATATTTCTGATCTATCTGATCGTGTTAATCCATCTTGATAAGCTTCAATTTAAAAATATATTTTCACAGTAGTTGTTGCAACCGGCAAAACCAATGCTAACTTTAATATCCGATAAACCAAAGGAAAAGAAAGTTCTTTTCCAATTTCCACCATTAGACGAGCAAGATCGCATATTCCATCCAATTTTGCAAATCTATCATGTAACACCCGGAAATCTATAAAAGAAAAGAAAAGAAGAGTAAAAAGAGAGAAAAGTAAAACAACCCAAGTTAAGGGGTTAAAGTTATGCAAGAGGCAAACTTTAATATAATTATGTTTAAAAAGTGGGCATGGCCGCCCACACCCTCTGCTCCATTATTTCATTGGCTTTTTAGAGAGAGAGAGACAGAGTTTCTCTCGGTTTTAGAGAGAAGAAGAAGAAGAAGATTGCTTTAAGGTGAGTTTTTCTTGTGTTTTGATCGGTTTCAGCTGGGTTTTCAGCCTTTGGACTGAGTTTATGTGATGTGTGTGTGTGTTAGGTTGGGTGTTTTGGTGTGTTTAGGTGTTTGAGCTCCTTGTGTCTTTGAGTTTGGAGGAGTTTTGCTCTAAGGCTGAAAATGTATATAACTAACTTTTTATAATGTTCGATATGTGAACCGTATGCTTGTGCCCATGTTTATGCGAGTGTATGTGTGTTTGGGTGTGCTTTGGTTAAGTTTCTTGTTTATATGTCCGTTTTAGGTGTTTAGAATGTTAGAACGAGTAAGAGCATGTTTGAATGATGATTGGGGTCTGAAAATAGTGTAGGCCGAACAGAATAGTTGCCCATGCACCCAACATACTACCCATGTGCCCAATATAGTGCTCATGTGCCTAGAATTTTCCCCATGCGCCTAAGTCTTTCCCATGCGCCTAAGTTTCCCATACGCCCAACTGCCCATGCGCCTAACTGCCCATGCGCCTAAGTAAGTTTATGCACCCGCATAGTGTTCATGCGCCCGCATAGTGCCCATGCGGCCAAATAGTGTCTATGCGCCTAATGCCTTAGAAAATTTTCTGAATTTTAGGAAGATGAAATCTTAAGACTAAGACTTGTAGTCTGGTGGTGATTATTTATGGGTAATATGCATGTTGTGTCTGTTTTCTTTATGTTCCTTATTATGTGTTATTACGTGACTTTACTTGGTGTGTTAATGCTATTGTACGTAAAGTATTATCTTAATGAAGCGAAATATTAAAGATAATGCGAAGTGGAACTAAATGAATGAATGAATGAAAGTCTTGCAAGTGGAATGTAAGGAGATTCCACAACTCATTGAGGGTTGTTAGCTCAACTCTGTGTTATATAGCGTGCAATCTTGGCTAACCCTTGAGGGTTCACACACAGGGAGAGTCAGTCTTTGTGACTGCACCATACATATGAAACAGGATCCTTGTCGCTTAACCCAACAATGAGGTGGCTTTGTTCCCAATGATAGGGGTTTAGCATATGACAGGATCTAGATAGAAGTGAAAGATAATGAAAAAGTACGAAATGAACGAATACGTGTGATAATGAAAGATAATAATGATATTACCTTGATGTATGTACGATGGATGATCATGTATGTACTGATCATGTACAAAATTAAAGAAAATGTTTTAAATGAAAGAAAAAGTATTTTATTTATAAAACTAGAACTCACTCAGCAACGCATTTTCAGTTGGCAGGTAATATGTTGCTGAAGGTGGCACGAGGGTGAACCTACTTGGCAAATAAAGACTGGCATCCATTATATGCAGAAATGATATTTTTGTTTTGTAATGCAACTAAACATCCTTTGGTAACTTTAACAACGATGTATTATTTGGCAAAAGTAATTATTAATGCATGAAATGGTTTTTGTTAAATTATTCTGCTGCAATGTTATTACTAGTCCAATGAATTGTAACGTATTTTAAATATTATGCGCGATGAACGTCCGACTGTAAGCGTTCCGGGAACGGGGCGTTACATATCATCTTCCTTTATGGAGTGATAAAAGACCTAGAGATCACCCAAAATACACAATCTTTCATTCATACTAAAATCATTCGGATACATCTAAAAAAATGTCAATACCTTAGATATGTCAAACTTAGAAAACCAATCACAAGGATTTTAACCCGACGTATTTTCTATCAAAGTAGTTGTTACCTCATTGAATTGACTTCCCATTCTTGAATTTGCATATCCAAAACCGTATTAAAATCCTTAACCTTAAAATGATGTTGGTTAGTAAATATATTATTTTGGTTTCTTGGGTTACCATAATTTTACGTCATATCTAACATCTTAATATTTTTTTTCACAAAAAGTTGTCACTTTTTCCAACATCGTATCAAACCCGTTTTGTCTTAAATCATTCAATGCCGGTTTTGTTCCATTTATCAACTTAGTTGCTTTTAATAGGTCTTGATAGACCTTAAATTAAAAATACAAAAAGCAGAGATTTAAACTTTAAAGATAGCATAGATAGATCTTAAATTAATTTTATATTTTATTTATATATTGTATGTTTTTACTTATTTATCTTTAATTTCATATTATATGCATTTTCTAAATATCAATTGCCCTTGTAATAATACACACATATGGGGCTGTGAAACAAAAGCCTATATTATAGATTTCAACTCTTTCTTAATTTCAGGCAAAATTAGGAAGAAACGATACCTCATCTTGTATTTCTAGCGTAATTATCTAAAGCCTTTTCATCCTTGATGATTTCTTTTCATATTACAATTGTTTGTATTTCTAGCGTGATTATCTAAAGCCTTTTCATCCTTGATGATTTATTTCCATATTACAATTGTTGGGGTTTGGAAATTCGACGGTAATTACGGAAGCTCTTCATCTTATATGTTTCAACTGTGTGCAATGATTGCTTATTTCAATTTGGAAGTGAAATCAATCTACCAAACTTTGAATGACTTCAAATCTGTCTTACGTTATAGACGATCCAAGAAACCGATTATATATATGTTCATGGATTCATATTTGTTCACTATCCCACCCCCACAACTGATCTTTTGCTCGAATCTAGTTATCGTTAAACGCAGGTTACGATTCAATAGTTGAGCTTCTACTAGGTACTCAATTTCTAGATTTTTAATCTTTAGTTGTTGCATAGTATTTAAGACTAGTTTATATGGCTGAAATTCGATGCGACTAGAACAAATGTTGTAATCATCATTTACACAGTCTATTGTGTTTTTAATGTTCTTTCTTAGAATATATGGAAGTACTTGACATACGACATTATTTATAAACAACAACATCTACTAAAGTCTCGAGACATTAATAACTTATATCATTATTACAATATGCTCATGTTAAATTGTTATTTATCTAATTAATTTTTTTTAAAATACAATAATATCATTCATTATTCTTATTTTATTTTAATTTGGATGTATATATTATTTAAACATATTTAAAATAATTTTCAAGTTTATCCATTTCTGAAAATCAAATTAAGAATTTGACTCTCTTAGAAATTACAAAATATTAGTTTGTAATAGTTTGACCCTATGCAACTTTCCAGTGATACCTTACCATGCTCATGACTCGGTCTTTTCTTCAAAAAATCGTTTTATTACCGAGGAGCTAACTTATGACAGAGCAACCCTGAAAAATAACTATGATGGTCTTTTACACTCGTTAACAAATGAACAGAGTCATTTTTGATGATATAATGAAAGAGGTTGAAGATAAAAAAAAAAGAGGCATTTTTTGTTTATGGTTATGATAGGACAGTGAAATCCTTTATGTTGAAGACATTAGCTGCAGTAATAAGGTAGAAAGGTGAGATTTTTTTAAAACGTTGCTTCGAGTGGAATTACATCATTATTATTAACCGGTGGAAGAATGGCACACTCTTGATGTCTAATTCTTTTAAATCTTAACGAGGATTTTTTATGCCATATAAAGCCTCAAGTGACAGTGCATGGTTATTAAAAACAAAATTGATTATTTGGGATGAAGCACCTATGATTCACAAGCATGTGTTAAGCATTGATAGAACTTTGAAAGATATACTCACATGTGATAATTGTAACAACTTAGATTTACCATTTGGAATGAAAATAATTGTTTTTGGAGGAGATTTTAAACAAGTTCTTCCTGTTATTCCTAATGGAACTAGACATGACATCGTTAATACCTCTTGAAGTTCCTTATACATTTGGGAAAATTGTAAGGTTCTTAGACTAACAAAAAACGTGAGGTTAGCTGTTAGGAGTGAATGGTTTGATATGAAACAAACTAAGAAATTTGCAAAATGGCTTCTGGATGTGGGAGAAGGAAACTTAGGTGGATCGAATGATGGATAGGCAATAACTGATATATCATACGTTCTTCTCCATTACTAATTCGTTTAATCCTATAGCCAATTTAATTCACTTTCTCTACCCTTATATTCTTCAAATGTCAACAATTGAAAATTTATTAAGAAAAAGCTATACTTGCACCGAAAAATGAAGTTGTTCAAGATATATATATGGTCATTTGTTATCCATGTTTCCCCGAAATGAAAAGTAATATCTTAGTCCTGATAGTCTATATCAGTTAGAGTATCTTCACAACAACTTAGATGAAAGTTTATATTCACCTGATGTTCTGAATGGGTCAAAGTATCCAATCTACGGAACCATAAGTTAGTATAAAAAGTTTGCAGGAATGGTGAAGGGTGGTCACTTACAACACAACAACACAAAGAGGAGATTAACCAGACTTAATCAAACAGCAAACTGGATTAAACACAAGTATGATACTAAGAACACAAGTATTAAGTAAGAGACAGAACAAGAGAACACAAGTGATTGGTTTTCAAGGTTGCAGTATATTGCTTTCTCAAGTTTTATTAAAAGTGTTACAAAGCATAAAGGAAAGATACAAGAACATGGAATACTTATACTACATCCTACAACTGGTCATACTATGAAAGCCAGCTGGATACAATTGACTAGACAACTACAAATCAATTATAGAGTCAAAAGGCAGATTTGCCTTTTGACAAGTGACTATGACATGCCATAGCTCACACCCTAATATATTACAAAAAGGATAAAAGTACATAAAGTAGAAAACATGGACTCAAGACCTCAATGTATAGTTACAAGAAGCATGGACCTTTCACCAACTTATGTAAGTTGATGACTTTACATAGTTGCAGCGGAAAGGTGGTCCAGCTTTATGGTAAAGTACATCAGATAAAGGCATATCTCTAAAAGTCTTCGGAAGAAATCCATCTTCACTCTTTGGCTTCGGAAGACTTTGTCTTTAAAGCTTCGGAAGACTTCACTTTTGGCTTCGGAAGATATTGGTCTTGGCTTCGGAAGATTTTACACTTAGAATATTTCTAGTGCATGGTGTAAAGCTTCCGAAGCATTTCTACTTCAGTTCTTTAGTGCATGCTTGCAGAGAGACTTTGGATGTTTTGGCTGCATCAGACTTATAGGAATCGTTACAAACTCCCCCTTGGCTGATGCTACCAAAACATTTAGAAGATCTTCAGATGTTTGTAGTCTTCAGCACAATGATGACCATACCCTTCTTCATTAGATGGTCAGGATCATTCAGACTCTCATACTATCTTCTCATCTCAAAGAGATCATGTAGAGGTAAGTTAATTATGTTTTGCCATGTATAGACATTCTCAACACCTTGATCTCTGATCACATGCCATCTCTCTGGATTAGTAGTGAAGGTCCAGGATAAGATGCGTGTCTCAGCTGCAAGAGGAGCCACTTGAATTGGAGTTGATTGGGCTGCCTCTTCATGCACTTCCTCAGGTTGATCTGACTCAGCCTGAGGTGTAGAGGTGGATGATTCAGGCTTCTTCTTCTTAGACTTAGGTTTAGAAGCCATCCTATTCTTCCTCTTAGAAGACTTTAACTGAGAAGACTGGTCTGCAGCACCTTGTTGATCATCCTTGTCTTTCTCAGTTGGGTGTTCCTCCCTCACAGGTTCAGAAGGAGAGGGAGTATAACCCTGTTGTGGATCAGAATATGAAGCTTGCCGAGGCTCAGCAGGAGGTCCAGGTTGTGTTGTCTTAGGTTGTTCAACCTTAACCTCCACTTCAGGTGGGATTTGACTTGGAGAAGAGTATAAGTCAATTAGCTCTCCACTCTTGATCTTCTGCTTGATTACCCTGATATGCTCATCCATTGTGGATAGAGACATAGGGCCAAGTCTCCTTCCGGAGAATCCTTATAGCTTCAAGAAGCTCATCATCCTTTGTCTGTCAGCAGACTTCTTCATACTCTTTTGGATAATGGCTCTTGACTTTGCAGCATCTTCCCTCATCTTTCTCTTTGTTGCTTTTTGTTCTTTGAGCACTTGAAGTTTAAGCTATTTGAGATACTCAAACTCAATGTACTCAAAGGACAAGGGAAGAAGTGCAGATGCCTGGTAGAGACCTGTGGCACTCAGGTAGTTGATCATGTTTTGCCTATTTGTTTCCTTGTCTACCTGAGGTTCTTGTGTAGCAGCCACATCCTCTTGGACAGGACTATCCTGAACTGGGGAGAGAGTTGGAGCATTCTTGTATAATCTTTTCTGTCGCTTCTCTTCTTTGAATTGGAGAAGTAATCTAGCATCCTCTTTTTCCTTCATTTCTCTTGACACTTCCATGTCAGCCAGTTCATTTAATTGCTCTAAGGGGAGAGATATAATCTCATCTATGTCATAGTTCCTGGTCTGCAGGTAAGTAATCCTGACTGCCCTCAACTCATCTTCTTGAGTGTTTGGTCTGGGGGCAGCCCTGATTGCAGCTTGCATAAATCCTGAAGACCCAGAGGAACTTTCTCCCCTTAGCTTCCTCTTCCTCTCTCTCTCTCCTCCTCAATCTTCTCAGGAGTCAAAATCCTTTTCCCTTTGTCACCCACAGACCTTTGTGACTCAGGGTGGAGAGAGCTTTGGCCTTCTTTGCTTGGTGTAGTATCCATGCTTTGGCTAGAGAGAGGTTGTGAGACACCTTCACCAGCAGGTGTTTCACTAAGGGAATGAATGTCTGAAGCAGTTGTTGGTGTGACAAGGCTCTCAGGCTCTATCACTAGGCCTTCAGCCAAGGTTTTCCCTTTGAAACTAATCTCAGGGTCTGCTTCAGCATCCAGTTGACCAATGACATTACCTAATTGCCTTTGTCTCCTTCTTAGGCTGAACTCTTCAGTAATTTTGTCTTGAATTCTGAGTGCTAACCTGTCAGCTTGTCTTGATTTGCTTGGATTGACAAGTGGCATGTTGATCAGATCAAGACCCATAGTAGTTCAAGGTCTGAAAATCAAATACTTCTTGTTGCCCTTGAACTCTGTGAAGAATAGGGCTCTTCTATCAGCATCATACCTCCACCCAATAATGTAGTTTGAAGTTCCTTGAGGTGGGGATGACATAGCCCTTGGAATTCCTTCCTCAAAGAGACTCCTGATGATAGAGTCTATAGAGTCCACATTAATGTGAATTTAAGGAAGTTGCTGAGTATGCACAATTGCAAGTGAGGATGGTGAGTCCTCAATGTCCATACTCTCTGAAGAACTCCAAGGTTCTGTGACTGTAATGACTTTCTCCTCCTTTTTGGTAGCATCACCCTCTTGCATAGGTGAGCTAGAGGTTAGGTCAACCACATTCACAGGTTCTTGTGTTCTTGGTTGAGCTCTTCTTAAAGGTCTCCCAGCTAGTTTTTCCCTGAGATGTGATATCTCAAGTTGCTGATCATTGACCCTATTTTGAAGGGTAGTCACCTAAGATTCAAGGTGACTAACCTTAGAGACTAAATAGGAGCATGTTTTTGACAGTTTTTGCACCTTTAGCTTCAGATTCCCCTCTTCTTCATCAGAAGAATCATTAGGGGATGAGATAATTGGACCAAAGTCCTCACTCTCACCACCAGCTTCAGGTTCTTGGCTGCTGGATTTCCTCTACACATTGACATCCTCTGTTAAGATGTCAATGGGCTGAGTTGCCATGGTTGAGGTCTTAATAATGTAATCATTTGTAAAAGTGAGAGCCTCTTCCATATAGATATCCTGAACAGGTTCAGAAGTATCCATCTCAGTTATGGGTGACTGATGTGGGCTAGACTGAGGAGATTCAGGAGTACTCCTCTCTCTTTGAGTAGGGGAAGAAAAGAGAGACTCATGGTACTCACTGAAATCTAAGTCTTCATCAGTATAGAATGAGAGGTTGGGAATGGGTTGATTTAGATCTAAAGGTTGGGGATGGTAACTGTCCCCTGAAGGTTGTTCACTTGAGTGTTGAGACTCAGAGTGAAGGCTTAAGGCAGTTGGGCTTGTGAGCTCATCAGGGTGAGAATGAGGAACCTCAGCCCTGATTGTTGAAGAGATGGGAGTGGTTTGCTCCTCAGGGGAAGTGGGAGGTTTAGTGTCCACTTCCTCCTGTATTGGTGAGTATATGGGGACCTGCACAGACTCAATAGCTTGAGCAGGGGTTCGTTTGGATTTTCTTTGGTAGGTGAGGGTGAGTTGGGGCCTTTTTGGTGGTTGAGAGGTAGAAGGTGTGGGTTCAACACTAGATTGTGTTGCTAGGTTGTCACCTTGAGCAATGAGCTCTAACATTTTTGGAACTAGGGCTGTTTCTACCTCTAAGAAGCCTACAGTTGGCTTCTTCATGATTTTAAAGATGTCGGGCTTCATCTGTCCCAATTTAAGAATATTATTTGTTTCCCTCAACTGTGAGCCCAGTTCACAGTTGAGAATGTGTTGAACATATCTAGGAAACATATGATACTCTAAGGAGTCCAAGTTAGCAAGCAAATTTGTATATACAAACTGAGAGTACCTGAACTTGACCCCTTGAACCATTCCATACTATGAAGGAGAGATCCTCAGGAATCTGGTCCCACTCTCCATGCTTGTTTGACAAGCTGTGGATAACCACATGAAGCAGGTATTTCCACTAGGATGAGACATTCCCTTTCCTGAAGGTCTATACAGAGAAATCTCCCTCATAGCCCATCTGCTCAAAGGAATGATTTAAAGCTTCCTTTAGGAAGGACAACTCACCTTCTTCATCATCCAGCTGCAAATGAGTGTTTATGATGTCCGGAGTGATGAAGATTGTCCTCCCTTGCACTGTGGCAGATAGTACCTTCTCCCCATCCATAATGACCTATTGGCAGGTCTTCTTAAATTCAAGCAGATGATACTCATAGAGAGTAGGATCAATGGTTAGGGAGGTGGAGTAATAGAGCTAAGAAACGGCAAATCTCTTAGAAACTTTCATCTTTCTCAGAGCTTAACAGAGCAACCTGGTTGTGTTGCCTGTGAAGTTGCATGGAGTAATCTGGGTTGTTTCTACGGTTAAGGTTGGCCATTTTAGAAGCTTAAGGATGAGGAAAGATGAAAAGCAAAGGCGGTTTGGGAGAAATTAGGTTTGAGGAATAGTAGAATTGAAGAAGATAGTGAGGGAGAAGGGGAACCGTTGGGTATTTATGTAAAAAGGATTTGAACCAAAGTTAATGAAAGAGGATAAACTTTGAAATCCGAATGTCGGTCCCACCTCTGAAAAAGTAGTTTACTTTTGCTCAAAGAGTAGTTTTCTTGGAAGTCGAAAATGTCACACCCTCAAAATCCACGTGCGGAGTTTTATCGCGAGGCATGTGAACAAACCAGGATCACAATCAATAGTTACTCAGAACGACTCTATATGCCATGATTAAAATAAAACAACCAAAGTTCAACATTAAATTGTGCGGACCCGAAAGAGTAAACAATAATCATTAAAATGCTAAATGTCTTGAAAACCGAGTCTTAGTATGCAAGTGAACCGTGGAGTGCTCCTAAGGCAAGCAGCTAATGACCTGAGAATAGCATACTAAAATGTCAACACAATGGTTAGTGAGTTCAAGAGTTAATATTCAAACATAAACAGTTTAATAATAGAGATATACTAGTAGTGCATTGCAACAGATAGCTAGTCCATTAACAAATAAATATTAATGCATAGTGATTTCGCAATTGAAGCTGACTGTGTTACGTTGTTGCCTCCTGTCACGCTCAACAGGTCGTGACAATGTTCAATTGGACAAATTGCACCCGGTTGACCTCGAGTCACACAGGTGGGGCTCGTCAGACCCAGTACTACTACCCAAGTTTCCCCGCTATTCAATATTAACAATTCGAAAGTGTGAGGACTTTCCCATGATAAACAACACTATATTAATATTATGCACAACTAAAATATATGTAAAGCGTTTGTAGTTTTACCAGTATGCTATCTCCCCCAAAAGAGATTAAGTAAAAAGTGGGGCATGAACTCACCTGATATGCGTATAGATACTTATAGTTTGACTTGACAACAGAATAGACAGACAACCTTCAGAGGTTACCTAGATCATATAAGTACATGAGTACGTGTAAGCAAAGAACATGTGAAACCCTAAGTACACTACAACCAAAGACTCAGGTTTCAGAAAATAATACATTTGACTCAGTTGACCCGTTTGACCCGTTGGTGACTTTAGGTGTTTTAAACCATTTAAACAACCATACACATATATCATACAAGTTTAACATTCAAATGGTTCATGAGTATGCTACATTATCCAGGTGTATCACATAGATCATCATACAACCAAGTATCATACAAGTCATGGGAATCTAGAACATTAACATGTCCACTAGTTACAACATAATTAACATGTCACACAAAGATCAAATCACGCACCACATGCCATGTGAAGCCACTCACGACTTCACACCCTAAACCCTGCCAATCCTACTAAGTAGGGGCCTCAGATTCGCATGCGTGTATGATGATCACATTCACATTCACTAACCATTTCATACATTCAACATGCATCACAACAATCAATTTCCAATCCCAAGCATGATATCTTAACTACTAATCCACATCAATATCATACATGCTCATCAAAGTCCTAACACCACCCATGATTATCCAAACATCTCATACAACAATATTAACATGTTCCAACCATATTAGAATTCATCTATGAACTTACTAACATGCTCCTAACATCTCAAACATGATCAAACCATCATCTTTCACATTTTGCAAAAATAAAGTTTCCCTTTTGGGAAAGCACATCCCAAAATCTATCAAACATCCTATACATTCATGAATTCATTAATAATATACCAATTCAAGCTCATATCAACATCTAAGCATGATCAACAACATCCAAACATCATAACTCATCAATTCATATCCTAAAAAGTTACTATCTTTAGTAAGGCATGAACTATAGCATGTGTTCTTGAATTCCCAATGCTCACAACAACAATCTAACATCTAATCATCACCATGAACACATCCATAACATCAATTCATCACTAATTCAAAATTACATGCAAAATAAAGTTACTATTCTAGTAACCTATGAACATCAACATCAATTCACCAATCTCTTGCAAAATCAATGTAACCTAGCATCCATACAATCTATTAAACATCAAACATTCATCATTCAACCATAATCACACTAATTTCGAATTAAGGTTTGCATAAAACCAAAGTTCATGATCAATCCACTAGAAACATACAATTCATACATAATCAACGTTAAACAACATGTAATCAATCCAACTAACATACAAACACTAACATCTAACATCAATTTCGACTCCATGAAGACCAATTTCGCATCTAGGGTTCGGCCCTCAACAAAAACTCACAAAAACATGAATAATCTAACCTTTAAACGTGTTATAGCTTGCAATAGATGATTCTAACAAGTTGTATGCCTTGAAACCGATCCAATTTCAAGTTCCCTTGCTTGTTCTTGGCTGATTTCGCAAAGGAGAGGGGTTGGGAAGAAGGTTACGGCCGAATGGGGGGTGGGGATTAGGGTTTGGGTGTTTTGTTTAAGTTTAATTTACATATTTACCCTTTTAACCCTTGTAATTTGTATTTTATAAAAACCAGGCTTTAAACTCTTTGTAAAGTGTTTTTAACTTAATAATATAAAGATATAAACTAATGAAAATCATTATATATCTTATCTTTATAAAAACACAAGTCATACGAATAAATAGGCACGTTTCCGCGTTACGCGATTAATTTTCTAATTAACATTTTAAAAACATGCAAACACATAAACATAACACAATAATCACATAATCAATTAGATTCTCATTAATTTAACATTATTCATTATTATTAGGTCACCAACGTTAAACGACAACTAGTGTGTGTTCACGACACGTGTATGCAAGACTTAACGGAACTAACGGAGTTTGGTAACGGAAATTTACCGGATGTCACATTATCCCCATGTTGAAAGAATTTTCGTTCCGAAAATTGCGTTACATGGTGAGAGTGTTCCATCACTGGTCTACTGCATTGGCACACAGAAATCGAAACCGAGTGAGTTTTGGATGAGTTGTCACATCATCCCCATGTTGAAAGAAATTTCGTCCCGAAATTTAAATCAATACCTTCGTCTGCTGGCATCGTCTTCTCGAATAATTGGGGGTACTTAAGCTTCATTTGGTCTTCTCGCTCCCATGTGAATTCCGGTCCACGTCGCGAATTCCAACGGATTTTGACAATAGTATCTTGCTTTGCTCAAGTGTTTTCACCTCACGGTCCATCACCTCAACTTGTTCTTCAATAAAACGTAATTGTTCATCCACTTGAACTTCTTCTAGTGGTACGACCATCATTTCATCAGTCATGCATTTCTTTAAGTTTGATACGTGAAATACATCATGGATTCCACTTAGCGAATCAGGTAGGGCTAGTCGATAGGCCACTGGACCTATTCTTTCCACTATTTCAAATGGTCCAACATACCTCGGGTTTAGCTTCCCTCGCTTGCCAAACCGAACTACGCCTTTCCATGGTGAAACTTTCAATAAAACCTTGTCACCAACCTGAAACTCTAAAGGTTTCCGTCTCTTATCAGCATAACTCTTTTGTCGGTCTCGCGCTGCTGCCATACGGTTCCGTATCTGTACAGTCTTCTCGCTTGTCTCATGAATTAACTCGGGACCTGTTAGCTGACTATCACCAATTTCTGCCCAGCAAACCGGTGATCTACATTTTCTCCCATACAACGCTTCGAAAGGTGTTGCTTGTATGCTAGTATGATAACTGTTGTTATAAGAAAACTCCACCAATGGCAGGTGAATTTCCCAGTTATTCCCGAAGTCAATTACACAAGCACGTAGCATATCCTCCAACGTCTGTATGGTACGCTCACTCTGGCCATCCATTTGCGGGTGATAAGCAGTACTCATATCTAATCGTGTACCCAAAGATTTTTGCAATGATTGCCAGAAGTGTGGCGTGAAACGAGCGTTGCGGTCAGAGATAATTGAGATCAGTACACAGTGTCTCGAAACGATCTCCTTGAGGTACAGGCGGGTTAATTTTTCCATCTTGTCAGTTTCCTTTATTGCAAGAAAATGAGCAGATTTTGTCAATCGATCCACAATAACCCATATCGTGTCACAACCAGTACTAGTCCTGGGCAGCTTGGTAATAAAATCCATGGAGATTTGTTCTCATTTCCACATCGGTATTTCGGGTTGCTGCAATAGTCCGGATGGTTTTTGATATTCCACTTTTACTTTCGAGCAGGTCAAACACTTGCTCACATACGTAGCTACATCCGCTTTCATGTTAGGCCACCAATAGTGCGCCTTCAGATCATGATACATTTTGTCGGATCCAGGATGTATAGAATACTTAGATTTGTGTGCCTCGCTCATAACTAAGTCTCTCAGATTTCCATAGGCAGGCACCCAAAGTCTATCCATGAAATACCGAACTCCATCCTCTTTCACCACTAGCTGTTTATCCATTCCTTTTAATGACTCAGAACCAATATTTTCTGCTTTTAAAGCTTCTATCTGTGCCTCCTTAACTTGTTCGGTAGTTGAGTACTGATAGTAAGCTGTAAAGCTCGCACCCGTCTGGGTTTAGCTGTTTCCTTCCGGCTTAAGGCATCGGCAACCACGTTCGCCTTTCCCGGATGGTATTTAATAGCGCAATCATAGTCATTTAGCAGTTCCACCCAACGTCGTTGTCTCATATTCAACTCCTTTTGCTCAAAGATATGTTGAAGACTCTTGTGATCGGTGTAGATAGTGCACTTGGTACCGTACAAGTAATGTCTCCAAATCTTTAAGGCAAAGACTACTGCACCCAACTCTAAGTCATGAGTAGTATAGTTCTTCTCATGAACTTTCAATTGTCTCGAGGCGTAGGCTATCACCTTGTCTCGCTGCATTAAGACACAACCCAATCCTTGAATGGATGCATCACAATACACCATGAAGTCATCCGTCCCCTCTGGCAGTGCTAGTATCGGCGCGGTACAGAGTTTCTGCTTTAACGATTGAAAAGCCGAATCTTGACTTTCATCCCATTTGTATGTCGTCCCTTTGTGAGTCAAAGCTGTGAGAGGTTATGCGATCTTAGAGAATCCCTCTATGAATCGTCGATAATAACCTGCTAATCCCAAAAATTGTCTTATATCACTCGGCGTCTTGGGTGTGGTCCAATTCTTTATCGCCTCAATTTTGGCGGGATCAACATGTATCCCTTTCTCATTAACAATATGACCTAGAAATTGCACTTCTCGTATTCAAAAGTCACACTTAGAGAATTTGGCGTACAACTGTTCCTTTTTCAATAGCTCTAAGATCATTCGCAAATGCTCCTCATGGTCTTCCTTGGTCCTGGAATATATCAGTTTATCATCGATAAACACAATGACGAACTGATCGAGGTAGGGTTTGCACACACGATTCATGAGGTCCATGAACACAGCATGTGCATTTGTCAACCCAAAAGGCATGACCAAGAACTCATAGTGACCGTAGCGGGTATGAAACGCGATTTTGGAAATGTCTTCCTCTCGGACTCTGAGTTGATGATAGCCGATCTCAAGTCAATCTTCGAATAGTAACTTGATCCCTGGAGTTGGTCAAACAAGTCATCGATACGAGGTAGAGGGTATCGGTTCTTGACTGTTACTTTGTTTAACTCCCTATAGTCAGTACACATCCGAAATGTGCCATCCTTCTTCTTAACAAACAGGACAGGGGCTCCCCAAGGTGATGTACTAGGTCGAATAAAGCCCTTATCTAAAAGCTCCTGGAGTTGTGACGACAACTCCTGTAGTTCGTTCGGTGCTAATCGATAAGGTGCTCTAGCAATCGGGGCTGCGCCGGGAGTTAGCTCAATTTGGAATTCCACTTGACGATGAGGTGGTAATCCAGGAAGATCCTCTGGAAACACCTCTGGAAAGTCGCGCACTATGGGAATATCCTCCATTCTCCTTTCTTTCGCTTGCTTATCGGTTACAAGTGCTAGAATAGCCACACGACCCTTCCGTAGTAACTTCTGGGCTTTCATGAACGAGATAATGCCTATCACAGCACCACTTCTATCACCTCGGACTGTAAGAATTTTGTCATCAACAGGAATTCGTATGATCTTCTCATGACATATAACTTCTGCTTGCTTGCTAGAAAGCCAATCCATGCCTATCACAACATCAAAACTCCCCAGCGTAACAGGCATAAGATCTATAGCGAAAGTATGACCAGCAAGTTCTATCTTACAGTCTTTAAGGATATGCGTTACATGGATCTGTTTACCGTCAGCCAATTCTACGGTGTATTTAGATTCTAAAGCGGAGGGTATATCACTTAAAAGACTACAGAATTTTAAGGACACGAAACTCCTATCAGCTCCAGTATCGAATAGTACCGTAGCAAAGCAACCATTAACAGAGAATCTACCAGTAACAATTGTAGGATCATTTAAAGCCTCACCTGAGCCAATGACGAAGGCTCTCCCTTTTGCTCCATCCTTGTTACCGTCATTACCGTTACCATTTCCACCGTTATTGTTATTACCATTGTTGTTGTTGTTATTGTTGTTGTTGTTGTGTCCATTTCCGTTGTTGCCATTTCCATTTCTCCTTAGTTGTGGGCAATTTCGCCTGTAGTGCCCTTCTTTTCCACATTCAAAACAACCCTTAGGAGTTTCCTGAGGTTGTTGTGTCCTCCTTACCAGCTCACCACGGCAATCCTTCGCAGCGTGTCCAATTTTACCACAACGCTGACATTTGAAGTTATCACATCTTCCCACATGATGATAGTTGCACCGAGTGCACTTCGGGTGTCTACCACCATAACCACTGGGTCCTTGATTATTTGCAGTCGTTTGGTGGAAGTTACGATTATTGTCGAACCTCCGTTGTTGCTGGACCGGCAGTTGTTGCTGTTGAGGTTGGGGTTGACCGCCAGAAGATGATGATGCTTTTGTGTTGTTGTCACTATCCCACTTTCTTTTGTTATCGGGCACGCTTGCCACGGCGCCCCGCTTGGGTAGACGTCCTTGTTCCACGACTTGGTCAGTTAGCTTATGAGCTAACTGGATGGCTTGCTGTATGGTGGTTGGGTTGGAAGCAGTTACCATACTTTGAATTTCGGGTACTAGTCCCCGTATGTAATGCTCGATCCTTTTATGCATCTCATTCACCATTCCCGTGCATAGTGTTGCTAGCTCGTGAGTTCTGGTGGTGTAGGCCTCAATTTCCGAGCCCTGCATTTTCAGTTGCCAGAACTCTAACTCCAACTTCTGCACCTCATTGCGAGGACAGTACTCCTCGGTCATCATGGTTTTGAACTCAGCCCACGGCAGTCCATTAGCCAGTGCTTGCCCCAACATCTGGACTTGTGCATTCCACCAGGATAAGGCGGCACCCTCCAGGGTCCCGGTGGCATATTTCACCTGATCAGCAGGTGGGCAGTTGCACTTGGAGAATACGGACTCCGTCTTCTTAAACCAGCGTACTAGTCCCACAGCACCTTCAGTACCGCTGTAGGTATGTGGCTTACAGTCCATGAAGGACTTATAAGTACACGCCGGTGGTCCTGCTTTAACACAACAAATATTGATCAGACAACCTATACGGTTACACAGGATATTGGTTTAACTTTCAATCATTATTTACCTGCTGGCTGTCCCGCTTGGGCAGCAGCCACCGCTGCCTGAATCAGGGCAGCTATCTCAGCAGGGGTCATGTTCACGGCACCACCGTCATGGTCTCCGGAGCCACGTCCACGTCTGCGCCCACGACCACGTCCACGTCCACGGGCTTCCATTTTCACTTTACATTCACAAATACAAAAATGAGTAACATCAAACACATTTATCTCATTGAAGTACAGTAAACAATAAAGAAATAATAAATCATCACAACCACAACATTCATAACAAAAATAATAACCAAAATAAATAAATTACAAATGAGTCACAATGTATTCATCAATGTCAAAATTTAAGTTTGTCGTTCGAGTGGGGAAACAACCCTTCCCACATAGGTTTCAAAGAAAACACTACGTAGTCTAAGTCATATAAGAAAATCAATCGACAATATCTGACCCATCACTATCATCTTCCTCCTCCTCGGGTTCCTCCTCCTCGGGTTCCTCCTCCTCAGGTTCCTCATCCTTAGGGTCGACTGCAAGAGCAGGAGCTATAGCAATTTGAAGTGCTGCCAATTGAGCCTCCAAGGTAGCAATCCTATCATCAGCCACTGCATCCCTCTGTTCTCGAGCAGCCACGCGTCCTCTGAGTGCTATGATCCCATCTTCCATTTGATAACACCCGTTTAGGGTCTTTCCATGGCGCTCCTCGAGTTCATCCACCTTATGCCGTAGTTTGTACACCTCGGTCTGTAGTGTACAAACGTCACTCGTGAGTCGCCTGACTCGATGCTGCTCTGTATCCAGTGCTGCCACTAATGCAGCAATCAACTGCTCGTTGGACTGCACCGTACGGGGAAGTGAAGGCATTGCTTGATCAGAGTTACTTCTCGTTCTGGGTCTTGGGTCAGGTACGCGTTCCCTATACATGATGTGATTGACAAACCTAGGGTAAAAACTCCAGTCCCTTGGGGGGTCACGCTTCATCAACGCGAAAGGTTGATCCCAGTCAAACTCCCCTTGAGGATAATCTAAACGAGGCCAGTCGAGTCCTGCAGGATCGGGTTTTTTTCACTTAACACTTGTAATTCTCTCAAACTCTCTTATAATATCACTCAAACAAGATGAAGCAATGCCTTTAACAAGAGTTGATAATAATATAATAAGTAATCAAAGGAACAAGCAGGAGTATTTTCAAGGTACTTGTATATATTACTTCTCAACTCAAGATTACAAGACACTTACAAGCATAGAACATGAGTTACAATGAGAAACTATATATACTAGATCCTACAGCCGGTTATACTTGATACCAGTTGGAAACCTACGACTAAAGCATATACTACAATGCTAAAGTTAAGGTATCTTAGATAAAATATTATCTAAGATATGGTAGTCATGACATGTCCATGACTTACCTTTTGTCACCAACTAAAGATGGCAACTGTACTTAACATAAAAGGTAAACAGTAGATTAAAGTATGGTCAACTACATGGCTTTTGAGAAAACGCCATGCAGTATATCAGAGATTTGCAGCGGACTGTCAGACAGACCATACTTATGTCTACTGGATAATAGAAGTGTCTTCCGAAGGTTAACTGGCTTCGGAAGAACAAGTTCTTCCGAAGCCACTTATACTTCGGAAGATGCTTCTATGCTTCCGAGGCTTTAAGGACTTCTTTATACTTCGGAAGTTGACTTCAGAACTTTGTCTTCAAGTCTTGATTCTTCGGAAGTAACTTCTTTATCTTCGGAAGTTGGAGTTTTCCTTCGGAAGTGTATTTTACACTTAGACTTCGGAAGAGCTCCTTCTTCTTCGGAAGTCCCACACTTGGCTTCGGAAGTCCTTTGTATGTTGTACTCAAAATCTTCTAAGTGACATGGTTTTGGTTGCAACAGCCTCTCTAGATCCAACAAACTCCCCCTAGGCTGATGCTACCAAAACTTCACTTATTTCTACTTCTCAAAGTTTTCAGCACCAGGGACAACAGATATTTGTCTGTCTCTCTGTTCTTCCCGGAAGTGGTGCTGCTTGTACAAGTCATTCGTGGATAGGAGATCCAGTCTATCACTTTGAATGACATGTACCCTTTGTTGTGACCCCCTGAAGAGAGTTAGTTGACGGGAGTTGTAGTCATACTCCCATCTAACTATGGACTCAAGTTCAGGACCTTCAACCATTTGAAGAAAGGCTTTGCCTTTGGTTGCTGATCCTTTCCTTTCCTCCTCCTCTCTCAGTTTTGACTCCTCTTCGACCTTGCTTTTGGCAGTGAGCTCGGCCATGTGAAGGCTGCCTAGATGATTTCTGATGTGGGCAGCTACATCGGAGTTTGAGGGGTTGGAGAATGGTTTCTCTGCTAACTCAGCAATATCAAATCTGCTTAAGTGTAGCAGAGATGAGGCATTCAGCCTGTTAATCTCACCATTCTCTCTCTCAACAACAAAGTTGTGAGAAGAGTCTTCGAACCTCCACTGGACTATCTTCTTTCTGGGTACAAGAGATTGTCTTGGTACCCTATCTCCTTTCTTTGTGTCCAGCAGAGTCACCAGCCTTCTCCTCAGCTTCTTTTCTTCCTCATTCAATGTATCTGAATTGAGGCCAAGGAGTCTTGCAGCTTGGTCCAAAGTTCCTCTGGGCAGATCAAGAAACTCATCTCTTGTGAGGGAACTTGAGGATCCATCAACATAGTCAGGTTGACTGTATCCTCCTCACAGGAGATGTCGCTCAGAGTAGTGCAGTTGATGAGCTTAGTTTTGATTGCCTTGAATTCCTCCATAGAGAGATGTTTGGAAGGCTGAGGGGATGGTTTGATTGGTTGTTGGGTAGGTTTAGGAGTTTGGGTTCTGGGTAAGGTTTTAGGTTGGATGATGGGTAGTTTAGGTGGTTGAGGTGAGGGAATTGGTAGTTGTGATGGTGTAGGTTCAGGGGTGAAGGGTTCAGGTTCAGTTTTGATTGGGAAGGGAAAGGATATAGGTTCAGGTTGAGGTTGGGTTTGGATATTGGGCTGAGAGGTGGCTTTGAAGGTCATCCCCTGTCCCCTTCTATACATCTCCTTTCTTCTCCCCGCACGAATGTCAGCCTTGATGTCACTGACATGTCGTTGGAGAGTCTTCTCAGACATTGGACCCACTTGCCTGCCAGAGAAGCCATGAGCTTTAAGATAGTTCTTCATCCAAGCTTTGTCACCTATCTTCTTGGCGGCAGACAGTCCAGCCTCTTCTTCTTTCTTCTTCTTCTCTACCAGCTTCTCCCTTGCAGCTCTCTTTCTCTCCTTCTCCATTTGATCTTGCTCTTTGTTAAAGAGCCATAAGATCGTGTCACTATTGTGTGGAGACAACTCCTCTTGAGAGAATCCTCTGGAGAGTAGGAAAGTGATCCTTTCTCTCCTGAGCTGCAGATCAGCTTCTCTTTCTTTTCTCAGCCTTTCTTCTTCCAAGGCCAACCTTGCAGCTTCTTCTTTTTGCTGTCTTTGCAGCAAGGTTGCCTTTTCAAGCTCTATCAGCTCCTCTAATGGTAGCAGGAGTACATCTTCCGAAGCAGCCCCTAGACTGACAAGTCTATCAATTACCTCCACTCTTCTTCTATTGTTGATTGCCTCTTGGTTGGCTGCAGCTGCTTTTGTACTTGCAGCTAACAGTTTCCCAGTTGGCAGTCTTCCTTTCCTTTTAAGCTTCTCCAACCTTTCTTCTTCCTGAAGCTCTTCCGAAGTCATCTTCCTCTTGCCTTTAATGTCTTCGGAAGTGCTAGACTTTGGTGGTTCTTGGATAGAAGATCCAGGTTGGGTGGTGGAGGTAGGAGCTGAGGTCAATGCAGATGTAATAGCTAGTGGTTGGCTGAGAAAGTCCTCCCTATTAACCTCAGATGCAAGTTCCAGAATTGCATCTGTGACTATTAGATCATCGGAAAGAGAAAATAGTCCTTCCGCAGCAGCAATCTCAGCTTCGGAAGTTTGTGTTGGTTCTTCCGAGGCTTCGAATTGTGCTTCGGAAGCCTGTGAAAACACACCTTCTGTCCCAACTGTTTCAGTTGCTGGGCCATCAGTCCTAGTTTCCCCTTCGAAATCAATCTCAGGTTCCACTTGGGCCTTAGGTTGACCAACTTCCTCAACGGTGGTAGGAGGTGCATTCAACCTCTGAAGCTCTTGAGCTCCAAAGTAAATCACAGACATATCCGGACTGGGTTGTTCAATTAGGGACTCTAAAAGGAACTTGTTGAAGATCCTATTTAGATCCTGAAGCATCCTTTGATCCACTTGAAAAACAACTGGAGGAGGCTCAGGGAAGATGGCAGCTTGTTGTCTTGAGCTCAAAGAAGTAAGAGCTTGACTGATGGTATCCTGTCTTTGGCTTTGTTCCTCAACATTCTCCCCCTTTTGGTAGCATCATCTTGAGAGGTAGATGAGCTAGAGGAAGAGGTCAAGGAGACTTGAACTGGTACATGCCTAACAGATCTCTCAATCTGTTTCTCAGCTAGTTTGGCCTTGAGACTTTCAATCTCAAGTTGCTGAGTGGCAGACCTATCCTCTAAAGTCTTAACCTTTGATTCAAGGTTTGAGACTTTAGAAAGTAGGTCTCTTATGGTGAGTTGCATTCTTCCCTCATCTTCTTTTGAAGAATCACGGGGAGATGAGGTAACATACCTAGTATGTTCATCCTCACCACCAGATGTGGTTTCTTGGCACCCTGGTTTCCCTTGCACAATGATGTCTCTTTCAGAGGCATCATAGGGCATGGTTGCCGTAGATTCAGTCTGACTGTCGTTACCACTGTCCTGAGGATCCATTGAGGCTCCTTCAGTAGTGGCAGCTGAATCTACATGAGTCCCCTCCACATCAGTGGGACTCACCTCAGTAGGGCTTTGCTGGTGTGGGCTAGAGACAAGAGGTTTCTCTAGGCTCTGTTGATCCTTAATAGGGTGTAGTGGATCAACTTCATCGCCTTTGAGAGACATAGTCTCTTCACCAGCTCCGGTCAATAGGTCAGTAAAAGAGAAGGAATGAAGACCTAAGGACCCGGGACTTTGATCAATGTCAAAAGGCATTGAGCTGTCCCTTGGTGGCTGCTCAGGGGAGTATAGAGACTCACCCTGAGGGCTATCAGCTGGGGTTTTGGGCTCATGGGTCTGAGACTGAGGAGACTCAAGACCCATATTGAGGTCAATAGTGAAGGATTGGTGGACCTCTGGCTGAGTGGGAGCCCCTTGTTCCACTCTAGCCTTTTTGGTTTGAAGAGGAGGGGCTTGTTCAATCAGAGTAGATTGAACAAGGGTTCGTTTGGTACGTCTCTGGTAGGTGACAGTGATTGGAGGAGAAGGTAGATTTGGAATAGTGAGGGTAGTTGCTGGTGTGGGTTCATCACCTGTGGGGTTAACAGGGATGTCACCAGGAGCCATTGGCTCAATCATACCTGGAAGTAGTGCGGTATCCCTTCCAGTGTAGTTGGTAGACACTCTCTTCAAGACTTTGAAGATGGTCGGCCTCATTTGGGGAGCAGACAGAGCAGCTGCACAGACAAGCTTACCCTGATCTAGCTCGCAGTTGATTATGTGCTGTAGAAATCTGGGATACATAAAGAATGTGTCCCTTTGCAGATTTCCCATAAGGTTAGTCAGCACAAACCTTGAGTAGTTGAAGCGCAGGCCTTGTACCAACCCATGAACTAAGCACCCGAGTTCATAGGGAATTTGATCCCATCCCCCGGATTTGTTAGATAGACAGTGAAGAACCACATGTAGCAGGAACTTCCACTTGTAGGAGAAGTTGAATTTGTAGACTGTAGACCTGCTTACATCTCCACCGTATCCCATTTGGAGATAAGAGTTATCTAACTCAGATTTGGGGAATTCCGTCGGTGCGCCTTCATCATGGAGCTCAAGATGCTCCCTGATGATTTGTTCAGTGATGAACCAACTCTTGGCCAAAACACTTGACCTGATAGCACGAACCCCATTTAGGGTTTCAATCCGACCATTTGTCCAAAATTCGGACATTTGGTGGAGTAAATGGTAGGGTTTACGGTCAATGCTGTGTAGTATGAAGATTGGGCTAAGAAAGAGATAATATCAGAGAAGTCAGCATCCCTTGAAGAGTCAAGGAGTGCGACCTGGTTGTGCTGAGGGTTTAGAGCCATTTGAGAAAGATAGCAGAGAAAAGTTCTGAGAGAGGTAAATTGGAGAGGAAGAAAGCTTTTAGGGCAGTGAATTTGGTAAAAAGAGTGTAAGTGATTAACCGGAAGTATTTAAATGGGTGAAATGGCGGTTTAAAGGGTGGTTTGGATAAGATGATGTGAGGGTTCAGTGGATGATGTGACAGGGGCGGTAAGGTTAAGCCATTTAAATAATCCGACATCATTAACAAAATCTTTACTTTTTACAGAGTGGGGCCCCAAAGATTTCCGTTTACACAGTAAATCTTCTTCCGAGTATAAGGTATTTCCGAAGGTAAAGTTCTTCCGAAGGCAATGTACTTCCGAAGGTAAATAAATTACTTCCGAAGATACATGTTGCTTTCGGTGGAAGTATTAAGTGCTTCGGAAGTAGATCTGAGATAAACTCAATCGCTTCTTCCGAGACTTAGTACACTTCCGAGAAGAAATTATCCTATGAGAATTTGCTTCGGAAGTTATGAGATATCTTCCGAAGGCAAGTTTCTCTTCGGAAGAACTTATACTTAGTTAAATAAGAAAGGATCTTTTGTAACAGGGCTTAGATTGTATTGACATAAGACTTTACATATTGAAAAGGTTTAATTGAGATTAACTAGTCATGTTTATCATCCCAATAGCTGTAATGAGATATTTAAATCTTTGTTCATCAAATGCTTTGTGAACAAATCAGCATATTGTTCATTTGAATCAACTTTGATTAGTTTTATAAGATTTTTCTCATGAATATCTCTAATGAAATGATACCTGATATCAATGTGCTTTGTCTTAGAGTGCTTTCACTGGATTTTCAGTGATGGATATAGCACTGTTGTTGTCAATGTGGATAGGAGTGCTCATGAAGTTGAATCCATAGTCAATCATCTGGTTTTGAATCCACAACAGCTGAGCACAGCAACTTGCAGCAGCAATGTATTCAGCTTCAGCAGTTGATGTAGAGACACAGGATTGCTTTTTGCATTGCCATGAGATGATCCTTCCACCAAGAAATTGACATCCACCTGATGTTGATTTCTTGTTGATGTTGCAGCCACCACCAATCACTATCAGAGTAACCATAGAGATTAAAATCACTATTTCTTGGATACCAGAGACCTAACTTAGGTGCTCCTTTGAGGTATCTGAGGATTCTCTTGACAGCAATTAGGTGAGACACCTTTGGAGCAGCCTGATATCTTGCACAAATGCAGGTTGCAAACATGATATCAGGTCTACTTGCTGTGAGATACATCAGAGAACCAATGATTGCTCTATACTGATGTTGATCAGTATCCTCCCCCTCAGAATCAGGGCATAAATCATGGTTTCTGGGTATGGGGTCTTTGCTGCTGCTTTACAATCCTTCATATCAAATCTCTCTAAGATATCATTGACATACTTAGATTGATTGATGAAAAACCCTTCCTTCAGTTGCTTTACCTGAATTCCAAGGAAAAAGTCCATTTTTCCCATAGAACTCATTTCGAACTTCTTCTTCATAATGCTCTCAAAGTCTTTGCACATTTGGTCATTTGAGAACCAAATATGATGTCATCGACATAGACTTGAACTAGCAAAATGTCTTTCCCAGACTTTCTGATGAAGAGAGTCTTGTCAATGGTACCTCTAGTATAACCATTCTTCAGAAGAAATTGAGACAATGTCTCATACCACAGCCTAGGTGCTTGGTGCAGCCCATATAGAGCTTTATCCAACTTGCACACATAGTTTGGGTGCTGTGGGTCTTCAAATCCTGGAGGCTGGCATACGTAGACTTCCCTATCTATATCCCCATATAGAAAGGCACACTTGACATCAAGCTGGTAGACAGTGAAATTCTTGGATGCAGCATAAGCAAGAAGATCCTAACTGCCTCAAGTCTTGCAACAGGTGCAAAGACATCAGTATAATCAATTCCTTCCTCCTCTTGAGTGTATCCTTGAACCACCAGTCTTGCCTTGTTCTTGATAATCAAGCCTCTGTCATCTCTTTTGTTTCTGAAAACCCACTTGGTGCCTATAGGTACTTGACCAGATGGTAGCGGACATAGGTTCCAAACCTTTGTCTTTTGAATTGAAGCAGCTCCTCTTGCATTGATTCAACCCAGCTACTATCCTTCAAGGCATCTTCCACCTTCTTGGGTTCCATTTGGGATAAGAAGCATGAGTACAAGCAGACATTCCCATTGTGAGTTTGTCCCCTTGTTCTCACACCCTCAGAGACTTCCCCTATGATGTTTTCAGCTGGATGAGTATTGTGAATTCTGAGTCTTGGAATCACCTCCAGTTGCAAAGATAGGTCCAAGTTGGACATATTTTGCTCTGGAGCTTGAATACTTGGTCCAGCTGTTGTTTCAATCTCATTCAATGAGGACTGATTGAATGAAAGAGAAACATCATCATTTCTTTGCTGTGAAGCATCATTAACAGTTGCCTGTTCCTTCAAAAGCTGCTTCCATCAGCTTGGTGTTGTGCAGGATCACCTGAGGAGACTTGAAGATCATCAGGTGAGTCCCTTGTTGAAGTTCCACTATTTCTTGAAATGGTTATACTGTCAGATCTTTCAATAGTGGGAACTTGATTTGTTGTTGCTCTTGGGAACTTGGAGCAGGTCTGGAAGCTCAAACAGTTGATCTTCATCAGAATTGCTTTGAGCACCTGTTCCAGCTGAAACATTCTCACAAGATGGTTTAGAATAGTTTGGAAACAATTCTAAATCAAAAATATGATCAGGGCCATTCCCCCTAACACAAGGAGTGTGCTCATTAACTACAATGTTGGAGGATTCCTCAAATTGTTGGTTTTAATATTATAAACCCTGTATGCTTTAGAATAGGAGGAATATCCAACAAAGATGGCATCATCTGACTTTTCAGCAAAAATTTTGCCAAATTGTCTTTTGTGTTAAGTATGGTACACCTGCTGCCAAAGGACCTTAGAAAGCCAATGAACGGTGGCCTCTTGTTCCATAACTCATAAGGGGTCTTTCCATGTGGCTTTACTACAAGAACTCTGTTCTGCACATAGCATGCAGTGCTGACTGCCTCTGCCCAGAATGTTAGAGGCAGCTTTGAATCAGCTAACATAGTCCGAGCAGCCTCAATAAGTGTCCTATTTCTCCTCTCAGCAACACCATTTTGTTGAGGAGTTCTAGGAGCACTGTATTGTCTGGCAATCCCTTTTGAGTTACAAAATGAGTCAAGAACAAAGTTCTTAAACTCAGTCCCTTGATCACTTCTAATTATTTTAACCTTGTGATCAACTTGATTTTCTATTTTAAGAATAAAGATTTTAAAGTTTCAGCAGTTTCATCTTTAGTTCTTAAAAAGAATACCCATGTAAATCTAGTAAAATCATCAACCATCACCACACAATATGATTTCCTTCCAATGCTCATTATACTTGTGGGACCAATAGATCCATGTGCAATAAGTGTAATGGAGTAGTGATAGAGTTAACAACTTTGGATTTATGAGAAGACCTGTGTTGTTTCCCTTTCAGAAGCAACACAGTTATCTTTGCAGAAAAATTCCTTTTTAGGCAAACCATGTACCAAGTTATTTTAGCCAATTTATTCATTGTCTTAAAATTGACATGACACATTCGTTTATGCCATAGTGTTGACTCATCACTATCAGCTTTGGAAAGAAAGCATGATACTTCTCCATTGGGGAAGCATTGTTCATATCAAGCTTGTACATATCCCCTCTCCTGGGAGATCTAAGAAGCACCAATTCCTGAGGAATTGTCATCCCAGGTTTGAGGATGATGCACTCATGTTCTGTGAAAAGCATTTGATGCTTTTGATCACAAAACTGAGAAACACTTAACAGGTTGTGTTCAAGCTGTTTGACAAAGTTAACTTTGTCAACTTTTAATTTCCATTGGATATACTTCCTCTGCCAGAAATATATCCTCCGGCCTCACCTCCAAACTGGACAGGACCTCCATCATAATGTTGAAATTGTTGAAGGAGAGATCTGTTCCCTGTCATGTGCCTGGAGCATCCACTATCTACAATCCAAATGTTGTTATTCTTGTCATATGGATGTCCCTGCACATAAGGTGAGATAATTAGTTTTGATTGGAAACCCAAGCCTTATTGGTCTTGGGTTCTTCCAATGAGAGTGACATGATTGAACCAAATTTATGCATGGGGGTTCAATAGATGTCTTTGAAGAAGAGGTTTGGGCTACAGCATCTTCCTTGATCTTCCATTCCATCCCTTGGTTGATCATAGAAGATGAGCTTGATGAAGCTTTTGTAGCTTGGCATTCTTCCGAAGCTTCTTTCTTTTCGGAAGAGACCTTCACCACCTTTTCTTCCGAAGCAGTCTTCTTCTGGGATGGTTTCAAGGGGACTCTTTTGTGAGTCTTTGCAGCTTTCACTTCCGAAGCCTTTTTCCTCTCGGAAGAAGAGTTTTCTTCCGAGAGAAGCCTTGCTTCGGAAACAAGCTTTCCCTTTTCAACCACTTGAACCATTTGATATGGTCCAAATGTGAAACCTTCCCTGACTCCTTCTCTTTTAACATTATTTGCATAATGTGTGCTAGCAGGATTGTAGTAACAATCTTTAGCCATGTGGTTTTGCAGACCACACATTATGCATGCAATGTTAATTTTCTGGGAATTTGAGGGTTGCTGTTTCTTGTTCTTTTTCTCCTCATCAGCAACCTTTCCCTTTAACTTCTGATCCTTTGGTAGGATAGGAGTACTGGTACTATACTCCTTTCCTGAATCAGAAGGTCCAACCACCTGGAAATCCTGCTGATATGAATACACCCTTTTGCTTTGGGTCTATCTTCAGCTTGGATTCAGCCACCTTCTTGGCAGTTTTCCTGGCTGCTTTAGCCCTGCTTCTTCTGGCTTTGGTGGTCAGGGTTTGATCATCATTGCCTGGGAGGGCACAATTACCTGTTCCTTCCCTGTGATGGTCATGGTCTCCATAGTTGCATCACTCTTTGACTCTTTACAAGGTGGGTCAACAGATGGAACCTCTTGCTCTTCAGTACCACATCTTGGTTGTCTTATAGACTCATAAGAGTGTGGTGGAGCAATTTCATTGGTTCCCAAAACCCACTTTTGTTGTGATAGCAAAGAGTTTTGAGTGAGAGGATGATGCAAGTATGGCTTGGAAGTTTTGCTCAGAAATAGCATACTTCCGGCTTGAGCGCTTCAGCTGTGACAAGCTGGCTTGAGCCTCAGTCAATTTGGATATTAAATCCTTGATTTGAGTCTTGTAGTGGTGTGTTCATGTTTTAAAAGAGATACAGTTTTCTCTAACTCCTCAATTTTCTTTTGGTAGTCAGATTCAGCTCTTTTAAAGTCAGATTTAGCACATTTAAAGACTCAATATCGGATTTAATTTCCATCATTGTAGTCCTGGTACAATTTAACCTTTGCAATACAAGCAGGGGTACAGAGATGTTCATATACCTTATTTTCATCTGTTTCCTCCATGAGGCTTGAGCGGGAGTCACATCTTGGACCATAAAGCTCCAGTCAACTTCTTGAGCCATAGCTGCTGTTTCAGTTGACTTCGTTGGGCTTTGGTGTAGAAGGATGTGAGGAGGGCTGTGAGGTTCCCGGGTTGGATTTGGGAGCCTTGCATTCCCTTGCAAAATGGCCAAGCTGGTTACAGTTTGTAACACTTAGCCTTGCTCTTGTCAAACCCAAACTTGCTAGTGATGGGTTTTGAGGGATTGCCTTCTAGTCTCTTAAAGAACTTCTTCGCTCTGTAGGTTGAAGAGCCATTTGCTGGACAATGTCCACATACTCTATGTTACCTGGACTGAAGCACTCAAGATCATCAAAGCAGAATTGATAATCATTGGAGTGTCCACTCCCTGAGACAAACGCACAGCCCTCCTGAAAGGAGCTTTGCTGAGCTTGATGAGACCTTGGAGTCTCAGGGAAGGTGATGTAAGGCCCAGATGAACAAGATGGCTGCTGGGTGTATGACAGGTACTGCTGAGACTGGGAGATACCTGAGCCTTCAGCAACCATTAAAGCGTTGCTAGCAGGAGGCTTAAGGGTCTGCTTGCTTGGTGACCCTTCTACTTTCCATTTCCAAACGGTATCCATCAAGGATCCCATAGAGTTCGGTCATGGTGAGAATGTTTAAATTCTCTGTTCTCTTAATGGAGACACAGTAGAAAGTCCACTCATTGGGTAGAGCACTCATGAACTTTCAGGTAAGGTCTCTAAGTTCTTGAGTGATTCCCACAGATTGGAGGGAGGAGATAAGATCCATATATCCTGAAATATGCTGGCTAAAAGTTTCTCCAGCACAATAGGTGAAGTTCTCAAACTGCTGCTTCAGTGAGTCCTTCTTTGAATCATTAGAGCTCCGAGTACATTTGAGCAAGTGCATCAAAGAGTTCTTTGGCTGACTTACAATGCTCAAAACCCCACCATGATGGAGTTTGGGATTGCGGTCATGAGAACAGTCATAGCATTGCTGTCTATGTCAAGCTTCTTCCTGTCTTCATCGGAGTAGTCTTCAACAGCCTTCTCGATCATGGCACCGTTTCCACCAGCAACTTTTGGCTTGTACGGGCCATTAAGGATGGACTGCCACATCTTGCTATCCTAGTATCTGATGAAGCCTTCATTCTTCTGCTCCAAGACCTGAAGTTTCAGGGTCGATGATGGGAGCTTTGGTCATCGTTCCCATTTCAACTTCAGATTTGATGAGGGCCATTTTGAGTGAGGTATAAGGAGGAGTGAAAAACTGGTGATTAGGATGGTAAGATCTCACAATCAAGAGCCTAAAAAGCTCTGATACAATTGCAGGATCGGTTTGTCACTTAACACTTGTAATTCTCTCAAACTCACTTATAATATCACTCAACAAGATGAAGCAATGCCTTTAACAAGAGTTGATCAATAATAAATTATTTTATAACACGTGGCTAAAATTTATATAAAAATTATTTCATATTTATATAAATTATAATTAAAAATTCCTCTTGTAACTAAAATAAATCAAAGAAAAATTACAAATTCTGAAGACTTAAGTAACATCCTAAATTTTATTGTGTGTCGGTAAATAAAAAAAGTATTAAAGAAAAAAAATATTAAAAAAAGCAAAGAAAACCTATGTCCTATAGTGTCAGTTTTTTTAATAACTGAAGTTAAAAATCAAAAAGATAAAGAAATGTTGGAAGAAAGCTTCGATCTTGGGGCTCGTATGTGTAAGGATTGTGGTGAAGCAATAAACCAAAATCAACTATTTGTTCTAGTGTGTGAATTATAACTTAAAATAAAAAATTAAAAAATCTAGACATACATAATTAATATATACTAGGAATGCCCAACCGCGCGTTGCGCGGTTTTCTGTTTTTTAATCTTAGCTACGCGGACAAAACATAACAGATGAAAGCCATATTTATTTGATGTCAACTAAAAACAAAATGGTTGCTAAAATTCTTCACGTACATACATAAAACCTAAAAAGCGGCGATAACAATCAGAAAAAAAAAAACAAACAAAATGCAAACACTACTACACCATATAACTTGCATAGCAAATATAACATTTAAGAAACCCAAAATCAAACTACCTACGAAATGGTAATATGAACAATTTAGAAGCTTGGTACATGCTAGTACCAGAACAACCATATGTATGCAAAACGTGTCACATCAGAGCATTAAAAACATATTAATCAATAACATGACCCACTAATAAACAATTGAAAAATCTATGTACCAAGAAGCTTATGATAAGGAATTAAATTTATGTTTGAACAATATATACGTTGACACAATACCTAACTGATCTAAACTTAAGAATTCATTTGTAGTCCATAATATTGATAATAAAGCAGAATTTATGAATCATGTATCCAAAGCAACCTAAATGGATTTAAAAATTTGTTTGAAGCACTAATAATCTGAAATAGCAAATACAATTCCCTTGATGAACATTTTAATACTTTTTCATAGAATAACCCCCTTTTGATTTCAAAAACCATCCAATAAAAAATCCATATCAAGAGTAATATAACAAAACTTGTTACATCAACTGAGCAATAGTAAAATATAGTAAACAAAACAATGAAACTCCAAAGCTAAATTCTAATAGAAATAAGCACAATATGCAAAGATATCACATACCTGGAAGATGAAAAGCAAAAGAAAGCTAATCCTAAGAAGAACATATGCAAGATGCTTTCAAAACAATGAATGCATCAGAATGCTGAAGTAAAAGAACTTGTAAGAGAAAATAATGCTCATTGCTTCAAAAGATGTTCTTAGATTTACTAATGAAGTACAAACAATTTTGCAATCCATGAAGCTAGAGATGCTTGGTACAAACACCAATATTAGGTGTTCATACCAGCACTAAAATTATCTCATTTTTAATATGTAACTTGTACTTATTAACAATCTGACGTTTGGATTTAGGTTATGTAGATTCAAATATCAATCAAATGTAACCATGGCCATCATAAACCATACAAAATCCCTTGTATAGTTGTATAAGAAAATGTCTTAGTTTCTTATTTTTGCCTACAACAGGCCAATTGTTTACTATAAAATATAGAGCAAAGTATCCAAATCAATAAACAGCCTTTTATACTTGAATCGTGATATAAAACCGTCTTTGATGGCACGACCACGTTGTCCTCACACTTTCTTCACGTGTTGAAGGGTCGTCAGGCTGAGAAGCAGCACGAACAACCGCAAGAGCACCACCACTTAGGGTTTTAGATAGGTGCCGGACCAACAATGATAGCAAACCCAGTAGAGACTATCAGGAGCTATACAGTTCCTAATAACGAATAACAAACAACCTCAAGCTTTTCATCGTAAACGTTTAGACGATAGTGCAGAAATCAACAACGAATGCAAGGTAAATATGGCGAATAGAAGCATAACCTTAACAAAATCGGAAAACAACAATCCATTGCAATTACCAGCACCAAACATATAAAATTGACATCACCATGCACCAAGAAACCATACCATGTTCCTCAGGAAGTAAAAACAAACATCACCCTAATTTAAAAAAAAAAAAAGAGTTGAGCAATCACAAACCAACATCAGATTAACAATCGGTCTCATAAGATTTCACAAAACCTAACATGAACTCCAAAATTAACAACCAACAAAGAGTAGAAGCATACAGCAGAGCAAAGAAGGTTGATTAAAGGAGAAGTGCAGATCGAGAACCATGAAACTAAAACCCAAATATCCATCCTCATTTCTCTATCTCATCCTCTTTTTGTTTCTGTTGAGACCGTGAAGTAGACCCGAAACGTGGCAAGGCAGAAGAGAAAGTAGATATGTTACGTGGTGCGTCGGGAGTGCGGGACAAAAATAGTGGGCCTTAGTCACCTAACTCAACCATAATAAGCATATTAGACTTGTACTCTGTGCATCGAAGAGTACTTTGTACTGTTCATTTCAGTCTGTAATAATAATAGAGTAATATAATGTTAACTTGTAATTTTATTTTTTAACCCCACGTCACAACCACACTCATAGATCCGCCTCACGCCCTAGGGGGCGTGTTCCACGCCTGTAATACCAGTTAAGGATGGTCAATACAATAAAATAGGAAACCGGGTTTATGTAGAGGATACTAAAAACACAAGCAAATAATGAGACAGAACAAAAGAACACGAACAAATAAATATGGTTTTCAAAAATGTTGTATATTGATCTTAAGTTATTTTAAAAGTGTTACAAATCATAAGATAAAATATAATAACGTGAGATACTTTATACTATATCCTACAGCCACCCATACTTAGAAGCCCAGTTGGAGATACTAATCTACACAACAAGATCAATGCAAATTCAAAAGACAGATTGTCTTTTGCTAGTGACTATAACATGTCATAGCTCACATCCTAATATATTACAAAAAGGATAAAAGGTACAAAATAAAAAGTTACAGACTCTAAACCTTAATCTATAATTGTAAAAGCATGGACCTTTTCACCAACTTATACAAGTTTGTGAGTCTTCAGAGTTGTAGTGGAAAGTGGGCCAGCTTTATGTAAAACTAGATCAGAGAAAGCATGTCTTCTCTATCTTCGGAAGAAATTAGTCTTCATTTCATTGGCTTCGCAAGACTTATTCTTTGAATCTTCGGAAGACTTCATCTATGGCTTCGGAAGATTTGGTATTTGGCTTTGAAAGATTTTACACTTAGGATAATTTCTATGAGGAGTGTAAAACTTCCGAATTAACTTCTACATTGTACATAAGTGCATGCATGTTGGAAGCTCTTTGATTACTTTGGTTGCATTAGCCTTTCTCATATAACCATACAAACTCCCTTAGGCTGATACTACCAAAACAGAGAATGTTGGATCTAGAGAGGCTGTTGCAACCAAAACCATGTCACTTAGAAGATTTTGAGTACTGCATACAAGGACTTCCGAAGCCAAGTGTGGGACTTCCGAAGGAAGAAAGAAGGAGCTCTTCCGAAGTCTAAGTGTAAAATACACTTCCGAAGGAAAACTCCAACTTCCGAAGATAAAGAAGTACTTCCGAAGAATCAAGACTTGAAGACAAAGTTCTGAAGTCAACTTCCGAAGTATAAAGAAGTCCTTAAAGCCTCGGAAGCATAGAAGCATCTTCCGAAGTATAAGTGGCTTCGGAAGAGACTTGTTCTTCCGAAGCCAGTTAACCTTCGGAAGACACTTCTATTATCCAGTAGACATAAGTATGGTCTGTCTGACAGTCCGCTGCAAATCTCTGAGATACTGCATGGCGTTTTCTCAAAAGCCATGTAGTTGACCATACTTTAATCTACTGTTTACCTTTTATGTTAAGTACAGTTGCCATCTTTAGTTGGTGACAAAAGGTAAGTCATGGACATGTCATGACTACCATATCTTAGATAATACTTTATCTAAGATACCTTAACTATAGCATTGTAGTATATGCTTTAGTCGTAGGTTTCCAGCTGGTATCAAGTATAACCGGCTGTAGGATCTAGTATATATAGTTTCTCATTGTAACTCATTTGTTATGCTTGTAAGTGTCTTGTAATCTTGAGTTGAGAAGTAATATATACAAGTACCTTGAAAATACTCCTGCTTGTTCCTTTGATTACTTATTATATTATTATCAACTCTTGTTAAAGGCATTGCTTCATCTTGTTTGAGTGATATTATAAGTGAGTTTGAGAGAATTACAAGTGTTAAGTGACAAAACCCGATCCTGCAATTGGTATCAGAGCTTTTTAGGCTCTTGATTGTGAGATCTTACCATCCTAATCAACCAGTTTTTCACTCCTCCTTATACCTCACTCAAAAATGGCCCTCATCAAATCTGAAGTTGAAATGGGAACGATGACCAAAGCTCCCATCATCGACCCTGAAAACTTCAGGTCTTGGAGCAGAAGAATGGAAGGCTTCATCAGATACCAGGATAGCAAGATGTGGCAGTCCATCGTTAATGGCCCGTACAAGCCAAAAGTTGCTGGTGGAAACGGTGCCATGATCGAGAAGGCTGTTGAAGACTACTCCGATGAAGACAGGAAGAAGCTTGACATAGACAGCAATGCTATGACTGTTCTCATGACTGCAATCCCAAACTCCATCATGGTGGGGTTTGAGCATTGTAAGTCAGCCAAAGAACTCTTTGATGCACTTGCTCAAATGTACTCGAGCTCTAATGATTCAAAGAAGGACTCACTGAAGCAGCAGTTTGAGAACTTCACCTATGTTGCTGGAGAAACTTTTAGCCAGCAATATTTCAGGTATATGGATCTTATCTCCTCCCTCCAATCTGTGGGAATCACTCAAGAACTTAGAGACCTTACCAGAAAGTTCATGAGTGCTCTACCCAATGAGTGGACTTTCTACTGTGTCTCATTAAGAGAACAGAGAATTTAAACACTCTCACCATGACCGAACTCTATGGGATCCTTGATGGATACCGTTTGGAAATGGAAAGTAAGAAGGGTCACCAAGCAAGCAGACCCTTGAGCCTTCCTGCTAGCAACGCTTTAATGGTTGCTGAAGGCTCAGGTATCTCCCAGTCTCAGCAGTACCTGTCATACACCCAGCAGCCATCTTGTTCATCTGGGCCTTACATCACATTCCCTGAGACTCCAAGGTCTCATCAAGCTCAGCAAAGCTCCTTTCAGGAGGGCTGTGCGTTTGTCTCAGGGAGTGGACACTCCAATGATCATCAATTCTGCTTTGATGATCTTGAGTGCTTCAGTCCAGATGACATAGAGTATGTGGACATTGTCCAGCAAATGGCTCTTCTAACCTACAGAGCGAAGAAGTTCTTTAAGAGAACTGGAAGGCAATTCCCTCAAAACCCAATCACTAGCAAGTTTGGGTTTGACAAGAGCAAGGCTAAGTGTTACAACTGTAACCAGCTTGGCCATTTTGCAAGGGAATGCAAGGCTCCCAAGTCCAACCCGGGAACCTCACAGGCCTCCACACATCCTTCTACACCAAAGCCCAACGGGAAGTCAACTGAAACTGCAGCTATGGCTCAAGAAGTTGACTGGAGCTTTATGGTCCAAGATGTGACTCCTGCTCAAGCACTCATGGCAGGAACAGATGAAAATAAGGTATATGAACATCTCTGTACCCCTGCTTGTATTGCTAAGGTTAAGTTGTACCAGGACTACAATATGGAAATTAAATCCGATATTGAGTCTTTAAATGTGCTAAAATCTGACTTTAAAAGAGCTGAATCTGACTACCAAAAGAAAATTGAGGAGTTAGAGAAAACTGTATCTCTTTTAAAACATGAACACAACAACTACAAGACTCAAATCAAGGATTTAATATCCAAATTGACTGAGGCTCAAGCCCAGCTTGTCACAGCTGAGGCTCAAGCCAGGAAGTATGCTATTTCTGAGCAAAACTTCCAAGCCATACTTGCATCATCCTCTCACTCCAAATTTGCTATCAAAACAAAAGTGGGTTGGGAACCAATGAAATTGCTCCACCACACTCTTATGAGTCTGTAAGACAACCAAGATGTGGTACTGAAGAGCAAGAGGTTCCATCTGTTGACCCACCTTGTAAAGAGTCAAAGAGTGATGCAACTGTGGAGACCATGACCATCACAGGGAAGGAACAGGTAATTGAGCCCTCCCAGACCAATGATGATCAAACCCTGACCACCAAAGCCAGAAGAAGCAGGGCTAAAGCAGCCAGAAAAACTGCCAAGAAGGTGGCTGAATCCAAGCTGAAGATAGACCCAAAGCAAAGGGTGTATTCATATCAGCAGGATTCCAGGTGGTTGGACCTTCTGATTCAGGAAAGGAGTATATACCAGTACTCCTATCCTACCAAAGGATCAGAAGTTAAAGGGAAAGGTTGCTGATGAGGAGAAAAAGAACAAGAAACAGCAACCCTCCAATTCCCAGAAAATTAACATTGCATGCATAATGTGTGGTCTGCAAAACCACATGGCTAAAGATTGTTACTACAATCCTGCTAGCACACATTATGCAAATAATGTTAAAAGAGAAGGAGTCAGGGAAGGTTTCACATTTGGACCATATCAAATGGTTCAAGTGATGAAAAAGGGAAAGCTTGTTTCCGAAGCAAGGCTTGTCTCGGAAGAAAACTCTTCTTCCGAGAGGAAAAAGGCTTCGGAAGTGAAAGCTGCAAAGACTCACAAAAGAGTCCCCTTGAAACCATCCCAGAAGAAGACTGCTTCGGAAGAAAAGGTGGTGAAGGTCTCTTCCGAAAAGAAAGAAGCTTCGGAAGAATGCCAAGCTACAAAAGCTTCATCAAGCTCATCTTCTATGATCAACCAAGGGATGGAATGGAAGATCAAGGAAGATGCTGTAGCCCAAACCTCTTCTTCAAAGACATCTATTGAACCCCCATGCATAAATTTTGGTTCAATCATGTCACTCTCATTGGAAGAACCCAAGACCAAAAGGCTTGGGTTTCCAATCAAAACTAATTATCTCACCTTATGTGCAGGGACATCCATATGACAAGAATAACAACATTTGGATTGTAGATAGTGGATGCTCCAGGCACATGACAGGGAACAGATCTCTCCTTCAACAATTTCAACATTATGATGGAGGTCCTGTCCAGTTTGGAGGTGAGGCCGGAGGATATATTTCTGGCAGAGGAAGTATATCCAACGGAAAGTTAAAAGTTGACAAAGTTAATTTTGTCAAACAGCTTGAACACAACCTGTTAAGTGTTTCTCAGTTTTGTGATCAAAAGCATCAAATGCTTTTCACAGAACATGAGTGCATCATCCTCAAACCTGGGATGACAATTCCTCAGGAATTGGTGCTTCTTAGATCTCCCAGGAGAGGGGATATGTACAAGCTTGATATGAACAATGCTTCCCCAATGGGAGAAGTATCATGCTTTCTTTCCAAAGCTGATAGTGATGAGTCAACACTATGGCATAAACGAATGTGTCATGTCAATTTTAAGACAATGAATAAATTGGCTAAAAATAACTTGGTACATGGTTTGCCTAAAAAGGAATTTTTCTGCAAAGATAACTGTGTTGCTTGCCTGAAAGGGAAACAACACAGGTCTTCTCATAAATCCAAAGTTGTTAACTCTATCACTACTCCATTACACTTATTGCACATGGATCTATTTGGTCCCACAAGTATAATGAGCATTGGAAGGAAATCATATTGCCTTGTGGTAGTTGATGATTTTACTAGATTTACATGGGTATTCTTTTTAAGAACTAAAGATGAAACTGCTGAAACTTTAAAATCTTTTATTCTTAAAATAGAAAATCAAGTTGATCACAAGGTTAAAATAATTAGAAGTGATCAAGGGACTGAGTTTAAGAACTTTGTTCTTGACTCATTTTGTAACTCAAAAGGGATTGCCAGACAATACAGTGCTCCTAGAACTCCTCAACAAAATGGTGTTGCTGAGAGGAGAAATAGGACACTTATTGAGGCTGCTCGGACTATGTTAGCTGATTCAAAGCTGCCTCTAACATTCTGGGCAGAGGCAGTCAGCACTGCATGCTATGTGCAGAACAGAGTTCTTGTAGTAAAGCCACATGGAAAGACCCCTTATGAGTTATGGAACAAGAGGCCACCGTTCATTGGCTTTCTAAGGTCCTTTGGCAGCAGGTGTACCATACTTAACACAAAAGACAATTTGGCAAAATTTGCTGAAAAGTCAGATGATGCTATCTTTGTTGGATATTCCTCCTATTCTAAAGCTTACAGGGTTTATAATATTAAAAACCAACAATTTGAGGAATCCTCCAACATTGTAGTTAATGAGCACACTCCTTGTGTTAGGGGGAATGGCCCTGATCATATTTTTGATTTAGAATTGTTTCCAAACTATTCTAAACCATCTTGTGAGAATGTTTCAGCTGGAACAGGTGCTCAAAGCAATTCTGATGAAGATCAACTGTTTGAGCTTCCCAGACCTGCTCCAAGTTCTCCAAGAGCAACAACAAATCAAGTTCCCACTATTGAAAGATCTGACAGTATAACCATTTCAAGAAATAGTGGAACTTCAACAAGGGATTCACCTGATGATCTTCAAGTCTCCTCAGGTGATCCTACACAACACCAAGCTGATGGAAGCAGCATTTTGAAGGAACAGGCAACTGTTAATGATGCTTCACAGCAAAGAAATGATGATGTTTCTCTTTCATTCAATCAGTCCTCATTGAATGAGATTGAAACAACAGCTGGACCAAGTATTCAAGCTCCAGAGCAAAATATGTCCAACTTGGACCTATCTTTGCAACTGGAGGTGATTCCAAGACTCAGAATTCACAATACTCATCCAGCTGAAAACATCATAGGGGAAGTCTCTGAGGGTGTGAGAACAAGGGGACAAACTCACAATGGGAATGTCTGCTTGTACTCATGCTTCTTATCCCAAATGGAACCCAAGAAGGTGGAAGATGCCTTGAAGGATAGTAGCTGGGTTGAATCAATGCAAGAGGAGCTGCTTCAATTCAAAAGACAAAAGGTTTGGAACCTATGTCCGCTACCATCTGGTCAAGTACCTATAGGCACCAAGTGGGTTTTCAGAAACAAAAGAGATGACAGAGGCTTGATTATCAAGAACAAGGCAAGACTGGTGGTTCAAGGATACACTCAAGAGGAAGGAATTGATTATACTGATGTCTTTGCACCTGTTGCAAGACTTGAGGCAGTTAGGATCTTCCTTGCTTATGCTGCATCCAAGAATTTCACTGTCTACCAGCTTGATGTCAAGTGTGCCTTTCTATATGGGGATATAGATAGGGAAGTCTACGTATGCCAGCCTCCAGGATTTGAAGACCCACAGCACCCAAACTATGTGTGCAATTGGATAAAGCTCTATATGGGCTGCACCAGGCACCTAGGCTGTGGTATGAGACATTGTCTCAATTTCTTCTGAAGAATGGTTATACTAGAGGAACCATTGACAAGACTCTCTTCATCAGAAAGTCTGGGAAAGACATTTTGCTAGTTCAAGTCTATGTCGATGACATCATATTTGGTTCCTCAAATGACCAAATGTGCAAAGACTTTGAGAGCATTATGAAGAAGAAGTTCGAAATGAGTTCTATGGGAAAAATGGACTTTTTCCTTGGAATTCAGGTAAAGCAACTGAAGGAAGGGTTTTTCATCAATCAATCTAAGTATGTCAATGATATCTTAGAGAGATTTGATATGAAGGATTGTAAAGCAGCAAAGACGCCCATACCCAGAAACCATGATTTATGCCCTGATTCTGAGGGGGAGGATACTGATCAACATCAGTATAGAGCAATCATTGGTTCTCTGATGTATCTCACAGCAAGTAGACCTGATATCATGTTTGCAACCTGCATTTGTGCAAGATATCAGGCTGCTCCAAAGGTGTCTCACCTAATTGCTGTCAAGAGAATCCTCAGATACCTCAAAGGAGCACCTAAGTTAGGTCTCTGGTATCCAAGAAATAGTGATTTTAATCTCTATGGTTACTCTGATAGTGATTATGGTGGCTGCAACATCAACAAGAAATCAACATCAGGTGGATGTCAATTTCTTGGTGGAAGGATCATCTCATGGCAATGCAAAAAGCAATCCTGTGTCTCTACATCAACTGCTGAAGCTGAATACATTGCTGCTGCAAGTTGCTGTGCTCAGCTGCTGTGGATTCAAAACCAGATGATTGACTATGGATTCAACTTCATGAGCACTCCTATCCACATTGACAACAACAGTGCTATATCCATCACTGAAAATCCAGTGAAGCACTCAAAGACAAAGCACATTGATATCAGGTATCATTTCATTAGAGATATTCATGAGAAAAATCTTATAAAACTAATCAAAGTTGATTCAAATGAACAATATGCTGATTTGTTCACCAAAGCATTTGATGAACAAAGATTTAAATATCTCATTACAGCTATTGGGATGATAAACATTGACTAGTTAATCTCAATTGAAAACCTTTTCAATATGTAAAGTCTTATGTCAATACAATCTAAGCCCTGTTACAAAAGATCCTTTCTTATTTAACTAAGTATAAGTTCTTCCGAAGAGAAACTTGCCTTCGGAAGATATCTAGCATAACTTCCGAAGCAAATTTCTCATAGGATAATTTTCTTCTCGGAAGTGTACTAAGTCTCGGAAGAAGCGATTGAGTTTATCTCAGATCTACTTCCGAAGCACTTAATACTTTCCACTTGAAAGCAACATGTATCTTCGGAAGTAAGTTATTTACCTTCGGAAGTACATTTGCCTTCGGAAGAACTTTACCTTCGGAAATACCTTATACTCGGAAGAAAGATTTTACTGTGTAACGGAAATCTTTTGGGCCCCACTCTGTAAAAAGTAAAGATTTTGTTAATGATGTCGGATTATTTAAATGGCTTAACCTTACCGCCCCTGTCACATCATCCTCTGAACCCTCACATCATCTTATCCAAACCACCCTTTAAACCGCCATTTCACCCATTTAAATACTTCCGGTTAATCACTTACACTCTTTTTACCAAATTCACTGCCCTAAAAGCTTTCTTCTTCTCCAATTTACCTCTCTCAGAACTTTTCCTCTGCTATCTTTCTCAAATGGCTCTAAACCCTCAGCACAACCAGGTCGCACTCCTTGACTCTTCAAGGGATGCTGACTTCTCTGATATTATCTCTTTCTTAGCCCAATCTTCATACTACACAGCATTGACCGTAAACCCTACCATTTACTCCAACCAAATGTCCGAATTTTGGGCAAATGGTCGGATTGAAACCCTAAATGGGGTTCGTGCTATCAGGTCAAGTGTTTGTGGCCAAGAGTTGGTCATCACTGAACAAATCATCAGGGAGCATCTTGAGCTCCATGATGAAGGCGCACCGACGGAATTCCCCAAATCTGAGTTAGATAACTCTTATCTCCAAATGGGATACGGTGGAGATGTAAGCAGGTCTACAGTCTACAAATTCAACTTCTCCTACAAGTGGAAGTTCCTGCTACATGTGGTTCTTCACTGTCTATCTAACAAATCCGGGGGATGGGATCAAATTCCCTATGAACTCGGGTGCTTAGTTCATGGGTTGGTACAAGGCCTGCGCTTCAACTACTCAAGGTTTGTGCTGACTAACCTTATGGGAAATCTGCAAAGGGACACATTCTTTATGTATCCCAGATTTCTACAGCACATAATCAACTGCGAGCTAGATCAGGGTAAGCTTGTCTGTGCAGCTGCTCTGTCTGCTCCCCAAATGAGGCCGACCATCTTCAAAGTCTTGAAGAGAGTGTCTACCAACTACACTGGAAGGGATACCGCACTACTTCCAGGTATGATTGAGCCAATGGCTCCTGGTGACATCCCTGTTAACCCCACAGGTGATGAACCCACACCAGCAACTACCCTCACTATTCCAAATCTACCTTCTCCTCCAATCACTGTCACCTACCAGAGACGTACCAAACGAACCCTTGTTCAATCTACTCTGATTGAACAAGCCCCTCCTCTTCAAACCAAAAAGGCTAGAGTGGAACAAGGGGCTCCCACTCAGCCAGAGGTCCACCAATCCTTCACTATTGACCTCAATATGGGTCTTGAGTCTCCTCAGTCTCAGACCCATGAGCCCATAACCCCAGCTGATAGCCCTCAGGGTGAGTCTCTATACTCCCCTGAGCAGCCACCAAGGGACAGCTCAATGCCTTTTGACATTGATCAAAGTCCCGGGTCCTTAGGTCTTCATTCCTTTTCTTTTACTGACCTATTGACCGGAGCTGGTGAAGAGCTGGTGAAGAGACTATGTCTCTCAAAGGCGATGAAGTTGATCCACTACACCCTATTAAGGATCAACAGAGCCTAGAGAAACCTCTTGTCTCTAGCCCACACCAGCAAAGCCCTACTGAGGTGAGTCCCACTGATGTGGAGGGGACTCATGTAGATTCAGCTGCCACTACTGAAGGAGCCTCAATGGATCCTCAGGACAGTGGTAACGATAGTCAGACTGAATCTACGGCAACCATGCCCTATGATGCCTCTGAAAGAGACATCATTGTGCAAGGGAAACCAGGGTGCCAAGAAACCACATCTGGTGGTGAGGATGAACATACTAGGTATGTTACCTCATCTCCCCGTGATTCTTCAAAAGAAGATGAGGGAAGAATGCAACTCACAATAAGAGACCTACTTTCTAAAGTCTCAAACCTTGAATCAAAGGTTAAGACTTTAGAGGATAGGTCTGCCACTCAGCAACTTGAGATTGAAAGTCTCAAGGCCAAACTAGCTGAGAAACAGATTGAGAGATCTGTTAGGCATGTACCAGTTCAAGTCTCCTTGACCTCTTTCTCTAGCTCATCTACCTCTCAAGATGATGCTACCAAAAAGGGGGAGAATGTTGAGGAACAAAGCCAAAGACAGGATACCATCAGTCAAGCTCTTACTTCTTTGAGCTCAAGACAACAAGCTGCCATCTTCCCTGAGCCTCCTCCAGTTGTTTTTCAAGTGGATCAAAGGATGCTTCAGGATCTAAATAGGATCTTCAACAAGTTCCTTTTAGAGTCCCTAATTGAACAACCCAGTCCGGATATGTCTGTGATTTACTTTGGAGCTCAAGAGCTTCAGAGGTTGAATGCACCTCCTACCACCGTTGAGGAAGTTGGTCAACCTAAGGCCCAAGTGGAACCTGAGATTGATTTCGAAGGGGAAACTAGGACTGATGGCCCAGCAACTGAAACAGTTGGGACAGAAGGTGTGTTTTCACAGGCTTCCGAAGCACAATTGAAGCCTCGGAAGAACCAACACAAACTTCCGAAGCTGAAATTGCTGCTGCGGAAGGACTGTTCTCTCTTTCCGATGATCTAATAGTCACAGATGCAATTCTGGAACTTGCATCTGAGGTTAATAGGGAGGATTTTCTCAGCCAACCACTAGCTATCACATCTGCATTGACCTCAGCTCCTACCTCCACCACCCAACCTGAATCTTCTACCCAAGAACCACCAAAGTCTAGTACTTCCGAAGACATAAAAGGCAAAAGGAAGATGACTTCGGAAGAGCTTCAGGAAGAAGAAAGGTTGGAGAAGCTTAAAAGGAAAGGAAGACTGCCAACTGGGAAACTGTTAGCTGCAAGTACAAAAGCAGCTGCAGCCAACCAAGAGGCAATCAACAATAGAAGAAGAGTGGAGATAATTGATAGACTTGTCAGTCTAGGGGCTGCTTCGGAAGATGTACTCCTGCTACCATTAGAGGAGCTGATAGAGCTTGAAAAGGCAACCTTGCTGCAAAGACAGCAAAAAGAAGAAGCTGTGAGGTTGGCCTTGGAAGAAGAAAGGCTGAGAAAAGAAAGAGAAGCTGATCTGCAGCTGAGGAGAGAAAGGATCACTTTCCTACTCTCCAGAGGATTCTCTCAAGAGGAGTTGTCTCCACACAATAGTGACACAATCTTATGGCTCTTTAACAAAGAGCAAGATCAAATGGAGAAGGAGAGAAAGAGAGCTGCAAGGGAGAAGCTGGTAGAGAAGAAGAAGAAAGAAGAAGAGGCTGGACTGTCTGCCGCCAAGAAGATAGGTGAGAAAGCTTGGACGAAGAACTATCTTAAAGCTCATGGCTTCTCTGGCAGGCAAGTGGGTCCAATGTCTGAGAAGACTCTCCAACGACATGTCAGTGACATCAAGGCTGACATTCGTGTAGGGAGAAGAAAGGAGATGTATAGAAGGGGACAGGGGATGACCTCCAAAGCCACCTCTCAGCCCAAAATCCAAACCCAACCTCAACCTGAACCAATACCCTTTCCCTTCCCAATCAAAACTGAACCTGAACCCTTTACCCCTGAACCTACACCATCACAACTACCAATTCCCTCACCTCAACCACCTAAACTACCCATCATCCAACCTAAAACCTTACCCAGAACCCAAACTCCTAAACCTACCCAACAACCAATCAAACCATCCCCTCAGCCTTCCAAACATCTCTCTATGGAGGAATTCAAGGCGATCAAAACTAAGCTCATCAACTGCACTACTCTGAGCGACATCTCCTGTGAGGAGGATTCAGTCAACCTGACTTATGTTGATGGATCCTCAAGTTCCCTCACAAGAGATGAGTTTCTTGATCTGCCCAGAGGAACTTTGGACCAAGCCGCAAGACTCCTTGGCCTTAATTCAGATACATTGAATGAGGAAGAAAAGAAGCTGAGGAGAAGGCTGGTGACTCTGCTGGACACAAAGAAAGGAGATAGGGTACCAAGACAATCTCTTGTACCCAGAAAGAAGATAGTCCAGTGGAGGTTCGAAGACTCTTCTCACAACTTTGTTGTTGAGAGAGAGAATGGTGAGATTAACAGGCTGAATGCCTCATCTCTGCTACACTTAAGCAGATTTGATATTGCTGAGTTAGCAGAGAAACCATTCTCCAACCCCTCAAACTCCGATGTAGCTGCCCACATCAGAAATCATCTTGGCAGCCTTCACATGGCCGAGCTCACTGCCAGAAGCAAGGTCGAAGAGGAGTCAAAACTAAGAGAGGAGGAGGAAAGGAAAGGATCAGCAACCAAAGGCAAAGCCTTTCTTCAAATGGTTGAAGGTCCTGAACTTGAGTCCATAGTTAGATGGGAGTATGACTACAACTCCCGTCAACTAACTCTCTTCAGGGGGTCACAACAAAGGGTACATGTCATTCAAAGTGATAGACTGGATCTCCTATCCACGAATGACTTGTACAAGCTTCTCAGCACCACTTCCGGAAAGAACAGAGAGACAGACGAATATCTGTTGTCCCTGGTGCTGAAGACTTTGAGAAGTAGAAATAAGTGAAGTTTTGGTAGCATCAGCCTAGGGGGAGTTTGTTGGATCTAGAGAGGCTGTTGCAACCAAAACCATATCACTTAGAAGATTTTGAGTACTGCATACAAAGGACTTCCGAAGCCAAGTGTGGGACTTCCGAAGGAAGAAGGAGCTCTTCCGAAGTCTAAGTGTAAAATACACTTCCGAAGGAAAACTCCAACTTCCGAAGATAAAGAAGTTACTTCCGAAGAATCAAAACTTGAAGACAAAGTTCTGAAGTCAACTTCCGAAGTATAAAGAAGTCCTTAAAGCCTCGGAAGCATAGAAGCATCTTCCGAAGTATAAGTGGCTTCGGAAGAACTTGTTCTTCCGAAGCCAGTTAACCTTCGAAAGACACTTCTATTATCCAGTAGACATAAGTATGGTCTGTCTGACAGTCCGCTGCAAATCTCTGAGATACTGCATGGCGTTTTCTCAAAAGCCATGTAGTTGACCATACTTTAATCTACTGTTTACCTTTTTATGTTAAGTACAGTTGACATCTTTAGTTGGTGACAAAAGGTAATCACGATAAATTCAGCACTGGTCGACAAAGGCCGACGTCCCATCAGGCAACCTCCTCTTGGGATCGGAGGCCCCCTCAACCTCTTAATAAGGGGTTTTGAAAGCGCCCCGTCTAAATTGCATGGCTTCGGTTGGTCACTTGCGGGAGTCATGGACATGTCATGACTACCATATCTTAGATAATACTTTATCTAAGATACCTTAACTTTAGCATTGTAGTATATGCTTTAGTCGTAGGTTTCCAGCTGGTATCAAGTAACCGGCTGTAGGATCTAGTATATATAGTTTCTCATTGTAACTCTTGTAGTATGCTTGTAAGTGTCTTGTAATCTTGAGTTGAGAAGTAATATATACAAGTACCTTGAAAATACTCCTGCTTGTTCCTTTGATTACTTATTATATTATTATCAACTCTTGTTAAAGGCATTGCTTCATCTTGTTTGAGTGATATTATAAGTGAGTTTGAGAGAATTACAAGTGTTAAGTGACAAAACCCGATCCTGCATTTTTTTTTGTATATGGTTGTTGAATTTAGTCTCATTTTGATTTTGATTTGACAATGACCAACCCATACATGAACATGTTATTAGTACAGTCAAATTATTTTATTCTTTCTATTTTTCTCTATACATACATATAGATACATGAAGAAAAATAGAGATAAGAGAGTGTTTTAATAACAAGAACTAGTGTTTGTATAACTGATATCGGTTTGTCAAGCCTAATCAAAAACAATTTATAACAGTCCAAACTCACCTAAGATAGTTAGGGTAAGTCGGGTCGATCCACAGGGAATATGTGGAAAATGTGGTTCAACTCGTAAAGTCTAAGGGTTTATTGAAAATACGTTTAACTTAATTAAATTGCAAAAAGTACTTAAATCAAAAAGGAAAATTGATTGTAACTAATGGTGAGAGAAGTAATCCTCTCTGGGGTTCAGGTTTATGACTCAAGCTTGCTCTTTTAGTTTAACGGGTCACATAGACATAACCAAATTAACTCGTTTTAAGATAATGAATTGAATGAAACTGTGTCTACGCACTTATCCGAATCATACCCTACGTTTGTTTTACCCAATCCCATCCACAATTGACGTTTACAGATGTAAAGAAATCTGAAACATTCAAGAACAGAACAATTGAATTGAAGATAAAACACGTATTTTAGAATCGCAAAACGATTAATAATGTTACTCGGTTTAATTCACCGTGTTCAAACATTAAGATTAACAAAAAACAATCAAGAACAAGTCATAGTATAAACCTTACCACCCGGAGAAGATCACGGGTGGATTAGCCGGACATGGAAACGAAAAACAACTCAAAATCGAACGTAAACATGGTATCTAACATTAAAGATTCAAACCGAATGATAAAAATGAGATCTTGAGCCTTGAAATCGCCTCCTGAAGCCTCCTAGATCGATTGGGGTCGTTCGGGAACCTTGGGGGCGGCTTAGAATGAAAAGTTTTTCTTAAACCCTAATTTTTGCGACTTATAAGTGATTTCAGCGCGTCATCTACCGTAGGTTAGCTTTCTGCCGTAAGTCAGGTTAGGGCCATTCTGTTTATTTTTGAACTGATGCACCGTAAGTCATGTTTCCGCCGTAAGTCATGGCCAATCAGCTTTGTCCGATTCTTGTTTTCTTCGTAACTTCTTCATTCGAACTCCGTTTTCCTCCCCGTTTGCGGCCATGTTCTCGTAATTGAATCCTCTATCACCTCATCTATCATGATCTTTATTTATCATCCATATGCATTCTTCAAAACCCCTCAAATGGTTGCGTTTAACCTACAAAACATCAAATTATCGTAGTTAACTTATTCAACACAATACTTTATACCTAAGCTCATTAAACACATTAAAGTTAACTATTTAATCATGATAAACATCGTTTCAAGCCCCTTACATCAATAACCCAACCTATAAAAAAACAAGAGGCATGTTATTGATATACTCAAATTGTTTTTATTCTCTCGATCTCTCTATACATACGTATAGATACATGGAGAGAGATAGAGACAAGATGATGTATAAATAACAAAAATGAGTGTTTGTATAACTCAACCAAAAAACAATCATAAAGAATAAAAATATTATATTGCAAAAGTTTAAACGTTATGTTGATTTTTGTAATTGATTTTACATTTCATCTTTAAAATGTAATACAAATTGAAAAATTAATTGTCATGTTGATTTTTAACATAAAAATGTAATATATCATTACAAATCCTTCTACTTTAATAAAATAGTAATTATGGAGGACATGTGTCAACGCCACATTCATTCTCACAAAAATTCTCCCGCTTCTCTCTCCTATTAAATAATTACCTTAGTTACAAATAATATTATTTAAGTCTTTTGTAAATTAAATATGAATTTCTAATAAATTAAGAAAGAAATCTTTTTATCAATGTTATACCTAAACAAACAATTTTTTATAATATATATTTTTTCAAAAAAACATCAAACTTATTTAAAAATATGAAATACTTTAAATTTAATGTTTTTAAAAATTAATTTTTTATAAACCAAATAAATGAAAAATTAGAGTTATAATAAGGATATTTATAAAAATGACAATTATTTAAACAAAATGTTTGATTTTTTTTAATTTTTTTAAAGTTGATATCGTTCATTTATTACTTATAGTTTTTACTTCTACGTAATTTACATCACATATTATCTTAAAATATCATTTTATAATTAAATAAAATTCGTATTTTATTTACATGAGTTTACTAAACCTAGTACACCAAAAACTCATCCAGTGAAAAACACTATAAAGGTGTCCAGTTCAAAAATGCAATAAAATCGCTTAGTTAGAAAACACCACAAATTTTATATATAACTATAAAATACTTATACTGAATCCGGTTTTTAAATTCGCTATAACCAGCGAAACAGTAAAAGATTCGATTCGATTCTAAAAATCACATTTGACGAAATAAAAGTATTGACCTAAATCCCATCAACACTTCCCCAACAAGAAAGATATTATTACTTCTTTATCCCCTCTCTCTATATATACACCACTTTACACCCCCACCATTCTAACAACTCACAACCACCATGCCTAAGTTCTTCACGATCCTCCTAATAGCTCTGCTCACCATCTCAATTCTTCAACCTACCGTAAGTTCCTCCGTTAACTGTTCATTCACCTAATTATACACACTGCATTGTGTTTATGCAATCGATCGTCAGTTTGTGATCTTAATGTTGCGTTTGTTGTTAAAATTACGATGTAGGTTATTTATATGTGATCTGTTTGTGGATTTTAGGTTTTGGCGAAAGGAGGACATCACCATGGCTACGGTCCTGGAAGCTTGAAAAGCTCACGTAAGTTTTATACATTTTAGATCTACAATTTGTCTTCGTTTATTAACGAAAATACTTCATAGACACCATTAAATTAATTACACAAATTTAGGGATGTTCACTGTTTGGTTCGGCTGGTTTTAATAAAAATTTTGAGCCGAATGAGTGGCTACGGCTATTGGAAGTATAAACCGAACCGGTTTGGTTGGTTGGGTCGATGGAAAGAGGTTTTTATGGTTTTACGGTTTAACTATTTGGCGTTGTTGATTAAAAATATATTTTAAAAAAATGAATATTTGGTATTGAACTTTTAAAAAGTTTTTGTCGGTGAATATAATATATATAAATAACTTTGTATTTTAAAAGTGGAAATAATAAAAATATTAAATGTTAAAGGGCTGGTTGCAGGTTTCAAATAGTAAACGGATGTACAAAACCGCATACCATCAAACTGTTAAAACCGAACTGCAAACCAGACCGTTATATTTCAAATGTGCCAAACCTACCGACATTCTTTGGTTTGGGTGGTTAATCCGGAGAAAATAAACCCTCGTATGCTAACCGGAAGTAGTGGCGCCTCTAGGGGCGCTAAATTTGCTGAGTTTGACACAAATGAGACCTAAGAGCATTCATAACCCATTTATCATCCTCATCCATTTAATTACACTTAAAGTCACTATTTGTTTCTCTATACTTTTTAATTAAACAACACTTGTTGTATCTTTATCATTACTTATTCTTTCTCGTTTACTCACAATCCCTTAAAATATATTAAAAACATTATGGGGTTTTAAACAGTGTTTTCTAAAAATATAAATTGAACATTAAATTTTATCTATAATTCACTCACAATCACTTATAACCATACCATATAATATAGATGATACACTAGTATCAATTTAAAGAACAACTTGTGAATGCTCTAATGCCAGTACATCCTATTTAAAAAGGGTTTGAAACTTATTTTTAGCCAATTTGTTAACGAGTGTCAAAAGGGGCGAGTGGATTTATTTTTTTCTCACTTTTGACAAGTGTAACGAAAATATGTTTTAAAACTACGACTCTTGTTTTAAAAAATACTTTAACTAAATAAACCACTACACTTACCGGTGAGAAAACTAAGATAATATTGCTCCAGAACACCTCCATGGCCCTATCATATATCGCCTAAACACCTGTGCATCATATGCGTTACAACAACCGCATACTGCATTAGTCATGAGAATGTCTTGATATCTTGTTTGACGGTCAAACTAGCTGTGTGAACTTTCAACTCTATTACAGTTGAAATCTTGACTAATTGATAGATTGGTCAAAGGGTAATAGGGTAAGTGAGTTGATATTTTGGGATTGTTGACCAGAATGCCCCGGGCAGTGCACAAGAAGATGCAGCAGGACGCAGTACCACAAGCCATGCATGTTCTTCTGTCAGAAATGCTGTGCAAAGTGCCTTTGTGTACCCCCGGGCTATTATGGGAATAAACAAGTGTGCCCTTGCTACAACAACTGGAAGACCAAGGAAGGAGGTCCAAAATGCCCCTAGATCTTCTTTTACATGACTTTGTTTGGTTATTGTATTTTCTGATTAAAAAACTGTATGCTTTGGGTTAGTATTGTCTTTTAGTAGTGGGGTAGGTCTAATATTAAGTGTAAAATTGGGCGAATTAATGTGTGACATAGGTTGCTAGGGTTGGTGACTTTAACATGTTAGTTGTGTCCTAATAAATGCATTTTCTACCTCTCTTTTGTGATCGTCTATCAAAGTGTTAGTTAGCTTTTGAATATATATATATATGTGGATGAATTGCATGTCTTGGATACATTATAACTTGTATTATTACTTTGCGTCACGTAGAGGGGCTAGCATCTTTTCGTATCTATAGTCGTAAATTGCTATTGCATAATTTGGAGTGAAAATCAAATGTAAATCGGTGATAATTATGCTATTAGAATTGTTTTTAACAACGGTAATGAAAGTTAAGATTATGAGTGATCGAATAAATAATATAGATTATTATCGGTTATTAGGTTATATTTAAGATTATTGAAATTCAGTTTGCCTTAAATAAATAATATACATACATATGTATTTAGTGATCAAAGAATGTTTGGTTTAAGAATTTCTAGGTGTGTAAAATCATGCATTTTTCTATTAGATTGATGGTTCAATGAGTCTTAAATTTCAAACTATGTGATAGCAATATTAAGTTTTCTTTTTCGTTTATGAATATTAAGTTTCTCTTTGTTTTTCGTTTACTTTTAATTAGTCAGAGCCACTAACACCTAATCCCAAAATCTCTATATCTTTAAAGTTCAAGACATTGCTTCTCAAAGAGTTATGATAGGACACCATGAGTTTGGTTGGATTAAATTTATTAAATGATAGTTCGAACTTTCAAAATCTTTTTCCATATAACGTTGGGACAAGACATTGAGATATAGGAAACGCAGATTCGTAAAAACACGTCATGACAAGACAAGTCAATTACTCTCACATAATCAACATTGAAGTTTTTTCAGATTATTTGGTGTTTGAATAACATTTTAATATTGCAAGCGCTTTTGTGGATTCCATATTAATAATGTTTCTAGGTCTGAAAGTTCTAATTTGATACGAGCCAGTTCAGGATAACTAATCTCCTAAGTATATTGAAGAGAATGAAACAATGACTTTGCTACAATTTTATCTACTTTTCATTCCTACCAAACTTTTTCAAATGCAAAACGAAATGCTAAAAATTTACTAAACTATAAATAAACGTGGAAACATGGAATAAAGTTTAACAACCAAAAGGAAACATGAATGCATAATAAAAGAAACATGGATGGTTAGTTTGGGAACGTGGTAAAGGACATATCAGTCACAAAAATCAAAAGATTAAAATGTTATAACACGAAACAAAGTTTACAAATCCTAATCGCTGAGAGCAAAAAACGTTATGATTCTGACCACAAGATACAAAATAAAACCTGAAATAGAAATAAATAGATCATCAATAAGACAACTTACTAGACAACATACAACTCTAAACTCAAGACTAAAGCAGATTCATCAACGTGACGAACCTTAGAACACAAATAAGAACAAGATAGCTTTAGTGAATCAAATCAGATGAGATGAAAAATAACAATTCGATGAATATGAGATGACAATCTAATCAATGTTGATCAGTGAAGACAACGTTGTGATGCGATGTAGATGTGTGGCAATGAAGATGAAGATACAAGATGATGATGATGATGATGCAGAAGACCCGATGATTATAAACTGATTCTTGTGATGAATACCAGCCCCCTCTTTTTAAGTTGTGCAACTCTCTTAATATTTCATAAGTCAGCCCAACACTTCAATATTTAAACATAGCAGCCCATTATCTTTAAATGACCAGCAGCTCAATAGACTTTAACTCATCAACAAGCCCAATAGGTCTTTCATAATCCAGATTCCAGCCCAAAACCCAAATAACATGCAAAACATAATATGAAATATTTAAAAAGATAAAACAATAAAAAATATAATATGTTTGTAATTGAATTGGAATTTTGTATATTTCAACAATATCACAATTCTTCTATGTGTTTGTGTAAATTATTCAAAACCTTATATACCGCCATAGGATGTTTACAACATTGCTAGAGAAAAATGTGGTGTTGAGTACAACTTACAAGTCTAATTATGAGTGTTGCTTGTAAAGATAATTTGTATTTAATGAATAACTTTTGTTTTGTCTGCAGTTATTTTTCTAGAGCATATAATAGTTTTTACATTTTGAATTTTAATTTTATCTGAAAAGTTGTAACATATTTCTTCCACCAATCAACATAATCTTATCTTAAATCTAGTCACGTGTCTTGCATACAATGACAACCTAGTCATTTTACCATCTTAATAAAAAGAATACAGTAATAAACAATTTGGTCTTTCTTAGTTGGGCTGTGTAGCAGGTTGGATTTTGTCGTCAAATTCACTAATTGTTGGATTTGAGGTTGATGGTAAGACAGTCGACTTGAAAAAGGTCATTGAAATCCAAAAAAATGTTCTTGCCGAAACCAAAATTCGTCGTTCGAATGTTGATTTGAAGGGTTGTTAACAGTGAGAAAATTAGGTAAAGTGGCTGATTTTGTGCAAAAGGATGATATTGTTAACAAAACGTTTGAACTTCCATATATTTATTTCAAAACATATATATCTCACAATATTTGCAATCAAACATCATTACACAAAACTAAGAGAATCTTTCTCCTTAACACCTTCATCATTGCTCTTCATTCTTCTAAGTTTGAAAGAAGACACTGACTGAATCGGTCTATCGGTTGATCGAATAAAACTATAGCACATCACCCCTGATATGGTCCCTGTTACGGGAGCAACAATGTACACCCAAATGCCCTTGTAGTTGTTGCTAGCTATCGCGGGTCCAATGGTGCGCGCAGGGTTCATCGATCCTCCAGACACCGGTCTGCAAATTAGATATGCATGTTTAATATCATATATCATATCTATTTGATTTATTAACATAAAAATAGTTTATAGTTTATGATGTTATAGTTTAAAAGTTATACCCTGCTAAGATGGAAGTTATGCATACCGCTGATCCAACTGCTATACCTGCTAGTTCCCCTACCTGCAAACATTTTAATGTTACATTTTTCTCAAATAACTGATTTTCTGATTACGAGTTATATTTACTTTATTTATAATTATCTAAAAATCTTACGGCTTTAGAATCTGTTGCGACAGCTGAAGTGACAAACATCATACAAAAAGTGACTATGATCTCCATGATCAATGCTTCTAGGTCTGTCCCTGAAGGTGTTGTTGTCCCCAAATGTTTTACCTGGTGTAACAACACCCGTAGCGCGAATGAAGCTGATATAGACCCCGTTAGCTGCGCAGCAGCGTATATCGGGACCTGCATAGAGGCACAAATTGGGTTGATCAAGATAACTTCTTGTTTATTTAAAAGTATTCCACAAATAATATTTATTTTTATGTTACATATGATTACAACAAGGATATATATTTTTAATAAACTGATTTAGAAAGTTTTGTGAAATTAAAATATATATAAACATGATCTTTTGTTTATGTTTTGCATTTATAATATGAAATAAGTTGAAATTGACTAGCATTAATATGAAATAATTGAAGATAATGATGCGTGCCAACTACTTGTAGGTCCTCAGGTGGCCCAGTTAAATACATGCCTGAGGTGTGGGCATGGTTCCATGGTCTCCATGAGTCAAGGTCCCATACATGTAAATTTAGCCACACAAGGTTAGATTCTATTGGGACGTGTGGTGCCAACGTAACAACGTGTCGACACGCGAGTGGTTTAGTCGCGTACCTGAATCCAAGGAAAATGTCCAACAGTCGCGAAGGCTAGAGTGACGGCTGGATTCATATGAGCACCTGAGATATGCCCAACAGCATAGATCATGACTGTTACAATGAGCCCACCGGCGACTGAGGCTCCAAGCTGTGACACCTTGTGTTCATCGCTCGTGGTAAGTGCCGCTGCTCCACATGTCACGAACACCAACAAGAATGTAGCCACCACTTCCGCCACCACCTGTTGACACATAACATCATAT